>JAOVFP010000020.1:0-600000 GCA_025738555.1 Cyathus striatus
GCCATCGCAAAGAGACACAAGAGACTGGACAGCAAGAAGGTAGATATATGGTTCTGGAATAGGCGGAGCTTCAGCTTTGTCCAACTGGTCAATACTATAGAGAGCCATATTAGCGACTAGGTTGACAATGATTGCTGTAGTTCACTCACCATTGCAATTTCATACTGCTTCCAGCCAAGCTCAATCCAGGTGCTCCAGTACTACCTGATCCTGCGCCCATCATGCCCACTACACCAGAAACAGCAGCTCCCGCAACTCTTCCTGCCATTGCGCCAACGCCCGCTGCAGCCTCCTCTACACCAAGACCATTCATCTGCGCATATGTCCCCAGGAGAGCCGGCTTCTCAGTTACAAGTCGATTCAATGCCGCGACCAAGGAACCAAAGACATTAGAGCCGGACTCAGGCATAGAATCGTATCTATCGTATGTGTGACGCATTAGCTCTGCATCACTGCAAAGTCTGTGATAAACGTTAGGTATGTGATTTAAAGAAAGAAAATGCACCCGCACCCTCTAACGACCTCCATAGCTAATACACGTATCCACAGAGGCCTTTGTGCGCCGTACCCTCCATGACCTTGATCGTTGCTGCTTCCATCTTCGTCCGTGACCAGCCTAATGAGGAGCGTCGTAAATACTTCCGCTTCAGTACGAAGTTCGTTGGAGAACTGTTTTAGTAACAGGAATACGACGCGTGTGCATCTTAGCATGAGAGGGAATTGTGAGCGATCTGAGAGCGCTTTATGAAGCAGAGGACAGAGATGATGTCTCAGGAGGAGCACAAGTTCCGGATGCTGTGAGCGTGTCAATAAAGTATGCGGAATCTCTTAAGATTGGTGATATCTTACCTGTCGGAAAAGTTCATGATAATTGGTTAATACACTCTCGATCAGTTCAAGCGCAAATGTCTTATGCAAAAACTCGAGCTTTAGGAAGTGAGGCTTTTCAGCATTTGCAAGCAAACATAGGTCCTCAAACACGCTAAATGCATCCTTGGCGGAAGGTCCAAGTTGTTTTATTGTCCCATCAGGAAGGGTAACTTCAATAAGGTCATTAGGTTCGTCAACCATTCTATCTTCAGTAACCATTTTATCCACAACGAACATAACCAACTGGCGAAGAGTTGCGGCGGCAGTTGAAGATACAACGGCAATACGTGATTCTTGCAGTTTAAAACATAGCAACAGTGCCTAAAGGTGATTTATGTTCGGCATAAGTAACGTATCGATGGCGTGACTTACATCGCCCAGTAAGTCACCATGTACAGCAGAAAAGTTAGGCACCAACGACACGAGTGTTTGCAAGATCCTTAGTTGAATATCTACTCCTTGCGACATGGCATCGCTCATAGTACTGATTATTAGCGGTGCTGCTGACTGAGGTACCGCTTTGAGTGATATAAGGCGTTGAAGGGAGCCCAAAGAAATGGCGACGACTTTGGCATTTTTTGTTGCACACCCCATGAATACCGGTTTGAGAACTTCCTCCGATTGCGCATCATCTGCAGCGGGAGGCGTCACGTACAGGTAAGTTTAAAAGTCGACCTGACATACCAACGGCCAAATTAGCTACATCCTGTTCTGGAGAAGCACGGAGGATTGCAATGGACTTTTCGGCCGCCTAGACGATGTTTGTTTACATTGGAATCTAAGGCATGCAAAAATACAATTACCTCCCGGATTTCAGGCTGCTTCCTCCTGGTCTCGCTGGCCAACGACTGTCATGAATGTAGATTCGCGTCAAGAACATGGCAATGGGTTGGATTGAGATCAAATACCTGGAGCTCGGTGACTAGAAAAGCGAGGGAGCTCATAACTCCGTCTCAAGAGAAAATGATCCCTGCAGAATATAAGAGGAGGTGTTGGCAGAGGGTTGATTAAAGTATGGGCGGTGGTTCGTCCCAGTGCATCTACCGGCGGATCGCACGTCACCAAACCTAGAGCCTAAGTCCGTTATTTGTACCAGAAGGATGTAACAAACAAGTTATTCCCGTACATGCCAGTATCACTGTCACGCGTCACGCGTTTACGGGAGTCCCATCATGGGGTCGATAACCCGTCTGAAATGTTCCAATTCACAACTGGCGGCAGTGCAACTGCGCATTATCCTCCTTGCTGCATTACCTTGACATGGTCTTTGCGACATTCGCGCCTACCGAAAATGAACGCTCACTTGCAGCATACATTCTCAAGTTCACAAATTCGGACAAGCTTGGCCATATGCCAGGCGATCTTGCCGTAGATGTATTTCAGCGAACGGGACTACCAGTAACCGTGTTGTCGGATATATGGAATATTGCGGATGAGGATAACGACGGATCCATTTCCGAAAACGAACTCGCCATTGCAATCCGCTTAATGGGGTGGGCACAGTCAGGTGAAATCGTAACGCGAAAGCTGATTGAGAAAGGTCTTCCTCATTGCTAAGTTCGCATTTGACCAAACTTACTTTCAGCATCCAGCTGGTCCACTTCCACGGTTTGAGGGTATACCCGATCAAGACCAACCTAACTCATCAGATTCCCCGGGGTTTCCTCCCATTACATCTCAAGATCGTTATGTGTTTCGTCGAGTCTTCCTCGAGACAGGTCCTGAGGGCGGCATGCTCGACGGTAACTATATCCTCGATCTATTTTTATCTGCTGTGCGCTTACGGCATCTCAAATAGGCGATAAAGTTCGAGACGTATTTTTAAAATCTAATCTGTCTTATAGTGTACTTTCAGAAATATGGTAAGAGCTTCGACAACCGAAGAATAATGCTTATTTACAGTAACCATTAGGAACTTGGTGGACTCCGAGGAGCGTGGGGCCTTGGATATTACCAACTTTGCACTAGGCATGTATCTTATCCAGGCACTGAAAACTTGCCAAATATCTACCGTGCCTACATCTATTCCGTCGGAGATTTATGACCAACTGGTGGACCTTGCATCGCCAGATATCCCATCGCCTACTCCATCAACATCCAAAGCTCTGACCTCTCCTTGGCCATCCTCTTCTGCAAAGAGTAATCAGTTGGCGAGAGAAGATGCGTTTCAAAGTTACAACCAGACATGGGACGTGACTTCGGAGGAGAAGCGTGAAGCGCGCGGGTATTTTAACACACTATGCACATCGGGGGAAGAATATGTGGATGGCGAAGAGGCAGCAAAGTTTCTTATGAAATTCAAGCTACCAGCCGAAGACGTTGCTCGAATATGGTTAGAAACTTTCTTTATTCACTTATGTACTTCGCAGTTATTGATATTTCTTAGGGACCTGGTTGATATCAACCACGATAATCGGTTGACCAGGGAAAGTTTTACTGTGGCAATTCATCTAGTACATCAAAGGCTTTCGGGGGGAGAGCTACCTTATGTTCTTCCACCGTCTTTAATACCACCCACCATGCGGCCTCCATTAACAGCACCTATACCTCACGCATCTCTCAGCTACTGTGATAATATGCCACAACGACACAGACGAGGAAGTTCTCCTGGTCAACTACTTTCCAAATCTTCAGCGCCAAGGCTCAAGCGGTCTGGTACGACACTACCACAATATTCAAGGTATCCACAGCAGAAATCAATGACTGTACCCAGTGTATTTGATATGCCAGGTTTGTTACTTTTGTTGTTCATCGCGGAAGCTCCCGATTGACGGCGTGATAGAAGAACCAATTGAAGCAAATGGGACCAGCAAAGCAGCCAATCGACTGTCATTGAAGTCACCCTTGTCACCGACGGTTGACAATGTTTTCTTCGAAGAGCTTAAAGGCGAAACTAAAAGTCTTAGGTTGCAAGTAGAGCAACTGATGAAGCAGCTATCGAGGCAGAACGACTCTCACGAGCAGAACGTGAGGCTCACCGAGGAAAACGGGGAACTAAAGGCCAAAATACGCGATATAGAACAAGCAATGTCGCAAGTCCTCGCCGCTAATCAGCGACAAGATTCGACTGAGGGGGAACTCACGGAGGAGATCTCTCGCTTGACAGTCAGAATAGGCTCCCTGGAACATGTGGAGATTGAGTTAGCGGAGTCTTCCCGAATGTTGGTGCAGGCGACTCAGGACAACGAAGATTTGAAAGCTCGTATACATGACACGGAAGCAGCCGGGAATGCCGTAAAAGAAGCAGCCGAAGGTCTCCAGAAGACGGTCAATTCCCTTCAAGAGGAAAATCGCGAACTCAAGCAATGTGTTTCTGACATGGAACGGTCACTAGCCGAACCAGATACACGAGCAAGTCGTCGTGAACTGCGGGTGTTGCTGAAGGACATTACTCGCGAAAATGATTCATTGAAGCGACGTGTCCGGGAGATGGAGCAGTCTATGACACAGATGCTCCTTACAAACAATGATCATGCTCATCACGAAGAACTTGCAAACGAGAACAAGCGTCTGACGGTACACGTGCGAGAAATGGAAGCCTTTGCTAATCAGTTGCAGTCGTCGAGTCAAGACAACGTTTTGCAGCGATTTTTGGAGGACTCTGCAAGGGAGAATGATAGATTAAAATCCCAGCTGCGAGAAGTCCAGCAAGTGAACTCTGAGCAGCTTTCGCGGCATGATGATCGGGTACGGGACCTCGAAGGGCGGTTGAACAGACTAACACAAGAGAATCAGTTGCTCGCCACACAGCGTACCGGTTTCGTCAGACATTCCGACCACGATCCTGCAATTCCTCCGCCAGCTTATGATGATACCATCGCTGTGGCATAGCAGCATCTCGATTTTATTATACTTGTGTACGTTGGATTTAAAGTTATATATATCACTCCTGTATTTTTACATAGAGCAAACCGGTAGCCTGTGTAGATTCAAAGTTACGGAACGCCATATTTTAATTAAAAACTGTCTTTTGGTTTAAAATTCATTCATTACCCGCGGATATATAGCACGGACGAATGATGTGCATGATCTTGAGAATTGAAAAATTTGTCTTCCCAAGGTTACTGGGACTTCAAATTTCAATGGATGCTCTCAATAAAATTGTACGATTTCCATCTATTGGTAATACAAAGAGAAAAAATGCCTAGGTTGAGATTGTATCATGATGTATCAAACATGCCAGTGTAATGCTAATGAAATTCTGTGTGGAGATGGATCTGGATATAACGGATGATGTAGACCTATAAGTACAAGACCAAAAAATAAAAAACTTGCGGGGGATTGCAAAATGTTACGTAGATTCGTAGGCGTCAAGGTTGAGAAACTCGCTATACAAGTCCGTCGGAAAGGAAAGTATATCACCCCCCAACCAAGGATTGCTGAAGACAGGTTTCTGCTCGTAATAACTTGGAGAAAGACCCAATTCGAAGTTTGACGGAGCAGCTAACTGCGATGAGAACAAGCCTTCCGGAGTTAATGGTTCTCGCAAAATGTGTTCTACATTGTATACATCATCTTGTTCGAACTGAGGAAGTGGTGGAAGGGAGCTATCGAGATCTCCGGAGAAAATATACGGGTTATATCCCATATATGGACTCATACGTTGGTAAAGAGGATGTACAATAGATGATTCAGTAGTGACCTGATTCTGCGATACGAAACATTTAGTAATGAGTTAAGAGAAGCTGTAACAGTTTAAATACCTGTTTATGGTCAGAAGGAGAGAGTTCCAGAGGAGGAATATCTGATATAGGGACAAATGTTGGGGTATACGCCCTGGCAGCATCTTCCATATCAGGCTCGGGATACTCAAGTTCAGGAAGATCGGAAGAGGGAGAAGAAAGTGCAAGAGTGGGTATAATGCCATCGGAATAATGAGGAGCAGATATATGCGATGAGTAGCGAACGTCATCGAATGGGGTAGATGCAGGACTAACTCGTTCAGATTTTGGCTCTGAAGTGGCCTTGCGAATAGCAGCGCGCGAAGTCGATGCAGAAACCTTTCTCTTCTTCGCAAGCGACGAAGACTTGGATTTACGACGGCGAGGGGAACTCTTGTTGCCACCGGGTGTGTAGACGTAGTTAGGGAACTTCTCCTGATGTTCCAATTTCTCGCGCTCAGCAAGATCCTGGAAAGGTCGACGCTGCTCGGCACTCAAACTCCGCCAGATGACTCCGGCATTCCTACTAACGTCGTTCTGGTGTGTACTCTTGTCTCCTTCTAGTCCACGCTGTTGGTAAAAATGAGATCGGAAGAAGATGAATGCATTGCGCGGACGAGGGATATGGTTCTCTGATTTACGGCGGGAATGGGCTCCGCGCGCACGGGAAAGCGGGAGGGGAGGGGAATAGTCGCTGTATTCCTCAGAAGTGGCTGAGGTTTCACGATAATATGGTTCTTCATCACGATCACGACGACGACTGGTGGGTTTGGAGTGATGGGCACGGTCAGGGCCGATAGATCCGAGACGGGAAGTACCCAGAGAAGAGCTAGGCAGGGCTGCATTCATGGTGGCTTGGATAGTGGTACTTGAAGAGGAGAGTAATAAATCCGCTATTTTTACTTTTAGTCGGGAAAAATAATAAACAAAACTAAAATTAAAACACACAGTCATAAATGTCGTGTTCGTGCTTCATGGAATGCCTGGACTGGTGCTGAGGGATATTGCGAAAGTGTGGCATTTGGCTCGTGAGATTGTCGCGAACAGTAGAATGATGTTTAAAGCGAATGGGAACCTATTGCAAGTGAAAGACAGCTGTACGATACCACATTGATTTCCAGTATTTGAATCTCTATTTCGTCGAACGTCTCTACCTTCCTATATTAGACCGTAGGAGACTTACCCCCCGTTAATGTCACCTTGCTGCAACCTCGAGGCGCGGGGTACGCGCTCTGAGTTTTGTGACTTCTCAGAAGAGTACTAGAACGGAAATGCAGATCAAATCAACATCAGATCTCGCTTACACGGAGGTATTTATTCAATTTTGGATCGTTAAACATGGTCGCGCGTTAACCGAGCCCACGCAGCAGAATCTAGCAGAACACGTTTCCGGTGAGTAAATACCAGCTTTTGGAATTTAAAACAAGGGCTAATAATGTGATCCCCAGAACGTACTTCAAACTTCATGAATGAAGCGCCAGCAAGTCCAACCTGAAGAGTACTATTTCGACAGGTAACAAATCTACACCGGAACTTGCAATTCCCAGTCTTATATCGCTAATCGGAGTGGTGATGCGGAAAGTATCTGCCGTCTCATCTGGACTGCTATCTAGATAAGAGTGAATCATTTCTAGTCAGTACTTACTAACGGAAAGAATAATCTGAGCCTTTTCTTCGTCAGCCAGGTTATTCGAATGCAATCATATCGGTGGCCATCTGCAGAGGGAAAATGAATTATCGATTGAGAAGATTGTTCTCATCATACCACGAAGACAGTGATAAACATTCCCACACGGCTGTATATCAAGCCAACTCATTGCTGGGTATAATCACCTTATGGTGGGTTCATCTTCAGCGTGGCCGACGCGAATGTGCCTGCAGCATGTATACTAAGTATCAATGCCGCGGTATGAGCACTTTCGAAGTATCACCTAGTATCACCTGTTACCCCTTATGAATGGGTCTCTTCACATAACCCTTCACTCCCTTTCTAAAACAGAATCTTGATGCCAGAGAGCGTCTAAGTGCAATCTAAGTGAGCAATGTATGTCATTAAGCCGATTTATATCCACAGTATGAAATGTTCTCTTTAACTGTCATTTACCCAGAAGGAATGGAGTGTTCTGGAGGCTTGAAAGCGCTTCGGTATGGCCCGGGCGCCGGCGGGGTATTTTATTAGGGATACGGAAGGTATTCGCACGTCCGTTGGTGGACCGTTCATAATCACCACATACAATGCTATCGGGGACTAAGGGGCGGATATATCAGTCGTAAAATAATAAAAGACTGCAATTAGTCTCACTCACCTCATCTGTAATTCGTAAAATGAAGTGTCAGGCATTGGTCAGGTAAGTCAGAGGAATGATTATTCGATGACCAATGATATATGATACACGATCATATTGTCGCAAAGCCAACAAATTCATGCATAACAGACATTAGGACCAGCAACTTCCGAAAACGCGTATATTGCGACATGATACATGCAACATACCGAGACCGTGCATGCCCAGCGAAATAAAGGAAATATCGTGTACTAGTCGCATGTAAACCTGTCAACAAGCAGGTTTCCAGTGGCTCAAGATCTAGTAAGCCATTCGATTGATGGATTTTTAGACAAACACGATAAAAGCAGCAATCAGACATACTTTTCAGACATGTACAGGTGAGAAGGGGGATACAAACATACAACGGAGAACCGCAGTGCAAGGTATAAATGACAATGAAGTTGGAACAAACTTTGGAAGAAACGCGCCTTTCCGAGGGTCGAAGTAGAAGCTGTGTTCTGTGTTAACTTGATTACAGAAATGATGTCGGTGCAGAAGGATACTTAAGTTAGTAGACCTTTGTGTCGAGAGCAAGTCGAGAGGCGGGAAGAGAACGCGGTCCGCGACTGTTCAGGTCCACCTTGGGTCCACCGTCCCAGGGGCCAGGATCCGCCGCTCCGGAGAATGTTATTTGGATGTGTTTGTTGCTTGTCCCGGGGCTGTTGCCCTCTGTCGTCACAACGTTGCTGGTCATCACCGCGTCCGACGCCTTCAGGCCCTGATTACAGCAAGCACGCTGTCTCCTTAAACGCCCGTATTCCTGTTCTGTAGCATACCCGGTTATCAGCTTATATGGCTGATGCTCAGGAAGAACCTCTTCAAACCAACCTTTCCAGTAAGGATACCACTCAAGACTCCAAAGCAAAGTCTGGACGACCACGTCATGGCTCTAATGTCGATGCCCAAGAAATGATCATTGCCTCCTTGCGCGAGCAGGTGCAAGACCTATTCTCTCAAGTAAGCCAACTGAACAATAAGCTAGTTCAATCCTACGACCGCGTTTCAAACTTGGAGGATGATCTGCATGTTGCTTCTTCAAATCTTCGTTCTTCTTCTGTCAAGATATCCCAGCTAGAGATGGAACGAGCGCAGCATCTTGCAGCGTTGAATACCGGGCTTCTTGTAGAAAAATCTCATGTAACCTCAGAGCTTAGTCGGCTTATGGAGAAGGCTACGGAAGAGGCCGCTCAGAGAGGCCAGGCGGAGTCCGCTCGCGCTGAGATTGAGAAGGACCTTGATGACCTCAGTGCCTCACTGTTTGATCAAGCAAATACCATGGTTGCAGAGGCACGATATGCGCGAAGCCTTAGTGAGAGGAAAGTGGAGGACGCCGAAAGGGCTCTGAAGGGTGCTGAAGAGGCGGTTAGTATGATGCAACAACAGATGCAATCGTTGCAAGCGGAGAAGGAGATGGCAGAAAAACGCGCAGAAGATATACAAGTGCTGATGGGGAAAGGGAAGTGGATAGAGAAACAAGAATGCGATATTCAGGATATCGCACGAACAACACGCCTTCTGAATACGCACGCCCCGTATCAGGAACTTCTACAGTTTATCGGACATCTGAGGATTCTTCACACTACTACTTTGACGCCACCGGCAATGCCTACACTTCTGCAGTTACCATTTCTCGCTCGATTGTCGACTGAGGATTCGTAAGTCGTTTCTGTTTTCGACTTTCATTTTTTCTCAGACATGTTCTAGTGAGCCCACAGTTCGTTTAGACTTGGCACCATCCTTGAATTGGTTATCTCGACGCTCAGTGCTTTCTGCAATTCATGCCGGTCAGCTACGAATTGAACCTATTTCATCCGCTGCCCTTATTTCGGAAACTACCTCGTTTGGTACCTCAACTACTATCGCAGGTCTAAATGGTGGGGTTGACAAACTGCCCTGTGCTTTATGTGGCTCTCCAGTGTTCCCCGTGGATCCATCTTCTGCTATATCCCCCCCTTTCCATTCTCTTAGCGGTCTAACCCATTCCCATACTCCTTCGTGGTCTACTTCTATCTTCAAGAAAGCTACAGGGACTGCATCACCGTCCACAAGTCCTCCACGCTCCCCGACGTTTAATGCCCAAACATATCAACAGTTATACATCTTCCGACTGGCGTCTCCCCAAGTTTCATCCACGATTTCTTCTATTCCGATACCCTCCCTCTCTAGATCGGGTTCAAACATTAGTTCACCAGGTACAAGTTATCATGCCTCTCCCTCCGCAGGTCCACCAGCAACGACTATATACCCACTTTGCTCGAGTGGTTGGTGTCTTGCACGACTTCGAACGACATGTTGCCTCTGGGCGTTCGTGCGAAGCGGTATCGTTGAACACATATGGGAAGAAGAGGTGGTCTCAGCTGCTCTTACTCCGGCGGTCACCATTACTTCCGCTCCCGCGTCTGAGAAACCTCCCATTCCCCCACGTAAACGAGGTATATGGGGGATTGCCAGCGCAATCAGTGAGAAGGCAGCCAGCTGGGGGGATACTGATAAGAAGTCGGAAAAGGTGGTCAAGGAAGAGAAAGTTCATCTCCAGGAAGAGAAACGATTGCCCCCGCCACCTTCACACCGCCCCATACCCCCACCTCCTGTTCATCCATCTATCGCAGGAACCACAAGCAATGCTCCCGCTCATACTTCCCCCCCTCCACTTCCGAAACGCAGCCAAGGTCGTCGACCGATTGCTTCACCCGCTCCTGCCGACGTTCCAGTGCGTAAATCAGTAGATGAAGAACCTAGTAAACCAGCCGCCGATATATTAGCAGGACCATATTCTTCGGCCACGCCTCATGCGCCACCCCTACCTCCTCGTGCAAGCACGCCTGCTAACGTCCCACTTCCAGACTCCCGGCCCTCGACTCCTATGAACATGCCCGATAGGACTGGATCACCAAGTGCACCGCCTCCCATTCCTCGTAGAGCTGCTGCACGTGGATCTCGAATTATCGCCCCTGGTTCACGTCCTGGTACTCCCAATCCAACAGGCACAAAAGAACTCGAAAGAGCTTCAGATATTGCAGAAAAAGGCTCTGATAAATCTAGTACACTTGCTAGCTCTTCAGAAAAGACCTCTGATAGCTTGATTGAAGGCGAGCAGACGCAGGCGCCAATTAACCGTGAATCTGAAAGCAAGACCTCTAGGGAAGACTCTTCTATTAGCAATTCAGAAGCAACCTCAGACTTAAAGCTACAAACGGAAGAAGCAAATCCTTTAGTTCCTACCTCTGTTGCTCCTGGACTATCCCCTGCCGACAAACCTGCTTCTTGCGAGGGAGAAGTCCAAATACCTAGGCCCGTGTTGAAGACTCGCATATCTGAAAGTTCGGACGAGGTCTTTGAGGACGCACCAGCACCAGCAGACGAGCCTGTGAACTCGGCATGTCCCAGGTCGGGGGAAGAAGCGATTGACTCGGAATCAAAGACTCCTACGGACGTGAAGGACTTTTCCGATCAGCAGAAAGATGCCCATCCGAATGGTGTGTCGAATAGTAAAGATGTGATCGCTGAGACTGTCCAGGAGTCTTTGGAGATGTCTGTGGTAGTTGACGCTGAAGTGTCGAATCCCGAAGAAGCAGAAACTATCAAAGAAAACGGGAGCTCTGCTCGCGAGGAAGTATTGGAAGACGATGTAGATGCAAGGATCTACGTCGGGAACATTACATGGGAAGATAAGACTTGGAAAGAACTAGTACGGCTACGCGAGGATATGTTCTGGGCGCGGATGGGAGGTTTGCGATGATTTGTTGTTTAACGTATGAGCTACCATATCTGGACTAAATTTCATCGATACGTGATTTTCAAGTTTGATTACAGCAATTCTCTTCATGTTTAATCACATTCATGATTTCATTTTATGTTTGTTACATTGCTTATTCACCTTTTTACCTGCACATAGCACAGCGCAGTTAACTTATATGTTTCCTCTCACTTTTAAGCTTTGAATCGATATAGAGATGAACCTAGTACAATAGTACGTGTCTGTCCCGTAGAGTTCTGTAATTATGTACATTTGGGAAAGTATTCCTTATTGTTCCTCCTTAATCCAGGCGTCATGTCGTCTCACCAATTCAGCAACAATGTCCTCTTCGATCTCCTTTACATGACTCGGAGGGACTCCAGCTGTGGCTACAATGTCGATCCGAAGCCAAGATTCAGAAAATTGTGACTCAGAAAAGCCATCAACTGGGGGCTTCCGCGAGACAAAAACAACCTCATGTTTTCGTCGGTGGAGATCATTTCCAATAACGACTTGATGTCCGTATCTCTCCAAGGCTGCGCGGGCTTTGGGTATAAGTAGGTCAGGATCCGTCTCCAACTAAGTGAGATTGCTGTGTTGTTAACCTTGGATAAAGTAAATTATAGTAAAATTGCTAACCTTAAAGGAAACGACGTAGCCGCCGTTGCTCCATTCCGCCACCATAGGTTTTAGAATCTTTGGGACTTGGTCCATCTCGATGTGTAAGCTTCCTTTGCCTGATTGGATTTTATGCACGGACTAGCGTAGAGGATTTAAATGACCACATCCGGTATTTCAAATCATAGCTTACCATTTTTTGCCTTGGCAGAAAGAAATCACTGACAGCGGCAGCAAGATAATACATCCCCCTCCGTCCGAGGATCGAGAGTTCCTTGCTCAGTGCCCTGAGAAGCCATAAATAATCATTTACGGTGACAAAAGTGAGGGTGTGAAGCGTTCCCTCTGTATGAACTGCTTTGTACACTTTCAACACTTCGAGTAAATCACCACGCTTCTCTGGCGTGACTGATATCCTGTGTGTTGGTTCACCTTCGACATTCTCGATTTGTAGAAAATCGAGGAAGGGATTTGTCGAATGCGAATAATGCCGGCTAAACGGTTGTAAGCTGAACTGCCTATGCATAAATATCACGGCATATCCGGCCTTCAAAAAGTATTCTGCGGAGGTTGCACCTCGAGTCCCTGGTGTTGCCACCTAGTGTAAGTAGATGGAAGTGCAATGTACGGAGCTGATTTCTCAGTCATACCGGCACTAAAGTTGTCTAGAAAGCGCACACTGTAACAATGCAGCTGAATATAAGTTTTTGATGATGCAGTATGTGAATGCGCTCACACATTGAGTTCTAAAGGCACTGTTGTCCCTCCGCTCTAGAGATCAGTATAAGTTTAATAGAATGCTCGAATGAAGCCAAAGTCACAGCTCACTGTTACAAGGACCACTTTTCGCCCTTCAATCACCTGTCTGTCAATGAATGCCTTGGCTTCCTGTATGTCGTGTTGTAGCGTAGGAGGAGGCGGTTGAGTCTCGAAATAGGATTCGGCGGAGAATGAGGTCGGTTCGGTAATCATAATATGTGTTTGTCAAAAATTGAAAGGGTTCTTAACGAAATGAAATAAAGTAAGAGGTATATTTGGGTTGAAAGAGTGAAAACCGGGAGGCTGAGTGAAAGGCCTAAAAGGACTCGCCTTGACTCAAGAGATTAAGGACTTTGGTATGGTTGTCGATCAGCAATCTGTCATTACCAAATCCGTCTGACGTACTAAGGTAAGTGGCCTTTCACTCCTTTCACAGTGTCATCCACCCTTGTATGTTGTCACAATGGTTAATTATAGTTCAGCTCTATTTAATCATTTCTTTTCAGGGTCATGTGTAAACCTCAGGTCAACTTTTTAAATTATGCCCATTTTCTTGTTTCTATATAAGTAGCATTTAAGTACATGTAAGTAGAATGTTGAATGTTGAATGTTCGTGACTCATAAGGTATTTAAAGGTCGATTGCTTAAAGAAGATTGCACATATAAAAAAGAGCCCGCTGGATTAAAGGGTTAATTCCCATCGACCATCCCCAATGTACCAGACTCTGCCTTCCCGGTTTAATAAATCCAGGGCATCATCAATGTTCCACTCGCCAACATATTGCCAGCGATCATCGCGTCGTAATGAAGACAGAATCTGTTGCTTCGTACAACCAGGTTCTGGCTCAGGTAGAAGCTTCAAAAGACCTGGCTTCCGCAGAACTGTTGTCTGTGGACGATTACAGAGTCTCTCCATTATCTTTTCAACATTATCAGCCAATATTGCCGGTTTCAGTGGCATGTAAACCTCTTCACTCGGTTGCGGATCTGACAAGTCTCCGTCATCGAAAAAAACGTCTTCAGCTAGCGAAGGTCCAGATACAGAACTAAAACACGATGATTCAGTTGCCATAGTTGAGTTTCCGGAAGCATTTGCTTTCCACAAAATGCTCTGGCTAGAGATTTCATCGTCCAAGGGTGGTCGATGAGGTCCATCCCACAAGATAATACCTCCGTCCTTTAATAACTGTACCACAGCCCACGTGAAGAGTCGCTTCATTTTAAGCGCGAGTTTGTCACGGTCCATCGGGACGGACGAAGAAGAGCGTTTTTGGCTTCGGCTTTCAGAACTTCTTGCTTGTTTCATTTTTTTCCTTTCCTCTCGTAGACGCTTCTTGGCTTCTGCTAGAACGACTCTGCGAGCCATTTCACGCAGCTCAGGCACTCGGCGTAAGTATGATAGAGTGAATCCCCGTGGGGTGCCGTCATAACGTATTGGTGCCTTCTGCGACGTTCCGAATGACTTACTACTGGGTCCAAAAGATAATGGAGTAATGCACGGTCGTGGAGTTTGGCCTGCGCAATGCTTGTGTGACATGCGAGGAGTAGAGTCCATACCATATCGGCATTGTTTGGTTGGGGTGGAAGGAGCTTGATCCAGAGAGCTACCGATCAGTGTATCAGTGTTATATCCGGAATCAGCGCCACTAGATAGAGCAACATCCGGAGCATTGTCCATATAGTGTTTGAGGTAGATACGGAAAGTGTTGTCTGTCAGTTCACACGAATGCAATCTCGAAGGATGGCGTAGTTTCTGGGGGGATTTCTGGGGGGGTGACTTAGTAAAAAAAAAGTTAGCGATACTTATAACTAGTAGCAAGAAGTCAAATACAGTATGTGAGACTTCGGATTTCGTAGGACTTGAGAAGACAGATGACGGTGTCGCGATGCTTGATGGTGTGGGGTGCTCAGTAGGTTTATGCTCCGTTACTTTGGAAGGTATAATAAATGGCTCTGATCCTGAGTACGAATTAAGGTGTAGCCGCCGTACTTCTTGATAATGATGCAATTCATCGTTAGGATTACATCGTTCTGAACAGAGATATCAGAGCAGTGATTTGACAACAATATATAAATATACCAATATCGGATACGACAATTTGCCTAGTCTCATGCTTGCGCTGTACCCTTCCAGTGACACGCACGAAATAGCCAATAAATGCAACGGGCTTGGGAAGCTCGGGAGGTTGTAATGAGACAGACTTCTGGCTCTTCGACGTCTGTTTCTTGGGACTGGAACGAATAGACTGCTGATGTGTACAATCGATGACCGAGGTTCCGTCGTCAACTGTATATACATGTATAAGTATTAGCCTTTTTATTTGCAAAGCGCTGAACTCACTAGAATACACCACTCTTCTCTCATAGACCTGCAAGCCAATGACAATTCCAAACACAGTTACAGAACGACAGGGCACCCTCCCCAGCCAGAAGAAGTCACAGCCTTCGGCATTTGTCAGTTTAATGTATTTTTGTAAATAACTGAAGTTATACCTTCTTCTGTGTTCTCCTTCATCTCGAGTGCATCCCGCACAAAGCATGAAGCAACAGAGTCAGCAGTTAAAGTCCATGACCAGATATCCTTCACCGTGTAGTTAGGAACTAATGATATAGCTTTATCAGACGAAATCTTCTGCTTCTTGGACGGTGTGAGGGGGACAGTTGCAGTCCTGTCGTTGATATGTCGGCGGTGTGAGGTCGAGGTTAAAGTGAAGCTCATGTCTAGATGGTGGTAAAGCAGATTAATATAAACAGATCATATAATGGCGACTAAGATGTATCAGAAGATTAGCTTAGGACGACGACGGGTAGTTTCAAGCTGGACGTTTCGACGTGCACGCAACACGAGTGTAAGTATTCTTAGCCGTCCAGGATACTTAATTGAAGTTCAAGTTGAAGTCACAAATCACGCGTCACACGCACGATACTGTAACATACTTATATACTGTCACGTGCTTGAGTTTGAAAGAGGGGACGATGCCAGCCGTATCAAACACTGGTAAGCTAAATTTGACAGTCTCAGACTACTTATTTATTTAGGCTGTCTACCAAACGAGCTACTATGGAGTCACCTGTGCGTACCCCTTCAACAACATACTGTTTAACTTGACAAGAATCCAGCCAGGGTTCCAACGTTCTCAACCGTTCCATGCAAGGGCTGTGGTCTAGTCACCGTCGAAGTGGAAAAGTGAATCTAAATGCCCCGGCACCATCTAGCACTACCACCGCGGAAGAATCCCCTACACTTGAACCACCGCAAACAGATGGCGTCACTTCGTCGCCTATGCCTACTCCTCAAGCAGACATCTCCAACTCGCTCGATGTTCCCATCTCAGCTTCCACCACAAGTGGAAAACGAAAAGTGCGATCATCCCGTACAGCAGAAGGAAGCAGCAAACGATCAAAGCTTGCCTCCACCTCTGATTCTACGGCCATAGCGAAAGATCATACACCCCCGACCGCACGATTATCCGATCTTGGGGGTGTCGAGGCATGTATCGACAAAATGCTAGAGCTTGTTGCTATGCCTCTGAGTCATCCAGAAGTCTATCTTCATACAGGAGTCCAACCACCTAGAGGGGTGTTACTTCATGGACCTCCAGGCTGCGGTAAAACATTATTAGCGAATGCCATGGCAGGAGTAGGTCGTCCGTATCTTTTCCCGTTACATATTTGGAACCTTTGTTTCATAGGAACTGGGAGTGCCATTCATAAGCATTTCCGCCCCTTCAATTGTTTCAGGTATGTCTGGCGAGTCTGAAAAGACCCTTCGAGATACGTTTGAAGAAGCCAAGGTCAGCTCTGTTTGATTATAATTCTATATGTATTCACATCCTTTTAGAGAATCGCACCCTGTCTTCTATTCATAGATGAAATTGATGCTATTACTCCGAAGCGTGAAAGTGCACAAAGAGAGATGGAGCGGCGAATAGTGGCACAGTTTTTGACATGCATGGATGGTACGTTAAAAGATCAGTAAAATTCACTGTACCTACTTACATCTTCGGACAGACCTGGCATGGGACAAAAATGAAAATAAGCCTGTCGTAGTTATGGGTGCAACTAATCGACCAGACTCCTTAGACGCCGCGCTGAGGCGCGCCGGTCGGTTCGATCATGAGATTAGTATGGGTGTTCCTGACGATGTAGCAAGGGAGAAGATTCTCCGCGTGTTATGCTCGAAGCTTCGCCTTGTGGGTGATTTTGACTTCGTTGCATTAGCGAAAGCTACGCCTGGATATGTGGGTGCAGATCTTGCAGCATTGGCTAGCGCAGCTGGTATCATTGCTGTTAAGCGGATATTTAAACAATTGTCAGATGGTACACTTGTTCTGCCTGATCCATTGCCTGTCACTGAAGAAGGAAATGCCGTGGAACAATATTCTATGGCTGTAGATGGACCGACAATTTCTCCGCCTGCATCAGAAGCTCTTTCCCCACCATCCAATGTCACCACACTACGAAAGCTTGCCTTCCCTACGACGCATTCCTCTATTGCACATTTCCTTAATGCTCACCCCTTTCCACTAACTCCTACACAACTAGAGCCCCTTTGCATTCTCCATGAAGACTTCTTGCTTGCGTTGAAGCAAGTACAGCCCTCTGCTAAACGTGAAGGGTTTGCAACAGTGCCTGACGTGTCTTGGTCCGACGTCGGAGCACTTCATGGTACCAGGGGGGAGCTGCACATGGCTATCGTACAACCTATTAAGCGGCCGCATCTATTCAAACAAGTGGGAATTGAAGCAGCCTGTGGCGTCTTACTCTGGGGACCTCCCGGTTGCGGTAAGACTCTCCTGGCGAAAGCCGTGGCGAGCGAAAGCGGTGCAAGCTTCATCAGCATAAAAGGCCCGGAACTACTGAACAAGGTTCGTTCTTGAGTGTGTTGCGCCTTTGATTCACTGACATGCCTTCTTTCCAGTATGTCGGTGAGAGTGAACGCGCAGTCCGACAAGTGTTCTCGCGCGCGCGCGCCTCATCTCCTTGTGTTATTTTCTTCGACGAACTTGACGCTTTGGTGCCCCGCCGGGACGATTCGTTATCTGAATCTTCTGCGCGCCTCGTTAATACATTGCTTACAGAATTGGATGGCTTGGACACTCGGAAAGCCGTTTATGTTATAGGGGCTACCAATCGCCCAGATATTATCGATCCTGCCATGGTTCGTCCTGGGAGATTAGATAAACTTCTCTATGTGGACCTTCCCGGCCCAGAGGAACGTGTAGAAATCATGAGGACTATGACCCGGAAGATACCTTTTGGAGACAGCTTAGGACAATCTGTGGACATTATTAAACGGCAAACTGAAGCTCTGATACAAGACAAATGTGATGGTTACAGTGGTGCCGATCTAGCTGCTGTAGTTCGCGAAGCTGGTGTTGCAGCGTTACGTCGAACATTGGGTAACTTAGAGAATATGGATGACGATACCGAAGAGGACATCAAAGAAAGTAAAGAAAAGGTTGTAGTCGGGTTCCATGACTTCGTTAATGCACTCGACAAGGTGGCGCCAAGCGTGAGCGTTGCACAAAGGCGAAAATATGAATCTCTGCGGTCTAAGTTCGCTGGCTTACCAGTTCGAGTGGGGAGGGGGGAAGAGATAAAGAAGGTTCCCGGACCATTAGAGGCTTAAAATTGGAAGTACATATAGCGCTGCGATTATATATGGTATCATAACGACCTCTAATGTCTACATCTTACTTCGCATTTTCAGTATGGGCCGAATGTACTTTTGAAATCCAAGTGTATCTGCGCCTCCTTCCTTCTTACTCACTGTGTTTATTGGCAGTTGCCGGGTCCATGATAACAGAGTCTCATATGCATTTCCGTCCTTGCGTCCAATGGCAGAACGAAGGCTAGCATCTGAAAAATTCCACGCATCTGTCAGTGCGACTGCTTCCGGGAGCAACTGGTTCAAGATTGTCTCAATTTGGTCCCTTATCCCACGGATCTGACCGATCGAAACATATCCATCTTCCAGGAATCCAGCACCTCCGATAGAAAGTGGGCTTTCAATAGTAGACAAGGCAAAGAAATCGCAAAGTAGCTTGAGCACTCTTCGTGTCGGAGTATCATCGGTTTCGTGAACGAGCTTCACGAAACAATTCAGTACAAAATATTCGACATGCGCCCGCGCAGCAAAAACAAGATCCATCATGTACTTGTTCCATAATTCTGGAAGGGGTTCCTGATTGTGGTTACTGCCTTTAAGCCGCTCCTCGCATTCAAAGATCAGTCGAGCCGCGCGGTGTCGGAAAATCTGTAGCTGCACATCGCTGCTCAGGAATTCGCTACCTGTTGCTGAGCAGCTGGAACCTGGTTTTTTGTTGGACGTCTTGTATTCGTCTACCAGATATACTAACTGTGAATCTACCTCCTCGTTTTTACGGATCTTCGAAGTAACCTTGACTAGATATCTGGCTGTCTGTAAGAACATGACGTAGTTCTCTCCTTCAAGGGTGGTGATCGATGCAAGGTTCGAGACGATATCCGGTAATCCAGACAAACGGGAGTATCCATGTCCTCCGCAGCATTTCCGTGCATCCTCTGCGCTCTCCAAAGCAATTTGAGAAGTGTACGCCTTTACGCCGGCCGTAGTCGAGTGTATACTTCCTGACAGTCGATCATCGCCTCTATTATACAAGGCAATGAAGCTCTTGTATAATGCATCGCAAACTTTTGATGAGGCTAGTATGGCAAATGAGCGAGCCATTCCCAAGAAGAGCCGATAATTTTGAGATCTGAAACACATGATAGATATTTCAGGCGCGTTCGACGAGCTGAACGGTAAACTGCCTTGCTCGCGGATGGTAGAATAACGGATAGAGATGGTCACAGCCTGCGCAAGCTGAAACATAATGGATGGGACAAGGTTGTTTCGAGTGTAGACCATTGTTGCATAAGCGTGCTTATCAGAAGCCGACCCAGACTTAATGTAAACGCCATCCCTGGACACCTGAGCATTGCGCATGAGCATGTTCCTTCGAGGAATGCGGACATTGTCAAATATAGCGTATCCATTGTCTACAGCGTTCAGTCCCAGCTTTAGGCCTATGTCTCCCAATTCGACCCCTTGCATAGGTTTAAAGTCCTCCAAGGACCTTAGCTGCACCATGAAAGGGTGGATGCCATAGTCCTTACCGCGAATAATTAATCGTGCCATAACAATGGCATGTGAAGCTGAGTATCCAAGACTTCCTGGCCAATATTTGGTAGAAGCTGGGGTAGGGGAATGAATAATGAACTGATCCTCTTTATAATCAAAGACAGCAGTCGTCTCTAAACCTCGGACGAAAGTCCCATGTCCCAGTTCCGTCTGACAATATGCACCTAAAATCTTGCCAGACTCTGCATCAGGTAGCCATCGAGAAACTTGCTCAGAGTCTGCCTGTAGTTTCAAGGTAGGGATGAACATGGCAGTATGGAGACCGAAAGGAGATCCATTAATGAAGGTATAATCATGACACAATAAGCTAAAGTGATTCCGGCCGTTTGCGATGTCATGTTCCATCATGGCTTTGCCAGACTTTAGACCTTCATGATATAACCCAACGCGAGAAAGCTCTCCATATTCAGCGGGAAGGCGTGAAGTATCCGACTTTTGTAATTTGGTCTCAACAGCAGATACAGCAGCTTCCCAGCTGGCAGCTCGTTCCACGCTAAAGAAAAATACAGAATGAGGCCGGCAAATTAACCATTCTATACAACCACCCGCTCACCCTCCAAAAATGATAGTTGTGAGTTTGCGTGGTTCAAACGAGGCCATTGAACGTGCCCTCTCTATGAGAGTCATCTGGCGGTTGGGAATGCTTAATGAGTGTTGTTCTGATTTCGGTGAATGAGGAATATGAGACATAATATAGAATAAAATCTTCGAGCAAAGTCGGGATTCTTGCACGTAAGACGATAGAATGCCGAGTATATATATGCGAGGGTTTTATCTGAAGGCTAAGAAAATTCTCCGATGGGGAATTGAAAGGTCGGCGCCAGGAACACAGGTAGCAGTTTCTGGCCTTCCTCTAGCAGCCTGACGGCTATCATCTGTATCAGATGTAGTAGCTAGGATGGAAAAATGTTGCCAGCAGATATTGCAACGGAAATAGACTCTTGAAACATTCAACTAACACCGAAAACTTGAGTTCCTTTGACCCTATTGAAAAGGCAGCGTGAGAGAGCGCGAACTATCCGGATTCCGTTCAGTATATCAGCAAAATTATCAGAGGAATTACCGATGGTCCAAGTGATACCTACGTGAGCACGCGGCGCATCGAGTCAAGTGGCAAGATTCCATTCAACAATACTTTATGTGGCGTACCATGCATCACGGAACAAGACAGATTGCAATTCGAAAACAGTGAAAGGTTACTGACCAACTGTCTAGTGTCAATAACTGCTAAGGCTGATGACAAGCAAAGCTTACTTAGAGCCATTCCGAAGTTCTAGGAAACGACAAATGTTAAACTCTAATGACCTACGGATTTGTGGATTTGCGTTAAATTTAGGAGCAACCGCCAGTCGCAGAATGTCAAAGAGGCTATACAAAATGGCCATAGAGATTTGTCGTGGTCGTCGGAGCTAGACATTAGTTAGTTAGTACTACCTGTCGTATTGGAACTTGGAATTTTGTAAGAGACGCGTAGTAAGTACTCTGTGGTACTTGCGTTATAGCGGAAGGAAGACGAGCCGAGACCCTTTTAGACCTTGGCGCTGTATATCAACTTGATATCAAACATATCATATCAATGCCCGGAGCCGGTCCGGATTGTCGATCTGCATCTGGCATTCAGTGTTAGTTATCCACAGGAAATATTTCAGTTTGAGTTTGCTTCGAGTTACATAGTACACACCTGCTCCTGTTCGTGCCACTCGCAAGTTTCATAACCGTAGTGAAGGTATTATATGAATTTCACCAGGTAAAAATACATGTTATGCAACGACAAACACAGCAATGAAAATCCTAATCGAAGACCGGCGTAGAATCCGCTCATAGCAAATAGCCAAGTTGATCAGTGAGGTCCAGGAGAGCTGATTATCAACGTCTCGTTCGTTTCAAACTTCCACCTTCAGTGATCTCTAGACACCCTAGCACTTCTCTTCCTCCTGCTGCTTGGAGCAATCCCATCCCAGGTCGTCCTCCTCGGAGTCCAACCGTTGGATTCCCAGCGGCCGTACCTCTGTTAAGATAAGATGGTATGCATCAGAAAAAGACAAGTCAGCATTTACTTCTTACAAAAGTAAGACTCACGCAATAGCATCAGCAGGTCGCTTAGTACCAGCAACTGGAGGTGCATGTTGATGCGGGTTCTTTGTAAACGTAGCGTAAGCGTATAACAAGAAGCAAAGCCAACCAATAACTCACCACCGACGGCGGAAAATGAAACCCTCCCATTGCCGGAGTTGACGAACGCTTCGGCGCACTTCCTTCCGCGGCGGACTGATTTGAGTTTGCCTTCGTGTTTACATTCTGATCGCTTCGATGGTGATAAGGGGGTTTAACATTCACAGGTTGTTGTTTGGATTGCATATTAGAGGAACCTTGCCGCGGTTGAGGAATACATGGTGTTTCTGGAGATGCATGAGCCCCTGAATTACCAGTCGCAGAATTCTCAGATCCTGGGTTTAGTGCAGCTGCAATCGCATTCATACGAGAGGCTCGACCAGATTTAGCACTAGTAGTAGTGCCACTAGCCCGGTCATCGTTTGCATTTGTCGTTGACGCTGCTTGTCGAACATCGTGTTCACTTGAATCACCTTGTAGCCCTCCCAGCCCCTCTTCGAAGTCAATTGGTCGACCCGCATCTACATCGTCATCCATCGGTCTTCCAATATCATCATCGCCAATTGGGTGCCCCATATCAGCCATGATATCGGCCACCATGTCACCCTCGCCTAAGTCAACAGCAGCCAGGAAAGCGTCGTCGTCAGAATAAAAATGAAACGATTCGTTGGGATCCTCTTCCATTTTCGTCAGCTGGCGCGAAGGTCCCGCAACAGCAGCGTTAGGTATTTCAAATGCGACTCTCTGCTCTGAAGGTTGATGTTGTAGTTGATTTGACGTTGATGTTTGTTGTTGGGGCTGCTGAGGGCGATATGGTGGTTGAGGATGTCGTGGAGTGGTACCTGGAGTGTGAAGTCCAGTATGCACAGGTGTCTTGCCTTTGGAGTTTGTACTAGGTGTGGTTGCGCGAACTTCTGAACGCATATGAGGGGGAATAGAGGACAATGGTTTTTGCTCTTGTGGAGGGCCTGGAGCATGGCGAGTAGATGCATTACCTATTCCTTGCATTTGGTTATTATTTAAATGAGGCTTTGGAATAGACTGCGGGTGCAGGGAAGAAGTTGAAGCAATGTTAGGTTTTGTTTCGTCAAACTCAGGACGCCGGTGAAGCTCGCTTTTGTCAAATTTAGGCTGAAAGGTAAGATTAGTGACCGTGTACTAAACTTAACTCTAATATGACATACCGGAGGAACTTTGATCTTGACTACTTCTTGGGTGTAGGATTTATCATATAAACAATTTCCAAGTAGGTTTCCAAAATTACGCAGTGCGCGCTTTAGGCCATCAGTTACCGCTTCCTTCTTGCACTAAGCATTATTTATAAGAGCCTTAACAAGTCCAGCGCTGTTCAAAAAAAAAAAAAAGTTTTCCATACCTTATCCAATGCAGTCCCCTTGCTCTTCGAGTTTTCCGCCAACCCATAGCCAAGGTCTTCATGAAAAACTCCATCCCTCAAGATCACTTTTATAACAGCAGTAACACCAACACTATATCGTCTCGACTCTTCATTGTAGTCAACGTAATCTGTGGTCATGCTGACGATGCTCGAGCTCCAACCGTTGAATCCAAAGACCTCGTTAGCGAGATTAATGATTTTCCACCCTTCTGCGTACGTGAGTTTTGGACCGCCACCAGGACCTGGTCGTTGCGATATGTATTCTGGTCCAAGCTTCTGGTTTAACTTGACCTGAAGGGAGGCAATCTTTGCAGCTGTAGCATCGGAGATACCCTCGTTCATGAACGAGGACTGGTTACCGAAGAACGAAAATGAGGGCTGTCCGAACGAATTTCCATGCATGCTGGCGTCGAAAGAGACATTGCCGCTGTTTACAATGGGAGAAGAACAGTAGTTTGCCATTGAAGAACTCTGATACGAATTGAGTAAATGCCCGCTGAATGCACCTGCCATGCACTAGAGCTTAAGGGTGTAATATTTCAAGGCGTATAGTCCAATGGACCAAGAAACTATGAGGACGATGGTAGAGTATAAATATGCAGGACAGGTGACTCGGAGTGGCATATAGTAAGTAGTTCAAGTTGTAAGTTACCGTTACGAGCACATTGGCGACTTCGCGGTGCCGCGTTCCAATCTGTCACATCACGGGGCTGCTTACATTCACGCGCTGTCACAGGCTATCACACCAATCATTCGGACTCGGACCGGACCGGCAGCTAACCGCAACTGCCAACAGAAGGGTGTCCAGAGATTTATTTCCTGCTACTGAACGACACCGACGTCACCCTATCATACACCTAGCTAACTTGTTCACTGATCTTTCTCTTTCTCTGGAATCTCACCCTCACCCTCTTTCTCACCCCCTTTCTCGCCCTCTTTCTCGCCCTCGCCCCCAGTACTCTTTTCGCCAGCACCGCCCTCTTCTTCCGATTGCTTTTGCTCTGTTTCCTCCTTCTCTTCGCCGTCACCTTCCTCAGGCTGCGTTGAAGCATGCTCATCATCTTCAGAACCTGGCGAGGCAGTGGATTTGGCTGCAACACTACTTGATATCATGCTAGTGACAGATTGCGTGGATACACTAATCGAGGAAGAGGAAGATGTCGACGAAGGTTTGGCACTTGAGTTGCTTGCACTGGTTGCGCTACTTGTACTGCTCGAGCTGCTAGTTGTGGTTGCACATGCAGCCTTCTGTTTCGCTTCGTCGTCTCCTTTCTTGCCCTGTAGAAATCATAAATCTGCTGTTAACCGAATGCGGCACCAAGTGCTCTAACCTGGAAGAAATTGGCTATCTTCTTTCCAAATCCAACAAGCCCATTTTTAATCCCTTCAAAGAATCCTGCAACTCCAGTGGCCTTCTTTGTAGGTGTAGGACAACTAGCTGTGCTAGTCTTACTTGGCTGATTCTGGACTGAAGTGGGTGGTGGAGGAGTAGGCTGTGTGGGTGGTACCGAGACGCTTGAAGAAGCAGATGCTGATGTCGGTGCTACTGCAGTTCCTGTTGACGGCGCTACTGGTGCTCCCAGAACGCAGGTTACGGACAGGAAGGCAGTTAACATGATGAGGGTGAATTTCATGATGGAGGACGTTTGAGGTTTTGTAGTAGAGGAAGAGCTGTTTTTGTTTATTAACTGCTGAACAGAGCACCATATAACTTACTATTGAAAGAAAACCAGCTCTAGGTAGTAATGTGAGGGGACGATGGAGACCAGCTCTAAGGAATAACCTATAGGGATGCTGAGTATTTATACTTGCCCATCAACCGCTTGGAAGTCCATCAGCATCATCAAAGTTTCATCTCAAGTGTTGGTTATTGGAGCATAAGGCTGTGTCGCTCGTTGCCTTACAAAAAATGTTGCGAGGGTTACACTGGGTTACGGTATAGCAATGTAGATACATACGGCAACTGCAGCATCCATCTAACATACATGATACCCCGGCATCAAGATGCCGGCCAATTTACCAAACTTAAAGTGAATTACTTATTATTATCACAGCTATTCACTTCCCGCTGTATCTGGATCATCATAGTATCTGAACCTTGTCCATTTGGTGATAATATAAAGGTTCGTGCATTTGAAATGGGAGGATGCGTGAAGACTGTGCGAAGGTGAAAATAAGCAGAGCCATTGATAGTAAGCGAGTAGCTTGCACTTGGGTTGCACAGCACTTCAATGGAACTGCCTAAAACTGCCTCCGTGTTAAATTTGATTCCGCGCAATAATACTTAATAAATAATATATAAGGCCGCTATCGCTGGCAAGGCCCACTAACTACGATAAATTTGAACAAACCAAAACCACCTACACAGGGAAAGCTACGAAAGAAAGTAGAGGACACCCATTCCTGATATATATCATAATTATATCTACTAAGTAAACCGGTTGGTGAACAATACTTGAACAAGGAATTTGCCGAATAACTGAACCCATGACGACTCGGCTTCACGGCATCGAAATTTACTGCCAAAAAGTTTTCAACATCGAGCCCCATAGCCCTACTAACTAAAGTTAGTGGGAATAAGTTTCATTATTGAAATCCAGCAAGGCGAAGGAGCAGAAAAATGATAGACGGAAAGATCAGTAAAATAGCCCGGCTGTTCATCCTCTAGGTTCTAGGACATCCAGCCTATACAAACACTTACAAGTTCCTATCATAGGACGAACAACCACAACCGATCCACTTAAAATCGCGGGCAGGATCTGACTTATAACGGATAGGGTTGTGGTCCTGTAGAGCCGCAGGGAACCGCCCGACGTGAAGACTCGTGAATAATACCAGAGAATAAGTATCGTCTTTTTATCCGATAACTGGAAGCGGTTGGGAAAACAACTATGCGCATCACTTATTAACGCGATCACCGATAGAACCGTTGCCCCTAACTCCTGAAATCCAGATTCAATTTAACTCCTTCCGGGAAATACGTGGCTTGCAACAATAACCACGGACAATCTCACCGAGATGGAGCCCAGGAACCCTACGATGCAGAGGCACCGTAGAGCATTACCTCGGCTAGAGCCTAGGGATTCATAGCTCTGCCGAATGTAGATGCTAGACCTTTAACGAGATTCAAACAAATCGGTACCTGGGGAGCTTGCGTTGTCTCAGGTCTGGAGCCCAAAGGCCGGCTGATATCTTGAAGATTAAGGATATGAGAATGGATGTTTGTATCCCAACGAAAACTTCGGAACTAGCTATAAGTAGACATCAACTCAGTAAACAGCATAGTTTTATCTCCCGAAATCCACTTGATGAAATGATATATTTGTATACTTATCGAGAAACTTCAACCTGAATCTTATCGCGTCAACATTTACAGGTTTGTCGTCGGGAAGGAAGGACTCGTAGTACATCGTCTTGCATTCGAGAGGCGTGATACGCTTTCGAATGATTTACGACGCTATACACCCGGAACTCGACGTTCAGGAATAACGAGCATATCAGCTGCATGTAGGCAGCAATCAAAAATTCAGACGTGTTTGGCAAGTAGCAAGTAGCGCTGAAGCTCCCTCGTGTTTCGAGATCTAATCAGAAGATTGTTGGCTTCAGATCACCAGCTGCGAAAAGAGTGGTCTTCATGCATACAGGGTGTAATCTGCGATAACACATTGCGAGGTGTTTATATTCGACGAAATGTACCAGGTAGTCATAGCAGGTTTAAGATGGATTATAGTATACGGAGCATCTTGTAATATCCCAAAATTGCGAAGGCGGTTATTTCAGGATCATTCAGAAAAAATCCCAAGCATTGATCCGAATTCTTGCAGTGGAACAAAAACGAATATATACGTTCGTTGAAATCGAAGTCAAGAATGACTTTCTGTTGTTTGATGTACTGGTATGCTTCATAAGATACAGTTACAATGAAGGCTAATCCGAGAGTTCAAAGACGTGGAGGTGACCCATCGGGACAGAGAATCGTAAATGGAAACAACAAACTCAAAGCCGGAACAATTGAATTGAGGAGGACTTTCGAATTGGATAGGTTACGTCGATGGAATCCGCACCTGAGTGAGTATGCTTGCAATTTTCAGTTATCAATAACGAGATTACGCGGGCTATGTGGAAAGGAATGGAACCCTAGGGCAAGTCGCAGCTTGTCAACGTAGGTGTGAACCCCTGGGATTCGTGCCAGATCAGAAAGCGGACACCTATTCGTGAACTAGCGGGTGTGAAAATTTTTGTTCTAAATTTATGTGGCAAGAAACAAGAGGTACCCAGTAGGTCAACCATCGGGACTTGGGGAAGCTGAAACGGAAAGACAAAGAGGAAAGGGGATACAGTATAGGTGAGAGCAGTACAGTCGGGCGATAGCAATGTCCAAGTAGAAGCAAGGTCATAGAGAAGAGCATGTGGAAGATGTTCTACCAAAAAAAGAAAAAGACCAAATAATTATTCCTAAGTGGCCGTATATTGTATAAGATAAAGAACTTACAGGAGTACATCGGGTAGTAGCCCAAGGAGTCCGAAGAGGGTTTACAAATACATAGGTATTAAAAATACACAGAAGGTCCATGAGGTCCCAAGGAATGTTATGCCAGGGATTCGTCTAATCTTGCCAAGTCCTCTCTTGCAGCCAGCAATACTTCCTGTTAATCTATTAATCATTGGATAAGCGGTTTGTCAACAAAAAGCCTACCGTTACAAGTGCCTGTCTAGCCTCATCCTTGATCTCCTTCCATCGCCCTTCGTATGTGCGTAACAGCTCATCATATTCATCCCTTTGTCTTCGGTCTCCACGCATCGCCGTTCTAATGACGGCACGCAACACGCAAATACCAGCCACCCACTCAACCTCATCTGTCTCCCAGACGGCATCTTTAGCAATCATTTCAGAAAACGCGCGTCCCATGGCGTATGCATAGCCACTGTGATCTGCCTCGCCCACTCGACCCATGCCGAGCATGCCAAGTTCAAGCGCTGCTGCATGTATTCGAGCCCATTGTATATGGTCTTTCCGACGTTGCCTGTCACTCGCTATACGCTGCATCTCATCAGACAGCGAAGACGATGCCGCGGAGCGTGGAGCAGAGGCCAATGAATTTGACCTTGCAGGGGCGTTAGGTATCCAGGTTGAATATTTGCGGATCTGCATCTGAAGGGCGCGAGGCCCTGCCATAGGACCAGGGACACCGGCATGAATGATTGTAGAAGTAAAGTAGGTCGACGCGTCCAAAAATCGTCTAAGATATACACTAGGATCTCTGTTAAAGGATCCCGCAGATGGCTCCGCAGATATAGCATCAAAGAGAGCATCTACTACGCCTGTCAGTGGTGTAGCAGATGGATGAGCGAGGACGAAGCTTTGGATCATAGATGCAAGGGTCGAAGAGTCGACACCTTGAAGGAAAACTCCTCTCAAGGTATCTTGGTTGACTGTCATTCCCAAAGCGTGGGCATGAGCTGTGTGTGGAGATGGCGCTGTTGAATGAGCGGTCGGTTGTGGTGGTGCAGGAATGGCTGCAGCACTTGGTTGAAGTCCGCCATACTGAATGGGAGAAATAATAGCTTGATTAGTAGTTACTGGGCTGCTGGTGCTGCTTTCCGCGTGGGCGTATGGTACGATGTTAGGGGATGCAACGGCAGTGTTGACCCATCCCACATCGTTTGCATGGGCTGCAGCTGCTGTTATAGCAAGGGCCTTGAGATCTCTCGGGCCATCGTTGGTCGGATTGAACCAACCTTTCTCTGCAGCTTTCTTCGCAGACCTTGGCCTGCCCTCTAACTTTCTTCGCGTCCTTCCGACTGTGTTTTTGAACCAGTTATATATTTGCTGAAACAAGGATATAAGTAATGAGATTACGTAGAATAGAACACTAGGAACAGTTGCGGACCTCCTTGAAGCGAGACTCTGATTCTTCTACGCCAACAAACTCGTCGGGTAAGCCAAACCTCGCAATGAAATCCGAGGCGCGTTCAAGAGCAAACTTCTTTGCATCTCCTCTTATTGAACCCTGCGATCTTCGCTCAAATTCTGGGAGGTTGCTATACGTAAAGTAAGGTCATCAGGACCAAGGCTGTCACGGAGCCTTAAAGAGGCTCTGTCGTAAATACCTCTTAAGAAAGGCCAGCTGCTGGTCTGTATAGGCTTTGGGGAGACGAGGTTTGTGTACCCTGGGATCGCTGGCGGACATCACAGATACCTGCGATAGGGCGACGCTTGGTGGCATCCTATGTTGCATCCCAAGCATCGCAGCCCCGCGAGATTGCGTCCTCACCTGATCGCCATCACCCCGGCATTTCCCGAGGTACCACTCGCCCGACTAGGCCACCAACTCTTCCACGCCCATCGGATTCCCCTCCAATGTATCCATTTTAAACATGTTATCCCATTTGTAATAAATCCTACTACCATCGTCATCTGCTTGCATACTGACATATTACATTCGACGAGAACACTATTATTTGACATTCATACAGTTAACTATACCTATACATTTAGATATAGAACACGAAACAATAGGTTGAATAGAATTCAAGCGCTTGCTTGAAAATATATCATATGCGTGGCATCTACCCCGACACTTTGTTTGACTCATTCCCAGTTCTAGTTTTTTTAATTCCAAAGCGTTGTGTCGGTACTGAGTAAGAATCCCACAAATGAGTGTATTTTCCAAGGTATTACATCTAGCGAATATTAAGGGTATAATATATAAAGGACTGTATGAAGGTATTAGGCGTTAGTTCGAGGCGGGTTTCCGGCTCACGACCAGATACATCGGGGTAAACAGCTGCGAAACACCGAATTAGAATCTCTCCACTGGCGCCACACATCAATGTCACACACCTTCATTTGTCCGCCCTTCACTAACGCATCAGCTGCAACCTTCAGGGACTCGCTAACATCGTATGTCCCCTTAGGCAGAATCCTTATCCACTCCATGAATCGGATTGCGTTATGACTAACTAGTTTACCGCTCCAGCTCATCCGCCACACTGTCAAGTAATCCCAGAAAGTCTGTGCTTTCCGAATATCACCTTCGAGAGGGTAATACCACGGGACAGGATCTGGACGATCCGCGAGGTCTTCCTCATGCTCAATCTGGAAACCGACATTCTTCAGCGCCTCACGAGCCTTTCGTAGTGGTCGCATTTCAGGAATGCCGTTACCCAGTTCAATCTGGTGAGCAAGCGCTTTGTGTTCAGGATTTGAAGGATCCCAGTCATCAGTCATGCACCATTCGTACACACCGAACTGCTTGAAGATAAGCAAAAAATTAATAATTAACGATAAGACTTACGACACCTCCCGGCTTGAGAACCTTCATGATCTCTCCGTAAACGCCCTCCCATGAAGGTGCATGAACGGTGGCTTCGATAGCATATACTGAAAACAGACGTTCTTAGCATATTTTAATACACAATGCTTGAGTGGACATACCAGCATCAAAGGAGTTTTCGCCAAACTGCTCGGCAAGTTTCATAAAATCTCCCTTCACGAAGGAGACTTGGTTCTCTAGCCCGGCCTGTTGAGCGTATTTACGCGCGCGGTGGATCTGGAAGTCGTTGTTGTTCAGACCAATAATCTGAGCATCAGAGAATTGGGCGATTTCGCGGGCGGGACCGCCAACACCGCATCCGACATCAAGAACACGCATACCCGGACGGAGGCCCATTTGAGAAGCAAGGTAGTGTTCATGTCGGGCAAGAGAGGCAAGGAAAGCTTCACCCTTGTAGAAGCGCGAGAAATGGAAAGACTGTGCCCAGCCGTACTCGTAGAGCTGTGTTGCACCGTCATAGTACCCTGCTATAGTCTCAACCTAACCAATCAAAAATACAGCTCAATTTAAGAGCGCACCGTTGACGACGTCGGTGTAACTCTTCAAGCGGTTCTCATTGTCCTCATTCTGCTCTTTCGTGGGATCGTCGTGCCAGAACTTAGTATAGTTCTCGATGCGGTTGGTAACGCGACCATCGTCCAAGGCGGAAGTTTGGGCAGCCATTGCGCTGGTTCCTATTGGGCAGGGAAGGATTAGTTAATTGAGTATTTTTCATGAGAGAATAAGGTATAGCAGTATGTGTGCCTATAGAAAGCTTATGGCGGGGAGAAGCTTACTCACAGGAAGTGAATACGAAGGAGGGAGGAGATGAGAGGAACAAGGGAAGCGGTGGGCAATTTATTTAAATTTAAGTAAAAGCTTCATGCCTTTAAAAATCGTCTCACTTCTGCATTTTTTGAAAAATAGATGATGGGTCGCACAGTGCACGTGATCGCATTCCATGTAAATGGCGTGTTTTGCGTGTTTAAAATTTTTCATTATGATTTTGAACCCTTAAGGCCTTACCGATCATTGCTACTCGCCAATTTCTAACGAACCCCAAGCAACCCTTGCAGCTCTGCACGCAACTTCCTACTTCAAGACTAAGAAAAGGGCGTCTTTTTTCTCTTCTGCATACTTATGTATCGCTATACACCAGGATAATTCCGCTCCGGATTCTATTTTCTCTCCGACCCCGTGGTCCTAAGATCGTTGCTTCTCAGGATGTTCTTTTCGTAACTTGGATGAATCGATGCCTGCTAAATGAGAAACTGTCTGTTTTGTACTGCCACTTACCGAATATAACATAGGATCGTTCGATTCCTCGTGTTCTGAGGCTTTATACTCGGTATCAGTAAAGATCGTTCCTTTCGGGATTGTCCTTTCTACCCACACGTCTAGTTTAAAAGATTTCCTGGCTTGCCTCGGAATAAAGCCCAAATCCATTTTTAACCCGGCCGAAACGGTAGTACAGGACTTTCCGCGGGTGAGCTTGGTGCATTCCGCTACACTGGATACTGCGATATCTAGCCCAGTGATTTGGTGTGTTTTAGAGGTCTTCCTCTCTCACAATACCTTACATCGATGTTAATGCTCGATCATTGAGTGTAGTGACTCGCTTGGTATTTGGTAAAACTTTCACATTCGAATGCTCATCCAAATTCTCGTGTCAAGTTCTCGGACTCTCCCAGCATGTTTGCTTCAGCTCTAATGTGGAAAAACGACGTCTATTAATACTACTTGCTCACCGGGCTTAATGGAAGATTAGACACGCTTCCCAGTCGATCCGTTCTTCTTGGCTATGCAGAATCCATTTTACAGGCCTTAACTGAATCTTCGGAAGCATGGTCGAATCCGACTTGCAAATCCTAGGATAAATGCTTCAAGTGATAACCAACAAACAACTTGACAACTCCTTTGGTCGAGAGTTTGGTAATCGATACTTGCACAATCCACCGAAATTCCGAATGCTTTGGATAAGTTGCCAGAGGGTGGTTTGGGATAGTTATAGTAGTAATGAATATCTTGGATTCCCCACTCAAGTTGAATTATCAAGATTCAAAATTATCAAATATGGCGTGTGGTGAGTGGTGAATCTGAATAGTCATTCGTCTTTTTGCATCCTTCATGTGTCGAGGCTATAATCATGATTCCTAACTTATAAGCCCTTGTAGGACGGAAGTACTTCATCCATCGTAATAAGTATATGCCCCTCTTACAATAACAAATCCCTGTGACAGCCTTCGCAAACATATTAGACAGTGGAAGCGCTATAGTACATATTTGTATAACATATCGTGAGATTCCGACTCCAATACAATACACCTGGTGACCGTTCAAATGTTCATGTGCTCCTTCCTTTTGAACGTATTGATGCGCTATTTCATTGATGATTGGAGGACTTCGATGTTGAAGCATGACGGTGATCAAATTTATTACCTACATGTCTGCACATATGTAAGTACCGACCCGACGTCATGATGAATCGGCAATGAATCGGTTAAAACTATTTTGTTATGGAGTGATAATTGTTGTTTCTTGGACTTCAACACGACGAAGTACAATTTCGTTGATATTCTTCGAGTGGCAGCCTGTTCCGAATCCATACTATACTTGTGCTGTACGAACCAAGGCGTATCACGATTTTAAAAGAATCATCACTATTACTACCGTTCGATAGTAGAACCCTCTCACTGCCTTTGAACGGAACTGTTTCCGATACTGCACATTCCTCCACCTCAACACGTTGATCCTCGCAAAAGCCTCCTGCAGGACATTCTGAAGTCTAAATGCAGTATCCCATCATAATCGGCCGAAGCTCCAACCCAAGTGGAGGGAAGCCATATTCAGCTAAGTTATTTTGAGCCATGACAGAAGCAAGTGGGTGCCTGTTGGAGATCCCTGCTTGCTCCCCTCTCTTTCCTGATTACACATGATCCTGCATAAACTCACCAGGTTTCTTTCCGGGGAGAAAGAAGAGGAGATTCAATATGTGTTGGTGAGTTGGCCTTGGACAATAAATAGCTGCAAGTGGAGGAATGAACCTTAGGCTTCATTCCTGCCACCTATTCGCTTCCTTATCGGCTATTTCGTGATATCCCTATCGTTTATATACTATGGTAGCTGATAAAAAAATGTCCGAGCTAACTAAACCCATCGACGAAAAGCTGGAGACCACAGGCTCTGATACAGAAGCCCTTCATGGGCACAAGACTTTGGACGGTATATCCGCAGAGGAAAAGCGCCTTGTTCGCAAACTAGATAATCGTATCTTACCTATTGCCTGTTTGTTATATCTCTTTGCCTGTGAGTAGATTTGGTTATGTTATCGTTGGATTTCTCAGCCACGGTGCAACAACAGATCTCGACCGGTCGAACTTAGGCAATGCTCGCCTGCAAGGACTACCTGAGGATGTTCTCGGAGGTGACAAAACCGGGGTGCTATTTGATTGGGTTAATTCTGTATTCTTCTTTTCATATGTATGGTTGTCTCTCTTCATTTTTTTTTTTTCGCATTAACACGAATATAGATCATCTGTCAAGTCCCCGCTACAGTGATCTCAAAGCTCTTCCCTCCAAGGCTGTGGATAGCAGGAGCTGCTATAGGATGGGGCTTGTCATCAGCACTGATGGTAAGATTTCAGTCTGAGACATCCTAATAAGCGCTGTTGAATGAGCTTTGATAGTCCACGGGGTTTAGCTTCGGAGGCCTGATGACTGCAAGAGTCTTCCTAGGAATTTTTGAAGCAGGATTTGGCCCCGCTATACCACTCTATTTCTGTGAGCCACTTGTGCACGTTCTCACGGAAGTCGTTTGTTTCTGAGACTCCCCATATAGCATTCTTCTACACCAAGAGCGAAATGGGACTCCGGGTATGTGTTACATTCTTATCCTGAAATGTATTAATTGTCTCACCATCCATATTAGATGGCATATTGGTTTGGTTTCGCAGCCGTTGCTGGAGCCTTCGGCGGTCTCATTGCATTTGGAATTCAACATGCCCATGCTGCAGTGTCTAATTGGAGGTTGTTGTTCATCGTGGAGGTATGTACATTTCTTCACATTGCATATTTAGCACATCACTCATTGACGACCATTATCCAATAGGGGATACCTCCAATACTGCTTGGCATATTGACGATGTTTTACCTTCCTGATCGGCCCGAATCTACTTCATTCTTCAATGAAAGAGAACGGGAGATTGCCATTAATAGAATGAACAGATCCACTAGCGGTGATATAGGTGCGGTGGTGAACAAAGGTACGTGTTTGGAGTACCTCGACAAATGATTGGAACATGAATACTGTCCTTTTGCAGCTCATGTAATTTTAGCCTTCCGCGATTGGAGAGTAAGTATCTATGTATCCATTTCTGGTTTCAAGCTTTCTTTTCACACAACATCGTTAGATTTACACTGGTGGGGTTATATATTTCGGCTTAAACTGCGCATTAGCTTCTATTTCGGCTTTCTTGCCAACTATTATCACTACTTTTGGTTTCAGTGAGTCGAGGGTTTATATTTATACGAGTACTTACCCTAACTTGGTATCACTGTAGGCAATGCGAACGCACAACTACTTACCGTACCTCCGTATGCAGTGGCTGCGGTGGTCTTGATAGGTTTTTCATTGGCATCGGATCGGTTGCAAAGCCGAGGTATATTTATGGCCATAGCTAGCAGTATAGGTGGAATTGGTTACTTGTACGTCATTTGTGAATGTGTAACCATTATGATCTAACATGTTCCACAGAATTTTGCTCACTGCCCTGGACAATAACCATGCGAGATATTTTGCAACGTTCTGTATCACAAGTGGGACATATACTACCATTGGAATTATTATTGCATGGTGTAATTGCTTCTTCTATACCCAACGATATAATTGCATTACTAACCCTATGACGCAGTCGCTCACAACCTAGGATCTGAAACGAAGAAAGCTACTGGCATTCCGATGTTCATGGCTATCGGCCAATGTGGCAGTGTTCTTGGATCACATATTTTCCCCAAAACGGACGGCCCTCATTATATGTGAGTAGTTTTGTAGCATATGGCTACGACAATGTTGTTAACACTGTATAAAATGATGTAGCAAAGGATTTGCAAGTATGTGAACCCTCAACCTTACCATTCCATAATTAATTGATCTCCCTAGTTTCCTGCGCACTTGAATTTTTAGCGGCTGTATGTGCCATAATTTTAACGGTACGTGCTTGTTTAGTTGTAGGTTTGTTAAACTTCTCATACTCTGCGATTGGCAGATTTCTTATCGCATGGATAATGCAAAACGCGACAAGCTTTACGGAAAACCAAAGCCTAATGCAAAGGTAGACACGCGAGAGTTAGCTGACAAGGCAAGTATGAGGTCCAACATTATCGTGTTCTCGATCTGGAGGTTTTTAATTTTGCACTTACGATTTAACTCTGCTTTTCCCTTCAGGCTGAAGATTTCCGATACATGCCCTAAAAGTTGTGAAAATTGGGACTGAGCTGCTACAACAACGTTACTGAATAGTTTCTGGAACTATCCACAGTTGTATTTTTAATAATATTTACACAATGCGAGATTTACCTCCTAGAGTTATCCGAGAGTCTTGATTCTTGGCTCTTGAATACTTGAGTTCAAACTTCAAGCCAAAAGTTTTTAAAATTCGCTCAGTGCTGAGCGAAATGACTACGATCACGTGATGTTGAGACACGCGCTTGTCACGACTCACGCGCACGACTCAAACTTGTTAAATGTTCGGTTGGCTTTACTTAACTTCCTTTACATAAGTATCCAGATTCCAGTGGCCGGCCTTTGTTTCTTACTTCATTTTCATCAGCTATCTTCACAGCAATGTCGACTGAAGACGACATATTTCAAGATAACTCCCCTCCCATTGTCGACTGTGATGTTCTTGAAGCAGCTAAAGAAAATGTCCAGCCACTTGGAACTGGCCGCAGAGTGACTGCGTTGTCTGCTATTCTTCAGACTCCCCATGCGCAACGAGAAGCAAAGCTTTCTGCTACTAGAAATAGATTACGAATCAATATCGAGTTGTCACTTGAAGATGACGACGGGGATCCTTTGGATGCGTATTGTCAACTCGTATATTGGACGGTGGAGAACTATCCCCAAGGACACAGCGCTGAATCTGGCCTTTTAGAGCTATTGGAAGAGGCAACTAGAGTGCTTAAAGATGACAGGGATGGAATATGGCGCAAGGAAATAAGATACCTAAAATTATGGCTTCTTTATGCGAGCTATGTCGAGAAGCCGACTATAATATACAAGTTCCTTATAGCCAACGATATTGGGACTGAACACGCACTTCTGTATGAGGAATATGCAGCTGTACTTGAAAGAGATAGAAGGTAGGTCTCTGAATCTTCTGCTTCTTACTTGGATCCTCACAAAGCTTACCAGGCGAAAAGAGGCTGATGCTGCCTACGCGCTTGGAATAGCACGAAAGGCAGAACCTTTGGGTCATCTGGAGGGTCGGTACAATGATTTCCAAAAGCGCATGATGTCAAACATGTTTCTACCTCCGGAGCCAACACCCGCTGCCACTCAACCGATCAGAGCTGCCCTTGCCACAACCAAATCCACTTCCCGCGCACCATCTTCATCTTTATCACGGATTCCTACGACATCCCGCGCTAGGCCACCTGCATCTTCTGTCCCTTCACCATCCCCGAATGGTCGGATGCAGATTTTCGTAGACCCCACTGGAGCTGAATCTCAGGAAGCCGCCTCCAGTAGCAATACTTGGACCGATATTGGAACTCGTAAAACTCGCATTAAAGAAAATGTACCTGAAGTCAAGAAGCTTGTGGGGTCGACAATAAAGCAAGCAGGGAGGACGAAACGACTCGCTTCGGCAGGATCAAGTTCGACATCGAAGATTTTAATCTATCGTGATCCAGGTCCAGAAGAAATGCCTCCACCTGTTTCGATTCCGAAGAAAAGCAAGGATGTAGCAGTACCACAAACACCCTCTAAAAGTGGTTTTGCGATATTTACCGACGTGGCTACTATTGAAGAGTCTACGATATCTAGTACGCCCAAGTTCACTCCGTTCCGAGATGAGGTGTGTTGTATTCATGCAGTTTTGGCAATGCATTCGTAGCTAATATCTTTTTGTTAACAGACTGCTACAACAAGCTCACCAGGGTCTGGGGCCAGCCAAGACGCAGTCATCAAGGTCAAGAAAGCAGGTTTAAAGGCCCCATTGCCATCATCTGAAGCCGAAGCTCTTCGCAAGGATCCTTTAAAGAACTATGGTCCAGAAGCAGCAATACCTGCGGGGGACGATGGTTGAATTTAGGAATGTACCAGTTTGCTGAGTTTTCTATTTCGAATTGTATTTGTACTCGGCTAAATACATTTTATTACTTTATGCTGAAAGTCGTATCTCGTGTCTTCAATTGCCGAGGATGAACTGGAGGATTTGTCTCTCTGCCGATCCGACTGATAGCATGACCTGGTTATATCGAGTTCATATCAAGGCGAAGCTAAGCTCTTCGAATCTATCGCTTCGTTCCTATCTTGCCTGATGCGATGACTTATACTGTCGTATGCCTTATTCTTGGTTGATTTACTTCATCGTTGACGCTTTCCCCAAACGAACATATCCTTTTCCGACATCGTCGAAGAAATGTTTTCTGAATGAACTAATTGCCCCAGTTGAAGTTACTCGTAGTCCTGCAGTTGGCCCACTTAAGCTAATCGTATAGCTGATAAACAGTCTCACATTGGATGCTCTTTAAATACCATCGGACATCTAGTACGTGATTGGGTGTTGGCGCCTATATAGTATGCCACGAGATTTTACTGCACCGACTTCTTGTATACTAACGTTAACTACCCCAGTGCGTCAGCATACTTAGCCTCTTTTCTTTTATAGTTATTGGCTATGCTCCTGATCCTCGGTTACACTCAGTACGGCTCAGCTATGCATGTGTAACTATACTTCCTCCACGTCCGACGGTATGTATCGTGTACATTTTGCTCTTTTACTATGTAGTAGTACGTGTCGTACGGTGGTGATCTACCCACAATCGGCTTGTACTTCTTCCCTTCAGCCTACCGATTTTAATTAGAGAGAAACGACTAACATAGATAGTAAACCTGATTTCGTGTTATACCACTGCTCTTTACCCGGGCATTGATTCGCTACTATCTGATATTACCTACGAGGCTGTAGCGGAAGTGACGAGTGTTTACCTGCTCAATAACTTCAAGCGCAAGTGAGTAACGGTTATGTGTGCTATGCAGAGGCTAATTCGACAAGGGGTTGCTAAGCTGGAAGATGCGAAAGAGGAAGGCGCGGAACCGTACGTGTTTGTATGAACGCGGGAATGGTCTTGCAGCATTGCAACCAACTTGCAACACTTCCACAATACATATATGTATGACACATAATCAATGGAATTTTGTAGAACAAAAAGAAGGCACCGTTAATATGTGTTACGGTACAAGCAACTCCTAACCACCTTCGAAAATTGCTTCTAAGAGTCGAGTATCAGCGTAAATACCAACAGTAGGTAGATAATAAGCTCGAAACAGCCTACTTAGAGCAGTAGTCTTCCTGAGGGGTCCAAAGTTAAAGTCCAATCCTCCAACCCTTCCAAGCCATCTAATTACCTTTAAGGGCTTCGCAATCCCGCGGAGCAGTGAAAATGGGGGAATTCGGATGTGGAATCGGGATGGCAAGAATGTATCCGGCAGGAAGCTTGTACACTAGAAAGGTGCTTCCGCGTTGCATTAGAGTGAAGATAAAAGAGCTCAGGGAGAAGAGGGTCATGGATTTTTCGTCTTTTTCTCTCACTTGCGATACCCTCTCCGTCTTCCATAGTCCAGGAAATATGACGAAACATCAGGTCCTGTTGCTGTTTGTGACAGCGTTTTGTCTTTTGGTTGCAGTACTTGGTGTGCCAACGCCGACATACGCGAATGCAGGGACTGAAGAGATGCGTATGTGGAGAGTAGGCGTGCTGCAGGGCGATGGGTGCGATTTTATGTTTTTCAGGTTGTACGGCCATACTGACGAGGGGGATAGATTACATGCGCCTCAGTACCCGCAGTTCGTGGGTAAACATGGGAGCTCTATTAGGGGGCGAGAGATGGATAATACAATGAGCATACCGAAATTTCGTCGTCGGACAGGACGCCGGTGAGTCTCTCGAGTCGGTCCTAGCGTCGAGCCCAGTGACTGACATTGGGTTGGACTTTGAGCCGCCACCCTGTAAGTATTGGTTGGATATTGACAGAGGAATTGACAGGCAGTCTAACCATGAGTCAACAGTGAAAGGCTGACAGTGACAAGAGACAAGACAGAAAGGCTTCAAGTATTCATGATTGACGACGAATAGACAATGACTGTAGTCAGAATTAATTGAAGAACGGGTAGATTTGTTATTTCGTAGATAAACTTGACAATGAACATGCATATGTTGAAGTGCTAAATGCGTTGTGAAAGCGGTGGTGGTAGAGGTAGAGCTACTTATAATATTACATAAGCAATGATAGTGACTTTTTTCAATTGGCGTGGATTTGCCTCCATTGTGCGGCGAGTCTCTCAGCTCACTTCCTCCTCCCTTCCTCTCCCTCTCCCTTTCCCTTCTCCTCCTCCTCTGCTATACCCTCTTATTTCTCACCACCACAATCCTGCTTTCCTCCCATCATCTGCTCTAATCTCTTTCACTCTCCCCATCTCCTCACCGTAATCACGATGAACTCAGACTACCCTCAAGACAACGAACTCCAAGGGCCACAGCCCCATCCATATCTCCACGAGCCACTCTTGTACATAACTAATCTCCCTTCTTATGTCACTGACGAAAACATCGCCGTTGCTTTTATGAATTGTGGTCCGTTTAGACCAAAGATTCCTCGCGACAGCACCAGCCCAGTTCTCTCTGGTACCATCGAATTCAGATACCTCGAGAAAGGTGCGTAATGTATCCTACTCTTATTTTATTTTATTTCAGTATTGATTTTCGATGTAATCAACAGCGGAAAAGGCCCTCGCCACACTACAATCACGCCCCATACCCAGCCTGCAGCCTCCAGTTCCCCTAGTCCTTTCACCATACCCACCCACCAATCCACCCACTGCCCTTCCACCACCCTCTGCCTTGCCTCGCCTTGTCAAGCACCTTCCTCCGGGCTTCACTGACTCTCAGCTCTACGACCTCTTCCGTCCATATGGCGCACTCGCCTCCGCACGCACTCAAACTCATTTTGGCCCTGACACGGGTATGGTCGAGTTCTGGAATGAGAACGACGCACGGACAGCTGAGGAAGCCATGCATTGTGCCGACGTTGAGGGGCAAAATATCGCCGTTCAGGTGTACCAGCCTAGGAGGACCAGCGCCGAGTTTAGCGCTGCTGCACCCAGCTTCGTCCCTGCGGGCACTGTTTACTCTCCTTATCCCCCTGCTGCTACGGTACGTATTTGGAATGCTATTCAGGATCATTCCAATGCCGTAATGACGCGATTACAGTACTCCCCTCCCCATGGAAGCCCTTATCGTTCTCCCGTCGCGCCATTCGTCCACGGCCCAGGGCAGCAAGTTCAGCTTGCCCCTCTTTCTGGACCAGGTTCAACAAGCCACAGCGGGCTGATTGACCCCTGCAACCTTTTCTGCAAAGTATGATCCCATCTTATCATCCAACATCTGTCTAATGCTGACGCGATGTACTCTTAAATAGAATCTAGATTCTGATATTGACTCCAATGGCCTCTTCACCCACTTCCGTCAGGTAAACCCGTCTTCTGATCCACGCGATCTTGCTTCTTATTTTCGTGTTTCGGTTTCCAGTTCGGACAAATTGTTAGGTAAAGACCTTTTAAGCTTTTCATGTATGTTACTCGCTAATATTAAACACAGTGCACGCGTCATGAGAAATGAAAATGGTGAAAGTCGCGGATTCGGCTTTGTTTCTTACCAGACACCAGATCAAGGTACTCAGAGCTGCCTTACTCTTAGCCATGTACAACTCTCACATCCATCTATCTATTAGCCACGGCTGCAATGCGTACAATGAACGGCGCGACAATTGGATCGAAACAAATCGTGGTACGGTTGCATGAACCCAAGCAGCTTAGGCAGGAGAAGCTTGCTCAGAGATTTGGGCATAATGGACACCCTAGAAGCTCGAGTGGTGCAACTAGCCCCACAGCCAGTGAGGGTGGTGAGAGTTATGCTGGTTGGCCCAGCCCTCGCCAGAGGCCTTCTGCACTTGGATCGCCGTCACCGAAGATCATCTACGATCGCCCAGAAAGAGGAAGGAGGGGTTCAGGGAGCTATTATAATGTGCGTTTATGGACGATGTTCTTAATGCTCCTTTCTCATGTCCGGTATAGGCAGCCCTCACTGGTACACTTGACCTGCCCATGAAATACGATGACCTTGCCAGTTTATCCCCCGTGGTGCGCAAAGAAGTTCTTACTGGCGTGTTCAATCGACGCATCAAGGCTCTTGACACTGTGTCGAACCAAGATGTTGACGCTATTGTTGACTCCCTTGTTACCATCTCCCTCAGTGAAATTGTGCAGTGCATTGAGGATAATGGGAAGCTCAAAGACCACGTTGAGCATATCAAAGTCAAGCTCGGCAAGAGTCATCCCCTGTTGGAATCACATACACCGCCTGAGAAATCAAAGAGTCCATCCCCTTCTTCCCAATCGCAGGATTCAAGAGTGTTGGATCAAGACGCATTAGCTGCTACTGCAAGTGCTCCAGAGCATCCTTCTACGCCAATCTCTGGAAATGCTTCCCTCTCTACTCCTCCGCGAACATCATCTCCTTCCGGATCTGTTCCTCCTACATCTGAACGAGACCGTATCCTCGCAGCCGTTAGCAAGCTAGAAACATCCCGCCAAACGGAGCTCACGGATCTGCTCATGAGTCTTCCCAAGCGCGAGCGTGCCATGTGTCTCTTCAACGCTGAGGTATTAAGAGCGAAACTAGTCGACGCGAAAATGGTGTTGGATGTTGAAGAAGATGAGGGACAGGACGGGGCATCCATACAGAGTCCTCCTGCACCTGTAACTCCCCAGGCGAAGAAGATTGCCCCGAGTGTGAGCAGAACGGCAACTGAGACACCGCATACGCCTGAGTTGTCAAGTCGGGGAGCCAGTGCCACTGCTTCTCCTCTACCTGCCACACCCGTTACTCCTATTTCGACCGGATCACAGACCATTGCTTCGCTGGCTAAGCTCTCCGCAGCGGAGATCGTGCGTCTGGCGAGCAGTGGTAACATGACAGGATTGCCTTTACCTAAAGCTGACCCGTTGGTTGTCCAAGCTACTGATGAATTTATTGATGGGCTGTTGGATAAGCCTATTACGGTACAGAAGCAGCAGTTGGGTGATAAGTTATTCAAGGTTATTAAATCGTTTGGTGTCAAGGGTGCTGTAGGTGTCTTTTCTCGTTGTAAGAGTTCTGTGATGCTTAAGTATCATTATAGCCCAAGGTTACTATTGCACTTTTGGATCAGGAAGATCTTCGTGCACTTGCACATCTTATGAACAGTTATCCGTCGGTGCTTAAGGAGAAAACGCTTGCTATCAAGTTGACAAAGTAAAAGGACAGTCTAAAGGCCATGAGTGAAAAAGCTACCGAACGCTGAATGAATACTTCAAAATGTTGAATTATACCAAACTTCTGCTTTCCAGTCCAATTAGCCCTTCATAAGACTCGTTGAACTTGCCTCGAACTCACCGTTAATTTACCGTATATTCCATCTCTCCGGATTTCGTCTCGCTATTATCTCATATATCTTCCCAAATCTCATATATTGTGGAACCGGAATTATCATTTCAAGGTCTCACACACCTCTCCTCAATCTGAAACATTCCTCACCTGCCAGTCCCTTGTTTCTTTATTTACCTACCCTCCCTTCTTATATATCCTGCTTCTTCTATACTCTCCACCTTTCCAAGCACCTTTTGTTGCATATCCTCTCACTGGCACACTATCCGAGTAGCTGTTGCTTTGTTCTACTTACATTACAATCCTTTCCTTTCCTTCATTTACTTTTAGTAGTTACACGTGACGACTCCTGATGATCTATCTAGTTTTCTTCTATCGTTCATAGCTTTCTTTCTTTTGCATTTATAGGAAATTGATTGATCGTACATTCACCGTTATTAATGGCGAATCAACATCGTCTAGTGATGCCTTGCTTGTGTGCAAGCCCTGTTAGTAGTACGGAAGTGTGTAAGATACCATTTCTATAGTCGAGCATCTCGTAGCATATATTATTTACGTACGGTCGACATATGAGAGGGTTGCATATTTCAGTTCGTCCTTAATGTCAGACAGTTACAGCGTTTGCTCTGCGACATGACAGTACGCTACTATGATTAATAGATGGTTATAATTTTATGCGCAACACTATGGACGGTATTTGAGCTCTATTTCTCTGTAAAACCTTCCAGAGGATCGACGTTGGGTCCGAGCGCCCACCATTTAGGTGAATCATTTTCCTCTGACAACCGAGACACAATAACCCCGACTGACTCTAATTGTTGTGAAGACTCTTCCGTGAAGCGGGCGGAGTCTCCGACGCTAACCTGTAAGCTGCCTCCGTCTCGTCGTTTGGCAATAGCTTCCGCTACCGCAACAATTGCATCTGTCTGGCTGATACCGAAGTCAGAGCGCGAAATGGAAAGCTTACGCAAGGGAAGGCGCGGTTCTTCCTTGTACGCCTGGAGTACTCCGAAGTTCAAACCATCCGTCATTTCTTGGTTTACAATATTCAAGCCGCAAAGCGAGAGGTCTTCAAGTTCTGGAAAAGATACACCATGCTCATCCCCTGTGAATAGCCATCTCCAGCACGATTCGGAGAAGTAAGTATTATCAAGCACAAGTCGTTTAAGGTTCTGAGCCCTAGGAGAGAGTGCCAATAGCCCCCTCTGAAGCCGCTGAGCATCCCCGTCATCCCATGTAAACCTTCCATTCCTGGTGCCATCGAGATAGAGTTCTCGTAGTTCAGGCAATTCAACATAATGAAGGAAATCTGTTGCGCTTCCCGGGGTCGTTACAGCTAAGCGCAGAAGGTGAGGGAGCTGCACAGGAATGGGAACGCCGTTTGGGAACCACGGACCGGGAACCAGTTGGTTTTCGTATATATTATGGTAGGAATAGCGATCGCATGATTTAAACCAGAGAGTTTCAAGATTTGGAGTGTGATGTAAAAGACTACATATAGAATGCATTGGTGCTGGCATGCTGTCGGAACCGTCGAGGATGAGAGTTTTGAGTTGCGTTAATGGTGTTTTATTCGCACAGAGCGGAATCATATACGAGAAAGCAGATACATGGAGGATGCGGAGATTGGGATATAATTCAGCAGCGCGGCCTAAAAGACGCGCCGGGTCTGTTTCAGTGAATCGTGGTGACATGTTTTCGAAAATAAGCACCATGTGCTCCAACAATGGCAGAGCTTCCGAAGGAGAATGTAGCACATCTTTGAGTATAGGTCCCACATATTTGTTGAATTCGGATGAGATTTCCAGCTTGCGTATTTGGGCTTTATGAACCGACAACACTGAGCAGATGTCAACTAAGGTGTGGGTATCAACCCGATCGCCTTTTAAGCTGAAGGACACGTCCAGAGGTAAAGTTGCTGCTCGTTCAAGGCGATAACGTAGGTAAAAGGGTGCTTCTGGGAAAACCTGGCGCGGTCCAATGCGAACTGAAGTCCAAAGCGACGGAGTTGCGTGAACAGTAGCGGCGAACGCGCGACAAACTTGTAATAGAATGGACGCATCACAGTGAAGAAATATGACTTCCAGGATTTCTGGTGCAAAGTCAGTGAGAATCATTTTGGTCTTACTGTTGAACTAGTTGTAGTAATAAGCACTGGCATAAGACTCGGAAAAGCTCACGAGACTGACGCACTTTGAATACTATGTCCGACACGGCACAATATAATGTACGAAAGGAAGAGTGCTGTGCTGTAGTTCTCTCTGATCTGAAGGGTTTTTAAACGCAGTGACATAACCGAAAATCATAACGGTGACACAGCATTGAAAGGACGTTGATCAATGAAGCGTAGATGATTGATCATCTCGCCCTGCCATGCATCAAGTAGTAAGTAAGTATCGTGTTTCATTCAAGTTTCATTGCTCCAGACCTATCACCAAGGACCTCCAGAGACTCCGGTCAGTGCAGATATAGAAATAAGTCATGTTACAGTATCTGGGTATTCCAGCGTCTAAAAGTGACTTGGCTGGCACGAACCAACCTTGAGCTTGACATTGAAGTAAGGATTTAATATTTTAATATTTAATATTCAATATTCAGAACTCAGTGCGGTTCAAATGTTCAAACGATTCGATTCTCACGCTAAGTACCTGCATTATCACTACAAATTCTAGGCTCATACTTTTAAAGCTTTTAAAAGTAAAATAGCAAGCTGTACATATTACTCTACAACTCGAGTACTTATTTACCCCCTTTCTTGATTGCAGGCTTTGCTGCCCCTTGAGCAGGTGCTTTAATAGCTTGCTTAATCGATGGGGCTTTGGCTGGCACCTTGTTCGCTGCTTTTACAGGAGCTTTGGTAGCTTGCTTGGTCACTGGTGCTTTTGTAGGAGCTTTAGTGGCTTGCTTAGCCACTGGTGCTTTCTTCGACACCTGCTTCGAAACAGGAATCTTGTTATTGGTATTTGCTTTGCCGGGTGCTTTAGATGTGGATTTGCTGCGAGTTGAAGATGACTTTGCTGGGGTCTTCTGCTTCTGGGAAACAGCTGCCTTGGTAGAGGGCCTCTTCGCAGCTGATTTAGCTTTCCCCCCGGACGACTTCGCAGTAGTCCTCCCACCCTTACCAGTGATGGAGGACTTTTGGGCAGCAGGGGTCTTGGTGGATGATTTCCCGGTGTTCTTAGCCGGGGAATTGTTTGCAGAAGATGTTTTTCGGGTTGATTGTTTCACGGAAGACTTGCTTCCTTTCACAGAAGCACCGGAAGCGTTCTTCCCAGACGCCTTAGCTTGTCCGTTTTTTCCGGAAGCAGACTTGGCGGGTGCTTTTGAGGAACCAGCACTTTGTTTCCTCGGTACACGAGCGCCTCCAACCTTTTGCGCAGGTTTGGCAATACCGCCCTTCACAGATAAGCCCCCAGAGGCTTTTGAGGCGGCCTTAGGTTTCGAAACCATGGTCTTATCGTTCTTCTTTGCTCCAGGTCTATACGCGCATCTAATTCACTATCAGCATAAGATAGTGAACCAAAAGTAAAGATGCTCACGATCCTCCGTTGGCTCTTGTGCACATGTCGTCTTTAAGTTTGCTCAGATCGCCGGGGGCAACCTGATGATCATCCTTGTTGTTGTATTCCCATTTCTCGAGATTGGTGGGGTTAACTTGCTTCGGCTTCATGTAAATCTTGGTGGAACCATCAACACCAGGAACATTATAGCTCGACGCGTCCTTGACATGGTTCTGGTCCCATCGTTGTGGAGGAGTATGAGTCATGGGCAATGCATGGACGCGCTGTTGAGCATTGGGATCTGTTCCTGTGACTACGACTGGATGACCGTCCTGTAATAAGAACCAATGTTTTACTACATATGTTTGCAAAACTACGATCCCGGATAGCCAACTCACTGGATTTGAATCGCTCCCACTCCTAAGCCTCTTAACATCACCTGGTTTAACCGAATCTCCGTCCTTATCCTTGTGCCCTACATATGATGGAGGTACGATTGGTCTCGCTACCACAGGTGGTCCAGGAGGGGGCTGTCTTATTGAAGCCGGGGCGTTTCCCCAGACGGACTTAGGGGCCGGTGCGGGCGGTGGTGGTGGTTGAGAACCCGTCGGCTCGTCATCCTCACCTGGAATTGGCATACCAGAGACAAGCAGTAACGACCCCAGAAGGGTGAATGCAAGTGAAGAGACCTTCATAATTTATGGGCTACAAGGTATCAGTATGTATCCTTTTCGCAAAAAATTCATACCAACCTGGAACGTAAATCCGAAGAGATAGAAGAGTGTGAAGTAATATGCGTACAAAGACCTGCTTTGCACTAGCGGAAGAAGGGAGACCGGCTCTGAGGATTCCATGACCCCGTTTCGTTCAATTTATACAATGAGCAGTAGTGTTTCTAGTTGAAATTCACTCGTGTCTCATCACGTCTCATCCTGCTCCATCCATCAATCTGAAATCCTAAGAGCGCAATGTTCGGATGCAAAAGTTCGGAGCGGAATGCTGTGCAGATCTTGTATGAGTTGGTGTTAATGCTTCATCATATTCAAATCGTACACTACAATGTATGTGTCCATATTTTCATTAGGTGGTCGCCTAATTCCGTTTCCGGGATAGCACTGCGTGTTGAATGCTCACATAAATAATATACTTTTTAGAGAAAAAGTGCAGGTTCGATACTACCAATGGTGTAATCACAGTCCGCGAACATAACATGGTCGGGGAAAGGTATCGGTTAGATGGTGTTAACGGCTAGCAGCGGCGGGAAGCATAGCCTCGTTGGCGATGAGGGTCCTTGATGATGGCAGGTGACGACGATCATCTACAACGACGTCCAATCACTAAGGAATTGATAGCAATGATATATTTTTGACACTTTCAGTTATGTACAGTACTTACTCATAATGTGTTCGGAGGCAACTCGGAGGCCCACTTTGACCGCGGCTTCCGCCTTAGTTTCAGACATTGAAACAAAGTACGAGTTTACGCCTAATCTGACAAGATCGGATAGGTGAAACCGCGCCCTAGCAGTAGTATATACTATAGACCTGCATTGTAAGTTCGAGTGAAAGTACGAGGTTGCTATGAGGGAGTGGTCACGTGGACAATACACATACTTATCTACCTACTTCAAGATCTCATTAACGGCAAGTTCAACGACGTTAATCTCTTTATTTTACTCGCTTTCACGCTTCTCCTTTCGTCATCCATTACTCAAACACATCCACGAATTACACATTGAGCAATGTCTTTCAAGAATATAGCACTCTATCCTCCAAATCCAAATTCTGCTCGAGGGGTATCTACCAAGCTCGCGACCAGTAAAGACAAGCTAGTGTACGCCACTGGAAAGGCTATCATCGTGCGTCTTTCACGCGTCCTCCAATGACGAGACGTGTGGCTGACATACATAATTTTTAGATCCGCGATCTTAAGGTGCGATCGTTGTCGTTTCTGTAGTCGCTGTGATCCTTACACTGTATGAAATGAAATATAGAACCCTGCTCAAGCAAAGGTCTTTACTGGACATGCCCAGAACACAACTGTAGCGCGTTTTTCTCCGTCAGGATATTACTGCGCGTCCGCCGATGTTACTGGTACTGGTTAGTTGAACCCCTCCCCCTTGATGTTGTCATCACGCAATTTATCGCTGCGTCGTAGTGAAAGTATGGGATACGGTTGGTGAAGACCAGATCGTGAAGGGAGATTATAAAGTTATTAGTGGGAGGATGTGCGGTCAATTTCGGTCCCTTCGCGGCGTTTGTTGGCTGATCCATCAACATTAGCAATGATCTATGTTGGGACGGAGAGAGCAAGCGTATTATTGCAGTCGGAGATGGAAGAGACAAGTGAGCACCAAGCATTGTCCTGGTAGCCGCAGAACCTAAACAATATCATGTAGATTTGGACGCGCGTTCATGATGGATACTGGAGCTTCTACGGGAGATATCATCGGTCATTCCAAGGTTATAAATACTGTTTTCTGGACCACGTCCTTTGTGGCTTATAGCTTTGCTAGACCCTCAACGCCGTGTCTATTCGTCAGCAAAGACCATTCAAAGCTGCTACTGCCGGAGACGACAACACCATTATCTTCCATACTGGTATGTTTGTCTTTTAATCATAACTGGAGTCTATGCTAATACATTACTGTTAGGCGTTCCTTTTAAATTTGAGAAGGTAAGCACGATTTTGTTGTACACTTTATAAATGATTTTAAACTTTTGTAGATCATCAAAACCCACAAAAAGTTCGTTCAAGATGTTCAATATGCACCATCGGGTGACAACTTCGCCAGCGTTGGATCTGATTTCAAGCTTTTCGTCTATGATGGCAAGACCGGGGACGTGAAAACAGACATTACAGATAGCCCCCATAAGGGCAGCATTGTATGTATCCTTAGTAATGTGTTTTTCTCAGTCTTGCTTATAGATATTTGTAAGATGGCATGCGCTTGGAGTACAGACAGCAAGTCTATTGTCACTGCCTCCGCAGATTGCACAGTAAAACTCTGTAAACTAAATTCATTCTGACCTTTATGAAGTAGCTCAACATCGCTGTTCAGGGGATGCGGAAGCTCAGAAAGCCGTTAACACGTGGACGGTTGGAGCTGGAGTTAACTATCAACAAGTTGGTGCTACCTGGAGTGGAGAACAGGACATCGTCTCTTTGTCTCTGTTCGGTACTCTCAATATCTTTGACTCCAGGATCGCAGATAAACCAAGTAGGATCTTCAACGTTGGTAACGTCTTATATTACTATGCGTTTCTTATCATTCACGGAATATACAGGCTCCACAGAAGGCCGTTAACGCCATTGCGCAAGTGTCATCAGACACTTTCCTTGCAGGATGTGCAGATGGGCGTGTGCTATCATATTCTGCCGAAGAGTCGACTCTTCTGCAAGGAGAGACGCACTCCAACTACGTTTCTGGGCTTGCTACATCTCCAACAGATGGAAAGATCTATTCAATTGGTTATGACGATAAGGTCAGGGAAATTGAAGCTGGAGGACAAAGCTTTGTGTGCGTTTTTATATATATAAAATTGGATTGGTTACTTGGCTGATGTTTATAGACCCGCGTCTGTTTCGACTTCCTCTCAGCCTAAGGCTATTACAGTCGCAAGCGACTCTACAGTCTTTGTCGTTGAGCAGGGCATCATAGAGGGCTTTCGCTCGAATCAGAAGGTTCTCGAGCATAAGCCAAAGTATGTTCCCAGTGCAATTGCGACTACAGGGAATCTTGTGGCAGTCGGCGGAGAGGTATTGTCCTGCGTGCCTGTCTACGAGTGATTCTGACAGTGGATGAAATTATAGGATCAGAAGGTCCACCTGAACGAATGGAATGGCAAGGAGTTGAAGGAGGTTGGCGTTCTTGGGGCTAACGGAGGCATATCAGCAGCATCATTCTCTCCAGACGGCAAGTACTTGGTTGTTGGTGATGTAAGTATCGTATACTATCCTTCTTGCATTGACTCTGCCTTATCATATATAATGCAGACAACTGGCCGTCTCGTGCTTTACGACCCCAAAGAGAAGACCACAGTTACCTCTCGATGGTCATTCCACAGTGCACGCGTCAATTCTTTAGCTTGGACTCCTGACTCCCAACATATCGCATCTGGCTCGTTGGATTCTTACATTTATATTTGGAGTATCAAGCGCCTGATGAAGAATATCCCGATCAAACTCGCACATCCTGGAGGTGTCAACGGTGTCCTGTGGAAAGAGGATGGAAAGACTCTGGTTTCATCGGGAGCAGATGGCTGCGTCCGCACATGGGAGATTTCCTTCCATCCTCCAGCATGATGAGAATTTCGAATAACAAGTCTAAGCTGAAAACAATGGAATTTGGTAAAGGAAATAAGGGAGTCGAGGAAGCGTCATTCAACATATAGCCACAAATGTATACACGTAGTCTCATATACAATATATCACACTGTAGAACCCTACAGAGCAGGGTAAATGAAGCAGAGCGGAGCGTATAGATAATATAGATGGCCAGTCCAAAATATACAATTAAACAGGAAAAAAGGTCGCTAGAAACCCACAAATATTCACACTTAAGCCATTTCTACATCCTGAATACCGTTACTTGCTGATGATTCAGCAGCAGGGGCAGGGAGAGTCGTTTCTATGTCGGTATTACCCATAATGGCATCCAACTCCTTGTCGAGCTCTTCTGCGGTAGGTTGCTTCTTCGGAGCCCTGGCGGGACGAGGTGCACGTAGCGGCCTTGAGCGAATGGGACCTACATTTCCTCTGCTAAAGCCAACATTAAACCTACAATACGAAAAAAAAAAAAAAAGTAGGTTGGAGACTTACTTTGAGCGCGTAGGCTTAACACCACTATCATCCTGTGCAAGTCGATCGAGAAGCGCGGGTTTCTCTATCCTATTGATGAGCGATGTCGGGACACTTGCAGAGCGGCGCGAGGTTCTAGGTGGAGGCATCGTATCGTATTGAATTGTCATAGGTTGTTCTAGGTAACAAGCAGCCAGTAGTCAGTTCACAGCCGAGAAAATTTCGCAGACCACGAAACAGGAGGAAAGAGAGCATTACCCTTCGCCATAATACCATCGAATTGATTTTTGGCCCTTGTCGCTTCGGCGGCGGTTTCGTAGGTGATGATTGCGGTGCCAGTAGATCGGCCACTGCGGTCATACTTGTAGAATTGAATAAATGGAAAGAAATCCGATAGTTTGGTTGGCATTTCGTTCTCAAATGTAGGTGAAGCGCTGGGGCTAGTCGTACCCTGATTAATGGCTCGCGAACGAGCGTGCCTATTTGGCCAAATATCCGCTATAAATCATGTTGAGTGAAAAATGAGAAGAAGTAACAAGAAACACGCACTGTAAGATCTTTAGGCGTGATCTCGTAATGCAAGTTTGAGACCAATAGTTTGCTATTGGGGACCGAGGCCCTTGCGGAGGGTTGTCTTGCTGGTCTTTCATTACCAATGGGTGCCTTATCGTGTAGCCACATTCCATCAGCATCCCCACGAGAAGGACGCTAAAAGTCCATGCTTGAGTGAAAAACGCCAGTGAAAAGTGGTGTTTGAATACTGACGCTGTATGGCTTGCGAACACCGGATCTAAAGGCAGACATTGCTGACGAAGATAAAAAATAAAAAGCAGGAAGAAAAAGAGGAGTAGAAAAGTTCTTTGTGTGAGTGTTGGTTTGGTTTGTGAAGAGCGTTATGAAGCAAGGTGTGTGCACAGGTTCAAGGCAATTTGTCAAATACAAGTGAACAAAGCCGCCGGCTCCGGACGGAGTTTAAATTCCAAGTTCAGCCAGACCCCGCACCGGGCCGTCGGCCGGAATCGTACTTGTATCATTTCAAAGTTACTTACTATCAATGCCTTACTGAAAGATTTTCTGGGTGACAGAATAGAGCTGATAAATTATATAGAGCGGTATATATGTAGCGTAAAAACATAACCAAGTTAGAACGGAAGTTTGGGAGACTTGACTGTCTTAGGTGGCCTAAGGGGATTTGGTCTTCTCTTCTTGTACCACTGTGAAAAGTGCAATTGGTCAGTGGCGTATAATTTCTGTAGAAGCAGACGTGAACACTTACACTCTTGTAGCGCTCAATTCTAGCATCCATGTCACGAAGAAGAACTGCTTGTCTCTTCTCCCTGCTCTCCTTGACTCGCTCCCACTTGTGACCCTTGAACATGCGTGTCTTGCCCGCGTACAGACGAATTCCGAGTTCTGCACCGGCAACACTTTTCTCTTTGAATTCGCCATGCCACGCAATCGGCGATTTCCAAAAGTTGTCCTCAACATCCGCAACCTCCTCCTGTTCTATCGGCTCTAGCTTTGCAGTGAACAATTCCGCCTCATTCGCCTCGTTTGTCGAGGAAGGCTCCGTAGACAGTATAGACTCGGAATCTTCCTCTTTCTTGAGGCTTTCGTTACGTTCGGTAAATTTAACACCAGCCTTCGTCAACTCCTCCTTGAGCTGGGACATGGGATTCTTGGGACCTGGCGGTAATAGGTGCAACAAGCCAGCTTCCTTTGCTTGCTTCACGAGCTCAGCTTGCCGTCTCAGGGAGTATTTGGGAGGTATCCAGCTTCCTTTCCTGATGTCCTTCACAGGAAGAAAGGGATTCGGAAGACTGAGCTCGGCGTTGAGAGGTACAACGCCTGAGGCAGGAGGGAGAGGCCCGAAGCGGAGTAGATGGGAACGAAGTCCGTTAATTTCATGGATACGAAATTTCTTGATAACATGGGCAGTGGAAGAGGCAGACATAGCGGACGTCGAGACCACGCCAAATGAGATTTGGTCAATGCTCGCGCCGCGTGACAAGTTACGAAGACCACTGGCAAACTTTTTCGAACTGTCTTCGGAAGACGCGATGAATTTGTTTGTCAACAACCAATGGAATAAACAAAGCGGTTATTTCATCGCAAGTCCAATTGAAATAAACCCTACTACCTAAAAAGGTAGTGGGAGTTTAATTCTAAAGGTTTTCATTTTATTTCAATAATGGGGTATTGTAATTTACTTTACAATCAAATATCACGACAAAGGCTAGCTAAGCTTGATAATAATATCGAAGCTTTGCCAGGATCTGATATCGATTGCCGTTCGACTTACTCATGCCGCTGAAGTCGCTCTGGATAGCCATCCATCGACACTTGAACTTAGCTTGAACAACAACCCTTCGAATCGTCGATACCGGAAATCATGAAACTAACTAACCACTTGATTTCACTCCCCACCACACCAGTATACAATTCTGCAATCAACCACCCTTTCCTGTGTTCTGCAGGGGCAGGCACACTTCCTCCTGCTCGACTTGCACTATGGCTCTCCCAAGATAGGATATACGCTGCCCACGCCTACCCAAAATTCATTGGAAAGCTCATTTCGCAGATTCCATTTGAACATACTCATGACATCGCATCACAGGAAGAACAGGACAACCAGCGTATCTTTAGAGTATTGGTATACTGCCTCCAAAACATTGTACGAGAAGTTGGTTTCTTCAAAGATACCGCCGATCGCTGGGGTCTGGACATGGAAGGCTGGAAGGAAAGGAAGGGAACTAGAGACTATACCGCAGAGATGGCAAGAGTTAGTGAAAAAGGAATCAAAGATGGACTGGTATTTCTGTGGGCCATGGAGCGCGTAAATATCCCTGGGGATTACCTTGATATTCTACTTCCTGATCTTCATCCCCTTAGGTTTATCTTGATGCGTGGACCTTTGTCCAGTCTCAGCTCAAGCTGAACTCCGCTCCTCCTGACTCAGCCTTAAGCTCATTCGCTTCCAACTGGAGCAGTCCTGAGTTTGTCGAGTTTGTTGACGATCTTGCTAAGCTGGTAGATAACTTGAAGATTGCTCCTGGAAGCGAGTCATGGAAGAGGGCCGAAGCAATTTGGGCTCGCGTCATAGAACTCGAAGAAAGGTTCTGGCCTGTGGAAGGTGAAGAGATGAAGATGAGAGATGTTTGAAATCCGCCTCCGCCCCGCCCCAAGTGAGCTCTGGGCATACAGTGCATTTTTTGTTTATGTCATTGACTAATGCTCTCAGCCGTATTAGTACGGGCCTCGTCACAGTGTTATTTTTAGACACGCTCTAAATACCACTTGTTGCACTTCTATCTTCGTATCCTTTTGCTCTTTCGGTCAACGTGCGACTGCGTATGCTCCATACTCCAACGCTCTCCACTCTCCGACGGCGTTGTGGGGTAAAACAAGTTGGCTTTGTTATTATGTAAGAAGGCCCATCTAAGCACACCAAGGCCACCTGACGTCATCATCTCCTGACGTTCTGCGCTCTAGCGGAGTGGCTGCTCCGCTTTATGTGCGTCACTTGCTGTTACGGTTTATAGTACAGGTATTTTACTCTACAGGACTATGGTATAAAAAGGAGATCGATTCCATGGCTCAGAATTCATAATACATATCAACTCACCAAATCTTCAAACGACTTTAGTATCTTCACGAAACCAATTTTTACTTTGTTTATAACTACTTGACATTCATAATGCCACTCTTCGGTCACAAGAACAAGAACGTATGTTCATGACTGATGTGTATTAGTTCCTTCGACTCGTCTGACTTCGTTATCTCCAGCATGATACCACCTCTCACACAGACAGACACGCCATGGGCACTGGTGCTACCGGTGCTACCGGTGCAACTGGCGTAAACCGCGGAACTGGCGCTGCAGATACTGGTAACTTTGCCCCAACTACAGGCGTCGGCAGGCACGACAACCTCGCCCACACTGGTGCTGGGCACACCGGTGGATACAATGAGCCTGGATATAGCAATAACGTGGTCAGTATTTTACTCGCGGACTTTGCTTAGCTTAAATGAAACTAAAGAATATCTGTAGTATGACCAACAACGTCATGGCCTCGATCCAGGAGCCGGCGTCAGTGATCCTTACAGCGTCGCTGGTGTTGGACATGGAAACGTCAATGCTCATGGCACTGGCGCATCTGGTATTCCACCAAGTGGTACACTAAATGATCACAACCAATCACGAGGGGGTACCGGCACCCGCATGACCGGTAAAGTCGAGTCTGCGGTAGGTACTATGCTCGGTAGCAATTCTCTGAAGGCTAAAGGCCTTCAAAAGGAACAGTACGTTTTCATTTCACTACTATTTAAACCTCGTATGTGATACATTTTTATTGAAATAGGGAAGCGAGTTCTATCAAGCTGCAAGGTCAAGAACTTGCTGAGGCCGAGCGCTTGGAGCGAGAAGCTATAATGCGCCGCGAGCGTGCTGTTGGTCATGGTGCGCACCCTGGGAACAGGCACTTGGGTGCTGGAACGAATATTGGCGGTGCTGGCCAGACTGGAACTGGTCCTTTCAACTAAGTAATAGGCGATTGCAACCAAATTAAAGGATGGATATTATGTAGCCTGTAGTACTTCAAACTTGTACAACTTATAGTACTTACTACTTATCTTGCGACTTGTCTTCGCGACATAATGAACATTGGGAATTTTTACTACGTAATATGCGAAATTGTTAACGAACGTTTGACTGAACTTCTTACTAGCGACTCTTTTTTGCAAGTATTTGAAGACCAATTGAAGAGTTTGAAGTTTGTAAATTGAAAATAAACTGTACCAAATTTATTGTTGCTGTCAGGACTTAGTCGGCGTTAGCTGAAGCCTCCACGTGCACGCGCGCATGTGAGAAGCATTTATTTGCTTATATTTACTGAGATAATATACTGGGTTAGAAAGTATCTTCTCCAAAGACAGTCTTAGCAATGGATTTTAACAACACAAACATATAAACTTGAACTGAATTAGTGTGTATAGCATGTATTTCATGATCAGAGCAAAAAATAAGTTGCATTGGCAAGATAAATGTTAGTAGATCTAGTATTACTACTAATATAGTAGAACAACTCGTTTTGAATAGAACTCAACAACGGATGCACCGATTTATATGATATATAGAGCAATTTTGCACTACCCGACGAGTGCAATAACGCTCCGAACCCATAATTATTATTTTCGAAGCATAATATGTAAAAGTTGTGATTTTTCAAGTCGTTTTTTATCTTAATGACAGAAAATAAAAACTCTGGGTTCAGAGCAGTATTTTCCTCAATGTGTAGTGCAAATTTGCTCTATAATCCATGTCTATCCATGAAGTCATTGAGGACATGTATTCAAAATGAGTTTTTCCTGCCAAAATAGCAGGCATTTTTCAAGTTTTGCTATTTAAAACCTTAAAATTATGTATATATTTAAAACAAGCTCATATATACATTAACTGAACATATATAAATGTACTACATACAGTTTTATGGTGATATAAATGCTGTGGAAAGAGGAGAGTTGATAAAGGTGCTCAGCTTCAAGTTTCAGAAGGTGTCACATCGCGGCGTGTAACCGGGGATTGGGCATCCCCACTAATTGGAAATCCTGTATGAAGTTTCAAGTGTTGAAAAAGTCGCCGCTGCCATAAATCGGTTGCCGTCGCCGTAAATTGATTGTGCCGCATCTACAACAGTGCCGTATCTAAACTGGATCATTGTAATTGCTTGATATTTCTACTCTTTTGGTGTAGTAATAAATATAATATGTGTTACATAGCATGTAGTGCCTTTAGATACCGCTATTCACACTATTTTTTATCTTTTCTCTATGTTTTTATCATCTGAAACTTAATTCCCATGCTCTTCTCTGCACTCTTCTGCCTTCTGAAAAGGTACTGAGAGTGCCGAATAAATGTTTCAGTTATGTAGCCCTTTAAATTTCTTGAATACAGAATACAGTACACCCTCTCGATGTATATGCACTGTAGCTACAGAGATGTTTAAGTTGTAAGTCTAGTAGTTTATTATGCTTATTGCGTGAATATAATACTTTTATGTACACTCACTCTCAATTAGTCTTCATGATTCTTTCCTATAAATTGAGAGTGAACTTGAGTGTGATAAGCATGAGCATGAACGTGAATATTGTAGAGCCGGCGAGCGTTATTTTCATTACATAATCAGCTGATGCATGTTTGTTTGTGTTCGCGCGCCCACTCTCTCTCTCATTTTCCCTCCAATGCTGGCACTCCTGCATCGCCCTCAACGCCGCTATTACACAGCAGGACTCAAAATCGTCGGTATCCCATGCTACCAAGTCCTGCTGAATGTCGCAAAATAGTTTACTGAAGGCCGTCATCACCCTATGTCTCCCTCCCCCAAATTTTACTTTACAGTTTTCTTTCAATTCATTGGTCTGCTCATATTGTTGCATATATATCCATAGACTCAAATAGGTCATAATGAGTGAGCAAATGCACAATAATTTATGTGTATACTTGCTTCATCGAAACGTGGGAATTCCATCCATATTGAGAGAAGATTAGATTGAAGTTCAATTTACATGGTATATACGAGCTTCAATGGTCTTATACAATGTAATTATGAGAAATTTATGTGAATAGTATGTAATGACATCGGAAAAGTACAGAAAAGATGGAATTTTGAGGCTACAGTCTGGATATGGCACCTTGTAGATATGGCACAATCAATTTACAGCGATGGCAGCTGATTTATGGCAGCGGCGACTTTTTCAACACTTGGAACTTCATAATCCTGCCCCAGCCCCAGTCTCCTTCCCAGACCCTATGGGAGGTCTCTCTACTAGAGCAGTACACAATTCTTATTCCGAGTTAAAGGGGAATAGATTATGTCTTGTGATATTTATCTCACGTTCCACTTTAGGCTGTTCGAAATTTGAACCTTAATTCAGTGAGACCTCCCAGAGGGTCTGGCACAAAACATATACAAATAACATAGCCACTTGATGGCTGACACTCTGATTTTCATTCTGAGACTGAAATACATTTGTTCAGGGGCATCCAGAAAAATGTTTGTGTGGGGTTGTCGCTCAGTGCGAAGTCATGGTCACGTCACATGTCGACACCAATGAGTCAGTCACCAGAGCTCCCCACTTTCTATATGCCTGCTGTCCCCTTTGAAGATTACATCTGAGCCAAAACTATGTGTATATTCAATGTTCATCCATGCTTGTGGCAAATAAAGGTTGTACAGGCAATTTTCAAACGTGATGGCGACATTATATCAATTGCTGGAACTGGAATGGGCAAGATACTGACGTTCTGGATGCCTCTACTCTTCCATCCCGCTAGCAGTATGCAATTTGTTGTTACACCTTTGAACATTCTTGGCAAGCAGAATGTTGAGTCGCTGAGGAAGGCTGGAATGAGAGGTATTTTCATTGGAAGGGACACAGTGACACAGGAGAACTTCCGGGTGAGTGCTAATAGTAACCACTAATGCAATCTGAGGGTTGGATAAAATGAATAAGAGGAATTCTGAGAGTGTCGTATTGTGACGAGAGAAGATCAAACAGATTTCCGTGAAGAGAGCTTCATTCATGGTCATCATGTGATGTAGATAATATAAAAGATTGTGTTATCATGATAACTATTACCGTGGTTCCCTTGATATGCACTCCTGCATTTGGAAGAGGCATTTTGAGCTCCAAAGTTAGTGGCATTCATGGCAGTCAGCACAACCCTTCTATTTGTATATGTTTTGTGCCAGACCCTCTGGGAGGTCTCACTGAATTAAGGTTCAAATTTCGAACGGCCTAAAGTGGAACGTGAGATAAATATCACGAGACATAATCTATTCCCCTTTAACTCGGAATAAGAATTGTGTACCGCTCTAGTAGAGAGACCTCCCATAGGGTCTGGGAAGGAGACTGCCCCAGCCCAGTGCCTAGTCTCGGCTACCCATCCGTTGACGCTCATCCAAATCAGGGTTTTCTACCGTCAACGTCTGGGATAAAATGAGCAACGTTAGCAGGGGTATGCGTTCGGTGTTCTCGGGCTTCTCAAATGCTTGTCCCGCGCGTTTTCGAGTATTAGTAATGTAATTAGTCAGCGCCACGATACGATAATCTCATCTGGGTTGCACGCACGCTGCATGCGCGTTCACATCTTCATTATCTATCCTCAACATCCTGCTTGTTCTACTTTCAATATTATGCCCTAGCTACCTAAATTCGATGTTTATTTTCCTGAAGGGATGCATTTTCATTCTGATTACAGTAAACTTGAAGCAATGACTTCCCCTGGCCTACCACCTTCATCACCATTGCCTATTAACCCTGTTTTATCTGATGAAAATCTTCTGACATTAAATCCAAGCTCAGAGCTACTGGAGAAAGATCCCAATGATAAAGATTTTGAGGTTAAGAAAGAGAGAGCATGAGCAACAACTTTAGATCAAAAGGCTCTTGGAACTATTGCACATATGCAAAAGATGTACTCTAGATTGTCATTGGCTGAATTTCTCAGTGGCTTTTTCAAATCAGAAGATGTGTCTCTAAAGGTATCAGATGGAATGTTTATGCCGAGAATTCATGTATCAAGATGATGGAAAACTGATGAAATCATTGTGTGGGACAAAAAGATAATGCAATGGTAGAATGGATCATGAAGAAACCAACTATTATGTGCTCGTGAAAGTAAAACCTCACATATATTGCATCTATTGAACCACGTCCACAGAAAGCAGAAGAGCTTCGTCTTCCTGTTGCTAAAATCAATGTTGAAATTGTGAATAAATTCCAAATTAAGGCCATGATTCAAGATTATCGTCAATTGACATATTAAAAATCACAGCTGGCAGTTTTTAAGCTGGATGCGAATGAGTGTATAAATGAGGGTAGGATGCAAAGAGCAAGAAGAACGCGTTGGGAGTGGGTTAAATGTGGATGTGCATGCAGCATGCGTGCAACCCGGATGAGATTATCGTATCGTGGCGCTGACTAATTACATTACTAATACTCGAAAACGCGCGGGACAAGCATTTGAGAAGCCCGAGAACACCGAACGCATACCCCTGCTAACGTTGCTCGTTTTATCCCAGACGTTGACGGTAGAAAACCCCGATTTGGACGAGCGTCAACGGATGGGTAGCCGAGACTACCCAGTACCGATCTCAAGGAGACATGTATTTATATTTGTATTTAGTGAAAGTCAACACTATGTATAGTATATGCACTTAAATATGTACAAGCAAAGACACCATGTGCACTGACAAGCCGCAATCGTGTAACTTAGACTTTTGACTTTTCTATGTTTCCCAACCCTGCTAGCATTTCTGGCGATGCTTTTTTGCCTGCCACACTTCCTAATGGTCAGATAGTTAAGAACCGGCTTGTTAAGGTGAATACACATTTATTCTGTACCGATGTCGACCACTAATGATATGATTGAGACAGGTGGCTATGTATGAACACCTCGCAAACCTCTTCGGCGGACCACCTAATCAATACCATTATAATCTCTATTCACATTGGGCAAGCTATGGCTGGGGTATGCTAATTACGGGAAATGTACAGGTGTCTCGAAAGCATTGCACTTTAGGGCGTGACATGGTTGTTCCGGGAAAGATCACTAACCAATCTCTCGAACCTTTCCGGCGATTGGCCTTGTGCATGAAGGTTGATCCTACGACTAGAGAGCCCTCTGGAAGTCTCGCAATTATGCAATTAAATCATGGCGGACGACAATCATCCAACATCTTGGGGGGTCGACTTCCGTTCGAGTCACCTCTGGCTCCTAGTCCTATTCGCGTAGGATCCAGGAATAGCTCGGTTATTTCTAGAGTCATTCATGCCATTTTGTTCCAAACACCCCGTGAAATGACTCTCGAAGATATTGACGAAGTGGTAGCATCATTTGTGAAAGGCGCGAAAGTGGCGTTAGATTCCGGCTTTGATGGCATTCAGTTACATGCAGCACATGGCTGTGAGTGGTTCATCGTTATTGGAATTCTTTAAACTAAAAATTGAAAAGATTTGTCATAGATCTTCTGGCTCAATTTATATCGCCAAAGGTTTGTACTCTACCGATCGGTATGCTGTTCCACCTCCCCTTACGTTTCATGACAGTCGAACAGTCGCTCAGACCAGTTCTCTGCCAAACCCGAAAATTCACTTCGACTTCTTCACCGCATCGTGACGGAAATACGCGCGGTTGTTCCTGCCTCATTTGCTGTGGGAATCAAGATCAATGCAGCAGATTACGTTTCCCATCCACAATTATCACATGAAGACGGAGATCGTGCAGTAGACCATATATATGCTATAACCAGATGGAATGTGATCGACTTCATAGAAATCAGCGGGGGAGACTACGAAAGGCCAGGTAACCCGACTGCCATGCTTTGTGTAGGATATATCTTATCCCGAGCCACAGATTTTATGACATCCCGGAAGAATACTTCGATGTCCCCGCGGCAAGGGTTCTTCTCTCAATTATCTCATAGAGCCCTTAAATCTTTAAGCCCACTAGTACGACCCAGCGATGGCCGTCGACCTCCTCTGATCCTACTGACTGGTGGGCTACGTACTCCTGGACATTTACAGGCAGCTTTGATGTCAGAAGATGCAAACCTACTTGGTATCGGACGTGGCTCTGTACTATGTCCAAATCTTCCGGAGCTTGTTAAAAAGTGTAAACAAGGCTCATACGACTGGAATGACATGGCTTTTTCACCTGAACCCGATCTTAGCATACCTTCACTCTTAACATATTGGCCTATCTGTTGGATATGGAGTCATCTCCCAAAAATCTCACTAATAGGTGCAGGAATTGAGATGGCGTGGTACATTGTTGCTATGAGACGCATGGCTTCGGGTCCCCAGAAGCTACAAGACAGACAGAACTCAAATTATAGCGCTGGATTCTTTGGAGCTGTATTCTGGATGTGGGCATGGGTCCCTATTTCGGTGGTCTCCATCACAATATGGACATTATCCATTATACTGCTTGTGTTTTTACCACTCATATTTACTGGAATGTTCGTATCGTAATGTTACCGAATGCTTTAACCACTGATTGTGTGCATGCCCCGAATTTCAATCCTTGATCATGAGTTTACTAGTTACGAGCAAGTTACGAGTGAACCAGCACTTTCTAGTAAGAACATTGTCAATTTCCCAACGCGTAGTTTGCGATTGTTCTCAATTTTGGTGGAATCCACTGAGAACTTGCTAAATTTTAGTCAGAGCCGGTTTATGTCTAAATGCCTAGTAAAAATTCGATTAAGAGTCAAGTCAAGGTACTTCGCTGAAAACAAAATAAAAATCTACATCTCATGCAATATTCCGAAGTCAAAATAATCGTAGATAAGTAACAATCAGCATCCCTAGGACTTGCTAGATATTAGTCTGGTTTGTGTTTTGACCCCCATCTTCAACATTCATAATTGATTCATATTATTGATTGCGTCTGCCGTGTAATCCGAAAGCTATATTTATATCGCGCGGCGCGCCCATCAATCGGGTAAAGCACGTACATACGTAAGTACATTTATTCTAATCAAGGGCTTTCATACATCCCCCTTTGCTGTGCAAGTAGTGACCCTATGCAGTCCCATTCCTCGAGCGGTTCATAAAGGCCTTTCCGGAATTCAGAGGAGACTCCGTTTCTTCACAGCCTCCCACACATACCAGACTGTATTTCGCAAGTGAATACACTTATTTCATGCGATACAAGTTTTTGTTTATCCCGCCGACACTCGAACTTACAGTGGCACACCTGTCTGTACTATTTATAAGTCACGTTCCGCAAGGAGCAGGTTCGCCACCGGAAATATCAAGGAATATGTACTTATTCTCCTGGTTGAATAACACGACTGCCTTGATGTCGGTTGTATGGAGCTGTCAAAGAAGCTTTACACATTCGTCCTGCATAGTGATAAGTAAAAATTAAGAGATAGAGTGTGTCTACCGAAGATGGCCGTCAATGTGAGACGCATTGCGCCCCGCACCCGTGTTAAATATTCAACATAGCCTTCATTTGTTAAGGGGTTTCGCACTCTCCTACTACCCGGCATGCATAATCGAATCACTTTATAAAACTGTCCTTGCTCCGAAACAGTTCAACATTTAATTTCTCACCTGTTTGAAGTTTGTTATTTCACCTCCAGTGTAATATGATGGCCACCATCGCACTTTTTGTTCTGGTACTTGGTCTTGGTCATCCGTTCCTGCCAGTGTTGGGCACAAGTATTCCGCGGGCGGGTTGTGATATTAGTAAAGCCAAGATTCCGGGTCTTCCGTCTACTCTCCCGACACCCAACGCTACCGCTACCTTCGTGGCTGTTGCTTTTGGAACCCAGAACTATACCTGTGGAAGTACTGGAACATACAGGTAAGATATATGTCAGAGCCTGGGAATACTATCTAATGCACCATCTAGCAATATTGGTGCTGTTGCAGAGCTCTTCGACATCTCATGCCTTTATGACACGCCTGCTTTCCCCGTCGTGCAGGATGCACTGTATGGTATCTGGAAAATAGAACCTTCTTCCGGGTCTAGCAGCATCAGTGTCATCAAGAAGTTGAATTTCGCGAAGACTCCTGCCATCCTAGGTACTTGATGTCCTCGGTTATTTTAGTAACACTAGCTAAACTTATTCAACATACGTAGGGGAGCATTATTTCATTCAGAACCCCGTGACAAAGCAAGGTATTAGCCCGAAATGGGATTTCACATCGGAGGGAGCATATGCTGGAAATGCGAATGCCTTCATTGTTGCTGCAAAAGTGGGAGACATTCCCGCTCCAACAGGCAGTCAGGATGTGGATTGGCTTGCTTTGAAGAACGTAGTGGGCTCTCTAGCCGATGAGGTCTACCGCACGGACACTCGTAGTGGACAGCCACCAAACTCCGTAAGTACCTTCTTTTTCTTAATGTGTCGTGTAGCTTAACTTTAGCACTTATGCAGTGCACTCCCGGATCTCCGGATATTGTCGTGAAGTATACTTCCAAATATTGTGAGATGATAATATCTACGTATTACGCACCCTTGTTACCTATCGTTGTAGGGTTCTTTGGTGGATCTATGAAGCATTGAGGGTGTCGCGGTCACTGACGATATTCGGAGAGAATGATAACTTGCTTTATACCGTGTTCGTGTAAATGGTTAAACATGATTTTAATGCAAGGACTCGAATTTATTGATTGGTGTGGTTCAGCGCTCAGCGCTCAGCTCGTACTAGAGTCGTACGAGCATATGTCGCGGTCATTCATACTACTTGTGCTATATTAAGTAGCTTCCCTGAAATCCGAACTGATATATTTATGACCTATCTTCAGTGTGGCAGATTTGTAGTGGATTGCAGTGAAATTGTCGATTCCATTTGAGTAGGCTCGGAGTCTGATCATTACTAGTAAATTCGTGAAGACGCATACAGAAACCTGGTAGTAAGTGTCCGACGTTGGTCCAGTACGCCGTGCGGAGTGTTGGAGTCTTTGAGAGTCGAGCCAAAGCCTCTGAATAACTAATCCATTCATTCCCACGATAATTAGTCCCTCGGTACTTATTAGTACTTAAGTACTTACTATTAGACCACTGCCAGTTACTCTGAACCAGAATTATCAATCCTAGTCTTCTAGTTCTCACTGGTTGTTACGTTGGCTGTCATACAGGTCACCCAGCGGTCATTGATTGTGACGGCCTTGGACCTTGTCATGTCAGCGGCCTGTCTCGGACTGCTAGAGTCTCAAAAGGCTGTCGTATCTTAGCCAGTTTATTCCTGTAAAGCCCATTGCTTACAAGTGCTTGATTTTTACCATCTTTCGTACTCAGAAATATCGGCGCCATATTTTCTGACAGTTGGCTGATCGGCGACTCGGAGCTTGCTCAACAGTGCGTTCTATTTTTTCTCTCCATTTTCATGCAACTTCTACAGTGTTCATTTGATCTGAGTATTGGACAATTTCTATGTTTTATGAGAGGAAGTGGACTGATCTAACTTAGATGACGTTTTGCCTTTCGCAGTTTCGCTACTTGGACCGTTACTTTTGCAATGCATTTTAAACTTCCATGCGAGACTTAGCTATATATAGGACAGGTACATTTCTTGTCAACATTTCTTTATTAATATCGTTCTTGTAGGTGGAAGCTGACAGCTTCATTTACACTACGTCCGCCATAAGCCCGAAACTCGTTTGGAAATCAGTCACTGATTTTTGAAATGAACAAAGTGCTTATATGTATACTTTTAGCGTTGCGCAGAGAGAGCTTTGAGCGGGTACATGTTGGCCAATCTGGATGAACAGTTCGCTGTATGGTCATCCGATTATCAATATCCTTACACCACTGACTCGGAAATTATTCTTTAATTTTCATGTTCTAACCTATCTGACTCAATGTCACAACGACTGTAAATAAATTCGCCGTCTACACCATTTGTCACTTTGACTGATGAATTGCTCTTAGGACCTTGATCTTCGCTGTATAAAACTGCCAATTTTTTGTTACATCTCCTGGTGATCAACTTTAAAGACGGGCTAACACTCTCGGTGATGACCGCCAACATGCGACGTCTTGTGTGCGTGTATATTCATCATAGCATTAACGGAATTCCCACTTACTTCCGATGGCCATTGAAAATCGGATACATATAAAAGGTCTACTCAGAATCATCCCCTCATTGGATTTCTCATCCAACCTCTACTTCCTCAGAGTTGGTACTTTGATTTCAGCATGATTGCCCCTGTCACTCTTTTCATCCTTGGAATTTTTCTTCCGTTCGTGCTAGTGTCGGGATCCATTATTCCGCGTTCCGGATGCGATATTAGTCGTGCAAGAATTCTTGATCTTCCATCCACTCTCCCGACACCAGACATCACCCTTTCTTTTGTCGCCGTGGCTTTTGGAACCCAGAATTACACCTGCGGAAGTACTGGAACATACACGTAAGACATACACCGGAGTGAAGTGATATTTTCTGATATCAGTTTCTTCAGCAATATTGGTGCCTTTGCAGAACTCATCGATATTTCTTGCATATATGGCACCCCGTTTTCTCCGGCGTGCAGGATATATTGTACGACGTCTGGAACGCAGCGCCTCGCGAGACTACCACTGCAGAAATCGTCAATACATTGCAAAGTTTTGTGAAGACTCCTGCCATTCTCGGTAGGTTGTATTGTTGTCGTATTCGCGGTGGTGATCACAATAACTGACTAGGCTAACATAGGTCAGCATTATTTTGTCCAAAACCCTATCACTGGGCAAGGCATTAGCCCGAAATGGGACTTCACATCAGCAGCGTTCGCGGGAAATCCAAATGCCTTTGTAGTTGGTGCAAAAGTTGGAGATATTCCTGCTCCAACAGGTAGTCAGGATATTGATTGGTTGGCTTTGACAAAAGCCGTGGGCTCTCTAGCTGATCAGGTCTACCGCACTGATACTCACAAAGGACAACCTCCAAGCTCTGTAAGTACATTTAATTCATGGCGCGTTGTCTAGCTCAACGTTGGCAAGTGCACGCCTGGATCGCCGGATATTTTTGTCAAGTATACTTCCAAATACTGTGAGTTCATTTTTACCACTCTGCATTACCTGCTGTTTCTTAAACATCTTTGTTAGGGCTCTTTGGTGGATCTATAAAGCACTGAGGTTGATGGAATGTATATGAAAAATCTTTTCCGATCTCGCCATCAGGCAAAGTATCCTAACTATTTGGCATATTTAGTGACTACATAGTGATTATATGTGTTTCCAAAATGTCAGAATCTGAACCAATAACAAGCCATTTTAAGTACTTTATGAGTGTAGAATTCAGTCCGCCATGCTGCTGTATGTTGTTCCATGATCATGATATACTAGCCTACTAGTTGTGAGTTGTTCAATCCTAAAGCCATTGGCGTAAAGTTGACTAAGTCAGAGTTAAGCACTAGCTTTTCTGTCGTTCCATTGGACAGTGGACAACATTATGTATATTTTATCCGGCATGTACGTTCATAAATACTCCAGATGCCTGATCTACAGGGCGGCTGTCTTAAAGTGTGAGTTTCAGAGGTCGTTGTTCGTTCGGAACTTATGGTTACAATGGTCTGGTGTTGATCTCCGAGATGTTTCGCCGGCAAGAGTGATCCTCGGTAGAAATCATGCCAAGTACGGTAAAATTATCAACCATCTTTACTTGAATCCACTAAAAAGGCGGTTAGTGAGAAGCTTCCTGCTGATCAATTAACGAGAAAACAGCGGCAAAGTGGCAGATAATGTCATGCGGACATTGCATTTGCGAGATGGTGGCACATCCAGGAAGAAGTACCCTGTGCCAGTATAAATGAGGCAGAGGTTTTTTTACATTACACATCGCACTCACTGTCGTGTAAATAGCGTTATGGCTTTGGAGAGGGCTCCATAATATCCCGCTGTATTTTTTTTGATGTGACAGTGATAATTGTGCATGTTAGACTCGAAGCCTGTCCGGGTTGAGCTGAAATTCTCCGAGCCTTCGAAGTCATGAAATAGATTCCCGAAATTCATGCGTACACCACTTCTTGTCCTATTTTAAGATACGTTATTCTTGTTCTGGATGGGATGATACTGGTTCAACTCACCCATACCTCCTCGTTAAGGATATCACAATAAGGGACATGCATTACGCAAGTCCAGATGCCCGTGCATATTTAAGAGCGTTCGCCAGTAAAATGCGAATCTATTCTATCTTCCCATTTTCTCTGAAATAAAATGGTCATTGAACTTCTGAAGATATTCATTGCTATTTCAGCACTTGTCTGGCGTGTTTCAGGGCAGACAATTTCAGGGCAATTTGATTGCCTTCCTGCAGGAGGTTTCACCCTGTGCCAAAACCTGTGGGGTGCATGTAAGTTCCCAACAGTCACATCTTAAAGCTGATGTTTATAACACCTTTCATTAAAGCTGCTGGCGTTGGTTCGCAGTCATCGACGTTGTTGAATGCAACTAGCTCTACGGTTGCTTGGAGCACCAGTTATAACTGGGCTCAGAATCCCAACAATGTTAAGAGTTGTAAGGTTATTCCTATACCGGAATAGCTGAACCTTATAAGATTTCTTTAGATGCCAACATCCTTTCGAATTCTGCAAAAGGTGTTCAGGTAGCTTGAAATTATCTACTCAAACCAAAAAATTCTAACCGAAACCCTAGTTACAGAACATAAAGTCCGCCCCAACGGCATGGAATTGGAACTACACGTCCCAATCATCTGGCATAAGAGCTGATGTGTCGTATGTAATTTCATCAGTTGCTTGTCTTTCATAGATAACAAGGTCCATACCTCAGTTATGATATATGGACAGGAGTTCCTTCTTCAGGAAATCCAGCCACTTCTGCATCCTCATTCGAAATGTGAGCCTGTGTCTGGCTTCTGAAATGCGTTTCTGATTCAGTGCGATCAATAGCATGATATGGCTTTCTGGACTCGGAGGGTATAGTATATTCGCCATCTATAGCGTGCCGCTTGCTAACGAAGATGCCAGAATCCAGCCGGTGGGATCACAGAAGACGACCGGAATCAAGCTGGCTAATCATACCTGGAGCCTATGGCGAGGTCCGAATGCAAATTGGCAGGTTCTTTCCTTCGTCAGCCAGGACGGTGATATCAAGAACTTCAACGCAGATTTAAAAGACTTCTTCGGTGAGCACTTCCTGAGACGGTCTTTCTCAACGACTGACCTTTACGGCAGACTATATCGTTGCGCAAGAGGGTGTAGCTCCTACACAGGTAAGTCTGACCAATGTATCGTTAAATGTGTTTATTGAAGTCGTGTCGCCCAAAGTTTCTTCAAGCCATTCAGACTGGGACAGAACCCTTCGTCGGCGTAGCAAACCTTGTAACCTCGAGCTATTCCGTGTCCATCCAATCATAAACGCAGACTTCCATAAGAAACTTGTCGAGGATGTAATATGGTCAGAACTAAAGATATATACTCTGGATACTGAATTATATGGCGGTAAAAATTGGAACCTGTGGAGAAATTCTGTTAACATGTGAATTGTAACGCAAACAAAGACTATGCTGCTTAACAGTTTCAATTTTATATCACTGTCGTTTGCAAGTCTCGTCAGTAGTATTGTATAATTTTCTGAGGATTTGCTGTAGGTTAGGAGTATGGGTGCGCCAAGATGATAACAGTAGAACAACCACTATCCTCTACCGACTTCTGTTTGCTGTAAGACACACGAAGATTCCAGATCAACATGGATTACACGATACATACCTTGTGGTTAGCTTAAATTTACGAGACTCAAAACAGATCTATGAAGTATCAAAGAAATAGATTAAAATAAATACAGTGATGTACAATGCTAGCGAAGACGACAGATACGCGCAAGAAACCAGTCACTTGGCACCAGCTGACGAGAACTCTACGGGAAAGCATAAGAATACATTCTACATGCTAAAGATAAAGATAAACGTACTGGTTACTGATTTAGTTCCCTCTGAGATAGCATGTTTGGCGAGTTCACCAGGAAGAATAAGTCGCACGGATGTTTGAATCTCTCGTGATGAGATTGTGGACTTCTTGGAGTACGATGCAAGTTCTAAAACAAGCGAAAAATCAATAAACTATATCAAAAAGCTAAAGCTTAAAACGTACTGGAAGCCTCAGTAGCAATACGTTCAAAGATATCATTGACAAAGCTGTTAAGGATAGCCATTGCCTTGTTGGAGATACCAGTATCAGGGTGGACCTGCTTAAGGACTAAACACATTTGTTAAATACAAGCAATCTAAATAATAAAACCACAAACCCTTGTAAATGTAAGAGGAGTATGTTTCCTTTCGGACCTTCTTGCGTTTCTTCTTCTCACCATCAGCAGGTGCTGCTGCCTTAGAAGTCTTCTTTGCAGCCTTGGATCCCTCGGACGACTTAGCAGGAGCCTTAGAAGCGGTAGAAGCGGGGGCTTTTCCGGCAGTGGAAGCGGGTTTGGGGGCCATTGGATATGAGATAGGTGGAATGGGATAAGAAGATAGGTATTGGGTGCAGCGTCAATGAGGAGAAGCAAAGGCATGTGGCTGAGTTTATATAAAGCCGCGTTCATTTACCTTTGTTTACAGACGCGTCGCGCCTTCGTTGATTTTTAATCACGTGATGTCAATAAACTTTATTTCGCTTAGTTATTGAGAGCGCGGGTATAAATCCAACAGCATCGTCTTTCGCTCGCCACTTGCTCTTTATCTCTTCCAGCATCCACATTAGCGTCACTCATCACCTTTAACTCAATCACACACACACATACACGTTACTATGTCTGGCAAAGGAAAAGCAGGAAAGTCAGGAGGCAAGGCTAGCGGCAGCGGAGACTCCAAGGCGCAATCGAGGTCTGCGAAGGCTGGTCTTCAGTTCCCTGTTGGACGTGTCCACCGTCTATTGAAGAAAGGTAACTACGCACAGCGGGTTGGTGCTGGTGCACCTGGTATGTAAACACTTAGTTAACCACAGATTCTTCTACTTACTGGTCGTACCACTTTCTAGTGTACCTCGCTGCTGTTCTTGAATACCTTGCTGCTGAGATCCTTGAGTTGGCAGGAAATGCCGCCCGTGATAACAAGAAGCAACGTATTGTGCCACGTCACCTGCAGCTTGCCATCCGAAACGACGAAGAGTAAGTTGAATTTGCTTCTGGTATTCTATTGAGTATCTGATTGTCGTATCAGGCTTCACAAACTTCTAGGAAATGTTGTCATCTCGCAAGGCGGTGTTGTTCCTCATATTGCACCTGTGCGTATGAATTCACTGTTATTGAAATGTGTGCTAAATCAACCCTACAGGAACTTCTCCCAACGAAGTCGGGCAAATCGAAGAAGGAAGATGGAGGCGTCAGCCAAGAAGTCTAAACTTTCCCCTTTTGGTCTCTTCATTGTGTTTCACTGTATATTGCATTGTATTACTTATGACCATCAATTATAATTATTGGCATGTTGGAATTAATCCGATTTTTAGAGGAAATTTTTCCTTTTCGAACTGATGAATGAACATTTGAGTCAATAGGATATACTTCATAGGTTGTTACATGAGTCAAATGACACTGGCCTTAAGTACTTCAGCTTCAAGGTGGAATCCCAGTGAGCTGTTAATAGAAAGCTTATGCAGAGCGAATGCCCAGCTTGAAAGTGCACCCTGAGCATAAGTACATGTAGGGTCACTTAACATTTACTCCATTCTACAGTATGTAAAGTCTTAGATCTTACGATTCGCCATTTTTGTAAACTTCAAATAGTGTGAACAAGCGCTAAACTTATCCACAATGTTACGCAGAATCTGACGACATTGTTGTCAGCAGATAACGGTATGAACTTAATCTTGTGGAAATACATATGCGGGCGGCCTTGAGGCAAATGTGCCCCTGTGTATGATTCCGTATATAGGAATACGGCCTTTCCATGAGGTGCTGAAGGCCGGAAAAGTTGAAATCGAGACTGGATTAAGATTGTGGATTGAACGATGACACGGGAAAACATGAAGCCTTCAAAAAAATGAGAAAAGCTGCATGAGGAATATATTGCAAGTTGAAAGACAAATGAATTTGAGTTTGAAGGAGTCCAGTTCAGAAGGAAGGATAAATGGGGTCAATAGTTCCCACGAGGTGGGACACGTCGCGGTCGGGATTCATGACAAGTTGAAAGGTTGTCCTTCCGCGCTTCCTCCACGTCCTCATATATGCAATTAGCCCCCTTCACCATCATATAATACTCTCCTTTCCTTCCTTCCATCTCCCCACTTATGTCTCGCACAAAAAAGTCTCCCTCCAATGGCCCTTCTGCTCGCCAACCAAGTCCAAACCCAAGAGAAACCTCTCCCTCCCCCGACAGACCCTTAGGTCCTCTTAGCGTCCAAGTCCCCTCCAGCGAACGCGACATCGTAAAAGTCAACAACGGCAGCCTCACAGAACTTAAAAATGCCTGCGACGACGCTCTGAAACGCGTGAGTGCACTCCTTTCTGTCCAGCGGCTTGCACAAGGCCTGTCTAACGTCATTGAACTAACTCTGCTTGTTCTGCACTACAGTACCTCTCGCGCCCTGACCTTTTCAAGCAGATTTACATACATACCGATGTCAGACTGGGATTAGGATGGTTAAGCGTGTTTACTGCTGCTGGCACGGCACTGTATGGCTATAAGATTGAATTCGAAAAATCAAAGCCAGTCGTGTGGGCAGGCCTTATTCTGTGTGTATTCCTCGTGCCTTATTAATGATCCTCCTATTCTAATTTAGGTTATGTTAGGTACATTCTCCTTACCTTCCTCCAAACTCTGTATGCCTACTTCATCGAAGGCGAGGTAGTATTCGTAGGCAAGCGAAAGACCTTCTCTAAGCGCGTGCGTACAGCCCTTCCTCGCTCATAGCTACAGCGCTTATCTCACCTTTTTTCCTTGATTTATCAGATCGTAACAGAACGGATAACACTCTCATCTCACACCGAGCCTGCTACCAAATCCACCCCTCCGGCATATCAGCTATCCCTTAATTATGTGCGCTCAACCAATGGCGGCAAATCCCTCCTCGCCAAGGGAAAGACAAAGGGAAAGCGCGGGTATAATGCCTTCTTTGACGAACAAGGTGTTATGGACCAGGAGCTCTTCGAACAATGGGCTGGCGAGCTAGTTGAGCAGGCGATGGATGGAAAGACATCATAGTCCGATTCCTCATTATTGATGTTCTTTCGTGCGTGTTGTTTGTTGGATTTATATTTATTTTCTTTTTCTGTGCATGTTATGACGAATGATCCTGGTACGAGGCGGTATGGCAGGGGTTTACATGAGTTGACGGTGTCTTATTTTCTTCCTTTACCATTCCTCACACTGCTCATGATGTTTAACTCATTCCTTCTTTACAATTCATGGTTGTAACAGTTGCATTGGAACTCTTCATTTCTCATTTTCGCTGATTTGAAACTGTTACTCTCTCGTTCGCAAGCTGTATAGTATTGGATTCTCTGCTCTCCTTATTCTATGCGAGCTATTTATTCTTTATATACAAAAATATGAGCTGTGCGAAGACATTATTTAAAATCAAACCCTAGTATTGTCAGGCTATGTGTCTTTCGGCACCTTTTCTTGTGGATAGCAGCACGAATTTCATACCACTGTTAGTTCTCTTATTTGTATTAACGATTATGATGTTTACTTATGAGCCTTTGCTTCCAGTTACAGCTCAAGCGAAAGAGCGGCTTAGAGTCTTTGACGGATAATACACATGAAGAAACCAATACATATATATCGTTGCTTGTACCGAGTCCCGACTGCCGAAATGTTGGCTAAAAGTCCACCTCGGGTACGCACCTACCCTACCGTTAAGTTCGCAGCTCGTTGTACCGTACGCTTCGGTAGGGTACTTATCTTTGAGGCAGCTTGAGCAATATAAAACATCTCAGTCTACTGTTTTTTGCTGCTTGTGCTAACATTGCATGCGCTATTGCTGGCCACGAGTCGATAGATCTCAAGTTACGGCGCAGTTTAGTTTATGGCACCTCGCCCATTGGTTGTAGAAAATATCTGAAACCAACCTCAAATGATGGTTCATCGGAGTCCTGGCCGCAGCTACAACCGACCATCTCACCTGCCTCAGTCGACCGATTTAAACCTGGACGCTGGAGCAAGGCAGTTGAAATGTTTAGCTGCAGGATTCCCGTGGTTGGGTCGAGTCACCAAGTTTATCCCCAAGTCGATAATTGTCAATGAAGATATTTAAGGATCACGAGTCCTGTAGCTAAGAACGTTGGCCGCGTGGATTGTCTCTTCTTATTCCGTTATGATGCTATTCGACTTCTCGGGCGCCGAAGAATCTGACCAAAAACTAACATAAGTGTCTTTTTTTAGTTCGAGACATTAATTAGCTTTACGTTCAGGGCTTTAATCCAATGCTACAGGACCAACGGGGAATAACCAGTTTCGCTTATCCAACTTTCCGAGGGCAAAGAAGCAAGGAAGGCATAAAAATATTTAAAGGGTCCAGTAGCATTGCCTGATTTTCTTATCCCGCCTCAATGCCTGCAATTGCTCCCTTGGTCTCAGAAAGCTGGCTTAACAGCGTGACCACATTTCAAATTTCCCCAGCTAATACTGCCTTGTGCGGTGTAGTCTTACTTGTTATTACCTTGTCTCCGTTCTTGCTTGGGACAGGGAGGGACGCGAAGGAATTAAGTGGGTTCCCAATCATTAATGCTTGGACATTTTTTTCGAAGCGCTTCGACTTCCTGTGGGGGAATTTCCATAATATCAACGGCAATATTTTCAAATTTAGGGTCTTGCAGGTATGTCAATTTATTTCAATACAACAAACCATATTTTGTGATTACATGTATGGTAGTACACTGTTGTCGCTATTCGTGGGGAAGAGGCGCGAAAGGCTTTCTTCGATGATAGGAACCTCAACTTCACTGAAGGGTATAAAATTCTTATGGGAGCAGTACGTTTGATATTCCGCTCCTATTTTACTACCTACTTAAGCTCGTTGCCAGTCTCCAGATCTCAATGATATTGGCGAAGATTTGAAGACTGAGAAGAGTGTTACTGAGTTCAATAAGCGACTGGTATTATTGCTCAATAGGAACAGACTTTCTGACGGTACGTCGAGTATTTAAATGTTAGGATGCATCCCACTCAGTACATTTCTTATTGATGTAGTTTTCCCCACTTTAATGGAGGATGTTAACCAAAGAATACTTGGATGGGGCAAGGAAGGTCGATTTGATCCATTCCGGAACATTTATGACGTACGTCCATTCCATGATCAGAAGCTGCATCAGCGGGTATCGACTTCAGATTACTTAGCTGGTTTTTCAAATGACCGTTCGCGTGGCTAGTTGCGATGAACTGGCAACAAATTATGAGGATATGCATCTTTTGCAGAGACATTATTGGGATTTGGAGAAGAGTGCTACGCCAACCGCTCTACTTTTGCCATGGTTCCCCGGCCCCGCAAAGAAGAAGAAAGAAGCCGCCACTACGGGACTCTATACAACCCTCAAGAAATACGTTGACATGCGCAAAACTGCTGAGACCCCTTCTTCAGACGCGATTGACGTCCTACTGTACAAAGGCGACGCAGAGCACGAGATTATCGGTGCAAGTATTCTGCTTTCTTGGAGTCATTTTATTCTTAGTATTTGATAAAACAGTTTGTGCTTTCGGTCATTTTTGCGGGTGTAGTTAACACAGGGATGAACGGTAAGTAGCATGCATATTTTAAAGGATAACTCGATTCTCATTAGCAAGCAGCATGTTGGTCTCTTCTATTTTTGGCTTCCAACCCCAAATGGAAGGACAAAGTCAAGGCTGAAATTGACGAGCTTATCGCGAAGCATACTGTCTCGACCTCGTCTGATCCTCTTCACCGGCGGCTATCGGCCATTCCTATAGCTGTATGGGAAGACGAAATGCCCATTGTCGACACTGTTATCAGAGAAACTCTTCGACTTGTCCTAAACGCTACCGCCCTTCGACGCAATGTCGTGGGTGATATGGAGATTGATGGTCATCGGATTGCAAAAGGCGAATTTTTGGCATATTCCATCTATGATACTCATATAAACCCTGAGATATACCTCAATCCGAGCCAATTTGATCCAGACAGATATAGTCCCGGAAGGGAAGAAGATAAAAAGAGTACATTTGCATATGTTGGATGGGGAGCCGGTTCGTGCTCGCGTTTCACCTCATTGTGACAATATTTTGAAGTCAACCTCGGACAAGGTCGCCATCCTTGCACAGGGATGAAAGTCGCAAAGCTGGAACTTAAGGCCATCATTGCGCTTTTCCTAGCAGGATACGATTACAATATCGTAGATGCGTCTGGAAATTATCCAAAATGCATCCCCCATCCAGACTACAATGATATTCACTCTGTAAGTTTATTACTTCATTGATATAAGTATAGCCGGAATCCCTAACTTTTGTCGAGGCACGACCCGTTGGAGAGCCGTGTTTCTTCCAGTTCAAACGAAAATTTGATTAAAATTACTTGTGGCGCGACTCAGTAGTATTGCAGTAGTAATACATAGATGGTCTAAGGCTCTAAGACTTAAGCTAGTGCATCGCAGAGCGCTCACGACACGCGTACCTACCACTCATGTATACTTTAAAGCCTGCCATTTTTGTTGGAAGAGCAATTCTAGCTTCTTTACTAGTGCCGCTACTGGAAAGTGTGCAAATTCAATTGGCTTAAAATTAATTTAATTGGTTCATTATTTGATATATCATGTTTTTAATAATTTCAAGGGTCGATGGCGTAGTTGGTTATCGCATCTGTCTAACATGATTTCATGTTCACAGAAGGTCCTCAGTTCGAGCCTGGGTCGACTCAATGAATTATATGTTTTTATGTAAGTCGGAAAAAATAACCAGCTGATGCCGGCCTGAGTCGAATACTATCATACATTTACTATATTAATTGGGCAGTAAATTCATTGGCCTACAGTTCAGCAACACTTCAAGCTGAACGTTGAACGTTTGAACTTTGAGAGAAAGGGATTCGGAGTGCTAGGCAAATTTTGAGAATCCCTACTGCTGAAAGTGGTATAGGTGCTTGGTAGGCGCAACTAAATCCAGACTACTTATGTAATTCCCTCCGCGGGCGCTGAGCCTATATCGATCGAGGGCGCGCGTCTGAACTTCGCCGCGCACATCATGAGCGACAACCCAAGTGCACAACTCCCTCGTTCCCGGGGCCCGCCACCTCCAATACCCCCCCGCCCCCAGCATGGACATGAACGCTATCATAAACGTCAATCAAAGTTCGTCTTCGCGCAGTACGTCGACCATCAATGCATCAACCTGGTGACGATACCCCTTAATGCAATTTGGGTAGTTTTATGGTCGGGAATACATACGTGAGTATTGTTCATCTCTCTACACATTTTGCTAATTATGAGAGTACCGAGTAGCCGTACAATGTTAAAGATTGGAAGGAAGACATTGTGTTAGCTCAGAAATACGATATGTGCGTCCCCTTTCTTTACCACTTTCGTTCACTTAGTAATCCCTTCAAAAGCGATGGATTCGTACTCAATGTAGGCAAGGAAGAGTGGCAGATACACCGCGTTATGGACTGTTTTACTGCCATATCCCAACTTGATGACCATATACGGTTCAAACTGTTTTTGAGCTTCGATATGTGGTATGTTCTTCTCTTTTTATCACTTCCTTTTTCCAGAGCCCAACCCGTACAGCTCGATACCAGGAAATAAAGAACATGATGTAAACTACCTTAAAGCGTACCTCTCGAAACTCGGAACACACCCACGTATGTTCAGGCACCCCGCATCTGGCGGGGTAGTGGTATCGACTTTTGCTGGACAAGAAAGTACATTTGGACAGGGAAGTGCGGATGATGGGTGGATGTATGCCATGCATGAGTTGGAGGGCAATATTGGATTACAGGTAAGTTTTGTAAGGCTTTTCACATATGGTAGATGAAGTCTGACGGCTATGTGTAGATCCACTTCGTACCTGCACTTTTCATGGATCCAGCTCGATATCCTCATGTTCATGCACTATCGGGAATCTTTCATGTTTGTTGCACAATACCTGCATGAGCTTCTGCTGATGCGGGGATATGATCCAGTGGAACGGAGCATGGCCTATACACCTCACTCCCTCTCATCCCAGATGTGAGATCGAGAACACTAAGTTGGACAGTGATCAACACCACTTGCATTGCCTGAGAAAAGCAAGGTGTGAAGAAAGGAAAACTTATATGGCTAGCGTATCGCCCTGGTTCTTTACCGTATGTCTCTCTTGTTTGCTGTTTTACTGCTGCACCTAGTAGGCATACGATTTAGCATTATGGCCCCGAGAGTTGGAACAAGAACGCAAGACAGTTCCTCTTTATGCCTACAGAAACTCGATCTAATACATGTTTACCTAGTGGATATATAGGGGCGACGACTGGCTATACGTACGACGATGGGAACAGCTTGTTGAAATACGAGATGAAGTAGATATAGTTCAAGTGATATCATGGAATGGTACATCCATTTCTTTTTTTCTCTTCGCTGGGTGCTCATGAAGTGTACAACATTGTAGATTATGGTGAATCACACTACATAGGCCCATTAAAAGGTGCCCAACCGAACTCGCAAGCGTGGGTCGACGGGTACCCACACATTGGATGGTTGCATCTCACGTCGTACTTTGCGCGCGCCTTTAAAAGCGGCAGGTACCCCGATATATTGGAAGACCAGATTTTTATGTGGGCACGACCTCATTCCAAGGATGCGGTGACTAAGGAGGATGTTCCGAGGCCGGATAATTGGGAATTGGTTTGTCATTTCTGTTCACGTTCGTACTTGCTGTGGCTTACGCTGGTGGTAGAGCGACGACACGCTGTGGATCATAGTTCTCTCTCTCGCCCCTGCCGTACTTTCGGTGTACACATCCTCGGATCCTACCGCATTGCCTGTTGTTTTCTCCGTCCCCGCTGGGTTGTCGAAGATTTCCAGTCCCCTGGTCCCGGGAGGAGGTATGAAAGCTGCTTTGGAGCGGGATGGCGCGGTAGTTGCACTGTGTGCACCGGTTGGATATAAGTTTGAAGAGAGGCCAGGTGTGTGGAATTGGAATGCTTTTGTTGCGTGCAGTTGTTAGTATTGCGGGGTGAAGAAGGTGGGTCATGTACATCCGTGCTTCGCATCGTTGACTTTGCTAAGTAATTCATTTAGTTTTCAGTAGTTAGACACTTACACAGGCCATATCCCTTGTTCTTGTAAGTAACCGCACATTGGTGGCGAGCCACGGCGATATGAAAGTCATTGTCATGCAAGCTAAGGATCCGGGTTCATCGCCGACTCGCTGCCCTCATGTACACGTTTAGCCACTCTTTCCGGAGAACTTGTAAGCGATGTGGATTATTATCATTGGTGTTTAACCAGCATTTTCATGTCTCCTTGTAAATGGTGCGCACTGTTCCCCCGATGTCTAACTATCACTGCTTGGTCTAGCAAATGTTTTGTAATTGACGGGTGAGTAGCCTTATTAGCGTTTACCAGGTGGCATGGTTTTGCAGTACAAGTTGATATCGTAAAGGTACTCATGAGCAATACCGAACTTTGAAGCTTGAACTCTGACTCACGATGCATGCATGATGTGCGATGGTCCACGAATCTACACCGAACTTCTAGAGTCTTATGACAATTATCAGCTCGAAATTGAATATTAGAATTAATTATAATAGACTAATGGAATGGTCAGCCGAGTACAGCACTTGCACGCCTTTCAAGCAAGTAGCCTTTTTTTCCTGACAGGTATCCAGGTAAGTGTTAAAACGTTAACTGGGGAGAATCGAATCATTGCCTATGCAGAGACGAAAGCTGCAACAATGACGAACACGGTTGATCATTTCATTGTCACTGGCTGGATATGTGCTCTTAATTGAAAGTCAGTAAGTATACTAAGTATAACACTGACAAGCAGGTTTATGCTTACAGGAACACGGAAGCCAAAGAGCTATGTAATAATGTAAGGCTACAAGAACTGACTTTACGTTATTTAAACGTATAATGCGTTCTTTTTAACTTAGTGATAAATTCGACTTTGACGGGCGCCGCAGGATGACATTAGCAATACACTGCGAATGAGCTTCAAGTTGTTGGATTTGTTGCTGCTTAGTCTGCTCTTCCTCTGTTGATAATAGTTTCTCGGAACCAATTGGTAGAAAGCGACCCTTTAGAAATTAGAAGTCGATAATAATTCGGAAGTGAGAGTCAAATCATAGAACGAGCAAGTATGTCAGATCGTATAAAGGTTGTCGCTCTGACAAGTAGTTATTTGAACAGTAGAAAATAAGCGCAAGAGGGTCACGGGCGCGAACAGACTCAACATCCCAGAGCTCATTCTCACTAGTCCGGGCCCTTGAATATGGGAGGTATTAGATCCAAAAGATGTCGCCTATTACAATCAACGTCAAAAGAACGGTGTATACTTAGGCAAATTCGAGAAGACTTGAAGAGCCTACCAGCTCCAGGAGGCTCAAGTTAATCACGCTACAATGTAAATCCTGAGGGATTAAATAAGGTATTTGAAGGGTACGGTATAAGCATAGATGCATCGCTCCTTCTCGTCCGAACCACACCTAGTACCAAGAGGTAAGATTAGAATTAGTCAATGAGATACTTGCGTTTGAAGTAGGCGCGAAGGTGCATGATTTGCCATATTCCGAGGCCAGTGAGCGAGAAGAGGGTGAACCATGCAAAGTTTTGGACGCGTCTTCTGGTTGAGGCTGGTATGGTGTCAGCTGGAATGAACATGAGGAAAGAGTGGGGACACACTGTTGGTTTTGGTGAACCTTTCTTCGCGCTTGCGGAGGTAGTCCATTTCCTCTACGATCTCTTTCACGACTCCCTCGAGCTTGCGCATTTCAGTTTCGAGGCCTGAGAGAGATTCCTGGTTTGCAATGGCACTGGGAGAGGGTAAGGACTGAATGAAGGAGGGAAATGTGAAAGTGCATACTTGTAATCAACAGCGTCGGCACCAATGTCTACGTCCAAGTCTATAATGCGAGCCAATTTGGAGATTTGGTCATGGGTAACGTCTATGACAGGTGTTAATGGGAAGGAAGTTAATACAGAAGGCAACATACCACCCTCAACCCAATTCCTAAGACAGACGCCAACTTCGCCCTCGCTATGAGTGGTAATAGCAAGCCTGGACTCGCCCTTAATTCCCTTCTTGCTGAGGTAAACATTTCGTTTGGGGCTGGAATCGACAATTTCAACGTCGACGCGCTGGTTTGAGCCGGGGCCGACGTTGGCGGTGACGATGACGAGGGCGTTGGGGTGTGCGGCATTCCAGATGCATTTTGCAGGGGGGTAGCGGTAGGCGGGGAGGGTAAACTTGATGGCGTAGGTGGGGAGAGCGAGGAAGAGGAAGGAGAGGAGGGGGAGGAGGAGGAGAGTGCGAGACATGGTGGATTAGTACGGGGGTTAGCCCGATGGGATAGTAGGAGTATAGTTTTGGTTGGAGTGAACTGAGCGTCGTGAAATTGAAGACGTAGACGTCGTGGTTTTGTGCAACGTGGAATCTTGTTTTGGGAAGCGCGCGTGGAATCCGGAGATCATTAATCATTGGCGATTGCCATCTTACGAGTCGACTTTCTCCAAACTTTCTCATTTATATACGACCATGCCCAATACTATTATATCCATGTTATCGGATGTCAACTAGCCATCGATTCATCCCTCTCAATTCATGTCTCCAAGCCCAATATCCATCATAGAGGCACATACTTCTCCCATCTCACTTCCCCGCAGTTCACCAATTCATTCATCTAGATCTTCCGCGTCCCCCCACGCTGGCTCTTCATCCGCGTCGAAACCTCTGACCGACTCGTCGGATGGGGCGAAGGCACTCTCGAAGGTCACACTGAAGCCATCGAAGGCGCATACGACGATCTTCGTCGATTCATCGGCTGGGACGCAGATAACATCCAAGATATATGGCAGACCGCTTATCGTGGTCGTTTTTATCGTGGCGGTCCCGTCTTGATGGTACCATACTCCTTCCCTGCCCCCGTTTTTATCTGCTAAGTACGGTACGTAGAGTGCTCTCTCAGGACTGGACATCGCGCTCTGGGATATCAAAGGCAAGAAACTCGGCGTACCGATATGGCAGCTCCTTGGAGGCAAAGTGCGCGACCGTCTACGGGTATATGGTTGGGTTGGTGGCGATAGTCCATCTGATGTCGTAGCTGCTGCTCAGGCGAGGCAAAAGCAGGGATTTAACGTTGTCAAAATGAACGGAACCGGTTCGTCTTTGCATTTTCCCTTCCCATAATTCGACTTGACATTATTCTGTGAACAGAAGCCGTTGCGTGGATTGATTCCCCAAACGTCCTCGACGATGCTGTTACGCGTGTCAAACAAGTTCGTGCCTTGGGACTGGACGTCGGGATTGATTTCCATGGGAGACTCCACAAGGGTATGGCGAAGCAGCTGGCAAAATTGTTGGAGCCTCATCAGCCGTTGTTTATCGAGGGTGTGTATTGTCTTTCTAAGCCCTCTTTGTAGTCTAGAGAAGCTGATATGTAACTACAGAGCCCCTTCTTCCAACGCAGCCAGAAGAAATCGCCGACCTGTCGCGACTGGTCTCTACCCCCATTGCCCTCGGCGAGCGACTCTACACTCGCTCTGACTTCAGACCGTACCTTGAACGGAGGGCAATTGATATTGCACAACCAGATGTTCGTTTCTTGTATGTCTTACTGTAACCGTGAAGCTAACAAGAGAGGTTAATAGGTGTCTCACTGTGGTGGAATCAGTGAACTACACCGCATCGCGGCTATGACGGAGACGTACGACGTTGCACTTGCACCTCATTGTCCTTTAGGTCCCATTGCGCTGGCTGCGTGTATGCAGGTTGCTGTTTCTGCACCGAATTGTAGGTTCATGTATCAATAGTGTAGTGCTTGCATACTGATTGGTTTGAAGTCGTTATACAGGAAATGAGTTGGGAGGTACGTGTAATACTTGAACCATATTTAAAGAACACAGACCAAGATGTAATAGATTCACTATAACGTGAGCCTTGACGACGAATGTGGTGCCGACCTGCATACCTTCCTGGTCGATCCGGAGGTGTTTGCAGTGAGGGGTGGTCATGTCGCCGCTCTGCAAGGTTTGTTGAGGTTTCGTATCAGAATTACAAATGTTGACTTCCTTAAAGGTCCAGGATTGGGGATTGAGATAAACGAAAGGATGGTTCGGGACATGTCTGCGCGGTATGTAGAGAAATACCCAGCGTGGAGGAATCCCGTGTGGAGAGGAGAGGACGGGAGCTTGAGGGAATGGTAAATAGATAAGATAAGATCGAATTGTACACGTGAACAAATGGCTTCCTAAACAAGACCAAAGCCGAGTTAACAAGTTTGCGTTGAAACTTGAGCTTGTGCGAGTGATTCATAGTTCATACCCTCCAGCCCTTCCCCCAACTCTTGCAACGACCATGGCTGACGCTGGTGAGGCCTACTTACTATGGTATCCTTCTGTTGTGCTCACTATGTGCGCTTTACTTACCCACAACAGGATTTTTCAAAGGCACATCTGCCGACCAGGATAGACGCTTTTCTGACAAAGAGCTCAAGCTCCTTAAATCTATGAAGTTTCCCCCCGAATTCGACAAAAAGGTATTCTGTATTGCTATCGTATGTTTTCAGGAATACGCTGACTAGAGTCGTAGGTTGATATGCGAAAAATTAATTTAAACGTTATTCGTCCTTGGATTGCCAAAAAGATTGTTGAGCTTGTAGGCTTTGAAGACGAGGTCGTCATTGAATATGCCATGGGATTGCTCGAGGACGAGTCTCAACCTGTACGCATATATTTTCAAAATTATTTTCTACCTCATCGACAAGCATGATGTCAGACACCTGATCCCAGGAAGATGCAAATTAACCTCACGGGGTTCCTAACTAAGGATACCCCTGCATTTATGATAGCCCTATGGAAGCTTCTTATTGAAGCTCAAGAGGAAGTCACAGGCGTCCCCCGCACTTTCCTTGAGCAGAAGAAGGAAGAAATGAGGAAATCTAGAGCGGGTGACACCCGTGCTATCGAAGAGCGAGACCGCCGCGCTAGGTTCGATGAGATTAAGGAAAGTGAACGCGGTGGTGGTCGTGGTAGGGGTCGTGGAAGAGGTCGTGGACGGGGAGGCCGTGGAGGTTTCGACCGTGATGACGATCGTAGACCTCGTGATTCGGGCTGGGGTGGCAGAGGTGGCGGTCCTGGAGGAGTAAGTCTTCTGCTGCCTGTTGAAGTGACTTGAACTTATACTTCTTTTCTTTTTTAGTCAGGTCGTCGTTCACCGCCTCCTCGGAGAAGGTCTCCCTCATACGACTCAGGAAGAGGATCGAGGTCTCCCCCTCCTAGAAGGTACCGTTCGCCTCCTAGGCGCCGCTCTCCTTCTCGTGATCGGGACATTCATAGTTCTCGCTCCCCTCCTCCTCCTGCCAGGCGCCGCTCTCCTCCACGTCGTTCTGTTTCGAGGTCTCCCTCACGTGCACCGCCGGTTCGCCGTCGGCCCCGTTCTCCATCTCTCACTCCCCCTCCTCCGCGCGGGGAACGACCGCGTCGTTTCAGGGACAGCCGCAGTCCGCCTGCGCGCAGACGCCGGCTGTCTCCCTCTCCTGTACGCTCTCTCAGCCGGTCCAGGTCGCCTCCCCCACGTGGCGGCTATGCTAGGCGAAGCCCTAGCCCTGCCAGAAGACGCAGTGCCAGCCCCCCTAGACGTCGGAGGAGAAGTCCTTCTAGGTCAATTTCACCCCCACCACGGAGACGAAGCCCGAGCAGAGAACGCCGAGGCGGAGGAAAAGGCAGAAGGTTTGCCAGCAGGTCTCCGATTGGAAGTCGTAGTCGCTCGCCACCTCCACCCAGGCGAAACGAGGACATGGACATTGACGAGAAAGCCGGAGCAAGTAATGGAGGCGAGTTGAAGATCAAGGGTCAGGCCGAGGTTGAGCGTAGGAAAAGTAAGTGGGAGACTGCTGATATTACTGTTGATGTGCGAAATGTTCTGGCTTGTAAACACTGTTGAGATATCTTACTGACACTTGCTTTTTATTTATTTTTCTAGGCACCAAAGGGGAGTAAGACTGAGCTTGAACGACGCGAGAGCGAGTTGAAGGAACAGGCTCTGCGGAATAAGGTCGTAAAAACAAGGAAAACTTCTAACAATTAGATTGGGACGTTGGCAGGATATTCTCCTTTCTCAGATCTCTTGCTGACGCGGCAAGTACTCACAATACATTTTCTCGAGTCCTATTTCTTTTATGTGTATAAAACCCAATGCTTAAGATTTTTCATATATATAGCTTTCAAAAAACCTCATGTAGTTTCGTTGTCGTCGTGGCCGTGGAATATGCTCACTCGTTGTTACTTTTCTTGCGGAGGACTGTTGACCCATTCTCTTGGTTTGCTCGATTTCGTTACTTTCGAGCACTTGTACCATTTGCTAACGTATGTCTATCAAGCGACAATCAGAACTGCTTATATGTTGTGTCATCAGGCGCAGTGAAGGGATGTTAGTGTGAGAGGTGCGAGTAACTGAAACTGTGGAATGTGTGCTAAATTTATGCATTGTGATTTTGAACAAATACTGAGGGTGCTGCTGATGCTTCCGCAGTAGCTTGTGTGGTAGGGGGCTGTCAGCATGAAAGTGATCCTCACTGGCTCCGTTCAGAATTGTATATCTGCTGTTGATGAGATGGTTTTACATGTCGTAGTGGGTGGTGTTCACAGAATGGGATGCATATCAGCCGTGGATATTTCGGGTTTCGTTTAACCCGGAGTGAGACCTGTGTAATGCATTGAGATTGCAAAGAACTAAGATGATAGATGTGCAATGTGCAAACTCATTAGCAACACCTGACAAGTGATAGCACCGAGTACTGGGCAGGTGACGTCACGGGTTCCATGTCATGTTCCTTAGTCAAGGTCCACGGTACGCTCGATTGCACCAGCTTACAGTACTTACTTACTGCCTACAACAGTCCACTACGCACTTGCTTGGTTAATGGAATAACGAACATCATGTCTTCCACCACTGCCAACGACCCCACTTCTACCACTCCATTCTCCGCCCCTACCGTGTCCCCCACTCCCACCGATGATGGCGGGGGAGGCGGCATGGCCCGCGGCGCAAACTATTTTTTCGGCTTTCTTATCACTTTTGTAGTTCTCTTACTCATCTTCGTCGCATGCGGCATTGGATCACGGAGAAGATTTATTGCAAGGCGAAGAGCCATGCTCTTAGGCGATTTCGATCCTTGGAGCATTGAGGACGGCGCCCAACCACGACATATACAGCACGTTCCTCCCAAGTTCTTCGAGCCAGCCATTAGCAAAGGAGGAGTTGTATGGGATTCCGTTATGGTTGGTTTTCTTAACATGATCCTAACGTAAATCAAACTGAGATTGAATAATAATGTTATAGCCGCTTGCTGCTTCCTTCATCCCCAAGCTGAAAGAGCGTGATGACAGCAATGATACCGCGGAGGATGGACATTTATCCCCTCCACCCACTGCTGCGCCTACACGACAACCTCGCCGCTTCCTACCCTCATTCGCATTTCATTCTGGGATACACAGGTCCGGACGTAAGGCGGAACAGGAAGAAAAAGAGAAGGATTCAGAGTTGGATCCCCCGGACGAAATGGGGGTCACAGTTATGATAGTAATGCCGACACCCCACGACAAACTCGCACATAACGAAGGACACCGTTTACCGGAATACCAACTTGGTACTGCCAGAGTACCTTGGATCTATGAGGAGATACCACATTAGCCATTGTTTTATCAAAATATCGGGTACGATTTTGGTTGTAATTGCACATCTATCTTCAATATTCTGGTGTGGTTATTATGTATGTAACACGTAGGTTATATTAGTATAATATTAAAATAAGAGATTGTAGAATGTTCTGATTGACATGACGGGCAAGGCCTAGTATGTTAACGGATTCTCCATGATTTTATGGGTACCTTACCGGCAACTAGCGCTGGAAACCTCAGATGGTGAGTTACAGCCCACTTGAAAAGTCGAGAAGTTTAAACAGTATAAGGGAGTCTCTGGAAATGTTTTACGAAATGGCTGCCGATAGCAAAATTAACAACACGTTTCATGGAACACGCACAACACGATCGGCTATCCGGACTTCAACGAGAAGGGAAGGATAGAACCAAACATATTCCCTCTACACAAACATAACGCGCGAAAGGTCGTCTCGAGAGCAGTCTATTGTGGCTCTCTTCAAGAAGCACGCGAATAATGACAAGATTACTTGGACTCGTCTGAACTCCGCCCCACTAATCCAACACTGCTAGCAACACCAGTGTGGATTTCTGAAGCTTTCTTTCCCTCCTTAGCAGCTTGCTCAGCTTGGCGATTTAATTGGTGTTGAATAACGCGTGCACGCATAGTCTACGGGTTGAGGGTAAGGTGATAATCTGGTCAGCTGTGAAGCAGCGAGGATAAGACGGCATGAACGCACCTCCTTGGTGTGGTGAAGGCATTCGAGGTAGTCGTCACTCTGTGCCCGGCATTGAGAAGGTTCATCAGCTTGTGCATAGCACTGGAGAAATAAGTAACAAATTTTAAGTAGACATAGGGCAACTCACTTTAGAGAATTCTTGCCAGTAAACAAAGCACTTGGGTACTCCTGCACAAACGTGTTACCTATAGAGCTGCAACAACTTGAAGTAAAAACATACCGCTACTAAAGCCAAATCCAGACTACGATTCCATAGTACATTTAGTGGGACTGGTATGTAAAGGGAAGAGAAAACATACCGCCATGGGTTGTTACAGGAAAGGTTGAAGCCGGAATCCAGGTGGTGTGACGAGATCCAAGGATTGTGTGACCGTGACATTTGGAGGCAATCATGGTCATGCTGAGATGCTCAGCTGGAACGTTCTTGGCATCGTCCCTGTTCGCTCCCTTGTCCAGCGTATTAATCTCTGCAACTTTTATTGTTTATCGCCTGTTCTTTTGTTTCTCTAGACAATAGTTAATTTGTCGCTGAATATCATCTTTCTAAATCTAATATCCTCATCGACATGGCTGAACAGGCCGAACAAGCCTTTGCAAAGACATTTTTGAACACGTTATCTACACAGCCCATCGCCTATGGAGACGATTATCAGCAACCCCTACAGAACTCCCTCAAGAAAGTTCCTATTCTCCAGGCAAGTGCACAGTTCTTCATCGTGCACCATTGGACCACCCAATTCAACGCGTATTCTTACTCGCGTAGATTCCGGTCCCCCCAGCCCCCGAGCGGAAACAGCCAGAGGCATCCACGTCTTCTGCAGGTACGTCCGCAGTCTAGGGGCTTCTCGATGTCGATCGTTCTTAAACGTTTGTTCCATCCTTCACAGCCTCCATCTCGCTCGTGTTCAAATCCCTGAAGCCCCCTGCGACCTTCACCCTGTCAATCCAGCCAACGGATACCATCGCTGCTATAAAGGACCAGCTCGCCAAGGAACCGACCGCTCCTCCACCCGACGCCTACCGCCTCCTTCTAAAGGGTAAAGCCCTCGCCGACGCCAAACTCCTCAAAGAATATAGTGTGAAGGACGGTGACACTGTCAACTTGATGATCAAGCCTGGAACTGATTGGGACCCCTCGAAACCGAAAGCAACAATGACTTCATCATCTCCCTCTCTTGCACCATCTTCCGCAGAAAAACAACCATCTCCATCCACTTTGGAGCCTGTGCAGCCGAAACCTACTCGACACAGACATCAACGCATCCCCTCTGTTGTTCTTTCGCCATCACCTGAGTTGTCGGGTGTGGTAGAGAAAGATGTGGTGTTGACTTTGGATTCCGGTGCCATGTCAAGTCCTGTAATACAGCCTGAGACGCTTTCAACGTATCACACAACTGTGTCAAAGCCAGAGTTCTGGCAACGATTGTATGAATCGATAAAGTTCGTAATAACGTGTATATGAAACAAGGTGTCATTGATTTACATCTGCGCTTTTCCAGGTCGGAGTTTGCTACGGAAGCCGATGCCCATCAAGCATTTGAAGACTTCCTTTGCGCAACCAAAGGCTCACTTACTGCCAACGAAATTGCCAAAATCCGAGACCACGTTGGAATTATTGGAATGGCTGGTAATTAGGCAAGAAAGGAGTAGTAAATTCTGTATGAAATGACTTGGCGTCTTTACACGAACTATGTGCCATTACGCCTATCATCCCAGTTATACCCCGCAGGCGCATACAGTCCAATCATATTTTCTCTGGTTTCCTACTGTCGATAATAATGTTTTGGGCATTCAAGTGGTCGAGTGTCGCACGCGGTTGCACGCTAAGATTTGTAAAGTCCATGTGTCAGTCGCACAGAGACATCAGCCTAGTGGGGGGCATCTGGGACATGTTTAATCTCGCTTGCTAATTTTTTACAATCAAACGTTGATCGTAAATTGTGCGATTCTTTTTCCGGTGCCTCGTAGAAGTGGTATGCAGCGTTAAGGCGTAGCATAGCAATCTCACCTGAATCTCATTGCATACTTCATGACTGCAGCGGAATCTGGCCGCGAAGACTTTGGATTATAACATGTACAAATTGAATGAGAGTCAACGAAAGTTGCGAAAGTCTAATAAAGATGCCTAAATATGCCCGCTACTAGACCGTCTGAAGGCCATATGCATGTCTGCCTCAGCTCTCTTGGCTCCGTTACTATGTCCGTTATGTGGCAGTATTTAACAGGACCGCGACCGCTGACTGGAATATCGGGAGTGAGTATAACAGCTTGATACCTGTATCACCCCTATTTCATTCCGCGCTGACTCTTGCGTTCTCTTCACAATGCAATTACTTAAAGTATGCCACTTCTATCTGCTTCTTTATCCTGAGTTTTCCCCCATTCAGAGCAGATGGTTATCCGCTTCAACAATCTGAGCATTCAGGAACTAGGACTATGGTTTTAATTCTGTTGATGTTGCTCATTTGAAGTTTCAGGCGCGCTTTAGTCCTTGGAGAAATGTGCCCAATCGTCCGCGTGGTCACCTCTCGTTACGCATGCTCACATCGTCTTAGGGTCTAATGACAAGAACCTTCTTACTTCGGATTTGCTTCGGATATCTGGCCATAGAGCTTGGCGAGCGTTAAGATTATCGTTTGTGGATATGTGTATACGACCCATCATTGATGAAGCTTGGATGAAGCTTCCACATATTCTCATCACACAAGTCGCGCATTCTGCTGGCTATTTCAGTTTTACGATGAAGCTGTAGCAGGTTTATACAAGTTCACGCCAGTCGATAATTATACAGGAAGCTGGCACATAATATTGCCCGGCTTTTGGAGGACCCAGACAGACCCCAGTGCCAGTGGGTGGACCAGCGCTGGATCACGTTTAAGTTCCCTTTTGCGGAAACACCCAATGTTCATAATGCGACTTTGCTTGGCACTTCAAATGGCCTCTCATGTGCACGATGCTGCAACACCGGAACGAACAGCTTGCTGCTTAGATGTCCAGGTGCTCCCATAGCTCCCTTGATATTGCAAAAATGGTGCCCAAACGGCGTGCTTCACGCGCAACTCAGCTATCCAGTTTGTTAGGCATCAAAAGCTCGCTTTTGTTAATAGCTGTCTTTGGGCTGTCTTCCATTTTCTGGGCCTCTGCAAGCTGGTGAAACATCATCTGTTTTCAAGATAAGAGACGATATCGATTTGTATTCTGTGACGAAATTAAATAGTAGCGAAAGTTGAACGCTATCTACTATTCAGGTTCTTCACTCTACTTCCGGGTTTGAAGCCCAGGATCGGGGCGCCAGTGGCTAAGCCAGTCTCATGTTGCGAACTTGCATATCTTCATAATGATCAAGGCCGCTCTACGGCAGTCTACTGCTCCTCGCCCTCTCTGCACCCAGATAATAATTTCAAACTCAGCGAGTCCCCGGTTGCGGGACAAACGCAAGCTGGCAGAAATCTCGACACCATGCGATCCCAAGATGACTCTATACCGCTTCATGCTCTGATAGTTCCTACCCATATGGCTGGGGAGAAAGGCCCGGTGGATAAGCGTACATGATACCTTTCGATTGGTCCATGGCCGGCAATAGAAATATATAGTGAAACATTCAAAAGGCTTGTGGTTAGCTTCTTTTAAGCCTGTTGCACCCCACCTTTTGTGCGGCAGCATCCTTCACCCAGCAAAGTCTCAGCGGGTTGTAATACTTACGACAAGGACGAACATGAGTACCGCTATCAGCGACGCCGCCATTATTCAACGACAGAATACCTCCAGCTCCAGGGACTTTTCTAAGGAGAAGGGGTCGGAGGAAGGCTCTACAGAGCCAGTGGAGGAAACCTTTGACGATCACGATGTGTATGTACTCCTTCTGCCATTTGTACGGGAAGCTAAATGTGCTGCGCTATAGTTCAAATCCTTTCCCTATTGACCCCGAAGCACCTGAAGAAACTCATCAACTCACTTTCAGAGCTGTTTTTGTAGGATGTGTGCTTGGGGCCATTGGTATGTATTCCTCAATGATATCGCTGCTCATTCTTTTCATCTCATCAACCTTGACAGTTGGTGCCTCGAACATTTACCTCGGTTTGAAGACTGGTTTCACGTTCGGTCCTCAACTATTCGGTGTATGTTATATTTCCTCAGGCTCGATCGAAAACAATAAACGTCTAAGTTACTGCTTAGGCTATTTTTGGCTTTGCCATTCTGAAGTCTATCTCGACCATTATCCCTGAATCTGGTCTCCTTGGAAAATTCATAGGAGGGCCTTTCGGGCCCAAAGAGAACTGCACAGTTCAAAGTGCTGCTACAGGTGAGTTATATTTAGTATTCCTTCCAAGGGCTTGTCTAACAAAGCAACTTTAGCTGCCGGGGGGTTAGGTATCCTGTTCGTCAGCGCCATTCCCGCCATATATCGTCTTGGCCTTCTATCGAGGAACCCGCAAGATGATGTTGGAAAGCTTATCGCCCTTACTGCGGCGTCTGGTTTCTTCGGTGTCTTCTTCGTCATTCCCTTGCGCAAATATTATATTGTGCATCAGAAGCTCACTTTCCCAACGCCCGCCGCTACTGCCTACACTATTCGCTCTCTCCACCGTGGTAAGAGCGGCGCCATCGCTGCCAGGAAGAAGTCCCTTGCACTCCTGTACTCTTTTGCTGTTACTTTCGTGTTTAAAGTTATAAGCGGATATGCTCCCGGTGTGGTATGTGAAGGACCATCTATATGCTTGACAGACATTCATGCTGTTTACATTGCAGATATACGACTGGCATATTGGTTGGACACTCTTCCGCCTGGGCTTTACTAGCATTATTTCTCTCGAGAATTATGGATGGTTCATTGAATGTGCGTTACAGTACATACGTTCCTTTCACTATTATATGAACCATCTCAATTAGTTACCCCTGCTTTCTTTGGTGCCGGTATGCTTAGCGGGTTGAACGCTAGCTGGAGTTTCTGTTAGTATCCATATATTCGCATCAATTCGTTATGTGTACTGACAGTTGTCAGTTGGCGGCTCTATCCTTGCATGGGGTATCAGTATGTATATCTCTTCTCTGAAATAATCTTCAACCGCTTATGTTTTGGCCTCACAAGTTTCCCCTTCTCTTGTCAAGAATGGTTTGGCCTTCGGCATCGAAACCAGCGAAGAATTCCCATTGGTGTCATACTTCGGACTCTCATTCTCCGATCCGGAACAATACACCGAGCGACCTTCTCCTCGTTACTGGCTGCTCTGGCCCGGTGTCTTCATCATGTTGCTTTATTCATTCGCGGATGTCGTTATTAGTTTAGGACCTCTTGTTAAAAGTGAGATTGAACTTGGATTAAACTGGCGTTGTCGCCGTTTTCAACGACTGATCACTATTGCGCTTAGCCATGAAGCTGTCTGACCTCAATCCTTCTGGTTTGCTCCGTAGGCGCACCGAGATTGGTGTAGATGATGAGGACCAGGTAAGTGGTTTTGAATGAGTGTGATGCATATTTATTGACGTTTCTGTTAGACTCCTCTCGAGGATCGCATTCCTACATTATGGTGGACCACTGGTCTGTTCCTTAGCACAGTCATGTCATGCGCTATCCTTGCTACAATGTTTAACATGAATGTTGGAGAAGCCATCCTTGCTCTCCTGTTGGGTTTCATTTTCTCTTTCATCGGTGTTCAATCTACTGGGCATACTGATGTTAATCCCGTTTCAACTGTCGCTAAGGTATGTCTCTTCACCTGTCTTAATCACAGTACCTTGACGAAGTGATTTTTTAGGCATCTCAACTTATTTTTGGAGGTATTGCCAAGGGCGCTGGTATCGAACAAAAATCTGCCCAAATGCTCAACTTGGCTGGTGGTGTCATCGCTGCTGGCTCTGCTGCTCAGGCTGCTGATATGACTGGTGACTTGAAGACAGGTTATCTCCTTCGCGCCAAACCTAAGAACCAATTCATCGCCCAGCTTTGCGGTTCCGTCGTTTCTATCTTCCTTACTGTTGGTTTGTTTATCCTATTCACCAAGGCTTCGGATTGTATCCTGTGAGCTTAACTTCGACTATCATTTTGATATGGGCTAAAGCTTTACAATAGCTACCCTGACGCGTTGATCCAATGTCCTTATGGTGCGCCCTCCGTCAGCGCATGGGGTGCCGTAGCTACTGCTGTAACCCTTCCTAAACTTCGTAAGTCAAGTCCAGATGAGGACGAAGAAAAAAGATGTGTTAACCATGCTTCCAGCCATTCCCGCGTCTTCTGGTTATACGGCCATCGCTCTTGGATTATTCAGTGTTGTATGCCTGGTTGTAAAGCACTACTGGATTCCCCAAAAATACTGGTCATACGTTCCCAATTGGGTTAGCAATGTCATTATTCACGACTAAGAAATTGACTTACTAACTTTCGTGTTGAAGAATGCCGTAGGTCTCGCCTTTGTCGTTCCTCAAGTGTACTACTCCATCGCGATGGCCGTCGGATCCATCTTCAATTATGTTTGGCTTAAGCGAAACCCCGCAAGCTTCGATATGTATATGTTCGCCATCTCGGTGAGATTGGTTTGAGTATACCGCATACTTTCCCATTTACTAATGCTATGTCTAGGCTGGTCTCCTTGCAGGGGAAGGTCTCGGTGGTGTCCTGCAAGCTCTTCTAGCCATTTGCGGTGTTGACGGTGGCAGTAAGTTCCCTCATTTGTTAAGGTGTTGCCCCTTTCTCATCGCACTCGCAGAATATGGTACCGCCATCGGCTGCCCTGGGTTTGAATTCTGTGGATAAATTTGTAGTATTCCATATTCTGCCATTGATTGGGTATATAATATAATTCAATATTTCATTCGAAGCATATTTGGTCATTTACGACAATTGGAATGAGTCACATCTTGGAGAGAATACCTTCGCTTCTCTGCACACTTTGGGATCTGCGATTGACAGATAAGACGGGAGAAAAGTGATGTTTAAGAAACTCTTCCAAAACTGAGGTGAAACATACTACATCTGCATGTTCCACAGTGCAGGCTACGTAGATGATGGCAAGCGGAACATCATCACGGATGAGATAGAGGATATCATGATGCACAGCGTTTAAGATTACGGTCAGAAGGAAGAAGGACGATGCCGTCGTATCCACGAAGGCTTGACTTGGACGTATAACGTCGCTGCCCCCTAAAGAGCACCCAGGCGACTCGGCACAAATGTCCGAACTTTATAAACCATACTTCTGAACAGCACCTTCGCGATAGGATCGTGATCATATATTAGACAATGGACGGTTGATTTTTCAAGAAGCCATCATCCGAGGTCGGGGAAGGGTAGTTGAACAAATGAGAAGACAGTTTTGCGGAATAGCGGATACTAAGCGGTACTGAAATGACGCAGAAGGAATTGAAACTGATTGAATCCATTGAAGTCAACTCTTCGCAAAGAATCGGCCAGCAGATTAAGCAAGGTTTTCAACCGATGACATAGGATTCGTTGCTATTCGGGTAGTATCTAAATCGTCGGCCTTTCCTTTCACATGGCGATTTGGTATGACAAGAATCTTGTTGCTTGAGAGTTGGGAACGTGAGTTGCGTGCGAAGGAGTCGGACAAAGAATCAAGCCAAGATAGAAATAGTAACAACGATCCGAGTGGAGTGTGCACAAGAGAGCCGCCTAAGATTATTGTTCACCTGAATCGATCGCCCTAAGGATAGAAAGATGAAGATCCGCTGCGCAATTACGACCTAATGTATAAAGATGTCGATGCAATGTAAGTGTAGGGCCCATACGATTTAACTTGAGTGTCGAAAAGCATAAGTTACAAGGAAGCTTTATAGACCCACAGCTGGTTAGGAGGTGAATTCCGGCAGTCAGAAACGTCAAGAGCCGAGGCGTATGATTCTGTGAACATGTGCGATTTGCAGACAAGAATTAAGACCAGGTTGGTGGTATCGCTGTAAGTACATAGATATTCATCCTGTGCCTCGTTTCGATACCAAAAGCGACGAGGCAATCACTGAGATTGATACTAACGCCATTAAAGACAGTTCTGTTGTGATTCCAAAGTCGGACTGGGCAGGTGATACGGCAAGTAATGAAGATGGTAAGATTCCGAGTCGGCCATGTAAGCAAGGTCAGCCAAAGGACGGTAGGTGGTAAGTGGTTCCGTTTGGTAGTTGTGGTAAGTTGTAAACTTGTAACCGCTGAAGCCCGTTGATTTCCTGCGTCACGCAATCAAACAGATCATGTGACGCTATTGTCATGATCATTACGTTCCCACACGGTTACACATTACTAGTACTCTTGAGTCTTCATTACTTTTTCGAATGACCACAATGCTTAATGAGCGCTGAAGCTGACAGAGCCGCAGGTTTCTATACCCCTCGCAAGTCTTCGTCAAACATATAATATATTGGCTAGTTACGTTCTGACTTGACCTAACACACGTCACCGTTGCAGAATCTGCTCAGTCATACTAAATCCTGATACATTCTCTTTATGCGTTGTTCTTTTATTGTCAAGCACATCTCATCCACATCTTTCTCTGACATCAGAGCTTCACGTGCTTTCCAGTTACATCGTCCTTTAATAGCCTCCTTCCGCCCATTCTTATCTTACAGTTACTCATCCCAGCACCCCAGAGTACCTGATCCTATTCTTCCGAGATATTCATCCGCTCAGCGACGAAGTATGGCCACAAAATCTAATACCACCGAAAAAGACACCAGTCTTCAGTCTGATATTGCCAAAATGAAGACTGAACCTGATGGCTCGTTCAAAAGGGCAGATGCGTCCTTTCGCAACGTAATCGAAAAGGGAGGCAAATTCGAGCCTGCACCTGGTACGTAGGATTTACTCTGCCCCACATCACTTGCTGACAAGAGACACATATTGGACACATAGATCGCTACCATCTTTATGTATCGTACGCTTGTCGTACGTCCCATCATTTTTTTGTTAGATGCTCCAATGTAACTTTGCCGCATTATTGAAGCCTGGGCGACGCGTACATTAATAGTTCGAAAACTAAAGGGTTTGGACGAAATTATTCGTCAGTCGCTCATTTTGGCGCTTAGATGTTCGAGCTGATGTTCTTGAAGCTGTCACTGTTGTTTCCCCACGAATGGGCGCACAGGGTTGGCCATTTGCCTCGGTTGACGCCTTCCCCGACAGCAATGAGGACCCTTTGTACCAGGCAGAACACGTTAAAGATTTATACTTGAGAGCTGATCCGGACTACAACGGCAGGTGCGTCATGCATGTCGTTATTTAAGCTGCGCTGCTCAGCAGGCAACTGATTGGGTGGGCCATTGCAGGTTCACTGTTCCCGTTCTGTGGGACAAAAAGGAGCACACGATAGTCAACAACGAGAGCTCGGAAATAATTCGCATCTTCAACACTGCTTTCAACGACCTGTTGCAGGCAGATAAGGCTGCCTTGGACTTTTATCCGAAGGAGATAAGACAAGAAATTGATGCTTTGAATGAATGGGTTTATCCTAGCATCAACAGTGAGTGTAAACTTCCTTTTGTGTACTTTCAGGGTTAACAAGAATCTTTGCAGATGGTGTGTACAGAGCGGGGTTTGCGACGACCCAGGCAGCTTATGAAAAAGCTGTCGTGGAAGTTTTCAATGCCCTAGACAGGGCAGAAAAATTGCTCACCAGTAAAGACTATCTTGTTGGAGACAGGCTCACCGAAGCAGACGTCAGACTCTGGGTCACGATTGTGGGGATTTCTTATTTTGGATTAGCGTTTAAACTCATCCGTTCCTCATGTTAATCAGATACGATTCGATCCTGTTTATGTTGGACATTTCAAATGCAATGTTCGGACGATCCGCGACGGATATCCGTCCATACACCGGTAAGGGAGTAAAGTAAGAACAAGTGAACCATAAGGCTGATAAGTGGGACGATTAGGTGGATGCAAAAGCTATATTGGAACAGTGAGGCCTTTAAGGCCTCGACCAATTTCGAGCACATCAAGACTCATTATTACTGGTCGCATCCATCTGTAAGACAATTTTTTTATCTTTATCATAGCTTGAAGTCCGACGACTGTTGGCAGATCAATCCGACAAGGATTGTACCAGTTGGCCCAATCCCAAATGTAGTGCCGCTTTGAGCGTCATTGGCTTCATTAAGAATTTCGTGCTACTACGTAGCAGTATATCAAGTACCCTGTTTATCATACAAACGCGTGTATCAATCTTTATATCCGTCTTGGTTCCTTGGTTCGCGGTCGTCGAGTTGATGTTAACTCGGTTTGTACCTGAAATAACTCGTGTATGTATTCAATTCTTAAGATCATGACGAAAAAACGTAATATTATATGTCGCAAGTCCTCATACTCGAAGAATGTTCCGGAAAATATATAGTGTGAAAGTATGTCCTTTTTCAAATCGTGAAGTAACCTGACGACCTCCGGATCAGTCACTCCACATCGTGAGAGGTCATGATAATCGAATGTTCGTTAGAGAATCATCACTGCTCCAAGCATAGAGCAGACAACTGCTGACAAAATAGCCATCGAAAGCTGCTCCCATCCGTTCACAGAGCCTACCCTCAAGGCTGCGGAATTCGACCCCGTCGCACTCGCACTAGAAGAAGTACCGGAAGACGTCGACCTTGTGGCACTTGAGGAACTCTGTGTGGATATCAAGTGTCATGTGAGATGCGAAGTGTGGAGATTGACATGGGGAGAAACAGATGTGCTTACGCCAGAAGAGCTTGTAGCAGTAGCAGTAGGAGTTGTTGCAGATATCACGGTTCCGGAAATAAAGAACCCATTTCCAATTGTACTTAATGTCGTACAAGAAGTGGAAGAAGGTCGTGGATGAGCGGCGGGTGTTGCAGGTTCACCTTGGTGGAATGTGGAGGCGCCATAGACCCCCATCGGCTACGTAAGATAACATATCAACAATGCTTGCATTTTTGGATAACCGGATGATGATAGAAACCTCGCCACTATCTCCTTTACAGCTTTCAAACCCAGGATCATAATTTGCTGGCATATTCCACTCGCATCCCATTTCGTCGTATATATGCTGACAGAAAGCTGGTGCTTGAGGCCCGGGCTTGCATGCACGAATACAGAACTGGCTATCTGAGACAAAATTCTGGAATATCGTAGAATTAGCTCAATTTAGAAGTAAATCAATTTCCACGAACCGTCCACTCGAAGATCTGTTCGAGCTGCCCAAATGCGGTGGAAAATACTAAGCCGCCAATTGGGTTGCCTACATAGAGGGTCGCAAATTTGAGTAACGTTAGTTTTTAGAACGTTTATCGTTTACCATTTCCGTCAGCACCATGAGGATCTAGCTGTTAAAATGAAAATATTGGCAAAACACTTGTAGTTCACAACAATGATTCATACCTCTCCCTGCAGTGAGATGTTTGAATAAATATACTTGTCATATTAGATGAAAGAATAAATACGCACACCAGCATCTCCCGCGGGGATATTTAACAGCGTTAAATTTCCAACGCCTAAAATAAAAATGCATGAATTTGGAGAACATAGGTATTTTTGGGAGACTGATGTACCTGTAACTTGCACAAAGTCTGGTGTCTGAACAAAATGAGCCCCGGTAATTGCACCATCGGGAATTAGGCGGGCACCAGTGCCGTTCTGAGGTAGGCGAGCAAAGTTATGACAGGAGATCACATGGAATAAAGATTATGTACCTTGATGCACCAGGCGACTTCTATGCGCTGGAGGAAGATGTTAATGGTAAGTAGATGCAGTTATGCATCGAGGCCTATTGGTGAAGATAACCACCTCTGTATTTCCGATAACGGATCCTGGTCCTGGTTGCGGGGGAGCCCATATGCACCAATCTGTAACAGAATTCACTGAAGACACGGATCAGACATGTCGAGCGCTGTTTTTGTTGAAGATAACGATACCATAGGCATTTTGGCAATTTGAGGTTTGGTTCAAGCCAGTTCCGCACTGGTTGGTGCCAGCTTGTCCTTCTTCTGTAGTTGGAGGGGCATTAGACGGAAGATAGGTTGCACTATATGTTTGGGCATTAACGTGAGCGATTAGTGAAATTAAAGAAAAAAGAGAGAAATTAAGAAGAGGGGACATGATAGCGGAGGTGGGTGAGTGCTGAGGGCAAAGACCCACGGCAATTCAGACCGCTAACGGTGTTATAGGAGGTGAGCATTTGCCGACTAGGACGCAAAAAGACCTAGACTAGGAGTAACTCTGACAGTATGCGGCGGGCTATGTTTAACGTAAGGGCACTTTGAATTGCTACACAGGGGAGCTGTTCCAAGAATAACACGAGATGTGTTTCACCTGCAGAAATTAAGTACAGCAGTAGTGCCTGGTTGGTTATGTAAGCAAGCTTTGAGCCAGTTCGAGCCAGCTGGGACCTGTGACTAGAATAAGTGACAGCAATTGTTCAGAATCAAAATATTATTTCAGACATTTCCAAGGTTTCTGCCTATCACCGATGGATTATTTCTCTGTTCCCTAAACTCTGAGGATTCGCATGTCCAGATGCCCGAGGGTCCGCTGCTCGCCCTTGATCAAACTTCACGTCCTAGAGACCTCGGCTTTTCCCCGACTGGATAATGCTAATCCCACTTTCTCAGACTCGCTTTATCTCGTGCCTTGCAGTAATACGTCTCTTCCTATCTGCTCTTCGTACCCTCCGTTCGTTAAGGGCGCAAGAAGTCCTTCATTTCCTGAACACTAAAGGCTTACTGAAAATGCCTGAGTCTCTCCAATCTCCGTTATGTATCCATCAGAACTTACTAAATCTCTATGCGCGATTTTTGTCAGTATTTCCGCCCTGCAGGTTAAGTTCTGCAAGGACAGGAAATGTCTAAAATTCCTCTATGTAATTCTTCACGACGCCAAGTTGAAACCTTTCGAAATCTATAAACATATGTCGAAGCGACGAGTTGTTTAAATCTTCGTCGCGACGGCCGTGCGCCTACACTCTCCTGCGCTATAAACACTTTCAGCTGTTTCTTGATGATGGAGGATCCCATCAAAGGATATCCATTTATTCTAGCGTACCGTTGTTCCTTCTCAGATCCAGATGCGTTAATCCATTCCCAAGTTACTTGAATCTTCAGAAGCTGAGCATGTGGTCCGAACCTCACGCCTTCTCTGACCCTCTTTCGGTTTCGTCCGTAAAAGTGGTCTCAACACCAAATCTAACCATTGTGTCCCATTTTCCTGAGCAATCCTGCTGCTCCATCTGGGTGTCGTCCGATCCACTCGACTCTTGCTCTTCCAGCTTCCAATTTCTTTTTGAATATCTCCGTATCTCCGCGTTCTAACTTATGCCCCTCTCAGGGAACTTTATATCATGTTGCTCTTTGTTGATTCACGCTATCCAACTAGCTGGTTTTGTCAGCCTAAGGGGGCCTGGTAATACATATGACTCGATTTGGGTCTCCGGAACATGTTTTACTGATGAGGTCACTTCTGTCCGCCACTCAAACTTGAAGCTGAAGTAATGATGCTCGGATCTCATGGATGCAGAAAGAGACGTCGCCATTTCGAATTTTCCCCATTTACGTGACAGTCGCACCATTTAGTCGATCGCTCGGCAAACACCTGATCTCTTCGTTCACTACTAAGATGTAAACGATGTTGGACCCGCAGAGCTTGCGAAAGGTAGTCCCAAGTGGTATATAAGATCCACATGTTGGAGCGCTTCAAGCATCCCACCCACCTCCTATTCTCATACCCTCATGTCGAGTGTTCTCAGCCTAGTCACCCTTCCACACTTTGACATGTACGCTACAGCTATCTGGCTCGTAGCAGCTGTTATCCTCGTTCATATCGTCCCATACCTTCTCGACCCCCATGGTATTCGACTATATCCCGGTCCATTTATCGCAAAATTCACCGATGCCTGGCTTGGTTGGGTTTGTAAGAATGGACACCGCTCGGAAGTCGTGCACGAAATGCATAAGAAGTATGGTATGTATCATCCCTCACATTGAACTTTGATCTAGTCTAACCTATTATGGATCTTTCAAACACCTATAGGCCCTTTTGTGCGTCTGGCTCCTAATCATATCTCTATCGCGGAACCAGATGCTTTGGCCTTGGTGTATGCTCACGGTAATGGCGCACTAAAGTCTGGATTCTATGATGCGTTTGTATCTATTCGTCAAGGTATATTCAATACCCGCGACCGTGCTGAGCACACACGTAAACGCAAAATTATTTCCCACATATTTGCTCAGAGGAATGTCGTGGAATTTGAACCACAGATCCGGCATTACGTTTCAACGTTCTTAAAGCAATGGGATCGTTTGTACGATGGAGCAGTCAAAGGCTTATCAGGGAACGACGGTGAAGGTGGCTGGAAGGGTGAAAATGGCCGTTTGTGGCTCGATTGCTTGCCATGTAAGCACACTGGTGCAATTATTTTTGGAATAGTACTGATGGTGACAATAGGGGCGAACTATCTTGCGTTTGACATTGTTGGAGATCTCGCCTTTGGCGCACCTTTTGGCATGATTGAGAGCATGAGGGATTCCGCGGTTGTGCCCAAGGACCAGCAGGCAGCCATGGATTCATATGGCAAGAATAATTCAGCTGTCGAGGTTGTTGAGATTCCTGCTATCAAAATCTTGAATGGACGCGGCGAGTTTTCGATGTCCATGGGCGTTCTACCAGCATGGTGGCGCCCAATCGTTAAGCAGCTGAGTCCCTGGTACAAGAAGGGGCAAAAAGACGTTAATGCGCTGGCAGGCATTGCAATTATGGCCGTGGCGAAGCGACTAGCAACCCCAACCGATCGTATTGACCTCCTGAGTAGGCTCCAGCAAGGTCGCGACGGTGACGGAAATCCGATGAGTCGAGAGGAGCTAACTGCTGAAGCCCTAACTTTATTAATTGCCGGATCCGACACAACTTCGAAGTGCGTTTTCTATTCTACTAATGAGCAGAGAACAGTGATTAATTGTGTCGTACAGTTCCACGTGTGCTATTATCTATCACTTAGCAAGAAATCGACACGTGCAAGAAAAGCTTCACGAAGAACTTGACGAGCAACTTGGAACAGAGGACGATCCGGTGGTTAACAGTCAGCAAGTTAAAAGGTTACCATACCTTGAGGCATGTATTAATGAAGGACTCCGAATTCACTCTACGTCTTCGCTCGGTCTGCCTCGTGTTGTACCTGAAGGCGGTTTGACCGTGCTTGGTCAGTATTTCCCAGAGGGTACTGTGCTGAGCGTTCCAAGCTATTCTATCCACCGCGATCCCACCATTTGGGGTGAGGACGTAGAGGTTTACAGGCCTGAGCGATGGTTTGAGCAAGATTATGCGGCTATGCAGAAAACCTTCAATCCATTCTCAGTAGGACCAAGGCACGTATCCTTGTTTCTCTAGCACTTTGACGGACCTCTCATAATTTGGTTATACAGGGCGTGCCTCGGGCGCAATCTGGCATTTTTAGAACTTCAAATCATTGTTGGATCAATACTGCGCAGATTTGACTTTGTATTGGAGCATCCTGATCAGAAGGTGAGTAATAATGATAATGGCATTTATCATCCGCAATACTAACAGAAAAATATAGCTTGAAACCCGCGAGGGATTCCTTAGAAAACCCCTTGGATGTAGAGTGGGAATCAAACGTCGAGATGTAAGGATATAGCGAGTTGCACGAGAAAATTTGCCCATACTATATTTATAGCCCACTTATATGTTTTACTTTACTACCCAAATTGTACACGCTATACACACATTGTCTATTTTTATGCCTCTATACAACGATAGATGTCTGTTGTGACTGCAGCGTGTGTTTTCAAATCGTTCACTTTCTATATACCCTCGTCGGTTCTCACGATTTGCAGTTGGAGTACTCATGTAGATGCTCCTCTCGGTGGGCAACGCCATGTCTTCATACCTCCATGGCTTTCCAAACCACACAGTCAATCGCACCCTCTGAGCCGACAGGCAATTGTACTTCGCCTCCTCCTCCAAACCCACACTTCGGCTCTCCAGCGGGTTCACCTCCGCTAATACTAGCGTTTTTGGCTATTGGATTATTCAGTGCAGCAATGGTTGCCGTATTTGGTTGGAGAAGAATACAAATGCGGCGGGGCCTAGTAATTAGTGAGCCAATAATTACGAACACGAGGACTTCAAGTGCCGTAGATCTCAGCCGAAAGCCATTGTTATGGGATCTTTGGACAGAGGAAGTTGTGAACCCAGCACTAAGACCGAAAGAGCCACAGTGGAATTCCATACTAGTTTGTTTCTTTCTCTATTCTGTATTCTAGTCTAACAAAGAACTTCTAGCCTCTATCTGTAATGGTAACCGAGTCAAAGGGGTGTCCAGCGACACCAACAGCCGTGTCGCAGTTTCATGCAGGAAGGCCAATCCTATCGCATAGTCGACTTTTTTACAGTGTTCTATCGCGCTTTCGGTCTCGCGCTTGTGACACCGCCAGCCCCCAAGGTGCACAGCCCGTTGACCAATCACGCAAAACTATGCAGGTGGCAGTGGCGATCATGATGCCGTCGCGCAGGCGAATGTCCGAGAAAAGTAATTTTGGAGATGGGACTGAACGCAGTACGTGGGCTCTTGGAGGGGAAGAATATGCAATAGGAATCCATCGCTCCCCATGGCACGAAAGACAATGAATTTGTGCCTAAGGAAGTGCTGTAGAAAGGAGACCCTGGGACGTCCTAGTAGCGTATAACTTGCAAGACACCTGTATTATAATTAAGAGATTAATGAACAATTGTAGTACCAAGAGAATGACGGTTTACCTATATCTAGCCCCTTCATTGCGTCCGTCGTGACATGAAGCAGAGCTTATGCATCTAGGCATTGATCCAGTTTATGGGCATTCCCCTACCCATGTCTTCTTAAACTTAAGACGCACTCATCTCCGTTCCAGGTTATTACCGAAAGTCCTGCGAATAGTGTGTGCTGAAGAAAACAGTCAATCCTAAGGATCCCATTGGAACGAGTTTCATTGGGAAACATAGATGCTGCACATCTGGCATTAAACACCTGAGTGATTCTCTCTTGTTGTTTGGTCTGATCCAATATTTGCTGCCGTTCCGAGAGGGTAAGAGGTGAGTGTAGTGTAGAGTATATGGCCTCCAACACGTCTCGAACGGTAACTCCAAGGGCATTTCGAGCTTCAATGATCCAATCTGATTGGAGAAGATCAGTAGTAATGCGGAGAACATTGACCGAAGGCCATGTAGCGTGCATTCCCAACTCTATGTCAGAGATAGGCTGATTGGGAATTGTCATGTTTCGCAGAAAACCGGTAGGAGGATGACGAATATCCCAGTAGAGAAGGCAGGTATGGTCATATCCAGATACGGGTGGATGTTGAGAATACTGAAGTAGGTGGTGGAGATTGGTGGTCATCATAGGTGGAATTTAGTTGTATGGGACTTGGAGATATACAATGCGTGTCGACGATTACGAATTCAGCTTTATATGGTTGGCCTCTAGTCATAACATATGTCTCACGACTGAGACCTAGGGCCTAGGGTGACCGTCGGTCGTTGGAAAATCTGCAGGAAGTAAGTGGGGCGCTTGAACTTACAGCTTTATGAGTAATATATGCAATGCTGTGGCAGGGCGGGGTGAAGCGCTTAGGATGCCGAATCTATCCATTAACAGCAAAAGCGCAGTGTAAAACAAGTTGCCCACAATGTGCGCCGAACTGTTGCAGGGGTGGTTATTTTCTGGAATTGGTGGATATGCTGTGAGCAAGGGTTCAATATCTTCATTTTGTTAATGATTTTCGGAGTGTCGTTTTCCGAGATCATTCTGCAAAGCACAGCGAGGCCTAATGACATTCACATATATGAAAAGAGACGCTAGACTGCCCAACTTGACAAGTGGAAAGGAGAAACAGATTGTTATGATCGCAACTGCAAGGAGGGCACAGGAGGCCATTCTAGGAGAACGCGGTAGATGGCCGGATGCTGTGCATGGCAAGGAGCTGGTCGCAGATTGACACACACTGGTTGGACAGCGCAGGTAGCCATAACACGAGGTTATGGAGGAGCTTTCCAATAGAATGTGACTCATTTTTTGTTGAGGTGAAAACGCGACGTCCACAGTGAATAAGAGTTGTCCGGCGTGTCGCGTGGGACGTTACGGTGACGGCACGCCCAACGTGCGAGAATAATGGATTTCCCGAGCCATGAAATGCAGAAGACCATCAGTGGGTGGACGCAACCAGAAAAACTTGATGCCAGAAAGCGCTCTTACAGCGACAGCGGTTGACTCGAAGAGAAATGTTTGGAACAACATCCATGGTGAGGCAGCTAAAGCAGAGATGTTCCTTTGTCCATTATACGTGACGCGAATGTATAAGCAAAAGTCACCATGGAAGGATTCCTGAAGCATTTTCTGAGCATTCGTTCGCTGCAGTAGAGTGGCCGAAGAACATGAGACTTGCCAAAGTTTATTATAGAACAGAACCAAGATTGTTGGATCTTCGCCGCTGGATGTGTTAGTTCCCACGATGTTTCCAAAATTGGTAGCTTCAGTACAGCGGTGTCCAACCGCGACGAATTCAAGCAACCTCTGCGGCACACATAAGCCATGGCCGCAAACTCTCCTTTCATCATTCACCGACACAAGCAAGTTGAACTTGGAAGAAATACAGAGCGCTCATCTTTCCAACCTCCTATTCCTGACTTACGGTTCGAATATAGCTACCTACGGAGCATTCGACCGTACGTCCAACTTCGCAGGAGCATACCTGCACCAGAGGATTCGGATGATGGCGAATACGAGAAGATTGGACTGACCTTGGCTGAGAAAGGAAAACAGAAACAGTCTGATATACCGGCTGTTGGCGGAGAAATTATTGATGTTCAGTGGAATAAAGTGCTATGGGTGACCACGAGAGACCAAGTTATCAGTCCTCTGCTTCAAGGTGCACTATGGTATGTTGTTTCGCTTATATTTAGGGATCTTGAGCTCAGTATAAATTTTTTCAGGGCACTAGCAAGCTATTTCATCACACCGTTCTTTGCAGACGCAGGGAGAAGTATGGGTACATTTGTACGAACACATTTACCTTCGAAGGAGGGATTAGGCATTTCCTGGCTACGAAACCAACTCAAACAGCTCAGACTAGTAGATACCAAACACTCATAACTATTACAAGTTTACGGTGAATGATTACTATGCGTAAATAAATTAAACCCAGATTATGTATGAGAAAGAGTTCTTTCCCTAGACAACTTTTACCTCTGTCCACTCGTTCACCCACATGTATCGAGAGAAGAAAACATATAGCCAGCGGAACCAAACGAGCTGACTCCGATGCTCACGCATTGCTTGTAAGGCGCGAAGATATTCTTGTGTTCCAGAAACAAACGTTGGAAGAATGGTGTGATTAACTACCTGCTTGAATGGTAATGAATACCCCAAAGAAATATAGACATGTTCGAGCACATTCTCCAGGTTCATCAAGACGTGTTGTATGTAGATATCGAACTTTGCGAAAAGTGGGGCGAGAACACTGGAATATTTCGTCCGTACCGGAACGGTGATGAGGGCAAAGACGCGTGGTGCAGGACTTAGGGACGTTATGGGGTACGTCCTGATAAGATGCTTCATGCCGGCCGGAAGTGATTTATGGTTAGGGTGCGAAGATATACCCTGGTAGTCAAAGGTGAGGATCTAAAGATAGAGCAGAGCTTATTAATAATGTCTGGGTGTAACAATGAATTGCAGCGAGTGAGACCAACCGTTGTGATTCTATTTTCAAGCACGTATGGGCGAACAACATTGGCAATGATTTCAGGGTCCCAAACAGACGTGAAGTTATCCTTCAGCTCGCTGTTAGGGAAGCAAGAAGTTGATAAGTTCGGAGAGACTTTCCGGGTTGCAGGACCGTTTCACGCACGGGTGGTCCGTTATCCATCGATTTCCAGGTTCTATTCCCAGTACGTCAAGACTTCGACTGAGTTCAGCTTTCCGAATGACACCTAGGCCGTCGGCATCACCATTGGACAGACAGAGAGAAAACAATTCCGCCGAGGATGTGAGACCAGCAGGATGGAGCTCAACAGCATCCGATAAAATTACTTGTTTGGTTGGAGGCGTAAGATTGAGAATGGTTGGAGCAAAGAACATGCACTCGTCGTCCGGATGAGCGGTCAGGAGGAGGATCTTAGATGACTGCGAGTGAAGAGGGGAGATGGTGAAGACATTGTGGGAGTCGAGTGGGTTGAAGAGAAGAGCAAGAATAAGAGCGAGAGAGAGAGCATAGACAGTGAAAGCCATGAGCAGGAATCGTATTATGTAAATTAATATTAATAATTAAAGTAAGTAAGTAGTAATTTAATAATTCCCACGGGTTTTAGTGAATGAGTTTCATGCGCCACGTTCTTTAGCTGGTTTTGGTTTTTTCTACATGTCGGCCATGACAAAAGGCGCAGGGACTCGCAGTTCCCCTATCAGCATAGAAGATTCGGAGGAGGAGGTCCTCAACATCATCGAAGTATGTGACGACTCCCAAGGCTCCACCCCCCCAATCCGCACCCCAAACGACCAGCTCCCGCTTCACTCCGGTCTGTCCAACTACCAGGTATCTACTCTCTTCGACAGACTGCAAGAAGGTGCGCTATTTTAATTCTACACAAATATATCTCTTGTATTCAACAGCCCGCTGTCAGCTTCTCCACCTCCCATAGCCAAGAAGAGGAAAAGGTCTGAAAGCATCCTGGCAACCACAATCCCCGCTGTCCCGCCTAGCGTTGGCCCCAGCAAAGTGTCTCAGCAGCTTCCGCTTGAGAATCGTCTTTCCAACCTGAGACCCGAAAGCAAGAAAGCACGTAAGCGCAGGCGTAAGCTTGAACGCCAAGCGCATGAAGCAGAGTATCGCATGCGTGTTCAACCTATGTCAGCCCTTCATAATTATCCTGCTGTGGCGCCGGGTATGCAGATTTGGCCCGCCCTACCTCGTACATATCCAACCCCACCTCATTTCAGCGATCCTGCTCATCTCGCACTGACACCATTTGGCATGGATTTCGCAGATGAGCCGTACCTACCATATACAGACGACGTTCAGAATACTCCCTTGACGCCTCCACCCCCACCCCCACCCCCACTCCCGCTTTCTGGCTCTTCTTGGGTGTCTTCAATGGCTATGGCTGCTTCTACACCTGAATACAGTCCGATTGAGACAGACGGCCCGGAATATTCACGGGCTGAGCATATGCCTGTGGCCGCCGCCCCAGCTTCGTATGTTCCGCCAGTATCTGATCATCCCAAACCTTTCACCGTGACCTCGTTACCTAAAGCTCCAGAAGTGCACGGTCTCCCTCCCAAACCACCGCCTCCCCAGCAGATCATCGGAATGAAGCCCGACCCCGATCCGAAGAGCAAACATGGTGTCTTCACTTTTTCAAAGAAAGGTCATACCTCCAATTACATCCCAAATCCTGCGAGAACCTTGGTGATGGAACAGCTTCCTAAATCACATCGAAATGCAGACTTCGTCAATTCGTGGAGCAGAAATGCATGCGACTCTCAGCCTGTTCACATCTCAATTGATTCCATTCAGGGCAAGGCGCTGGTGGAGTTTGCGACCGCCGAGCTTGCCCGGAAGGCTTGGGCAAGTCCCAAGCTCGGCTCCCAGTACGCGGGGTTGAAGACCCATCAGCTGCGAGGCAAACCCCGTGAAGACCAGATAAAAGTGTGGTGGTATCGAGTTGACGGAGTTGGTGCTGGTGCCGGCGTTGGCGAAATTGAAGAAGGCGAAATTGAAGGTGAAGAGGTTGACAAAGATGCTCACCAATCTCAGCCTAAGAAGGAAACAAAGAAAGAGAGGAAGGCAAGACTAGCTAGGGAGCGTGAAGAAAAGCGACAAAAGCAGGAAGCAGCTCAGAAAGAACTTGCTCTTAAAAAAGCTCTGATGCAGGGCCTGACCGCACCCATGCCAAATTCTAGCGCCCAAACCTCACCGGTTTCCCAACCTACGCCAATGTCCCATGTACAATCGGCAAGTATACAGCTACCTAAACCTCCTGTACCTACTGTACCACCTGCGCACGGTGTGGTCCATTCATATTCATCTGGTTATCACCAGGTACCAGTTTCAATTTGGGACCTTCCCTATGTTGCATCTTCCACCTCCAGTCTACCGCCTCCACCTGCCCATCTCCCGCCCAACCCACTTGCGTCTAAAAGAGAAGCGCCAAGGTTTTCGGCTGCTACGTCTCTTGGTGCTTCTCTACTGCGAGGTCTCAGTGGAAGCTATGAAGATCAGGAATCGATAGCGTCGTCCCGTGGTGAAGGATCAAAGTCTCCCGAGGTACACGCTTCCCCTGTGATTGCAAATGGAAACCAGGATGGCTATCAGGATATGGATCTCGACGGGGATGACATGGAACTCGATTCGCCAGACAGTCCACTCGGGCCTTCCCTCCCCCCTAGATCCGTTGCTGAGATGGTGCTGTCTACCCCTAAAGACCGTACTGTTCCAGCTCCCACTTCTGCCCCGGTTATTCCCACTGGTCCAAGAGCACGGAGTATACTTCCCGCCGGTATTCAAGGGCAACACAAATCTGTACTTAATGTTCCATCTTCTTCTCCAGTGGCGGGTGCATCGTCATCGTCGTCTACCACTCCCGCTTCCCCGCGTGTTCCTTCAGAACCTAAGGCTGTGAGAGGTGCGCCTACTGAGCCAAGCCATAAGAAGCGCTCGCAGTTGGCACGACAGAAAGAGGTAGAAGAGCGCATCGCAAAGAACAGGATTGAACTAGAATTGGCAGCAAAGAAGGATAAACCTTCGAAGTCTTCTATATCTTCTGGCGCTACTCTGTTACCGCCTCCTTCGGCTTCTACTAATACGGATTCTTCTTCGTCCACAGAAATGGACAAGCAGGCTATGGAAGATAGACTCCGACAGCTGGTGTTGAAGAGTCAGAAATCAAAGAAACAGTCCACTATGTCAGAGGCAGCTAAAACACCTGCCGGTGCAAATATGTCTACTTCGCTGGCGTCGGCCGCCAATTCGCAAACATCCACTTCGTGTGCCACGGATACTTCTGGGAAGTCGCCGCCCAATCCTACCACCGTTTCAGTGCCAACGCATGCTGCCTCACTTGAGGATCTTGCAGTGTCTTTCATCAGACAGACAATCCAAACGGTCAAAGCTCAACCGCCTTCCGCGGCTACCTCTCTTGAAGCTGCCGGAATTAATCCAAGGGCCAACTTGAAACTCGAATTAGCGGCCAGACAAAAACTACTAGAGCAACATATCGCGGAGAGTAAGATTTTGATGGCGAAGCTGATGCAGGCTCGCACGAAGGAAGAGAAGGATGCGATCATCGCTACCATGCGAGAACACAGTCGGTGCGTTTCTTGTCCTAATATTTCTTCTGCTTTTGGTCTGCGGAGAAGACATGAAGAAGCTGAGTATTGTAAACCATTGTTTTGTTTTTTTGGTATTGTTTAGGTTGATGGAGGAAGAGGAACGCGCGTCAACACCTTTCAACGGAAAACCAAGCGCTACGGATGTACGGGACCCGAAATCGACAACTTTCAAGATACGTTGGCCAGAGACTCAAATCGATGCAGGGATGTTTATTATTAGTGATGACGATGAATCCGACACTGCGGACGGCGAGTAAGGCCGGATGCAAGATCAACATCGAGATTTTCGTGTCGCACGTATGATCTAGGTATGTTGTCTTTGATCTCATCGACGATGATGGCGTGGGGGGCGCGAGACAGCGCCCGAGATCGATGATGGCGGGTGGGAACATTTTATTCTCTGCAATTTACAGTATAGGAAGTATTTCTTTTGTATTATTTTGTGCAGGCTATCAATCCTGAAAGCTCAGTCTAGGGGGGGCCGCCTTCGGCACTCTCTTCTGAGTATTCAAGGTAAGTTAAAATTGATTGTCCTATTTTATGTCGCGTTTTGATGATTTTCAGGGATACTCAATTATTATTCATGTTTATCGAAATATTCTCACCACCCTTGACACCCGTCTCAAACTGATCTCCACTTATACATCAATGCTTGCTGATGTGAGAGGTTTGTATGTAAAACTTATACCATGGAAAACGTTGGGGTAGAAACGGTGGCTATCGTTCGATAGTGTGGGGGGGGAGCGTGTAGGTCTTCTGAGTTGTGTACTCTGTAGTACACAATCTCAGAGAGCCTCTGGCGATGCTCATCCTGTTTCCAAGGGATGAAGCATGGCTTGTGTTGATTATGTCTTCATTGAATAAAGACTGCTTGTCCATCTCTATCATATAAGTGAACGGCTGGTCCTGAAGAAACAGTTGCAGATGGGTGTTGATTTGGTTAGCACCGCGTGATAAGATTATCTGTCTCCGAGGCACACAGCCCATATCGAGACGAGAGCGCATTAAACGGGATTTCACATGTTCCTGAAGTGAGACTTGAGATGGAATTTCACTTGAACCGTCAATCAACAATCTAGCGTATGAGCGAATTTGAATACTATTTCTATTTCTACATTTTAGTATTGTATCATGAAAGCATTCGGCATCGATGTTGTTGTTTACAGCATCTTACACAGCCATTTTCATGGGTGGCATTTATACGGCTTGCTTCCAGTAGCTTCTGAGCGCCGCACTCCCGTGGGAAGGCTGGTAGTAAATTGTACTTATCGCTGGACATTTGTTATCGATTAGATATTATTCTGGAATGGGTAGCTCTGAGAATGAAAGGCATCCTGAGTATTCCAGTGGCCATGATGCTTGAAAGAAAGCAAGATAAAATATGAAAGAGTCAGCTCGGAGAAAGGCTGTGTGAAGCCATCGATGATTTGTCAGCGACTTGTGAAGGTTGCGGGCTTACAAAACAGAGGCCAACAATTCTTTACTGCACCTTGTCCCTTGACCACCAACCATCTTCATCCCCTCACGCCACCTTCCCTTTCTACCAGGTAAGTCGTCCTCGTTATTCCCTCCATCAACCCCACTAATCATCTCATTTCTTATCCCTATCGCCCCAAATCGCATCCCTCACACGTCTCACATTTTCCTCATCGTTTTGATCTTGCTTGATTCCTACCGATCCTCTAGTTTCCCGTCCTACTTCTGAATAGGCTGCAATGGCTTTGAAGCGTATTAACAAGGTGCGTTCTTTCTTTTCAGAGCTATTAGCTGGTGCTTTTGTACCACAAATGTTAGTCACTCGACATTGTTATAGCGGCTAACTCTTCTTCCCTTAGGAATTGATTGATCTTGGCCGCGATCCCCCGTCATCATGCAGTGCTGGTCCCACTGGCGATAACATGTTCCAATGGCAAGCAACGATTATGGGCCCAGTACGTCGTGCGAGTTTTTCAAAATGGCTATTTGACTCATCTTGCTTAAATTTTTTCAGGGCGATTCACCATATGCTGGTGGCGTCTTCTTCCTTTCAATTACTTTCCCCACCGACTATCCCTTCAAGCCGCCGAAGGTCAGCTTCACGACTAAGATCTATCACCCTAATATCAACGCAAATGGATCGATTTGCTTGGATATCTTGCGAGACCAATGGTCACCTGCACTGACAATCTCGAAGGGTAAGCAATCTGACGTCATGTCCAGTGGCCATGAGGAACTAATCTATGGTTATAATAGTTCTGTTATCAATCTGCTCGATGCTGACAGATCCCAACCCGGACGACCCATTGGTACCTGACATTGCTCACTTGTACAAGACGGATCGTACTCGGTATGAGGCGACGGCTCGGGAGTGGACAAGGAAGTGAGTTCAGGCATATCTTCGATTGCTGCACGTCGAGTACTGACGTATATATTACAGATATGCCATGTAGATACGTCCTAGTCAGCAAATCTGTCATTGCACTCAATTTGGCGGACTAGACTCGATTGGATGTATACTGTATACATATCATGTTTTTCCTTGTTGTTTCAACGATGTTTTAGTAATCAACCCCTACATGGGATTTATCATACAAATACCGTTTCATGCGCGCAAACTGCTACATTGTTGAGAGAAAGATATATGCTACTGATTATCCTCAGCTTTCATAGCCACCTTGGGATGTGATTGATGGGTATGTGGGTGAGTTAATCCTTGTTAACTAGCAATATAATTACAAAGGAGGAAAGATGATATGTGCGTATGTCTGCATGATTGAATATTCTGTCATCTTGGAATCTCGGAAAAGTTACCGAACCTTAAGTTAAGGTCTGGGGAGACAGACTGAGATAGAAGGAAACTACACTGCGGGCTCGGTTGCGCAAGTCCCCCACGCCCGGATCGGTGCATGCTTGAAATTGATATCATTTAATTGCCGGCTTGAGATGTTTAATGATTTCACAGCCGCTATCATATTCCGTTTGTTTGAAACGCAAGCCCACCCAAACAACATTGCACCTATTTTTGCTTCAAACCCTCATCCTTTGCGGAAAAGTATCTCTCCGCGCACTCGAGTCTCCAGCTTCTTTACGTATCGAATATAACTGGCCCATAGGTTATGACCTCTACTGGGTGTGTATCTGAATTGATCTGAAACTTTAATGTCCCTAACCTGTTAAACCTGTCCGTCGGATACTTCGCGTGCAATCTGCGTGCGTGTGAAGCAAACTCGTAGGGCATGTAGCATTAAACCTCGCCTATTCTCATCACCCTTTCGAGGCACCAACACGCGGTTAACCCCCCGAAGAAAGTCAATATCAACTTTGAATAAGAAATTGCACACTTTCAAGGCTTGTTACTTGTGTGCTGGGTGAATGATGGTGACATATTAACGCGCTATTGAGCACATCCTGCGCAGCATGATCCAAGGACTCAGGAGTGCAAAGTGTCGCATAATGTCTGTTGCAAATATGATATTGTAGATCATCTCTTTTCTGGTACGTATGCAGAATAATGTTTGACGAAGGAGAATCAATCATTTCTATCGAGATCGAGTTAAGTCTATTTTGATTTGGCCGCCGGTTCCAATTTCACTGGCAATTTGATGCGACAGTTTCCTATGGTCAACCAGGTCACTGCCACACTTGCTATTCGTTCACCGTCGGTATTCATCGAAAGGCTACTTGGTGAGAAGTAGTAAGCTCGCTGTGCCAGTCGAACGTAGCTTGGCAATCACGGAACGGTGCTATTGACCCGACAGAGATTGATTACATGTTTTACGACGGTGGAGTCACACAACCGTATTTGGCTACGGGGTAGATGATTCCATAACCGAGACACCCTGAAGCCCATCCACCACATAGTAGAGAAGTGAACTTGACGGTCTAGCAGTAGCGATATAAGAGATGCCATGCCGCGGAGCTTAATCGTCATTCAGCTTCTCCTTCCTCTTTTCTTTCTTCATTTCCAAGAACATTTAGAAGAACTCCGACCTTTTATCAATTCGCCATGTACTCGAACCCTTTCGGTAGCTGGACAGAGGCCGGACAAGGTCCTTCGCAAAATGTTTGGACTGATGGTGTTTCACCGCCTTCCGTTTTTGGGGCCCTGCCTTACCCTTCCGTTCCTTCCAATCTTCTCACGTTCTACTTTACTTCCTTTAACCCGGACCTACTCAACTGTGCCGTCGTTGGTCCACAAGGTCAACCGTATTATCGCGTCGTAACCGACAATCACATGCCTGGATACACTGTCATAAAAAACGCTGAGGGAAAGAGCATCTCTCTCATTGAATGGCAAAGTCATCCTTTTATCGAAATACGCGGTACGCTAGCCAAACAAAATGTTCGGAACTGGTTAAGGCTATCGCACGACCGAGCGTAAGTGAGAAGTCACATATATATTAATCCCGAACTAATTCGTTACATTTCATATACAGTTCTCGATCCATGGAAGTCCGTGGGATGCGATATACCTGGGCTCCTCGCGATAAGTCGATCATCGTAAGTCAATGCCATATTATACCACGCTCGTATGGTTTCATGTAATGTTTCTCTTTTCTCTCAGCTTTTCGCTGGAACTCCAAGCCAGCCGACTTTCCTTGCCAAGGTTACCAGGGCGCATGGAACGATTGTGCTGGAAATAACTCCGGATGCACTTCAGTTGGGAATACTTGATTCGACTATAACTGCCGCCCTGCTTCTCCAGTGCGGTCGTAACGTTGACTGACGAAATTTATCGTTCACGATAACGAACTTCGACGAACTTATAGACGTCCGGGATTCGTCAATTGTCATACTAACTTATTTATTTCAACTCCCTGCCTCACCACTTTCAAGTTTTGATTTCAACATTGCAATAAATTATATTATTTATATCTAGATGGTAGATACAGATGACGACTGGAATTGATTTATACTACATGTGACTCGCTATATAGACTTAGACGAACGTCTGGTAACTGTATTTTCATAGCTTTCCAAACCACCGCTTTGTATATAGCCTTTTTAATTTAATTTACAATATGCATCGGATGGCAGTGGTTGGGCACTGCGGTCCCAGGTTGTATTATTTTTACACGAGCGACTACATATCAATAACCTCAAAGCCTGTTTGCTATGTTTAAATGCAAGTGTCATGCCATGCAGCATTGTATAGAATCTGGATGGAGTCGAGCAAATGGTTGTGATCCCTTGTTTATGTTTCCTTATAATTGCTTCCTTAGCTCAACCTTAGCTTCAGCTACACTTGCATACAACTCAGCGCTTAGCGCTTGTGCATTATGCCTTTGATTTTGCTGTCTTTCTAAGTTAGTTGTTTCTAGCGCCATTGCGGCACGTAAGCGCTTCATTATTTGGGTATCATTATGGTACCGTATTTGTACATATTGCCGTCTATAAATTTATTTATTTTGTCTCGGTGCTTTTGGGCTAGAAACCTAATAACTACATACAAACATAATGTATCCGATCAAGTTGGCGCGTCGACGATTATCTTCTCTCCACAATCATGTTCTGGCTGCCGAGTTTGCATATGCACATTCCCAGCTCACATGAACCATATGAATGTTTAAGATTCGAAGTTCTATTTCATGTGGTTGAATTGGTGATTTGTACCACAGCCCGAGGAAGCATTTTCGCTCATATTTAATAGTGAATACTTAATCGACATTTAAAAATAGACCAAATAGCAAGAGAAGAAGAGTTCGGTATGGTATGACCCCGCCACTTCCCGGCCAGCGTGTACTCTGCAAAATTGTTCATGGAGTATCAGCACGAGGCAGTCTCTATCAGGCAATGTTCACGTTGCAACTCATTCAACAAGTCATGGGGCGCTTTCATAGAATCTTATCAGTCGCACTCGGGAAAAATAGCAGCTCATGGGACTTGAGGTCTTGCACGTCTCGTGAAGGATGTTAATGTACTTGGCACCCAGATCCAACGTCTTCTACAAGCATTTTGTTCAAATATCTAATGAAGTTGTTCCGCTGGAACATTAAAAGGTAGTGGGATTTTAGCACATGATGTTGGTTAGCGCCGTGAAGAATTATATGATCGTGTCATGTCCGAAGTCTGAAGGCCTGAGTTCTTTTTATATAACTTTCGATTCTACGACTAATTCACGTTTTTCTCTCCAACATCTCTCGTTGACGTGTCGTCCAAACCATTTGCTCCAAAATTTGCGCAACTCCATGCGAATTGCGGAGCGAATGTCCGATACCAATAATATCAAGGAAAATGCGGTATGTTTAAGCTTACCGTGGCTGACCAGATGCTCCCAGAACCTCATGGCGGCTGGTGAATGTGGAACATTGATATCAGCGAATAGTTGCCTCGCAACAAGTAATATCCATGACATTGGTTAGCATTGCTTCAGTGTCTGTGGCTCACCGAATCGGAAACCTTTCCTCTTGAAAGAGAGTTCACATGTACATATATATAAGTACTTGAAACACTTCAAAGAAGTCTAGGTGAACCCTCCGCTTGTATTCTTCGTACCCACTGCCCGTGCGACATGCAGTCAATAACTAGGCTCTTTGCAATCAGCTCTGCTATCGTTACTGTTCTCGGAGCGACGTACTCACAGACTGATAGCCACACCGGCAGTGGATTCTTAAATTCTTTTTCTTACGAGGCTATTTCTGATCCGACTCATGGCCGAGTGTAAGTACTGTGTCTCCGATGGTCGTGCTCTCCCTTGCTCAGTATGATTTCTGACTTATAATAGAAATTATGTGGATTCCGCAACTGCTTCTAGGGATAACCTTACTTATGCTTCTGGAGATCATTTTGTCCTTCGAGCAGATTATAAAACAGTTCTGGATCCCAATGGTCCGGGTAGAAACTCCGTCAGAATTCAGTCGAATAAACAATATACCACTGGAGTTATGGTGTAAGGATAAACCATTCTTGTTCGATAATTTGTTCATTTTTTACAATATCAATTAGCTTCAACGTTCGCCATATGCCTCAAGGCTGCGGGTAAGTAGTTGTCTCAGAAATCTGGAATTTTCTGAGAATTATTATAAATTGAATTTACTTAGTACATGGCCTGCCATCTGGACGGTCGGTGCCAACTGGCCAAACGGAGTAACAGCCTCATTATTCATTACAATAATCTGTGTTTTGAACTCTTTCCATTATTTATTACTAGGGAGAAGTCGATATCCTAGAAGGTGTGAATGATCAAGGGCCTGATCAAGTCACGTTGCATACGAGTTCTGGATGCTCTATGCCGGGATCGCGTTCACAAACTGGGTCGGTTTGGATCCAACTCCATTTTTATTCCTTGTGACATTAGTCTTCAGAACGGCGCTTCAAAATAATTGCGACGTTGCTGCTAATAGTAACGCGGGATGCGGAGTACGAATAACTGACACGAGAAGTTACGGGTCGATATTTAACAACAAGGGTGGAGGATGGTACGTTGTTGCCATAATCCGAGGATCAGAGGATGGCTTCATTACTCATCGCCATTCAGGTTTGCTGTCGAAAGGACCAATTCGTTCATCAAGGTCTGGTTCTGGTCGAGGGAAGCCACTGACATTCCGTCCGATGTACTGAATGGAGCTACGTCTGTCAATACCGATGGCTGGGTAAGTAAAAGTTGCCTACGGCAAGTGTATGCGGCTTCCCATAATAACACTCTTCATGGATATTGCAGGGCACGCCTAGGGCATATTTCCCCAGCACATCTTGCCCTATTTCTTCGAAGTTTTCTGCTCACAATATCGTTATCAATCGTGAGCGGATAATGCTTAATCTGTCACTGATCGCTTACTAACTTACCCCACAGTGACATTCTGTTTGTGGACTTCTTTTAAGTTTCCAGCTACTTAATTGAGTTTCGGTTTTTAGGTGGTGATTGGGCGGGGTCTGTTTATGGATCATCCGGGTGTCCCTCAACATGCGTCGGTAAGATATGCAAGCTAACGAGCTCAGAGTTAAGATTAACCCGGGGCCTTTCAACATTAGATTATGTTAACAATAACCCGAGTGCGTTTAAAGACGCATACTTCGACTTACAATGGTTGAAGATCTACGGCTGAGAGAACACTGTCCGACAAGTCACACGCCTGTCGCAAATGCTTCAAGAATCAAATGTAACATTATGACTGTAGCTTTGGGTTATGCCATTTTGCACGGGTTTCGCGATGTATATAATATGCCCATCAGCATAAAATATAAGGAATGCACGCCAGCGGCGGTATTATTATGGAAAAAAAGCTATGGTTGATAGTAAAGCAAAAATTTATACGAACATCCAAGTAGAAATAATATATCACACAGGAATTATGCTCCAATACCCTGCAAGAAACGGGCATATCCTGTACCTCGTACGAGGTCCATCTTAGTAGTCGCATCTACCATAGTAAGCATCGGTTGCTGTATTTGAGTCTAAGGATAACGCTCAGTGCTGTTAAACAAATTAGCAAAAGCACGACTTACCAGTAAAATAGGTTTACTCTTTTTCACCACGGCAAGTAAACCCTTCACCATCTCCTCCAAAGCAGCGGCATGGCGAACATCGGTCATCCTTCTACGATACAAGATATCAGGAAGTATTCCGACAATTTTCGGTACACGTTTTGTGAGACTGTCGAGCTCTTGCATTTTGTGGGGACTCTCGATTATTGTACCTTGTTGTTGCTCACGAGCTATCTCCTCTTGAAGCTTTGGGACGTTAGTCAAGATTTCGACACACTCCAGGAAGATCTGCATCAAAGGAATGGTGAGGTCACGTAGCATTAAGGAGGATCGATATATACCTTCCCGCGGACGAACCAGCCATCAATCTTATCTATCTTTCCAGGAGAGTCAAAAGTCTCGAAAAGAGATTTCAATACTTTCAGGTCCCTCCGTATAATTGCGTCAGGAGCAAGATCAAGAACAGCTATATCATGTGCCGAGTTGTACTGGCCGGCGGCAAGATAAAGCTCATACGCTGAATAGAGATCCCCTTGGGAAAAGGCATGTATTGCCTGTGGAATAAGAGAAAAGATTAGATTAGCACCGGTGAGACAACAATCAATTTGCTAAAATTGCATGTACCTTTGCTTCCTCGACCCAAGAGATTGGGACCCTCAGGCTGCCAACAATCCCGCGAGTCATCCATTCGTCTAACCTAGGGGCACTGCGTATAAGTAAGTCTTTAATGGCCTTCTCCCGCCTACAAAAGTATGATTAGCACATTCTAAGAGATTACGATCATCATCCTGAGACGCCACGCACCCCGCGCTACCTTCCACATGTAAAGTCACAAATGCCGCCTCTTGGATCATACCCCAGTTTTCCAGTTCGAAGGCATAGCTGCTAGTCAGCAGGTCGGCAGTAGGACTGTGACCATCTACCTCATCTTCTTGGTCATGTTCCCTATCACTACCCTTTTCACTTCCAGAAACACCATTCACTAAGGTGCCGTTGGGGAACTTCTTTCTCTTAGATTTTGCCTGAGGGTCGCCCCGGTCTGCAAAATCGCGCACACGCATAACTCGGGAGAGAATAACGTACAGATGCCAACACATACCAATACCCCAGTCCATACCCGACGGTGCGAAAGATAATGGATCCAGGGCGTGGGAGAGGGAGAGAGCAGGGTCGGCATGTAGCTTGATCAACGAATACGATGCATCCTGTGCGACCTGTGCAGGAAGATCCGGTATTTGAAGACCTGATCTTAAATCAATGTTGTTAACGTGAACGAGAACGCTGTCGAGGTACCTTTCTTTCTTTCCAGGGCCCATGTAGGGACCGGTTTTGCCACGCTCTTTATGGAGTTCCGAAGCAACAGGGACTCATATGCCTTTACAATGTCAGCGATCGACGCATCCACGCTCTGGTTGTACCACAGGCAGAGTCCAAGGACGCGTTTCCAGTCGAGCCCCGTGCACACGTCCTGTTCGACATCAGTCAAGTTATCGTCCTCACCACTGAGAACACCCGCAAGCAGAGAATAAACTCTCCATAAACCACGGCCGACAAGGCCTTGGTTATTGATGCCTTGTGCTGCGCCAGGTCCTAGCTTCTCCGACTTCCAGATTGCCAATTGTGATCTGATGTCTTCTTTGAAGATCTTGTCTCCTCCAACCTGAGAGATAAGTGTGGCCAGCTTTAAATAGCCACCGTCGCAGGCAGCATTACAGGCCTGCTCAACCTGATGGCCCGTGAGATATGTAAATGCCGCGTCAGCGGGCGTATACGTGCCTAGAATAAGTAAATATCGACAAAATTAGCAACTTTCAATTATATAAACGGCATTACCGCCAGAAAGAGTCGCGGGATCACAGATACGGGTGTCAGAAAGCCTGACACTTACTGTTAGGTGCAGTGCCGTTAGCCTTGATCCTTAAATCGATTTCGATGCTCGGTTTGGCGACATCCTTGAGCCACTGACTAAGCGCTGTCTTTCTTCGAAGCAAGACAACACGGTTCCGGATGGCAGGTGTGATTGTATTCGGAGCCGCACTCCGTCTTTGTTTTTCATCGACAAGGTGTGTGTTGATTGGATCGAAGAGAGCACTTCCTAGTCGGAATAGTGATGCGATACTAGAGGTGTCCGTTGTGGGGAAAAGGCTGGCGTATGAAGTAAAGTTGAGTGCTACATTTTCGACCGGTTCAGGTGTGCGAAGATCTGCGAAGCCATTGGCATTAGGGGAGGACTGGGGAGAAGAGGTACTCAGTGACGAGGGGGAAGGGTCAGCGAATGGGATACCAGCATCATCTTTGATGATGACTGTATGGCTGAGATGGTGTTGAAGGAGTTTGGTGGAAAGCGCGGATGCAGCAGACTGCGTTGACGCTGATGATGAAGTACCGATAGCAGTTGCATTATGAATAAGGGGCTTGCTTATTGTAACTATGGAGGAATTCGCAGAGGATGGTCTAGCCAAATTTGTCAGACTTTATCATGGCTCTCGCAGTCGGAGTGAAAGTAACGAACGGTGTAGCATGAGAACCACATATTGTACCTAGGTGTGCTAGTGTTCCTCCTGGCCCCCAGCCGACACGGAACGAACGACCCATGGCCAAACCAGCGTCAACATAAGCGCCTTCGTTGTGATTTACAACGGAGGATGAAATTTCGACGCGAGCATATTTTCTCGATGGCTTATGAAGTGGAGGTTGAATGTCGTGTCCGAATGATGCACGCTACAGGACAGATAGTCAACAAAGTAATATCCAATATTCAAAGATACTCACCTCTTGTGATTCAAACCTCAACCCGTCCCCATCAGAGTCGCGACTGTGTTTTCGGTTTAGTGTTTGAAGTGGTGCACGAAGATTGGCTCTTGCCGAAAGAGGCGACTTTTTGGGCTCGTTCAATGCTTTAAGAACGGCAGCTTCTTCAGGTAAGCGGAAGAGCGAAGCTTGCATGACATGCATCTTTTGCGGGTCCACACCAACACGTTGGGCCCAAGGTATAATAGTTGGGTCTCCATCGGCATGTCGTACGCCTCGTGGAGCTGTTGATTCAGGAGATGAAGGAGGCGAGACATGAACACGGACTTCATGTGCGTAGTGGATTTGATCGTCTTCATTTTCGATGAGCGCGTTCCGGTCTTTTGACTTTGAGGGCCTGGACCGTCGACGCGCTGTTGAGGCTAACAGCTCATCGCCGTCCATACCTGAAGACGATGAGTTGCTGGAATCCTCGTCAGTACTCGCTGCATCCTCTATTTCGACGTCCTCATGGTGTTCTATTCTCGAGGCCACATGTTTGCGTGAAGAAATAGGATGTTGGATACGTGTATCTTCATCCTCACTACTGCTTTCACTTGTATAAGCCCTGAAGCGGGTCATAATAAACGGTTTGGGGAGGCGAAGAAAGGCAGACGGGAGGGCGGGGTGAATTCTGAATATGGCGTGGACAATTACAGCCGACCTCTTGGGGGACCTTGTTTGTCCTTGGTTGGGCGTACCATTGTTTATTCTTATTTCGTACTCAGCTTGTTGTCCTTCACTCTCAATAAGCGCAATGGATGGAAGCTAAATCTAAGCTAATTCGATGATATGATAATGAATTATGATACATAAAATGGACAATAGAAATAACTAGTATTACTACTTTACAACACATCCAAAAATATAGCACACTGCATGCCGCATTGCCACACAGCTGCAATACGTACCCGCGTCGAAGTTTCCGTCAGCTCACAGAACGTTGCTCATATGCAGTGCAGCCCACAGTTTCAAGCCACTGCACCCTGTCTTTATCACGTTGGCAAACAATGGTCTTGTCAGAACCCATACATTGGCCATCACCGCATCTTTCACCAGCTGTACTCGCGCTGGAGGCCCCCAGAGGCCATACCTTACCACCTCCGAATCCGAGTAACGAGGGGTCCGGATAACATAGCAAGCTTGAACCATGAACCCCGGAAGTTAATGAAGACAATAACCGGGGTAAGAGAGGAGGTAGAGTGTGTGGTGATGACGCGAACTGATATACACGGACAAGCTGCGCCGGCGAGAGGGTAGGCGCTAAGAAGGAGAATATGTAAAGCTGAAGTTCATGAGGAAGGGCATTGAATGATAACATTGGAGGTGGGGGTCTCCGTGTTTCAATGCGAGATTGCGTTAGAGTACTAGAGGGACCGGAGTGAAGAAGAATGGCACGCGCGTATCGAAGAAGCTGCAAGGCTTCTTCCTCGACCGCCTTCTTGAGTGTCATATTTCGAAACAATAGACGTTTCAACATGCGTTCGCACACTACCCATCCACGAGGCGCAGAGCCTGAAGATGGCTGACTGGGGATGCTTTCATCTCCGGAATCTCTCAGTTCGCTACTTGACGCGCTGTCCGAGTCACTTTCCGAAAGATGGTTGGCATAGAGCTCCAGAGTCAAAATTTGATAATTATGTTTCCGGATAGCTCGAAGGATGGCTCGGATACCTTTTATACCAAGAGAATTACCGTTGCAACGGAAAACACGTAGCCTACATCTAGGAGAGGCAAGGAACTCTGCGATATGGCGAGCAGAAGCAGGTGTGAGTCCCGTTGCAGAGAGATGTAACTCTCGCAAGTGCGATGCGTCGAGCTTCGGTAAGAAATGTTCTGCAAATTCATCACCCAGTGCACGGTTTGTAGTTAACGAGAGGAGAGTAAGACGAGACGTATTTAGGGCCTTTGAAAAGTTATTAGTCACAGTTGAGTCGCCCACAAAGTTGTTCTAGACCCGTGTCAGCAAGTCGGCCAAATTAATAAATAGCAAGTGCGTACATTCTGAACAAATAGCTCTCGCAGATGTTCGTTCCCTTTCAGGTATTCTCCAATCTCCAGCAATCCTTTGTCTCCGATGCTATTCGAGTTAAGACTTATCTCAAATATGCGATAACGTCTTCCGGCAGGAGATCTGAGGAAACTGAATAGCGCACTGCACCCTTCGTCTTGTAGATCATTGTTACCAAGTATCATTCTATCAACAGAACGTCTATCACATATCATTGAGATTATTTCTTCAGCACCTGCAGTGTCGCGACATGAGATTTCTTCTTTTCTTCTATGTTATTCGGCAGAAGAAACGTACTTACCTTGGGTGGACCTCAAACCTGCATCAAGTTGGTCTATCTGCATTCGAGAGGATAGTGCAACCCCAGATAACTTTCTCCTTGACGTTAGCATATGTCTAAATCGCGAGTCGTGTAGTTGAAAGTTCAGGACACATAGGAGGAATGACATGTAATAGATTGGGGTTCATTGGGACTTTGGTCCCGCGCTATCGTCACACCCTCGGCTCGTCGTCGGTGGTTGCGTTGATGACTAAGCGAAAAGACCCGGTTCCGAGTCTCCGACTTCAAATTCAATATCAACCGTTGTCAATGGACGGTCATCGACATCCTGAAAGGCTGAACTTGTCCTGAACGTTCTCTCTCACACATCTAGACTGAATGGTTTTCGCTGACAATGGATAGCGACTTCATCTACTTCGTGCATGAACTGAAATAGCTAACCGCATTTTCACATCAAGTTATTATTTTCTACTTTTGTACTTTAGAAGTCACGCTTTGTCTCGTGTCTTCCCGTGGAGGTTTCTGCAAAGTGTGCTCATAATGCTCTTCTTTGTCATAATAGCCCTCGTGTTTAAACTCATGATCCTACGTGATGATTCTTCGGCAAGAGTACTCGATTTACGTCTGGAATACTCGGTTTGCAAGACTTCCGAGGTCATTACTTGGTCCTTACTACAAGTGAACTCAGTCTTGACACAGCCCAGATCAACCTCGTATTTCCTTTACAACGGGCAAACATCCAGCTGCAACAATCGGAATCTTTAACGAAGTATTTACAACTCTCATGACATTCATTGCAAGCTATTCTTGGTGGCATTGGTCTGTCGCTCGACTTCCCTTCCCGAGTTATCTCCGATTATCTTTGAAATATGTTTCTCTGTATCAAGCCGTCCCTTTCCTTGCTCAATGAGCGGTTACCCGCCTCGCGTTCTCCATATATATATCATCATTATCGCCGGAAACATGGATGAAATTCGTCTTTACTTATCTGCCGAGGAAACGCATCACGCGTTGCCCCTGTGTCTGTAGTGCTCATCTGTCGCTTCTGCTCGACGGCTCAACGGGTATTTTGTAGGTTTCGTATGCTGCTAAGTTTCTGTCACATGGTCGTTTCGCCGGTTCATCTCAACCGCCCTGCCCAGTCATGTTTGAAGGACGTTCCGGAAAGAGCATATATATAGCAGCATGGTTCCTCTTCGATGTATCGCCAACTGTACCCTTTGAACAATGCGTTTCTTTGCCATCGCAGCAGTATCATTTTCGCTCTTGACGTTGGTACTGGGACTCACCTACCATGGAGCAGATTTTTCTTCTTTGATTAATCTCGAAAACTCTGGGTTGGTTTACAAGGATTCCTCATCTGGCTCTGGAGCAAAGTTCGAAACTATCCTTCACAACCACGGTGTCAATCTTGCCAGAATTAGGGTTTGGACCAGCACAAGCTACAGTCAGTACAGCCTTGATTATGCTCTGGCGCTTGCGAAGCGTGCCCGCGCCGCTGGAATGGACCTACTTGTCGATTTGCACTACAGCGATACCTGTAAGTCTGAACATAACTGGAGTAACAAAGCTTGGATGTTTATGAATGTTAGGGGCCGACCCCGGAAAGCAAGGCATTCCTGCTTCTTGGCCGAAGGATTTATCAGGATTAAACACTCAAATTTGGACGTACGTGTCAAGGCTTACACTTTTAAAAAAAATTAAATGTCTGGGACAGTTATACCCGTGACCTTGTCACTGCATTCCAGAACCAAGGCACTCCGATCACTTTCCTACAGGTATGAAGTATCGTCGCATTGGAATTATTCATTCATGTCTTGTATAGATTGGCAATGAGATCAACAGCGGCATACTTTGGCCAGTAGCACAGATCTCAGAGAGCGGATATTCCCCTCTCTCGCAGCTTCTCCATTCTGCTGCCAATGGAGCAAGAACTGCCTCTTCATCCGTTAAGATTATGGTCCATCTGGCTAACGGTTGGGACAACAACGGCGTTACCTCTTTCTATAACCAGATTTTCCTTCAGGGGCAGTTTGCTACCAGTGATTTCGATATTTTGGGCTTTTCTTTCTACCCATTTTACGATACCGCGGCCACTTTATCTAGCTTGAAGACTAGTTTGCAAAATATTATTAATAAACTTGGAAAGGTAAGCTATATATTGTTGATATATTGTGCTTTTTCTCTCTTTTTTTCTCAACTTCGCCCTTCTGTAGGATGTTATGATCGTGGAGACTGACTGGCCTGTCAGTTGTTCTGGCGTCTCGTTGAGCGAGAGTTCCGTACCAGTCTCGGTTTCGGGTCAGTCGACATGGGTTGCAGACATCAGGAACGTCCTCTCCGGTTTACCAGGTGGACATGGGAAAGGCATTGTATATTGGGAACCAGGGTGGATTGGTAATGCAAATTTGGGCTCTGGTTGCTCGGTATGACTATCTCCCGATGCCTGCCTATATTACTATTTTCTTATACACCTTTTCAGGACAACTTACTGGTTGATGGATCTGGTGCGACTCGGAGCAGTATATCGATGTTCTCTAATTCGATGTAATGTGCGATCGCAATTGTGCTTAGGTATACAATAAAGACCCACTTTTTAATTGCTGGTTCGTCATGGCATGGTGTGGTTGGTGGTGCTTTTAAAAGTCCTGCCCATCTGTGTAAAATTTCGCTAGTAATCCCCATCTCAAAGATTCAGCAACATTCACAATGCCCTGGAACCCGAATGCCTATCCAAGCTTCACTGGACGTCATGGCAAGCTCCTCGTAAGATTATTTTTCTTCAAACAAATATAATCCAATAGATTATCAGTTTGGGCTCGCTGTCGGGGTAGCTTTCGGAACATGGGGAGCCATGATCCTTATGCGAGACGACGTGAGGCAGAGGGAAGGGAACATAGCTAAACACAGTACGTTGTGTTCGCATACACTTAGGACAACGCTAATCATTCACTCATTCGGAAGAGGGTGAACAAGGACCCGATTACATTTCCAAGGAGGCGTTAGAAGCGGTGCAACCGAAATCATCTATCCCGACCGTGAAAGCACATATACGGGATGCAAGGCTTCGATAAATTTTACAATAGAAGTCTAATGATACTTATTATATATCATGTACTTGTATCTTTTTGATCCACACTGTATCATCTTTCTTTCTCACCTCATTACAATATCGGTAAGAAACACCGAATATTGTCTCAATTGCTACATAAGTGAAACGTTACTAAGCTGAATCTACTCCAGGTCTCCAGGTCTCCAACTCCCATAACTTACAAGTTTCCAACAGTGGCTCACAGCTATATCCGATGACATCACTATTTTATTTGTCCAACAGTATACTTAAGGCTAGTTAATCTGGTACTCGAGTAATACCGATACATACCCAACCAAATCATTTGCTTGTACTTATCATGTCATCACCAGTTACAAGAGTCGGCAGACGTGGAACTGTCATGGTATGCAACCAACATTCCTGCTAACAGTGGGTCTTCCAAGATCATTTTTAACCTTTATCATCAGGCAATTGCTTGTGTCGGAGCCATAACCGCATCCATGGCCGCTATGTGGGGTACAGGGAAGGATGCAAAGCAGAAAGAGGGTGTCCATTCCCCATATCGTATGTACTAAGTCTCAGGATGATATAAGACAACTAAGGCGAATTTTGTCTTGTCAGATCGGGGCGGTGAAGGAGGTTCCGATGTAGCCATGACATCTTCAGATATCAACGCTGCAGTTTCCGTGCCCAGGCCCGGGAAAGATAGGTTAACTGGAGCAGTTCACAAGGACAACGCATGAGTCCAGGACCAGATTTGCAGAATTTTTGCAGAATTAACCAATTGTATTACTTAACTTGTAAATATACTTATTCTCATCCGCTTACGGAGCACACCAGAAAGAGGATATTGTACCCTCGTTGAATAGAAATAGATTCGAACTACTACTTACACAAAATGATAAAAAGACACGAGAGCAAAATGAGGGTGAAAAGCATCGAAGTCCCAAAGAACGACAACAAGTTAAAGAAGGAATAAAGTAATTCACGCCACAACAGAAAAAGAAATACACTGCAAACTTCATATTATCCTAAGTGATCCAATTATTGCTGTTAAGCCGGAACCAATTTGTGATGCCCGTTGGCGAACATAATCAAAGGTAGCCTCAGAACACGTGCGAGTTGCCCTCCGGCGACTACGACGAGGAGTACCTCTCTTCCGCTCGGTGGGTTTCCTGGAAGCGTTTTGCGATGGCACTCGTGGTCGATGAGACACTGGATCGCCTATGGGTTCGCCATCACGTAAAGAACCGCTATCCCATCGGAATCGCATTGCACCCAGCCCAGACATTGGAGGAACTTGATCGGTATGGGCGATGGGGTTGCTTCTATGCTCACGCCACCACCGTGTTGTCCTATTGCCTACGCCTTCCCACCAGTCACCTTGACTCAAAACCGACTGAGTAGAGAGTGAAGGGCAACCTGGAACATGATAAGGCAGAGAGGAATTAACAGAACGAACGGGAGTTTGGAACTCCAATTCCGGGAAACCAAATTGAATTGCAGGTTCCTGAATGTTGAAGATAGAAGGCGCAACATATAGTAGAACACGAGCTTTTTCCGAGGCCGCCGCGTCACTTGGGGCCATTTCATAACCGGTATGCTGGTGGATATTTTTCATCTTACCGAAGTCAACAATCTTGAGGAAGTATGGATCTTCTTCATAACTGACATAAGATCGGGGCTATATTGTAAGGAATAGATGAGCTTCGCTCCAGGTATAGAGACTTAAATACTTACCGGAAGTGACCGGTAACACGAGCTCGAATAGTCAGAAGTGTCATTGGAATCAATGTCTTCCATAGCGCTTGGGTGGTTCCACCCTTGGAAACAACCGTTTTCATCAGCTTCAGCATGGCCACCAATCTGGTCAGACAGGCTGGTATGCATTCGCTGTGAACTCTTCGAAGATATTGCGGCAGCGCTAGCAGTGAATGGCTTGCCATCCATTTGTAAAAAATAGGCCTCAAACCCCGAAAGAAATGGCACCGATGTTTTTTCAGCCGCTTGAGGCTGAGCTTGCTCGGGAATCCTTTCTGCAGATGTGACAACTAGTTCAGGGTGCATTCCAACTTCTGCGCATGGTTGATCGATCACAGTGCGTTGCAAATTACTGAATGTATGCGCGCCCCAGAATTCTGCGGCCAGCACTTCGCCTTGACTGAGGTTGTTAGGTGACAATGTACGCTCCGGTGTATTAGCCTGGGGAACAAAAGAGCTAAGTGCATTGAATCGCATGTTTGAATCTTCGTTGATTAAAGCCTTCACGTAAACTTCCTGTTCCTGATGTCTCGGGTGTGAAACAGAGGCATCATCTACCTGGTTAGAAGAGGTTGTGCCAAGTGGGTTCCCATCGAGAATGTGTGGACTTAAACCAAATGATGTTGGAGCAGTAGTTAGCTCAGGCAAGCTCGATAGGTCCGAAACGGGCGCAATCGGTTCGAGTGGGGTATTATTAGTAGGACTTGAGAGCTGCGAGTCTACCGTGAAAAGTTAGATAAATTACACGGAATAAGAATGTGAAACCTGCCTTCAGGTGCACGCGGGAGGTTTTCGGTATCATGACTCAATGAATTATCATCTGGCGAGTCATTGGACTTGTTGGCTTTGACTCCAACATCGTCGGCGTCTTCTGCAATTTCAGTGGTAGTATCTTCTTCTTCGATAACTTGGCCGTCGGGGAGAGTCGTTTTCTTCATCCGCCTGGGGGGTGGCATTAATGTAATGTCTAAATATTTACTAAGTGAAGAATATACTTTTTTTGGTCAGAAGTAGATGGAACCATATATCTTGGGGCGCCACTCTCAGTATAGCCTAGAAAAACGAGATTATCGTCAGGGTGTCGACTTTTTTTGCGTTTCGAGTCCTTGGAGTACGGGGTCCACGGCTTAGCGGGGGAATTACGAATGGATTTTCTCTGGACAGGCATTGTGAACTGAAAGATGCTTTAGAGTATCGTTGAGGAAAAAACGGGTAGGTACATAGACGTTCTGGTGAGGAAGAGAGCTGATGCATTCCGACCATTATATAGAGACATTAGTGGCTTGGACATCCACAATGGTGAGAGCCACTGAAGGCGCATTGACCCTCTTGGGCCGGGCGGCGGGGAGGAACATATGACTAAATCCTTCTACAGCAGATAATACCATCTACGCGGATGGCCTCCGATAGCCCGCATCAACCGCTGCCTAAAGTCAAAGCACTGAAGCATCGATATTCATTCTAGTCTTGAGACCCAATTACGGAGAGATAATGAAGCAAATGCACTGGAGAAGGCCATCAGGAAGTCCCACATAAGGAAGAAAACAAGAATTTATGAACAATGTCAAGCAGGTTTAAGCATCGAATAAGTAGTCGAAGTTACGGCTAGTTAGAAGCCAAGTACTCAACATTTGTTGTTAGTTGTTTATCAAAGGCATTGTACTTGAGTCTTGCCATCAACTTGCCACTGTATTACAAACTTACTGAAGTCATCGACGTGGTCTCATCAAAAATTACAGTATGAGGTACAAGCAGATGTCATAAGGGGATGTAAAGTACTGCTAAGCATGTATCTGGCCCGCCAGACGTACGCGGGGGTCCGTATACGGATAAACCACCATAAAACAACGTAAATGTCATAGACCAACTACTAATCCACATATAAAGGAACCCTACACATTGGGCACGTTTTATTTCGATCAAGCCACTTCTTAATGCATTTCTGATGAAATGCATGCTTGCAAACAGAGCCCAGCCCTGCCAAATCATCTCCTCTGAACTGTGATAGACAGATTCCACAACGATCAACGGCAACCCCCAACAATCCAAGCTTCAGTTTCACACGCCCATCACTTGTGATACGGTGTCGTTCAATGTCAATGCGCCCTGTGAGTGAAATATTGAGGTTTATGCTGGATCCTGGAGAAAGAGGACTCGATATCGCGGTGGCTCGGGCGGGTGTTGCAGGTCCCATTAACTCTTGCACTAGCAGAAGAGCCTGGCGGCAGTGTAAGAGGGGATCCAGACCGGCTTCCCGGCTGAGAACTCACTTCGTAATCGCTTCCGTCTCGACCTCCGTCGCTCAATTGCGATAGAAGAATATCCAGGTCTGTCATATCCGATAAGGATGTGAGATTGGCCGGAGTGACAGGTGAACGTGGCGGTGATACGTCAGGGTGAGGAGACGACGGAAGAGAAAGATCAGTATTGGACTCGAATAGGTCCGTACGCGATGAGGCAGGATAAACAGAAAGAGAAAGCTGGGATTGAAATCGACCTTCCTCCGATCTGGGTGTCGAAAACCCACTACTTGGTGAGGGGTCATTCAGGTCGATTAGCAGCCCCTCAGGACAGATTTTATCATTTCCTCGACTATTGTCGAATGAAAGATCTTCCGACGGGGCATAAGTAGAATCGATAAGTGGGCGTGGTCCCGGTGGTCGAGGAAGTGGCCTTCCGGGGTAATGTCGACGTCGTGGTGACATGTTTTCGGCTTGGGTAGGTGAAGGCGAGCGTTCGGATATTGTAAAAGAGGATGGTCGAGTTTCTATGGGACAGTGGGCAGTGTCAGCGTGATCACGATGTTTAACAACATGTTCATCGTTAGCTGTAACTGTAGGATGCCAGCGGGCGATGTCAGAATTAGATGATCGATTTGAATCTCCGACAGCTTCCGCTCTCCCCGGTATGGGGGTTGTGGGAAATGTCCCAATAGGTGTCACATACATCTCTGGTGTTGTCGGTGTCGTAGGAGACTGAGCAGGGGTAGGTATCCGTGAAAGTATAGGGGTAACGGGAGATTGAGAAGGTGTATACATAGGAGTACTCGGACTCGTGGGACTATCTGTCTCGGGCTCAACGAAAGATTGAGCCAACGGTGTCGATGGCAGAGGCGTTTCCAGTGCCTGCTGAAGTAATCCAGCATCAGTGTCTTGTGGACTAGGTAAATTTAAAGGCGACTCCGGTCCAGAGTCACTAGTAAGTTGAGTGACAGAAGCAGAGCCGCTGTGCTGAGCGACCTTCTGAGTCGTGTCTTGCACATTCCTGGTGCGAACGGTAGTTAAGGGTGGCGGTCCTGTATAAGTTGCTACAGGTGATGAAGGCAAATGGACGCGAGATGGGGATTTCAATGCATTTTGCTTGCGGACTTGTCGGTTGATGAATAAGGTGGCAGAAACTTTCCGGTCCCTCTCAGAAAGCGGATGGATTGGATAAATAGAATCATCTCGACGACCTGTTCCTATAGATGAAGATGCCGCTGAGGACGGTGTAGGTATTGTCGGTGAAAGCGGCGATGAAGGCCGTACCGGTGCTGCAGGCGGGGGAAGCGGAGACGTCACATTCTGTACAGGACTATACGATGAGTGCGCTGTATGTGGAGAGGATGTCACCCTTGTATTCTGTGCCAGAGTAAGCGGTGCTCCATTGGCAGAAGAGGGCGATACAGCCTTAGAAGATATAGTTTCTGACATATTTTCAACGGCAGACATCAAGCTTATAGGCTCTTCCATGGGAAGGATTTCCCATGAATGAAGGGATTCCCTATCGACAGTCTCATGTTGTACACGGTCTTTCTCCTTCCCTTTAGAAAATAATGTTCTTGCTAGGAAGCTTGTTTTTCTAGACGGAGTTGCGGATGTAGGAGATAATGGTAATTTAAGGAATGACCCGGTTGCTAATGATCCGGTGCTCCTAAAAAATGACATCGGGGACGACGCGTAAGGAGACGCTCCAAGTGTTGGGGTTGGATGTGCCGATAAAGCTCGGTCCGAAAACATGCGAGAAGGAAGTAAAGTCTTGAGCGGAAGTAATGATAGGTGTCTTCGTTTCGGAGTAGTTGGCGTTGGGGCTTCTATCTCTACGCGTAGATGCTCTGCCCCGGTATCCAGCCGGATGGGTGAACGTCCTCGCTGTTGAGCGTCCATTGCCCCAACGCTGCGTAATGACAGTAGATCCGGAGCTACTGCTGCAGGGCGAGGAAATTCCACGCCATGTTGACGTCTCCATGCATCTTTAACTTGCTCCTCTAGCTGACGTCCAGAAGGTAATTGGCCGTCGGTTCTCTCAACCAGTTCAATGGACGATTCCGAGTCAGATTCCGGAGTTAACTCCCGAGATACTGAAGTTTCAGATGATTGTTGTGGGTGAGGTAAGGGTACCGGAGGTTGCTGCGCAGCCTCATCCAGTACTTCTGGAGAGACATAGGAAATCGAGGTCGGTACCAACGTCGTAGTGCTGGGGTATATTGACAATGCTGAAGAAGATATAGCCTCTTGAAATGAAGGAGGCGGATAGTTTGGAACATCTACTAAAAAGACCCTCAGGAAGTTGCATATAAAGAAAAGCGGAGACCTCACTGTCGTTTCGACCATCGCTGTGAAGTCTATCCTGCCGTCCAGCACGGGTACTTCGACGACCACGACTGGAGTTTATGCTTCGAGTAGACGGTGGCCCTATATTGAACCGCATTTCTTCCTCCTGTCCTTGTCTACCATTGCGGTCTCGGGGGGGCTTTTTGACGGCCTTCTTGTGACGGCTCTGAGAGGAATCAGCATTCTCTGAGCCCGACGCGGTAGAGCGCCCTTGTTGGGACTCTTGGGAATCAGTGAACGGCGAGATACGAGCTGCGTCCGCAACTCTCTGTGGCGACATTGGAAGAAGTGAAATGTAGCGACAATGTCTTAGGGAGACATGCACAAGCCACGACTTGAAGGCATTGAGGCATTGGATTTGCTTGTATTTGGTCTTCTATACAGCAAAGGACACCGATTCTCCGATGCGTGCGTTTAATTATTCCTTCCAGTACAAGATCGTCATTATCGATCGATGAAGTGAAGCATGTTGGGCAGAATCCTGTAATCCTGGGGAAGGGGTTAATGTGAAGTCCAGTTCTAAAAACAGAACACATCACCGCGACAACCTCCAGATCTAACATGTTCAAACAATAAACGATATATATAATATAGGGACCAACAACGTCATAGAATGAATGGCTACAAAAGGTCCCAAATAATGATACAAACTTGAAAACGTTCAATCCGAATATCCTGCTAAATCGTCAGAAGAAGTTTCGTCAAGTAGTGTTGTCCGTGGTCTATTTTCTATATGCTCATCATCTGAATCATCAGTGGGTGATGGGTTACGCCTTGCATTCCGTCTTGGGGCTGGCTTTCGCTCCGTAGGTGTGGATTCTCCTTCTGATTCCGCGGATATATTTTCATACCTAGGACTACGAATGCGGTTTCGCTTTCGATTGCCAGGAGATTTCAGCTGACCTCCTATTTCGGGGGCATATGTTCGTCTACCATCAGAATTGAGCAATTGATTATACAGCAGTTCATTTGTTCACTTACTTAGTACCTCGTTTCCTGGACGATGGTGCAGCCTCTTGCTGGGGAGATTCGGTTTCCTCAGAATGCTCTTTCTCCGCACTGTAATAAACATAAAACTTTATAGTAGCTCGGAGCATAGAATAGCTCTTATCCTCACTCTGATGAAACTGGCTTCCGTGGATGACTTGCCCCTCGCTTCTGAACTGTTTGTCCACGACCACGAGATTTTGATAGTTGCTTGCTAGTTTTAACACTGGAACGCTTTCGAAGTGGGCTGAACAAGACAAAACATCTTTTGGTTAAGGTAGAAATAGTAAAACGCGGGATGGCTAACCTAAGTCCACTTTCCTTTTCAAATGGTTGCTCATCAGTACTTGATTCTCTGCAGGTGGGATATTAGAGATTGTGTACATAAGTCAAAGGGGGGGGACAGACGATTGTTCTTGCCCTTCCTGTCGGTCATCATTGTAGACCTCTTCGGCTTGGCTGTCGCTGCTCCCCGCGTGCTCGACAGTCGCAGAAGCGCCATGGATAATCACACTCTCAGCATTCTCATCAACACCGTTTGCAACCAACGTGTCGTGACCATTTATGGCTTCATTTCCAGACATATAGGCTTCTTCACCAACAGCCTCACTTTTAGGACCGTCATCTACCTCAGATTGCTCAACTGGTTCATCAATTTCACCATCCATGCCTGGCATATCCACAGCTATATATTCATATAGCTTTCGGAATTCCTCGTCCCGATACTTGCGGGGATTCAGGTTTTCCAGTTCCCTTCGATATACCGAATGGAACCGTTGTCTAAATCGGACAAATGATTTGACAATGGTTTGATTATCAAACGGACATTGCTGTAGGACGTTAACTGAAAAAAAGGAAAGAGTGTGACTAATGTATATGTACCTGCTCATGATATGTTAGCAATATCTCGAGTTTATGTAAAGAACGCTCTGGAACAGCAGGAGGGAATACAAGCTGGTTTAGAAGTTGGCATAGTACTTTTTGGTCTTCCTCTGGGAAAATGTGGCGTCAGCCTTAGCCAAATAGTGAAAACAAGAGTACCTGTGCGATCGGAATCATACAGTGCACTGACGATGTCAGCTCCAAGTTCAACGTGAATCTCAGGTGCGTAGAGATCATCAATGCATTGGCTGTCATGATAAGTTAGCGTTGTGGCACAGCTCTGATATGTAGTTATTCATACATTTCGGCAGCTTTGACGGGATTTGTCCAATCAACTAATTGCAATGCAAACTGGTAAGGAGAAATCATATTGTGATTATCGTCATGGTCTTCGTGCATCCGAGTAACGAGATCGAACGCAGCCATGAAGACCTATTGAATACTGATTCAGTAAATTATATGACAGGCGAAAAATAAACACACTGATGCCATCCTCCACTGGTGCTCAGGTGATGAATAGCAATACATAGGGAAAAAATAGGAAAGACATTGCCGAGCTTCCAAATTGTCATATGTGGACGATGAGACATAAATGAGTATCAGTGCCGTTAACATCTGCGGTTTAGTGAGCGGCATGACCAGATATAGAGCGTAGATATTAACTATCACCTTGGAGTCTGTGATAATCTCTGCCAAAAGCAATTTGCAAATACCGATACATAAAACGGCTTGAGCAGCAGCATATTCCTCCGCTTCTAATGTGTGCAGGAGGAATTCGATGATACGTATTGCCTAATCATCACTCCGTCAAGAAGGCAACATCTAAAGTCGGAAACGTCACATACAATATCTTCAGACTTCCCAAATAGTTCCTGGTCATACATGAAGAGCAAGTCTAATATAGTACGCAGAACTTGAACTCGAAGCTCGTCGGGAGCGCTTTGCACTTGACTGACGAACAATTGGAACGAGCTGAGCGCCATGTTCTTGAAGTGAATGTTTCAGAAGATTTACTGAGGGTAATGAACGACTCCCTCACCTTGGCTATTAGACAGCACAGTCCAAGGCTTATAAGTGCCTTTTCCCGCATGACTAGCTCTTTCCTCTTAACGGATGGGATGATGAGGTCTGCGAGAATACCTTCGAGGGTGGAGTTATCCTCGAAGCTCTGTGAAATGAAATTTAGCCACAGGTGGAACTTACTATCGGCAAAGTACAACTACATACGCCATTTACTCTCTCTAGTACAGCTATGCACAACATGAGACATCGAACATCGGTGGTGTCGGCTTGAAGACATTCTTCCTCGGACATTTGATGTCGCTCTTTCTTTCTTCTTATAGAAAGTTCCCTCTGAATGAATGATCTATCAGCTTGGGGATCATCTGCCTAAGCAATCCATCAGATGTTGGCCATGAAGAAGACAAGGCAGCCGGTACCCACCACAGCGGTGGAATCATGCGCATCCCCATGATCATCCCTCAATTCCACAATGATTTCAACCACTAGCCGAATGAGATCCCTCTCGGAAGGCATAATCTCCTTCAATACGTCCAAACACTTCTCAATAAGACCAGGAGGAAGTTGGGGGTGTGCCAAAATATCCCGGACTACGGAAAATACTTTCCGTCGACCTATCTCATCTCCGTAGTCAAGTTTCAGTGATATCCGGAGTAGCTCGCCCAGCATAACCTCTAACTTTGCCATGTCTTCTTCCAGTTCTTCACTGACCTCTCTACCATCTAGTAATACTGCTTCAGCTTCTTGGAGGGCATCCAACAAAAGATTATATGCCTCTTGAATGTGGAATGCAAAAGCAGTGACAACCGGTATGCATGCTGTCTCCAAGAGAGTTTCCTTCTTCGTGCTGGCGGCGTGCTCAACAAAAATGCGTGCTAAAACGGCAGACTCCGGTGTTAACGAGCTCCAGAACTCCTCTATAGGAAGGCGAATAGTCAGGACGGACAGATTTAACGCGCATATGAACTGGGACCTACCCGTAAAAATGAACACATCAGGAATCCCAGACCTAGTCACAAATATCGACAATACAGCATCGACAGCGACTGCCTCCCCAGGCCCAACCACGTCAAACAACCCAAGGAATGCAACAAGTCCACGCATAATACCTAAATCGTCCCCTTTCCATCCCTGGGTTTCCTCCTGCCCGCATTCCCCTTCCTCCCTAACGATCTCAGCTAAAATTACATCAAACCACGACGTGATCAATCTTCCAGCAGCAACGCGCACAACAGGTTCTCGGTCTCCGAGGCCGTCTTTCACGATTTGTTCACGCTGGGAGATAGTGAGTTGCCGAGGATGGCTTAGTTTGGTAGCAAGGACGGACGAGTGCACGAGCCTGCGCGTTACAGTGTCGGTGTCGCGTGTTCTGGTGAGAATTATGGGAAGTGTGGTCGGTATGAGGGGAACAGAGAGTAGAGCTGCGCGCCGAACTTCGCTAAAAAGAATGTAGACAATAGATATTCTGAGAAAAACGAAAGATGGACGTACGCTGCTGGATCTGAAGTGAGTGTTTCGAGTATAACTTGGAGGATAGTCTTCTCCCCCTGCGCGACTTCGTCGGGGTCTTCAGTACCTATGAGTTTGGAAAGTGCAATGACAGAGTGTGCGCGAATTAGAGATTCCTTGTCCCATATTCGTTGTATAAGACTTTCTTTCAAAATGGCGTATGTATCTTCACTAAACCATGTGTTAATCGGATTCCATTTGTATGGACGAATCACGCACTCTATTTCACCGATATAGGCCATCATCTCGGAAACTATGAATACGGAGCGATATCGAACGTTCTTGTTCTTCGCCTCAAAACCTTGAAACAGCCAATTAAGCAGCCTTGACATGAATCTTGTCGCAAACGTATCGCCGTCCTCATCCTCATCCTCCTCACCCACCTGTCTCTTCGAGGCAGAAATGGAAGACGAAGAAGCCTGCTTAGATTTCTCGTCCATAACTATGCAATCCTTTTATTATCCATCAACATTCAAACTGTTAGGTATAACGTACCTTTCTCGTTTAGATGTTTAACATACCCTCCAACGAACTTCACAATTCTATCTGCCGTAACTGGCCCCTTCTTAACCACCAAAACTCGATTCACCATATCAATAAACATATCTCCAAACTTCTTCTCTCCAACAAGTCTCACCCCTCCATTGCTCACAGGCTTGGTGACATTAGAAGCCGCAAGATGAAGCTTGTAGAGAGCGACTGAGTTTTTCTTGTGGTTTGCAAGAGAATGTTGCACTTGATCGAATATAGCGCCAATAGATTCGGGAAGCGTACTAAAATCTACCTGGATGTTTTTCGGTGGCATAGCTGTGGTATAGAGAAGACGGGGACCCTAGAGGCTCGGGAGGATATGACAGTGACTACAACAACGAACGCGGTCACGGTCTGTTAGTGTTTGGTTTCGAAGACTGCGTGATCTAATGTATATACACTTATTTGGTATTGTAGACGCGTTATTTATCGCCGTTATCTACCTCTTTGTCTAATCAATACATATCATCTTATCACTATCTTATCTCATTAACAAGATACCGCAGGGTACAGAAATTCACTCGCCGGCGGGAAGACTCCGACGAGTCATCAGTTTCACAGCTTTCCATCCCTGCAATCACGGACTCAGTTTCACAATGACTCATAAAATATTCCGAGTTCATCATCTGTTTGCGTCATCGTAAACCATATAATCATTTCGTTGCCTAGATACAGTTACACGTTCTACTACACCAAGGGGTATATAGCACCGTAAATATGCAACGAACACAACGACCGTGTGATGATTACAGGCGGGGAAGTATTAGGGGAGGAGGAGGAGGAAAGGCGAAACACGAACGCGAAGGTGAAGGTAGTATAGGAAAATGGAATGTTCCACGACGTCAACCAGAAAATTGTATGAGGAATCTAGCAATGGTATCTCATGTACGTGGAATGTTGGAAATGAAACAAATTCTGTTGAAGTAGCAAATGAATACTTTGCACAGAAGCACAGAGAAAGCTCAGAGAAAAAAATATTAAAACGTCACATGAGCAACGAGTGTCCGTCGAGTCAACATAGTGATGAAAATAGAAAAGTCATAGATGCTGGATAGCATTTCTTGATGTTAAATAATCCAGCAAAATAGATAGTAGCCACCGAGAGGTTTGAGATAAATCCAATCGCTCAACATCACTCCGAGGATGTCCTGTGAAGCGGCGAGGATATCGTGATCTTTTTACGCGAAATAGCATCGTCGCGTGATCCGTTAGAATGCATAATAGGTGCATATAGAGGAGAGACGGGAAAAGTCGGAGAAAAGATGTGGGTTATAGTCGTTGGAAGGGGTCAAGGCTGATGATGCGCAATGAACCCCCTTCCCTCTCCACTATATGCCACGTAATAAATAAACTACCCCCTTGATTGGCTTCTGATGAGTTGTGCATAGGTGTTATTTTTGTGGTCGGCGTGCATAAGTCTCTAGACACTTTGTAGGTGGGTATGAGCACTCTCATCAGTCAGGGGGCTCACACTCCGATAGGGCGGAGAGCGATCGTGGGAGGGAGGAAGAGCGTCGTGCAAACCTTCTAGTACGTTGTTGGAAGGCCGACCCCAGCGACCACGACCGGGGTCTGATCCTCCTACCCGAATCGGGTGTGGGTGACCGTCGACGTTTGACAACGCCTCTGATCACAGGCGAAAGTGAAGCTGAGACTTGCACTCGCCAATTTTCGACGATATTAGGGAGTTCGTCTTGGGGAGGGAGGAGGGAGAGAGATAGAGAATCGACAGTGAGTATGGGCTCTCCGTGCTGGTTGGTGTCCGCAGCAGGGATGCTGTCGAAGCTTCCATGACCGGTGCCTTCAGTGAAGGAATCGAGGTCCTTCATCAAAGGAGCACCGGGAGCTTGTAAGGGGGTGGTGAGCGCTTCCCTTTCCTCAACGCCGCCCTCCTCGTTGGGCGCGGTGCAGTACCATCCATCGTTGCGGATGCTAGTGGGATGATAAGGTTAACGACGGATACAGCGCTGGATGGGACATACTACGAGTAAGGGATATGGTAAGCAAAGGTCGAGTTGTTCGGCGGCGTGGGGAGAGAGGCAGTGCCAAGGGAGGGAGTCTGCTCACTGTGGGAAGAGTGGGTGGTAAGTGACTGATGACTCGGAGAAGTGAGGGTGCACGGGCCATGATGGAAGAGAGAAGGTAGGAGAGAGAAGAGACACATACTCTTCGATGAAGCTCGCAAGTGGCGGTAGCCCCTCCAGCCTCTCGAGGATCTCACGTCGATCGCTCCGATCCTTGCTGGCTACGTTCGCCATTCACTTTCGATGGTCGGCGAGGACGGGGGAACGACACGTAGGTGCTCCAGCCTCGAAAGTGTTGGCCTGTAACAGGAAGCGCGGGGTAAAGGGGTGGGGATGAAGCCCGGGGAAAGAGGAATTCGTGGCCAGTCGTTAGTGGTGGTAGAAAAGAAAGAGCAGGGAGGGAGGGACTGGGTAGGTTATATAGTGGTAGGCGAGAGGAGAGGATGGATGGCGCCTGTGAGTCTGAGTGGATTCCGCGTATGGGTATGAAGAGAGGGTGGAAAGAGAGGATGGATCAGACGAAAGACAGAAGCACAGCAGAAAACAAGATCAAACTCCGCTCCCCTCTCTGAATTACCGGCTTATGCGGCCTCCATCCAATTTCTCACGCCTATTTGCCTCCGCCTTCCCCACAAATTACTTACCAGGAAGCAGTATTGCTCTCTAAACACATCTAATGCAATCCGGGGTACACCCCGTTCCATTTCAGAGCTAGGGTGCATTACGAATGAAATTCGAAAGGTACGACCAGGACAAAGCCTATCCAGTCACGTTCTTTGATCTGAGGACTACCTACTGCGTAACGCGACGAAAATCTCACTGAGTCTAACAGCGGCACAGCTCGCAGTCGCGCCCATCTACCATGGGTGGTTATTAGCTGCCTAATGCGTGAACAGCCGGTTTACCTATTTCAATAGTAAGTACTTAAGTACTGAGGCGCTTGGTACCTGCTGTGGCTGGCGCTGGGCGCTCATATCACTGCAATGATTGCTAGAGTAGTCCCAGCTGTTTATTTCACCTTCTGAAGTCCTTACCGGCCCATAAATCTAGCAACCAGAACCCATCGTCAAAGAAAGAGAAATACCCCACTAATGTCAACAAAACAGCCGCCCCAAAATATTCTGCCACAGCGGCCACGAATACAATGACACTTCCTTAAAGCACTGCGGGAACCGACAACTAGGAAGTGGAAAGGAAAAGTATACCCAGGAAACCTTCCCACTGGTCTGAGACTGTCTCCCCAAAACACGAGAATATTCTGGACAGCTAGTATCTTTTTTTATATAGGATTTGGCAGGATGCGTAGTCAAAAAATTGTAACAGTTGGTACTTGTGATGATTGAAATACCGTCGATACTAGTATGGAAGCACGTATCTTCTATAATTTACTCGCCGCAAAAAATTAATATGCAACATCGAATTAAAATGCGAGGGGCCGCTGGTCTACTAAGACACTCCATATTTGGTACTGTCCGCGCATCGCTCAGAAATGGGGTCGTGTGGATTAACGAGATCTAGAAAAATGGATAGGAATCCTACGTCCACAAAGTTGACTTTAAGTTCCGCCACCCATACATGATCGCGTTGTAATGAGGGCATACTTATATATTGGTGAGCACTGGAGCGAACGTAGATAATGCGTAGCCACGACCTTCGAAATTAGGGTGCGCACTGAGTATAGTGTCATATACTTGATAAGAACATAATTTAATTTATCAATGCTAGCAGCGCTGCCATTCAGCAGTATATAATCTTTACTTACACTAATTCACTGCGGCGATAATAAACAGTGCAAATAAGTAGGTAGAATGCGACACCGAACACGTCCGTTAATCAATCGGTCGCTACACTCTATGTCCATATTTGGTACACTGAGGACGTCTTACTGCTGAAAAGATGAAGATCTTGTGGGGGCGGTGGGACCCTGGGAAGCGAACGCGGAGGGAAATGGATACGAACACGTCTTCGAACGTGGACATTTGCGAGAGGTACCTAATTGCAGTGGACTGTGCGTATGTAATTAATCAGGTAGTTTGAGATGCGACGGTAGTTACGAACATTTCGTTCTTCAGACATGCAAATATTGGTAGGATCAGATATCAACACGACTTTTTGATGCTTCCTTGTAAAAGTGGCACAGATTTTTTAAAAAACACATATGCATAACAGTAAACCGTTTCTGGAGCAGTGATAGATGGGGTTGCTTGCTCGGTTTTGGCATTATCACAGGTTAAATCTGTTTCCAAGTGCTATTGAGATTAATGATAAGAATGAGATGTTAACGTAAAAGAACACGTTGGTATGAGGGCAAGGGTGGGCGCCTAGTTGACGCGCTAGATTTGTTTGTTCTCTATTTGTCCAGCTACGTGTCGGCGGTTTGGACAAGTTAGGTCTGGGGGAACATTCTGCCCTCTCACCAGTATCGACGATGATCAACTTTGAAGATGTCGAGGAGCGCGATGGTGAGTACGGCGCAGAAATACTGGTGCATTGCTGACAGCGTCTCGCATCAGGCGTGCGGTTGTCGTGGAACGTGTGGCCGTCATCTCGTATAGAGGCTACGAGGACTGTTGTTCCTATTTCGGCGCTGTACAACCCCCTCAAAGTCAGAGAGGATCTTCCGCCCGTCCTCTACGAGCCTGTTGCCTGCAAACCCCCGTGTCGTGCTATCCTCAATCCCTACTGGTCAGCTCTCGTCTTCACTTCTCCTTTCCCTGTCCCCCTCTCATCTCCTAGCCTGCAGCCAAATTGACATTCGCGGAAAGCTCTGGATATGCCCCTTCTGTCTCTCCCGCAATGCCTTCCCGCCCCACTACAAGGACATCTCCAACACAAATTTACCTGCCGAACTCCTCCCCAAGTACACTACCATCGAATACACTCTTGCCCGCCCCGCCCAGGTTCCCCCCATCTTCCTCTTCGTAGTCGACACCTGCCTCGACGAAGAAGACCTCAAGGCCCTCCGTGATGCCATCGTCGTCAGCTTGAGTCTCATCCCCCCATACGCCCTAATCGGTCTCATTACTTACGGTACCATGGTGCGTATCTCTCCTATCCGATTCTGCATTCATATCTCACCCTCCACAGGCGCAAGTCCATGAAATCGGTTATCCAGAATGCACTAAATCCTACGTCTTCCGTGGTGGCAAGGAATACTCCCCCAAGCAGATCCAGGACATGCTTGGACTCACCTCCCAGAACCGTGCCGCTCCACGACCGGGTCAACCAATGCCACCTCAGGCCTTTGGTGCCGCCCGTTTCCTCATGCCCGTTCAACAGTGCGAGTTTCAGCTTACCGGCATTCTTGAGGGCCTCCAGCGTGATCCCTGGCCTGTCGATAGTGATAAGCGATCTTTGAGGTGCACCGGTGTGGCCTTGAGCGTTGCTGTTGGGCTCTTGGAGACTACGTTCCCTAATACTGGCGCGCGTATTATGCTCTTCACTGGTGGTCCTGCAACAGAGGGTCCGGGTATGGTGGTTAGTCCCGAGTTGAAGGAAACTATCAGATCACATCACGACATCGATAGAGATACCGCTAAACATTTTAAACGTGCTATCAAGGTGCGAGCCCCCGCTTTTTTAAATTCTGTTTGGCGTTTTGAACGTCTAACGGTGATGTAGTTCTATGAAGGACTCGCCAAGAGGGTATCTAACAATGGACACACCGTCGACCTCTTTGCTGGGTGTCTCGACCAGGTTGGATTATTGGAAATGAAGTCGTTACCCAACTCCACGAACGGTGTTATCGTTGGCTCTGACTCGTTCGCCACCTCTATCTTCAAACAATCATTCCTCCGCATATTCAACAAGGACGAACAGGGTCAGTTACAGATGGGTTTCAACGCGACATTCGATGTTCAGGTATGCACGCTGTAACTTTCGCGCTTTTACTCCAATTCATCCATTTTGTTTTGCAGACTACCAAAGAGCTCAAAGTCTCAGGGCTCATCGGGCATGCCATCTCGGCAGCTAAAAAGTCCGCTTGCGTGGGCGAAACAGAAATCGGTATTGGTGGCACCTCTGCCTGGAAAATTAACTCCATCTCCCCACGGACCGCAACTGCTGTCTACTTCGAGGTCGTCGCACCTGCTGGCCAGCCCCTTCCCCCTAACTCGCGTGGTCTCATTCAATTTGTGACGCACTACCAACATTCCTCCGGACAACAACGCTTGCGCGTCACTACCATTGCGCGCAATTTTGCTGAGGCCGGGAGCCCCAGCATCCCTGCGTCGTTTGATCAGGAAGCCGCCGCGGTTTTGATGGCGCGTATTGCGGTGTTCAAGGCGGAAATTGATGATTCACCTGATGTGCTAAGGTGGCTGGATCGCATGTTAATTCGTCTATGCCAGAAGTTTGCCACTTATACGAAAGAAGATCCAACAAGCTTTAGGCTCAGTGACAATTTCAGCATTTATCCACAGTTTATGTTCCATTTGAGAAGGAGTCAATTCTTGCAGGTGTTTAATAACTCTCCAGATGAGACGGCGTTCTACCGGTAAGTACATCTTGTGGAGATCTCATTATTATGGCAATTTACTTCTTTCGTAAACAGACATATTCTGAACGAAGAAGATGTCAACAACTCGTTGATCATGATCCAGCCGACATTGATGTCCTACACATTCGACACTCCACCCCAACCTGTATTATTGGATAGTATTTCCATCAAGCACGATGTTATCCTTCTCCTTGATACATTCTTCCACATCTTGATCTTCCACGGCGAGTTGATTGCGCAATGGCGGAAGCAAGGATATCAGGATCAAGAAGGGTATGAAAACTTTAAGGAACTCTTGGAACTGCCTGTTGCGGATGCTCAGGTACTATTCTATCTGACCTTGTGTCCGTCTACTCGATCTGACGCGGAAAAATACAGGATCTTCTTCTCGACCGATTCCCCATTCCGAGATATATCGTCTGCGACCAAGGAGGCAGTCAAGCGCGTTTCTTGCTTTCCAAGCTTAATCCCTCCACGACGCATATGTCTGCAACGATGTATGGGTCTACTCCAGGTGCTGGAGCGGGACAGGCTATTTTCACAGATGACGTTAGCTTACAGGTATTCATGGAACATCTAAAACGACTGGTGAGTAATGTGCACTAAGCACGCCACAATTTCGTTCATGGCGTTATTACGATCGGTACTTATGCGCGATCGTCATTCTCTTTTTAGGCGGTCGGGGCCCAGACGAATTAAATTGAATATGCATTCATTATTAGTGTCTACGTGTAGTGGCTCCGCTTTATTTTAGATACGTTCTCTTCCTTATCTTTTCTGTTTGTATCCGCACGTAAAAATATAGGGGCTTAACGCAACTGAATTCTCAAGTATGTCGCGATAATACCAAACATTTGTCCAGCGTAAGCGTTCTATTTCCCTGCAGGATCTCCCGCATGGATAAGACGGTGCCCACGCGCTTATCTGCATATCCGAATATGTTTATTTTTAGATCGTCTCTTGCTTTTTCCGAGGCTCACTTCAGTTTACTTCTTGAGCTATAGAAACCTTTTTCGACAGCATGTGAACGGCAGTATTTTGAAGCGACTCTGCTTTGCGAAGATTGTCCCATCTGAAAATCTTGGAATTTTGGCACACGATCTAGGTCCGCTCCGTAGGAATTATGAGCCTGCGTTACGGTGTTCATCCTTGCAGGTCAAACAGTCAACGCATGGAAGCAGGTACGGTATTCTGATTTGGGAATAGGATCTGAGTTGCTATCAAACTTTATGCATGGTTTTGCTCTTCCACCATCTAGGGGTAGGTGAGTGGGTATGAATTAAGACAAATTTACCACTGCCTATGTCCATGCATCTATCATGGCGTTATTATTTCGCTATATACGCAAATAAGCTGTCATAGCCAGAATCCCCGAGCTCATAGGTTCCCCGCGTGGTACTTCGGTCATTGTCGTTCAAAACCTTTAAATCCCGGACCGCCTTACATTCTTATTCTCAAGGGCATTTGTACCTTCCCTCTCCCTTCCAACGTTTAGCTACGGTCATTATCATGGCGAGTTACGCGAATGATGGGATCGAACAACTCGCTACTGTGCAGAGTCTTCCTGCCCATGCGCCTAATCTTAACGAGAAGGCCTTGGCGGACAGGAAATCCGATAGCATCGATGTAGTGAATGAGAAAGGATTAAGCTCTGATTCAGAGCTTCCCTATGGTGTGGATGATGATGTCGAGTTGTACAATGGGGAGCCGGTCATCACCACCGGGAAGGACGTCTCGCGGTTCGCTGTTGATCTCAGAGACGATGGCGATGAGGCGCTGACGTTGAGGTCTCTCTGTCTGGGCACTATCTTCGCTGGTCTAGGAGCTGCTCTTAATCAGGTATTGTATCTTCTGCACAATGCCTATGTACGACATTGCTAATGTAACATATTATAGATATATTTGTTCAAGCCCGTTCAAGTCAGCGTATCGACTGTGTTCTTGCTGCTCATCATCTATTCTTTCGGAAATGGCTGGGCTATGTTCATGCCCAAGCGGTCTTGGGTCATAAGAACAAGATACGAGTCTTTTGGTCGTATTCTTCATTTTATCAACCCTGGTCCCTTTACGATTAAGGAACATGTTATTGCTTCGCTAGTTGCCTCCACTGCAGCTGGTGGAAGTTCTGCGGTACAAAACTTTGCTGTACAACGAGTAAGCTGAATGTTCACAACATATTATAACCAATTAAAAATGTTATAGCTCTATTATGACACTAACGTTAAAGCCACGACTGCGGTTCTTGCCACATTTTCCACGGCTTGCTTCGGGTGAGACTATTGTTGCATCTTATTCGTCGTCAAGTTCTTATCTTGCTTTTGTAGATATGGGTTGGTAGGCTTACTCCGCCCAGTAACTGTATACCCCTCCGAAATGGTTTATTGGCTTAACTTGCCGACTGTCTCGGTTTTCCAAGGTTTGTGGCCTTGACTAGTTCATATCCCAGAAAATGATTATGTACGTATAGCTCTTCATTATGATGCTGGCGGCGCGAACAGAAAGCGAGTGAAACTATTCTGGATCGCTTTTGCTGCAATGTTCTGCTACGAAGTTATTCCCTCCTACATATTCCCACTCTTGAACGGCGTCAGCATCTTCTGTCTCGCTTCTCAACGTGCATCTCCCTCAACTGTTGACTTATTCACAAATCTCTTCGGCGGTTCCGACGGCAATGAGGGATTAGGCCTTCTATCCTTTTCATTCGATTGGCAATACATTGGTTCTTAGTCAGTCCACGTAGTCAGCATCTTATTTCAATACTAACATTCTGTACAGCTACATGAGTGTTCCCCTAATTCAACAAGGTGTGTCTGTCGTTCCTCAGGTTCTTGAGAACAACCTACTCACACGTTCTTCTAGCTAATTCATGGTTCGGCCTATCATTATGTTATATTATCATTATGGTGATATATTACTCCAACGCATGGAACGTAAGTCACTGCATATCAGGAAGGTTGTTCATGAGCTTATTCTATGTGACTAGTCTAAAGTTTTCCCCATGTTATCTACCTCTATCTTCTCTTCTAATGGGTCAATCTATCATCAGTCGGCTGTCTTCGGTGCGAAATTCGAACTGAACCAAACCGCATTGGAACAAGTCGGCTTACCTGCGTTGACTGGATCTAATGCATGGGCCAACCTCACTGCCAACCTCGCGGTGAGTGACTCGGGAATTTCTTGGGTCTATGATAACTTACATCCTTCTAAGATCGGTGGCCTCATTGCACATGTTATCTTATTCTGGGGATCTGATACTATCACAGCATTCAAGTTGGCTTATGGACGCAGTCAACCCGATCCTCATTATCAAGTTCGCTATTGTATTTCAAAGATTTGGTTATTTAAATTGACCACTGATTAGGCCATGAAGAAGTACAAGGAAGCACCATGGTGGTGGTATGTTATACTCCTGGTTCTTTCTTTCTTTGCCGGTACGTATTCTTAGCAGCGGCGAAGGCACTGGTTGAAACGCCACTCCAGGCTTGATTGTCGTGTTTAAGGGTGAGACAACGTTACCATGGTGGTCATTCATTGTTGCATTAATATTTGGTGCATTTATAACGGTTAGTAATCTTCGCAACTTTGTGTGTCAGACCTACTAATGAAATACGACTAGCCATTCTCTACACTCTTGTATGCCAGGATGGGGAACGGAATTGCAACCAATCAGCTGATGAAGATGGTGGCTGGTGCAATTAATCCTGGCCGACCTGTTGCTAATCTTTACGTGAGTGATAGCGTGAATGATGTTGATCTAGCTACTAAAAGCACCTCAGTTCTCTATGTGGAGCCACGATGTCATTTCGACTTCTATTAACCTCGCAGGTGACCTAAAGATGGGGCAATACTTGAAGATCCCACCTCGTGTTATGTTTCTCACCCAGGTATGGGGCACCATTTTAGGTAAGCTTAAGCAGTCAAGACAGAGTGGTCAAAATGCTAAAACGCCGTATCACAATAGGTGCCATTGTTAATTACGGTGTGTGTTGTTTCTGGTTAACTTTGTGCATGCTATGCTCAAGTCATCTCAGTGGTCATGATTTCCGTGGTGGACGCACAACGAGATATTCTCCTTAGTCCGACCGGAACCAATGTATGGAGTGGTCAAGTTCCTCAAAGCTTGAACAGTGCAGCTGTGACATGGTCATTAGCGAAGCAACTCTACGGGTTCAGTGGCCCATATTGGATTGTTCCAATGAGTCTTCTTATCGGTACTGTTCCTACTTTCATTCAATGGCTTATCTGGAAGGTAAGTATTTTAAATCTGGTAATCGCTTGAACGACAATTAATTAATTTCGAAGCGATGGCCTACAATAGGCTCACTTCATGTAGATAAACTCATGCTTCCGATTATATACCAGGTAAAGACTGCACTTTTTTTCTTTGATAACGTGCTAATCCGTTAATCGCCAGTATTCGTCATGGTTATCTGCCGGCGTAAACTCTACGATCACATCAAGTATCTTAGTCGGTTTAGCTTCCCAGCTTTGGTTAAGAAAGTATCATCCCGGATGGTATAAGAAATATAATTATATCCTCGGTGGTGCACTTGATGGTGGCGCCCAAGTCATGATTTTTATTCTGTCATTTGCTGTGTTTGGAGCATCAGGAAACCCTAGACCATTCCCTACAGTATGTATTAAAAATCTACTCGCTCTTGCCTCGTAGAATTGATTAAACTTGGGTTAGTGGGCAGGAAATCCAGGTGTCGGAAATGTTGATTATTGCAACGGAAATGGAGCGCTCGATTGAAGGACAGGCGGATGGATAAGTCTAGGGGATCGCGGTTGGTTGAAGGCATGGACTAGCAGTTTCCGACTTGTATCATCACTGTACTTCGTACTACGTATATATATAAATGATTTAGCAGTCTTACTCAATTTGACTCTCAGCCTTCAGGTGGGGGCGCCAAGGGGGTGTCCACGGTCACGACAAGGGTCGGATTTTTTGTTTATTGGGGGTTGATAGGACCCTGGATTATTACGGTAAAGGTCGTTCCGCGAAGCGGACAAAATTTTGGGAATTTTGGCCCTTATGTCGTTCCAAAACTGGACAAATTCGAGGCCTTGGGACGAAAAGGACGTTCCAAAAGTACGGACAGTGATCAACCCATGCCGTGCAGGTCGTTCCAGCCAGACGGACGCCGATGAGCGCCAAGGGTCTTATGTAAGGGTTAGAGTTTAAACATTTATGACCCAAATCTATGTATAAGTAAGGCTAGTGGCTACTGGCTAAGTAGCAAACGTAGTGATGAACATACTGTACTGCTAAGTACCTGCTGTTCCCACTCTGATGGCTAGAGAGGACAACTATACGATATCCAGGCTCCTAAAACCAGCCGTATCACTCGCTCGAATGGCCTACGTAGGATAAGATAAAGTGTACAAACAAAGGACAAACAAATCTAAGAGGCCAAACTTGCGAGTAAGCGGCTGGCAGATTTCGTCTCGGTCTCCTCGGAGACGTGACAAAACCTCACCAACAAGGTCCCGAGAAATACCTCGCTTATAATAAATATCTAACTTCATACGAGAATAAAATCGTTTTGCATCAATGCATCAATTCTCATGTCAGGGCTCGGCTAGTTCCAAGACCCTGTTAGTAGCGATGGGGCACTTCAATCTATTAATATATTTCACCCATTCCTCTCGATAAGTATACTCACCGGTGCATTTCAAATAGAACATTTCACTCATGCTACATCTGTTCACTGCTATATTTGATATGTGTAGGTATAAAGTAAGATTGACAATAGACATATTGCTTCCTTTCCTTCTCCCGCTTGTAACCCCTCACTATGAGTTCTAATGAATCTCAGTGAGCCAACAGCAGAGCACAAATTGCTTGATTCACTTCGAAGCGGTGGATTAACACTACTATATCTTATCAATGCAATACTAACCATTCCAGCACTTCAAGAGCATGTAGTAGCCCAAAATTTCGTTCACAATACAACCAATCTTTTGGATACACTCAACTCATCTTCAACAACTAGTAGTGTTGTGCAGGCTTGTCTCTCTTTAAATCACAAGTCACTACTCTGACAAAAAATGAAACTGGGTTCCACTTTACAGCTCGCAAAACTACAGAAAAGAAGCTTCATGAGTTCCAGATTGATGAAACGCAAGACATGCAACGACGTTCTTCCCCGCATACAGTGACATAGCAATCTTAATCTGTGTCCAGCACGGTCCTACTTGCAGCTTTGATTGGGTAAGTGCACACACATCAAGAACTGACCACTGCCGTTGAGACATCGACATTGGTCCGAGCGAGCGCTAACACGTGTCTTGTATTGCGCGTCGCAAATGCCTTGAGAATACACGAGGGCTTGAGAAAAGAACCGCTAGCACGACTAGTACTTACAATTGTGCGAGATGACACCTTCCAAGTTTAGCGAACCCTGACCTATCCTGACATGAGAATTGATGCATTGATGCAAAACGATTTTATTCTCATATGAAGTTAGATATTTATTATAAGCGAGGTATTTCTCGGGACCTTGTTGGTGAGGTTTTGTCACGTCTCCGAGGAGACCGAGACGAAATCTGCCAGCCGCTTACTCGCAAGTTTGGCCTCTTAGATTTGTTTGTCCTTTGTTTGTACACTTTATCTTATCCTACGTAGGCCATTCGAGCGAGTGATACGGCTGGTTTTAGGAGCCTGTATGATATCTAGCACGGCCATGAAATCAACATCGCTTGAGAATCATGCATGAGCCTCACCTATAGGTCTTATAGCTGCAGTTTAACTGCCCATTAAGTATGGAATAAAGCCTTCATGACATTGAAGACTATATTGTATGTTTTCGGAGTACAGACTGCATCGAGGAAGACTCAACCCTGACAATCGGACAGTACAGAATCACAGGCCCATCTACCATATTTTTTCTCTGACTGTTTTTTTAGGTGGGCACTGCCAAATTTAAAGCCCTTTAGACTGCCGTTCAAAGTATCATTGGTTCAACTGGATGTGTGTGCGTGGTTACTTATATTTACTTATAGGTTTGAAGTTGAGTCGCCATAGGAGATTAACTATTAATGCCATACAATAAGATTCAGATTGGTAGAGCATATTTATCCACCCACAAGGAGTCGTTACTTACAGTATTCAAAGATGTCACTAGAACACCCACAGTCCAAGGATGAAGCCGCCTGTGTTAGTAACTAGTAACAATTATGTGTGTGCTTTCATGTGTTTCAGTTCATATCTACAAGTAACGTCATGAATGATAATTCACAATTCACATCAATGCCTACTAAAACTGCTGTCAGCTCAGGTCTCAGATCTCATTATTCTTCAGTTTACACGAAGTGCTAACTTTTTGCTATTACATATCCCAAATCTATCTCAAAAATTGGTTTTAAAGTACTGCAAAGCAACAAGGACTCGATGTCAAGTTCTGAGCTTTATGAACAGTTGGACTTCAGATTTAATGCGATTAAAATTGGAAATGAAGTGTTTACAAGTTGAAAATTGTTTGAGTTGTGGGACAAGCAGTTTAGTATTTAAAACACTTGAAATCGCCATAATTGAATGCTCAAAGCTCCCCAAGAGCCCAAAAACCTCAAAACCATCGAAAACTGGACTGTCCGGAAAAAAATACCGTTCCTAGAGGTCGTTCCGAAATTTCGGACAAAAATTGACCTCTGGAAGGTCGTTCCGCATTTTCCGGACAAACCTTGAAGAACAGTTGCTATGTCGTTCCGAAAACGGACAAAATGTCGCAAAACCTGGACGGACAGAAATTCGAAAAATGGGGTATTTTTCGGAACGACCTTTACCGTAATAATCCAGGGTCCTGGGTTGATTTGGTCTCGGTTACTATCCTTCCGTTTAAACTTTACGATCGGAAATCAAAAAAAGGGTTTCCCATCGTATGAGTCTGCTCGTTCTAAAGAATACTTACAACAGAATACAACTTAGATTTGACTTAGATACAAGCCTCAGCCATCTGCATCAGCGCTTGGTAAAAAAAACCTACAGCTTGTAGAGCTTGTGCGGCCCAGTGGTTTGGAGTATGGAAAAGCCTTCATACTATCGCGGTCGGAGGCAGTGGAATTGTACCAATGGTGCTTGCGAGACACACATTTATTCCCTAAATTACTGCTGCTGAGTAAGGTTTCCTGTATCCGGTGTGTAGAACGGGTTAATTGCTAATTGGTATCTATGTAATGACTTTTCAACTATAAGTTGCCCTGAAGCGTGGCACGAATAGACTGCAAAAGTTTGTTTGGAAGTTGGAAGTCGAATCGTTCAGCAAGTTGCAACCACAACATGGTAATACAAGCAAAATACAAGTATATACTGTTTTGAGTCGTTCTCTCCGCTAGTATGCATCTACTGGTGACGCTTGTATACTCTGCTCCTCCTTCTCTACAGCAGCCTTTAGACCATCCACTAGCGAAGACACTGTAGGTCTTGCCAATGCCATCTCGGCGAAGGATACGCGGTTTTTATGCCAATCGAACCATCCCTCCGCTCTCGCGCCTCCATTATTCTCATCTGCTAATCCTATCGAGACGTCAACTACTTCTGGACGTCCCAACTCCCACCAGAAAGCTGTAGCTCCGCATTTGCTACAGAATTCGCGGTACTTTCCTGGGCTTGAGATGTATTGCTTTAATCCCTTGGGACGTCCCTCACCCTCTAGCTTGAAGGGCTGTCCATCTTTATCAGTAATGTTTGCAAGCGGAACGAAGCCCCAACTCTGTATAGGGAAGCCACTCGACAAACGACATGTGGTACACGCACAATGGCCAGCAAGATACTTGGTGGGCAAGAATGAATTGACAGGTCGAAGCCACCATTTCTCGTCGTTCGGGTTTCTGAGCTTCGAAAGATGTGTCACGTCGTATGGTTTCAGTAAATCAGGGTACGGAGCATACGGAGCTGCAGAGTCTTCGTTCGGACGGGTGATAAAGAACTCTAGTGATTTGCAGTGGCAGTAGAATGGAAGACGTTCATGGGGAACCGGTAATGCATCGGAAAGGTACTTCGGTATAGAAGTCCATTCGAAAGGCAAGGCCTGTGTACCCACATCCTGTGCGTAACGGGGAAGCTCTATATCCTGTCTAATCGGCATCCATATCGTTATCCCACCATTCTTCGTGTCCTCTACCCAGGCGTGATATTTGACATCAGAAATGCCGGTGACACGCTCTAAAACTCCCGATGCAACATAATATAAATGCATGTCAGGATCCATTCTGCTTACCCACAACATGTGTGCAGAGCAGACAGTACAAAAGTATCTCCACGAGTGTGGGCCTGTTTGATATTCAGCGAGGTCGCCAAGATCTGCGGGTGCGTTGTCGAACATTGCCACGGGAGGACCAGCTACTTTAACGTAGTAGGCCATCATTTGGCCTGAGCTATGCCTGCAGCTATCGCAGTGGCATAGATCGCAAGGGATGGGAAGGTTTTCGGTACGAAATGCGACACGGAATTGATTCAAGCCGCAGTGGCAAGAAGCTTTGAGATAGGTGTAAATATGATTCGTCATTTTGTAGGTGCAAGAGGGTGAGGAGGGAATGTCATCAAGAGGACATGTACGCTGCTAGATTTTATACAGAATACGAAGATACGAAGTCCGAGTCTTGCGTAGCACAGCCGGACTATGACTATAGGGTCCTGTTCTAGACAGCTGAGTCCTGGTCCATCCCGATGGATTGAGCCACGAGCAAGCTTAAAATTCCGCTGGAAGGCTCTGGGAAACAGGGGAGACTGTCCCTTGTCATATGCACAGCCCTTCTCTAGCTTTCAGTGGCATACACTCCGAGTAAGTATGCTATTCTTACTCTCTGTGTGAAAGTCGGCTTAGGCTATACTTAAACCAGTACTCAGCAATGCGCCAGTTCAAGGCAAGTTCGAGGTGTACTATCGACGGCGTACTTGCCAGTGCTAGCGTCATCCTTCCGAAAAGCTTACAAAGTGTAATCCACGTGTTTTGGTGAAAACATATGACGCAGAGGTCATTATTGACATTCGAAATTTCGAATGGTCTATCTAGTATCCGACTATCGTGATTCACTCGAACCAATTCTAGTCCAGAGCATGATCTTCCGACTCCGAGTACTTATCGTATCGTGTGCTATTCCAACCACTCTTCCGCTTTTGCCCCTGCACCTCTAGAACGCATCTCGCCAGTTAGTCCTGCAGCGACATTCACCAACTCCGGAGTCCAGTCGCGTGCTGTCCACTCCGCAATAAGTACTTATATACTGCCTCGTGTTTAGGGTCTGTTCGCCATCCTCAAGTCTAATCTCTTTCGTAGTCCGTGCGTCTAATACATTGCCCTTGGAGCGTTCCAGTTGTGAGTCGGCAGTTATTCCCTGCAAGTCTCGGCTGTTGGGAATCTGGGATCCAGTAACCACCACTTCTCACCTTGGTCGTGGCGAGCGAGTCTGCTTGGAAATGAAATGTATGGAGTAGGTATGGATGGCCTGAGCGAGGACCCGCGCAGGGCATGCTCGGATGAATTGTGCTCCTTCCAGTATCCAAGGTAAGTGGGTTCATCCTAGACCCTAGTGCTACGGTGTTGGTGAGGAGAGCTTGCTGGGAGCATGTTTCAGTGATTCCCCCAGCATGGGTACGTAACAGGTTGCCATTTTACCTGTGGAATGTCTGCACGTATAGCAGTGGCACATGTCTACTGGGATGGGCAAGTTCGACGTGGCAAAGGCTATTCGGAAGACGTTGAACCCGCAGTGACTAGTGACACCTTGCGGACCGCGGTGGGTGTATGTCGAAGGCTATGCTCTGCTTGCTTTCAAATGTTTTTTATGTAAGTACAGTAGGTTACTAGTAAGTAGGCTTCTTCACGGTGTTCCTGGCCCCTTGGCTTTATGCTTTATACTTGACTTAGTAGTGGCAGTCACAAAAATCATCATCAATTCCAAGCACTACCTTCGTCATACAGTATTTGGAGTCCTCGACGTGGATATGATTAGGATGGAATCCATAACTTCTGGCCAGATACCGACCACCGCAGTAAGTACAATGTGCGATTTTTGCGCGATATGGCACAAGTTTGAAGTTTGGTACTGCATTGCTGCATCTCGCTGATTGATATCCCATAACAAAGTACTAATGGCAAAGAGGATTCGAAATAGTTGTGGCTACAGTGTATGAGACCGGCAGCTATGGCCCATATACTTGAACATTGAAGTCCGAAGACCTCACTTTAAAACTTCCGACATTTTGAAGTTTATTGCGTCTTCGGGATACTTACTCCACGCAGACGTCCCATTGGAACTACTTATTCTTCGCGGGATCCTTTGGGTCGCATGGCACCACAGGCAACCAAAATACCAATTAATGTATCTCTCAGCTTCCAATAGAAAGGAGTGGATGCATAGTATATTCGTACTGGGTTAGTTTCTTGGGCCGTTTGTTTGTGTCACAAAAACCAGCAGCAAGATCGACAATCAACCCAGATTCTGGATCGGTCAAAGTGTTTTCTGGGGGAAGGGACACTTTCCTCTGTATCTTTGCACCGCCCGTCAGGTGGCAAGGCCTCGGACCTGACCGTACTGGGATCCCTGTATACACTCGCTCTTGTGATGTAGAACTTGTTCATCCTGATTTGGCAGTATAGCAGGAAGCTTTCATACTCTTTTCGAACAAGAACCCGTTGGCCCAAAGCACTCGAAGTCTAGTCCAGGGAAAGCAATTACTATACAGACGTCTACGTCTGCCAACTTCACTTCATGGGGCATGTGCGCGGCGCATCTCCCACAGAACCAGTGTGTTACATTATCTACCGTTTGGATTGCTGCACAGGTTACGTGTCACTGCCGCTGGTTTGCACAAGGTTTGCAGGAAATTCTTAATGATACAGAGACCATTTGAAAGCACATTTGACCAGTGACATATCGACCAGTATTACAATGAAAAATACTTGCGGGAATATGAAACGAAGCAGTCGATAACCTAACAGTAAATCTGTTCAGGCTGGTGTGGCAATGATGAGAGTCATCATAGTTGATAATAGCGAATAATGGTCCAGTATGCCTCGTATCATAAAAATATCCAGTCACTCGGGCCTTGGCTACCGGTCTCTACGTAGTACTCATGCATTGCAGGCAGGCAGGTGATTTGTGGTGCTAAGCAACTGTCAGCAAATCATAATTCCAATGTTGGATCAGGAATATGTAGAATATTGAAGGTCATGATCTGCATTTATAAGGCAAGCCATGACCAGGGGGCGGAATATAGCGAGAAACTATGTACCAATATATAGCATGGATAATGGATAATGTTACCACCATTAACACGCTGATGTGAATATATGCCCTGAATTTGTCATCCCACATTCGCAGGTTCATCCATTGCACGCGCTGCAGCGAAGCCTAATGATCTTAAACATGATAAAAGGCACCATGTTTCGAAAGGTTTTGACTCTTGAGACTTCCCACTTGTAACTATGCCTCTCGGCTTCACATTCGATAGCCCATTGTCACTGTACTCTATCCCTGTTGTGTGGTTCATCGGTTTCTATCCACACACATTGAAAGTACGTCGATAATGGCCCCCACACCTGCATGAACGTTGAGCTACATAAGTCATCTACAGTTCATATTAATTAATCAAACGGTCGGATATAACAAGTGAGATTCCAGCACTTGCACCGTTAAGACTAAGTCAACGTATCAAAAATCTAGTGTGCAGCCGCGAGGAAATTTGGACACCTTCATCCAAAACAAAGGCATCTCACCGCAGCTTGCTGCTAAGGCCGGAAGGATGGAAGGTGCTCACCTGAACGGAATGGAGACGTATCCACTGTGGGCTGCTGCAGTGGCAAGTATTAGTTTACTCAACGTCGTGAGAATGCCTTCGATTAATTTACAGCACTGACTCAAGCTTGCTGGCCACATAGCCAAACTTGATCACCAGCTGATGAACAAATTTACGCTAGCATAGTAGGTCATACAAATTACACAAAGATGAACATCATCTCACCTACCGTCATTCAAAAGCATTGGAATGAGGCTCTACTTCAATTACCTATATATAACAAATGATTCTAGTGGCAAGAGTTGGTACAGGTACATCAGGCTACTGCAACTTCAACTAGTATCTGATCAATCGTTAGAACGTTCATATTCTTCACAGGCATTGGTGAGTATTCAGATAGTTATTGTCGATAAAGTTTCGTTGCTGAATGCTGATGGAATCCAAAGCGCTGCCTTGCATACTCCTAATCAAAGCCGCTAATAAGCTGGCATGTCAATAAACTAGCGCGAATATTACTTCCAGAAATCGATCTCTTCAATAAGAGGATACGTGCCAGATATGTTGCATTACTGCGTCAGTACTAGCGCAATTTTCCGAATGAATTTTCGCACACTTGTATACAGCTTACTAGATAACACACACAGAATACATACACAAGTGTTTCAAGGTATCCCTTGCCAACGGTATAAGACTGCACCCTGTAGACAGTCTTGTTAATAGGACTCAAATAAGTGAATTTTGACTGCTCACCGTACTATTATCCTTTTGTACAGCCTTTCTATTCACCAATGCAATAAGGCACTTGTTAACCCGTGCTTGACTAAGATCAGGAGGCTTGATCAAATCGTGTACTAAAATTTTTTAGGAACTAATAAAATATTGTAGGAAGAGGACACACATTTCACGGTTTGTGCAGGCGCATCAAACAGTCCTTCTATCACATTTTCCATATTACGTCGAAGATTCTAAGTGAGAAGACATCAGCGGAAAGGCATTGAATACAGCTTTCACATTCGTACCGGATCGCTTCCTCGGAACTCAAGAGGCAAACAAGAAATGATACGTTCGATCTCCATCTGCAATCGACACGTTGAAACAATGTCGGTGGAGAAAGCGAAACAGAAACTCACACTACGTTCTTTCTTTTCCCTCGCTGTCAACTTTGGCTTGGCTCCTTTTTTCTTTATTACTGTCCCATATTTGTTTCCAGACAGTGTTGACGTATTTGCTGTGGTCGCATTAGCATAGTACGTCGTATCAACGTCTGTTATTTCGGTCACTGCGGTCCTTTCAGCCAATGCAGTTGCGGCTGCCTCTGCTTCGCGCGCTTCACGAGCAGCAGCTTCCGCTTTCAATGCTTCCATGGCTGCAATGGCTTTCTGTTCTTAGGGCAGTCGTTAGAGTGAGCATGGATGCGGTGACTAATATTTTAAATACCCGCTCTTCGCTTTGCAAGCTCAAATGATTCAGGGATTGGGGCCTGTATTCCATTACTATCATGGTAAGTGTTTCGAGATTGCGAGACAAAGGCACCAGAGTTTACCTGAGGCCAATCCGTCGTCAGTGAGTTCATGTTCATGATATACAGCCAACTTGCGAAAGACTCGTTGAAAGTAGCAAGAGATTCACTGAGGTTCTTTAGTCCCTCAACATTGGTCTGGAGTGTTTCTACTTCATCAAGAAATTCAGTCATAGCGGGCTCGATGAATCCAAGACCATGAGGGGCATCAGGAAATGCCCCTGAGCGCGAAAGAGCAAATAGAGAGCCTTGTGATACACGGCGGAGAGGGGTTCGGTGGGGAGTTTGGGCTGGAGGCATGTTCAACCCAAGAGTGAAGGTAAGTAAAAGATAAGTAAACAAGGGCCGGGAAGGCTCAAGCGCTCAAGCCTTGAAGCTGAAGCATGGGGAATACTTTGCACATGTTGATTCCTCAGGTTATTGGCTTCCGCTGCAACTCAAGCTCTTACGTTCCTTACACACTTTCACAGCTTCACTCATCCACTCATTCTCTATTATCAACAAATCTTCACAAACCCGGGTTGCAATTTGCGTAACGCCCTAGGATTGAGACATCCTGCAGGGCTTGGGAAGGAGACTGCCTTAGGGCTCAGTCGGAGGCGCTTCACAAGACTTTCGTTCGATGGCCTCGGTAGAAGACAAGGAGACCCTTCGTCTCCTCGTTCAACATGTTGGTCGTGCATTTTATGAGTCGCGATATACCATTATCTTGGACCAACTTGCTCGTCATGCGGTGTAAGTATTAGCAACGTTGCTCTGCAGCTTGCTGAATACCTTTTCATTTTCTTTCACTGCCGTCTTATCTCCTCGATCCTCATCGCCACTATGTTTTCCTTGCTCAGCTTGAAGGACGATGATTTAGCAGGAAGGATGGGGTTGCAACCGAAAGAGCTCAACAAAATAATAGCGAAGCTGTCGAACGATTGCCTTGTGAAAGTGTGCGTAGCTTGTTATTTGTTAAAAGTTGTACTCAACGCAGTGTCCCTTAGCTATCGCCAGAATGAGTTGAAGGAGGGTGCACAGCGTTCGGTAGGAAAGCAATATTACTATATTGACTATGAGCACTTCTGCAACGTCGTTAAATGGCGAATTGCTAAAATGCGGCACATTATTGACTCATCGTTACGAAATGTATATATGTCCTTTGATGTTACTTTTTGATGCTCAAAGCCTCTACATAGGAACTCGATAACAAAGGTTACATTTGCCCGCAATGCAAACAGTCCTATACGCCACTCGATGTTGACAAGTTGATGGACTTTTCACGAGGTGTTCTATTATGCGAGATTTGTCATGGAGAAGTGGTGGACAACGAGAATGCAGAGAGTGTTCAAGGCAGTAAGGATCGCATGCAGCGGTTCAATCACCAAATGCGGTTTATTCGTGAGGGGTTACAGAAGAGTGAGGCAATGATGCTACCTGCGTACGTTACATCCATTTTTAAAAACAATTTGTTTCTGAGTCTGTGTTGTAGTTTCGATGTTGTTGCTTGGGTAAAGACCCATGCCATGGATAACGATAAGCAAAAGACCACTACCACAGCGGGTGGCCTGAAGGTTGCTGGGGCTGATGGCTCGAGGACGGAGGATAAGGGTATTGGCATCATGATGGCTCTCGATAAAGACGAATCAACTCGACGGCAGGAGAGGGACGCTCAGGCGGAAGCGAAGAGACAGCAAAATGCACTACCTGCATGGCATTTGAAGAGTACTATCACTGGCGATTTGACAGCCCTTGGTGTGAAAGAGAATGCAAGGGAACAGGCGATGGGATCTGTAAATGGGACAACGTCGAACGATGATATTTTGAAGGGGCTAGGCGTCATTGGCGGTAACGGCGTTAAGGCAAGGCTGCCCAGCACAATCTCAATGCGTACGAACGGGGACTCAGAAGATATAAAACTAAATACAAATCAAGACTTGGACTGTATGTATTTCATACGTACTTCTTCATTGTGAGCTAATCCTTTTTGAAATAGATTACGACCAGTATTATGCTTCGTTAGCAGCTTCCGCGCAGGGGTCCGCACAAGCCACACCGACTGCGCTTAGTGCGCCCGGCAGCTCGGATTTCAGTGGGACTCCATTGCCGGACGAAGAAGAGGAAGACAAAAAGCCGAATGTTGAATATCTTGACTCACTAAACGATTACCGTAAACGATCACGATCTCAGGAAGACGTGGGGGTAAATGGCCCATCTAAACTACCGAAGGTTGTCAATGGAGACATTTCATCACTGGATGTAAATGATCGTGTGCCGTTGGATGTGAACGGTGGTATGAATGGATTTGGACACGTGAGGGATGTGGGTGAAGAGAGCGGTGTTCCCCGGCCATCGGATGATGATCCCGTTGTATACGGTCAGTTCTTTTGTCTAATCAGGTTCACGGATATCCTTATCCTGCCTTCCAGTCGCTGGAAATCCTAAGCTGTACTCCGAGGTGACAGAGGAAGATCACGAGCAGATGACGCCTGATGAGTATACCGCATACTTCGAAGTCATGCAGGCACGCGGTGGCTATTGATGTGTTCGGCGTTATATATTTGAACTATTTGTACGAAGGACCTGGAGTCTGGATATGCGCCCCAAGTCAAAAGATACTTAGCTGCTTTTGATGGCAGCTATGTAGGACCTTTAATTAAATGCGTTATTATACTTAGTAGATGTATCAAAATTTGCATTTGTAAGCTCTTCGCATACAGTAACATCGGGTAATAGAAGTTTGGACTGCGAGATTAAGAGTCAGCTCGAGGCCATATCACTGATTGTTTATAATATTGGTACGTCAGAATTACTTCTAAGTTCAACTAATACACATTATATCCCGATGCTATATGATAATCATCCCCGCGTTTTTTGTTGGCTCGTGCCGTACTGTACCACTTCCAGTTTCACATGGCCTAAGTGAGGTACAAGGGTCTCAATGCTGTGAGGTAGATAGCAGGTGCGACATCCTATTCTCCGTAATTTGTAGCCTCTAAAGAATCTCTAATCAATATACCGCGCGGCCGCCTCCAGAAATCGCTGAATATTCTTGGGATAATTCATATGCAGAGGCATTATGTAGGATATGATCACTTAGTCAGGCGGCTAGTATAGGACTACTTCACTGCTGTGGATAAGTAAAAAAAATGAGGGAGGATATTACAAGCACCACGTCTACAAATTCGCTTACTGTCATTTCGGATCTTCTGATTTCTTTCCTGAGAGTCGAAAGATCTCGATAAACTTCGTCAAGATAGAAATTTTCCCCAGGAACATATTTGTGGGCTTTTCTGAGCCTTATTTCCACGGCCTCAGCACTGTTAATATCTCTCGCCTTAAGGAATCCTCGCATAATGGATATATACATGATAATGTCTGGGTGAGGAAACCCCGAGGACGTAAGTTGAAGGGTACCCGTAGATTTTGACGACATATTGGCTTCGTCACTCGAGGAAGCTTCCATGGTTTCAGACGATATATCATCTTCGCGAATTGTGGATGACGCTTCCGTAGTTTTAGATATCATATCAGGTTCGTGGTTCGAGGACGCATGGGACGTTCGCCACGCAGCGCTGGCCTCGAGTCGCTCAAGAATCATAAATGCACGTCCCGGATCACGTGTATGAGCATAAAAACTCGCCAATTCAGTGAAGTGATATATAGTTGGCGTTAAGCCAAAGCCAGCAATGTCGCTCAGAATTTGAGCGCCGCGAGCAGCTCCATATGCAAACATCAACCGACGCATAAACGGCGTAAAGGCTGTTTCATCAATAGGACGTTTCCACCCCAAAGGATGCATTGGCATTTTGATAGCTGGATGGCGCTGCTGCTCATCTCGTGCGACATCCAGAAGTTTTGTGTACAGGTGGTCGAGTTTAGTATCTGTAACAGTAGTAGCGGCAATCGAATGCCAGACTAGCGTGCAATGAACAGATAGCGGCCATGCTTTGCCACGACGAAGAATAGGTACACCGGAACGCTGATGGAACCGTCCAAAACGTGTCATGCTATCGTCATTGCTACCTGAATTGGCGTAAGCCTCCTGCCGCTTATAACTAGTGACAACTTCTTCTCGGGGGACTCCAACAACGTAGAAATGATCCAAAAAGGTACGAATAACGAGGTCGTGTTGTTCGGTACGATAATAATACATCATCTCTGCAAATAGCAGAAGAGACGCAGTATTAACATTCCTGCGAAGGGCCTTGTTGAGAAGGAGTGTTAATGCATGGGTTCTGCCTGTATTTATGTAATCTCTTATAAAGTTCATTATCGTGAAGACGTGCGGAAGGTTGTTCCTCGTAACACTTTGCTTCAGGTATCGAAGGGCACCAGCCAGATCCCCTTGGAAATTCAAAGCGTCATCGGTGTCAAACTTCTTTGCCATATGTGCATATTCTACACCTGTGGCCAGACCGTCTGCCTTATGCGCAACCGCAATCGAGATTTCTGTGTCATTACGAAGAACCTCTAGAGATGCGATGTGGGCTATCTGTTTTGAGTCCCGAGAGCTATTCAACGCCTTAATGAGGACATCGTACGTGTACGTCGTCAACTTGAAATCACTGTTTGATTCGGGTACGAGAGCCAGTGCTGTATCTAGCTTCCCTGAACGTGCAAGTGAACGAATTGCGCAGCCACGGATATCAGTACTTGTTTTCTTTAACATAAATTTAGACGTTTGGTCGGATTCCCAATAGTACCGGTTCGCTTCTTCGAACTTCCGAAGGAAGCCCATGCTGGTTTCCGGTAATTCGTGCCGCATGATATAAGGAACAACAGTGGGAGCGATACTCTCTGCATATCCCTTCTTCGCAAGAATAATAGAGAAATGCATTACCACATCAGACCTGTCCATGTTAAGAACCTCTTCGGTTACCTCCACAAAGGGGTTGCGCTTCATCGTGGCATGTTGGGGAGGTAACAAGGACAGCCAATCATAGAAGCGGTCTAAATGCTCCTCTGCTGTCATGTTGTCGTCTTCGGCGCCTGGATAGAGAACATGTCTCAACTCTGCAAGCGCTGCGAATTCATAACGCATTGATTGAGGTATATGAGCGTCAACTTCCACAAGCTCCTTGAGCACCTGGTGCGCAGTCTTGTAACGTCCTTTATCGACCAGATTGGACAGAGCATCCGTGGATGACTGAATTACAGATGGTGACATAGGGATAGAATGTAAAATGTAGTCTATATCTGACTCATCTTCAAATACGAGGGAGTCATCTGTCGGGAGCTCCGGTAATACCGCAGGCAAAGAATTTTCCACAAGCTCGATTGTCGTAGAGGGTAGGGGTTTATATTCCGCGCTGACTGTTGCATAATCCTCAGAAAAATCTTCAAAGACGATAGATTTGTCGCTTTGCATGTTTGTAGGAGCTAGTTCTGCCATTTTTGTTCTGTACCGTTTGGCAGCCATATAAATGTTGGAAGTGAAATGTGCAAGGGTGCCTGGATCTGCAACTCGGGCCACGAGAGGAACAACCTCCTTTTCAACTAATGCCATATAGCCTTTGGATGCACTGACGGTCCCGAAGTATGTGATGAAAGGAAGTTTTTCATGTGGTGATGCAGACAAAAGAGTTATCACGTCGTGGAAAGCATCAGGGCTAGCATCTCCTATGTCGGGAAGCACAGACAGCCAGTCAGAGAAGATTTGCAGTTGCTGACGATCAGAAGGTCCTTGTAGTACATCCAGAATTGCGCGCTCGTATACTGGGTTCGATGGTACGGTGAATCCTTCCTCCAGCAATTCAGATAGGAGCCGACCCGCTTCGTGATATTTCCCCTCCTTTACCAATGAAGCGAGATGTCGATGGGAGACATCCGTGTCCCTAGAGGTGCCCTTTGAATCATGGCTGAATTCACCAACAGTATCATGCCTGAAATCTGAGCAATCAGCAATATTACTTGAAAAACGGCGACGAAAGGAAGATTGGTGAGAGAGGGGGGTAATTCTGCGAAGAAAGAGTTCGTTGGGGGCAAATACCGCGCAGGCAGTTCGATGAAGAGTACGGTAGGGAGGAAGTAATCGAATATACCCCGACGTCCGCGAGGCAGGAAGCATAAAAACTTGTCGACCGAATGGCTAGCTTCAGCCCAACTTCTGCTGGGCGGAGGTTTAACTTTTCTCACGTTCAAATTGGTCATGTGATATAACACTATTACTTATTACCCCAACCAACTTCAGCTTCAGTAGCTTCAGTCTTCAACATCACCCTACATTGACCCTACATCTCGTCCCACTCTCTTTAGCCTGCTGGACAAGTTACCACTGCTAAGATACACACATCATTCCCTAAATATTTTACCATACACTCTACTTCCTCTCGCTATGACTATCCTTGCACCTCGTCCTAATCCTTTGGGCTATGACACACCTCACGGAACTCGCTGGGAGAAGGAGAAGGCCGAAGCCGGAGGTGCTCATGTTTTTGACTTACCTACGGATCCAAAGGTACTTGGTCCCTGGGTCCTTGGAGAATGCGTTGGAAAAGGTGCTTCTGGCCGCGTCAAGATTGCGGAGCACACGAAAACCGGTCAACTTGCCGCCGTGAAGATCCTTCCAACAGCCCCTGTCCTTCAATCTCGTGCATCTTATGATCAACAATGTGCTGCAAACAACCATCGCCTTGGAATTGATAAAGAAATCATTATGCTGAAGCTCATGAAGCATCCAAACATTATCCGGATCTACGATGTGTACGAAGGTTACACCGATCTCTACATCGTCCTGGAATATGTCGAAGGCGGCGAATTGTTCGATTACTTGATTAATAAAGGAAGACTGGACGAAGATACGGCTTGGACTGTATTCAGACAGATTATCCACGGTCTCAATTATGCCCATACATTTTCCATTATTCACCGGGATCTTAAGCTCGAGAACATCCTTATGGCATCAATAGACCCTCCGTTGGTTAAGATTGTGGACTGGGGTATGGCCGCATTCGCCCATCCTTCTCTCGTCTTAGAAACTAGCTGTGGATCTCCTCACTACGCAAGTCCTGAAATCGCTCATGGGAGTCCCTATCAAGGTACTGCAACTGATATATGGAGCTGTGGTGTTATCCTTTACACACTTCTGGTCGGACAGCTTCCGTTTGATGACAAGGACACCACTGCTGTTCTAAGGAAGGTTATGGCTGGAAGATACGATATGCCCCCCAATATTAACCCGCAAATTCAGGACCTCCTCAGTCGGATGCTTGTGATCGATGCTGAACGTCGCATTACTGTAAGTTGTATACTATCATTATTCTCACTATAGTAGTCCAAATCAAGGATTAGATGGCAGATATTCTAATGCATCCGTGGCTGGCTATGCCTCGACATCGACATCATCTGCAAATTTACCGATGGCCAGACCCGCCCCTACCGCCATCACCTAGCCGGCTAGCTCGTCCCATCGCTTCTCCAGATTTGATTGATCCTGAACTTTTTCAATCTCTCCGGATTATCTGGGGGCGCCATTCGGACTCTCAAGGGAAATCTATCGTACGAGATCTGTGCTCACCTCCTGGATACGGCGAACATGCGAAAGCCTTCTATTACCTTCTTAGCAATTATCGCAAGGAAGAGTGGCGGCATGGTTCCGAAGATAGCCTCAGTGACAGTGATAACAGTTCGCGGTCCAATTCTTCTAGTCGCGAACGGTACACCATCGGACGTTTGAAAATACATTTCTCTGATGGACCTGGTCTTTCTGGTACTGATGAAACGTGTCATTCATCTGAGCACGCTGTTGCTTGCAATTATACCATGAAGTCGGAATACTCTGGGGTTCGATCTTCTCATGCTGATGCCAGTAGTCGAACGTCCTGGCAAGGTCCTTGTCTCTTAGATGTGGTTGTTTCTCGCCCTCCTCTTAAGCCTGCCGGGGAGCTTTCTCAAAATCGTCGCAGGGGATACACATTTGCTGCTGATTCTTCGATACACCGCTCTGGTAAAGGGGACTTTTCTCAAGTTTCATGTTCTCATGAAAGATGTTCACTGGAAGCTCGGAGATCAGGCCGGCCCCGGGCAGCCACGATTGCCCACGCGAACACTACTTCACCTTCATGCGTGAGCGGTAGCCACGACTTGATAACCTGCCAGAGGGCACAGCACCAATCACGTCAGACGTCCGAGGCAGCCAGGCATCTGGAAAAGCAAGGTATGACCAAGCCTTATTTTCCTACATCTGCATGGCGGGAAAAAGAGAATTGTGATTCGGAAGGCTGGACGATGATCGATGTTGAAGATGCCAGAGATCCTGTCGGAAGGAAGTCTGCGGAGAGCAAGCATTCTGCCCGGAAGTCGAGGCTGAACAGACGTTAGTGGCATTACATTATCTCTACGCAAGGTTTTTAATATTTTCTTATAGCACCCCCTCTCGACCTCTCTCCTCTTCGTCGTAGGAAGTCTGCCCCCTCCCCCGCATACATCTCTCACAGTTCTAGTCGCTTCAATTTTCCCCCTCCTGTCGGCGAGCTGAAAGGCTGGTTCTCCAATCTTTTTAGCTGGAAAGCGCGCTCTGGTACTCTTATCTCTCACCAAGGTATGTCACGAACCTACGAAGAGGTGACAAAGACGCTGGAAGAACTCGGAGTTCTGGTTCAACATTGCGGCACGGAATCGCGGTCGGACTGTCAAATTCTTAAATGCCACATTGGTTCTTCACCGGACCAACTTGTCGCAGATGTTTATCTGAAACCTACTCGTTTCCGAGTTGAACTCTCCATACCCTCTTCGCTTGTTGGTTGCCAAACACCTGGCCGCAGTCCTGCCTCTCCGGACAAGTCTTTCGATTTTTCAAATCGTACGTCTGATTCATGCTATATTTCTATTGTACGAACTTACTGAAACCAATTGAAGACTCTCCTCCTGGCTCAAAGCAGCCTTACAGTAACTCTCGAGCACCCGAACGACGGTGCTATATTGTTCTCGTGCACGAAAAGGGCTCGACGTCAGCGTTTAAGACGATTTTGAGGAAATTTAGAGAGACCTACAGTGAGAGTATGGATTTTTCTTACGATACTCCAGTTCTTGTATCATCGCCGTACCTGTAACTGTAAGGGGCTGGACCCAACCTCAGGAATTCGATTGTAAATTAGTCTACTATTCCCATTCCCTGTGTTATGTACCTCTAGCTGTATTATTTATACCAGAGTATACCACATCTTTATTTGTAAGTTTAAATGTCTATCTAGCGACGGTATCCTGTATCAGAGTCAGCCATGACTTAAAAATATATACAGCTATTTTCAGTGAAGTATCAAGTAGGTTTGTCACTGGCCACATAAATATGCAGCAGCATAGAGCAGCATCCAGATCAAGTTCAAATGATTCGGCAGCGGGGGGTAGAATGGAGATCCGGATTCCGTAGTAACTAGCGAAAACAAAGATCTTTCACATTTGGACGGTCCATTCGAGTCAGTATCTGTGGTTGGCTGAACTTTATCTCGGGAACAATTTACTTTTGATGGCTTTTGATTCACTTTGTTCCCATCGGCCCGATGGAGGCCGCACTACTAAATAAGGCAATACATTTGCTTAACTATTTGGAGGCTATTTACATCTAACGGAATCGATAAATATTGGAAAAGTACGGCAAATGCCAGGCTCCTAAAACCAACACACTCGTATCTCGCTACAACCTCCTTAGGTAAACAGAGTCAAATATTTGCTTAAGGCAAATAAACCTAAGGGAGGTTCTGCTCGATAGAGCGGCTGGCACAAGTCGTCACCGAAATTTCCCCATGGACCCTTGCCATCAACAGGGAAATCAACGGCGGAGCACGCCGCGTTCCCACCTCATACTTACCTGCTTGCGCTCATGAGTACAATGATCTACTACAGTTATCTGAGCCTCATACTTTCCACATACTTAAGTATTCTAAAATCCAATAATATATTTTTGATCTTTCTTGAACTACGCTTGTTGAATGCTGTACTTAATACTTGTATTCCAGTGGAGTATAGAGTAAACTGGATTTTTGAAAGTTATTGGCCTATAAATGCATATGAATTGGAATGAAAGATTAAAAATAAAGCATCCTGTAGGTATGTACTTCACTGACAGTTAAACAATAAAATAACTCAATGCTGAATGCTGGTTGTAATGGAATGACGTGCCTACAGAATAGTTATGCACTATAATAGATAATGAATGTAAGTAAATGGTATATCAGGCTCTATGTGGCATAAGTCCAGCTCACCTTCGCTCTCATAAGTCAAGAGACAACTGGGGAGAGTGGATGACTTCTTAATTTACCTATATAAAAGAATAGATCAAAAATTTAATTACATTCGCTGTACCAGATCAATTGGCAAGGAAAGTGCAGCTCCTACCTAAATGGTACGGTGCATTAATAGCACACGGATTGCATAAACAACGCTTGCGCTCCAACAGGTTTCCTGTCACCAAAGGCTCATGATACAGAGTCAATAGTGTATATTCAGAAGGTACTTTCATCAATCTATGAAGAAAGACTTATAGTGTAATCAACCACAATACAGATATTGCAATAGGAATTATTTTAATATTTAGCAAGATACAATGATGAATACACCAATGGACTCTTCAGAGCATGTGTTCAGTACTATATGTAACAAAATTTAACAGAGAATGACCACTGATACTTAGAAAATGAAAGGTGTTCCAGATTGTATTTAAGAACCATGTAAGCCTGATACTTAGAAAATGAAAGGTGTTCCAGATTGTATTTAAGAACCATGTAAGCCTGATACTTATCCTAAGTGGTAAGTAGTACATATCAGTGCTGCAGTCAGCAAGCATAGCTCATACTTAAGTACGTGGAGAGTATGAGACTCAGATAACTGTAGTAGATCATTCATCACTAAATTCGTGAAGGTCTGATATAGCCGTATGTTTCTCACGTGTTTGATGGAAGATGATGAACTGCTTACAAGTGGTTGTACCGGGTTATAATGGTACTGACGTAGTAAATAGAAATCATAATCTCACTAACATATTTTACTCTACGTATCAGCGGTAAGTAAAGTCAAATTCAAATTATATTGTGTTATCTTGTAATCAACATATCGTGCTGAAATCACAATCTCACCAACATATTTTATTCTACCTATCAGTAGTTGTAAGAGGTAAGTAAAATAAAATAAAATTTACACTGTGTTATCTTTTAATCATCATATCGTGTCCGACCCATGAGTTCCGTAAGTATACTATACTAGAGACAATCGTTTATTACAATGCACAGTGTCTAAGCAAGATTTTAAATAGGTATTATCTGTTCAGCCAGTTTTACTTGGCTGTGGAAGTAAGTAGGATAAGAGATAACATACTGCATACAAGGCGATAGCAGATGGACGCCAAATGGTAGGTATATTACTATAAGGTGTTGATAAGGTGGGACAAGCAAGGAGCAAGTGCCAGGCCTGGTCCGTGGAGTAAGAGCACGTGTTGATGGGAAATGCCAATTCTGGCAGAGAAAGTAAACAGGCGCGAATGCAGTCTCGTTGACTTGGCCCAAATTCCTTTTGATGTGAGCTACTGGTTCGCCCTCATTGACTGAAGTCACTCGTCATGCTCAATCCTATATAATTCACTCGAGGCTCGATACTGTCCACTGAATTGCAGCTAGCCAATCTGTTGGAATATGGCATCTATTCAAATGTCGTTTTATGATCAGCTGCCTACATTGTTTATGTCAATCAGGTGCCACATATCATACCATGCTTATTTTGTACTAGTGTACTGGTGATGTTCCGTAGCTCGTTGTATGTATTTAAGTAGCCTACTTTGTATTGTAGATACTTGTCAAATTTCCCCTGTCTTTCCTCCCCTGCGTGCTACGAGGTCAAATATAATGATGTCGTCGTCGATGCACCTCGCTCTTCAATGTCCATGTTCAACAGGTAAGTTCCACTCGTGTTTTTTTTAGAATGCTGATCCTCATAAATTCTAGTGCTCTTTTTACCTAGGATAAATGGTGAGTAAATTATCGTTCTAATATAACTTTACTAATTTTCACTAGGCTAGGAGTGCCAAAGCTCATCATTTTTGTATCCCATGTTGTGAATGTAGTAGTAAGGGTGCTGCATCTCTTATCGTTTTCACATTTACTTACTTTTATCATGAAGATTCAGAAGGTGTGGACTTGGCTGCTTAGACTTGAAGTTTAGTAGTACAATGCATGTCGGTGTATATAGAATCATGAATGTATATTATTTAATCTAATCTAATGTTTTGTGATGCTCTCTCTGCTTGAAATGAAAGCATATGTACATTATCAACTTATATGAGGGTTGTGCTTGTTCTCGCAGATGAACAAGAACTTATAAATGCATTATAATCTCATTACTGCTGCATATTGTTGGCGTAATCTTATAGCCCCCTTATGATTATCTCCAACCCGTACAAAGATGCATGAGTTACTGTGCGAATTACGAAATTTAGTGCTGCTGTACATTGCAGTATCCCGCAGTATCATATGGCTGTAAGGTTATGTCAGCTCATACCACTTATGGTGAGTTATAATGTGTTATAACAGTACACGAGATTCTCCCGAATTTAGTGATGTTGTGCTCATGAGCGCAAGCAGGTAAGTATGAGGTGGGAACGCGGCGTGCTCCGCCGTTGATTTCCCTGTTGATGGCAAGGGTCCACGGGGAAATTTCGGTGATGACTTGTGCCAGCCGCTCTATCGAGCAGAACCTCCCTTAGGTTTATTTGCCTTAAGCAAATATTTGACTCTGTTTACCTAAGGAGGTTGTAGTGAGATACGAGCGTGCTGGTTTTAGGAGCCTGGGCAAATGCCGACACTAGCTTCTCTTGCTACGTCCACCATCTCTTAATAGTCAATGTCCGCTCAGCCTGTAGATTTAGTGATATACACATTAATTCGAGGCGGTTGACTATAAAATATGATTTATTTTATTCTGACTCAATCTAAGAATTAATTATTATATGGAGAATGTACCCTGTTCTGTAATGCCTGTGAAACTTTTGTGACATTTTCAAGTTTTCCCTAAATTGCAGGTATGAAACGGGACTAGAAGAGCACATATTTTAAGCCTTTAAGATTATACCAAGAGTATAATTACAATGCATGAATTTCTTCTCACGAAAGTGGCTGGAAAATACCTCAAGGAGTTTCTGTTCAAGTGGGACCTACCAGGAATATTCTAGATATATCTCAATCTAGTGGAATGTTGGGGTTTGTATTGATGAAAATTTATGACATTGAGGGCCTGGTATATAGATATTCAAAAGATAAGTTTCACAGCTTGTTCTGGTCGTCGAAATTAAACAGACACAAGTCAACTTTGCCGCGGCACTTCAAGAAGCAAGCTGCTGCGTAAGTAATAATCTACGTAAGGGAAATCACGTCGGGAAGTACATGTGAGTTCTCAAAATTCTATAGGATAAATACTTGCTTTCTTATTGCGCATGAGGAGGCTTCTGTGAGGAATTAAATAACATTGAGTAGTAGATCTTGAAGTGTTGTTGGGGAGGCTGAAAAGATGGTTGAAAGTAGGCAGTTCAACAAAGTTAAATACTACCATGTCAGGTACCGAGTTCGGGACTAAGAATTAAATACTATGTCATTGAAAGTAGGGAACGCCGCGGTGGACTTCTTTCAGACTTAACTGACTCGTAGTACTAATCACCCGGGAATGTTAGGCGTTTAGTGGTTGTGGACTCGCTTCAAGTTTACTAGAAAATACCATCCTTTCGTTGAATTATAGCCATCTCGTAGCTGCATTCTTCTAAAATTTAAAATTGCACGAAGCTGAAACAACGCGATGAAGGATATTGTTAGAAGCTTGGGTGTGCGGAAGCCAACCGGCCAGCGTGTGAATTGAGGATTGACGTCGCTGTTCAATGTTCCCAATGCGGAACGCCCGCAAGGTGGCTGCGCATGGAAACAGCGAGCATCAAGCATGTTCGAGTCTTATTTTACTTTCCGCAGAGTAATCAACCTTGCTTTTCATAAGCGGGTGGTGCGAAACGTGACATAATACAAGGTTGCAGCATAAGGCTGGCCCATGGGGTGCCTTCAAAACTCCCGGTACAGAACCCAGCGAGTTGAGTTCTACCTGGAACCAGACTTCAGCACGAAAAGAAGTAGCACATACACTCTGGACATCACCCATGCTTGGTAACACTGCGGATGCGGAAGTAAGGCTGATAGAGTGGCCAGAATGCAGATGTCAAAGATGCGCCCAAATACACACGAATGGGAACACGTGGGTCCGTGGTGAATGGTAGACCTGTGAGGTAATGGACTTACTACCATAGGCCCACGTACGGAAATTAACTATTCAGCCACGTAGGGATTACATGCAAGCATTCCAGATATAGCGATACCTAGAATACCAGAAGATAACAGAAAGCCCGAGACTATCCTAGCAAGTAGACCCGATAAAATCCAGATTTAACGTAAATTGATCCCCTGACTGAGCCCATCCAAGAATTTAGATCGGATGTATCAAAATGGAGCTCCGGTCATCCCAGCAAAAACAAGCCACTCCAAAGAAAGTTTCTAGCAGCACAATTCGCCCGCTCAGGCACAAAACTTGGTGTGGCGAGCACCAATACTCCGTACGACCTCGGTTGGTGAATAGGCGAAATATTTCTTATCAAGGCAGATAAAAAATTGTGGAGTTCCAGATCAGTGTCAAGGGAATGTGTGTGGAGCGCCAGGACAAACGTAAAGATATTTCAATCAAGGTTGCCATGGTACAGCCAGAAAATCCTCCAAGATGAAAACAAGAAAATCACATAATGGACAACCGAGTAGCCTGTATAATTGAGAATATAACGAGCGGAAAGCAACTTTGTGACCTATTATTTTTTGCCGTCATAATATAAAAAAACTCCAGACATGCTAGAAATGAGTTCGCCGACAATGGCTATGCCCGGTGGGTCGGGTAGTCGAGTCACGCCAGAAGACACTACGGTGCTGTGTGGGCGGGCTATGCAAACGTCGTGAGTAAGACCTCTGCGAGGAAAGGAAATACTGCGTGGTTGCCAACAGAGCTGCGCAGAGTACAAATATTGCCGGTCTTCAATTCAAACAGGGGGAGAAGCACAATATGGTGCGCGATTGTCGCGCCATGCTTTTATACACAGATAAATGACAGGTAAACAGGAATGGGTTACCTTAATACTGAGACCCCACGGCCACAAATAGAACGCTTGGTTGTTGCGTGATAAGACGAGTACAGTGAAACAGTTCCCCTGTAGGTTTACACCGGCTTACTCCGGTATCATTTCCTAGCTGGATGAAGGAGTGGTACGGCTGGCCGCCAAGATTCCAACAGGAAGCCTGATGGATCTCGTCACAACCAACAATAACAGATAAATAGATCTTGGAGTAGCGTAGAGCGTCAGTTACCTTCATCATCAACCACAGTAGTATTTAAGTCATGCTGTTGTTTGAATATAAAAATGGAGATTTTCCCAAGTCAGATGAGACGAACTGCATCGCCATTTTATCGATAATTGAAAGACCCTGGAATACAGCATGAATCAGATTATCTGCTCTGCGGATCGAGTAAGAAGAGATCAACAGGCTAGAGAGATGAGTCCATTTCAGTCAGGAGTTCGAATATAAATATATACACTCTCCTTTCTCTTCCAGAAGGGGTTCAGAGATCACCATCAGGCGTGATCCCAGGTTTCGGACCAGCCTCAAATAAATGAAAAGCACACGGCTAGGACTGTGAAGACCGAGCTGGCTAGGGGACAATATACAGGTATCCACTGGAGAGCGTAGAAGAAGGTCGCAAAATAAATTTACCATTGAAGTGGAGAAATAAAAATACGGGTGCCGGGTGGTGCGGAAGAGAGCCGGGCATTGGCTAAGCTCCAGAAGACGCAGCAGCATTCTCCCGTGCCCTATAAGATTTGATTGGACGATCAAATTAGCGGGTGTGAAAGGGCATGAGGGCGCTGGTGGACCATAAAGGGCTAGCGTTCCATACTTAAGCAGGAAGGCTCGCAAATGCTGAGAAGGGCATTGTTCAGTTGAGAATCCGCGGGCATGGGTGTAGGTGAGCAGATAAAAATGTAGGTGAGTTCGGGGGCGCACTGGACTCGGTCGCGGAGTCAGTAGTGGATGGAGGTCAGATAGAGTTGGCGGGGGATGGAGACAATAGGGAGGATCGAATGAAGGAGCAGGATGATTTGAGTGCGAAATTAAAGGAATATAAGAAGAATAAAGGGGAGGAAAAGACAAAGAGAAGTTGGAAGAGGAAGAGGGAGAGAGATGATATTTGTGTGAGTAGAATGGAGGACCAAAAGGGGATAGATTGGGGTGAGATTGCTGGCAGATATGCCCATTAATCGATCGAAGAGGAAAAAGTTGGAAAGTTCCTGGTATAAGTAGCACGTGGGCCGAGCTGTTGCTGTTTGTTGACTCGTTTGTTGCCGTAAAGTATACAAGCCACAATTGCTTCCAAACCACGACTCTGCTCCACCACCGCAGGTTTCCCTGCTATTCATCCCCTCCTCCTCACAAGACATGCTCGTTCTCTACTATCCTCAACACAATACTCCCATGAACCCTGCAAAGCGTGTCCGTCGAACTGCCACTTCTGTTATGGCTGGCGTTTTCGATGTCAGGCCTCCCCGCGACGTGTTGACCAGTCTCCTCAACGGCGTCACTCCCTACAAGGAGGTCGAGGGCGACGACGAGGCGAGGCGCGCGAGGAAGCGCGAGAGAAAGGAGAGACACAAGGAAAAGAAAAGGGCAAAGGCAATTGCTAGGGCGCGTCAGCACGAGCAGTTAGCCGAGGCGGCCCAGTCTGCCCCGGTCGTGGCTCCATTGCCAAGCTCCAGCTCCATACCTCAAACCCAATCCGCGGCCGCAAGCACCTCCTCCTTCTGGAGAGCACGTCCGACCATTCATCTCGCCACCAACCAACGCCCACCGTCCGTAACTCCACCCAGCAGTGCATCATCGTCCACGGCGGACTTGAGTCCGAGCTCCACCCCCGGTCCTTTATCTTCAGGCACGTCGCGAACATCCTCCAAGCGTCCGCACACTCCAGACGACGGCATGGACCTCAGCTCGCCACACCAAACCGTGTCTGCACCGCCTCTTTTCAAACAGCCACGAAGGAAGCGAGTAGCCGTTAAAAAAGGATGGAAAGGATGGGTGGAAGGCTCCCCACCGCCGTCGCAGAAGTTGATCAACCTAGATGCAGTTCCTATTCTTCAGGAAAGACGAACGCGCAGTGGGAAGAGCTTCGACGCCATCGGCGTGGGCAAGGATGGATGGGTGTAATTGTGAGTCCCTTATCTTTTTTTACAACGGCTAGTTTGGGCTCAAATTTAGTTAAAAGCAAGAACACGCACCAAGAACGTTACCTGCTTCGAAATTAGAGGGCTACTCGTATTCTGTCGTCGACGTCGTTGCTATCGCTCTCGGCTTTGAGATCACACACACACAAACACACACATCATATCATACATCTCCATCCCCAACAATCCGTTCTCATGCCAGCGTCTGTCTTATCAGCAATCAATACCTTGGTGCTGTTGTTCTCTTTTGGCCGCATTATTCCCTTCCTGTTGGATTTTTACCCTTGGTCATTGTTTCCCTTGTGGCAAAAATAGCGATACAGTGTAGTATTGTCGTACAGGTTCCATTTATACAATTGTCCCGTTATGTTATTCTCTTTGGTAGGTGATCAAGCGTCGTGATTTCTGGGTAGATACCTATTCTATTTGTACATAGGATATACGAGGAATACTTTACATGCGTTTCATTCAATTAGTATTGTGTTTCGGTGGAACATGCCGTGATGTTGCAGACAAGAATTAAAACGTCGCCGCGACGCGTCACTATACTGGTGTCAAGTCACCACTATAGAATATATTTTTTGTAAAAAATTCTTTCGGCACCATTGGCCCGGAGATCTGTCTTTAAGTTTGAACGGTGCGATGTAGCAGCTCCGGTTTACTCGGACGGGAATGGATAAGTGGATGGTTTTATGTAATTTATGAGAATAAGCGACGAGTTTGCTGAGGCCTTCAGAAAGAAACAGAGTTAAACATCGCTGAGTTCGAGTCTTCACTAAGCCTAAGTCCCCAAGGCCTCAACATCAACGAAGGACATTGTCGCCACCATCTTATTTATATTCAACCTCCACATCTGGCAGCACCGTTCTAAATTGAAAGGGGCGTGTAGCTTAAGTACTCACGCGCCGTCATTCATTAGGTTCTTCAGGGCGCCTGAACACTGAAAGGCGTTCACGTTTCAAATTTTCACCGGCCATCGGATTTATTAACGAAGCGCCCTGCCCGCCACATTTCGTGATTTCCAAAGAAACGCGGCCGCTTCTGGGTTTTCTTTTAAATTAGTGAATTCGAAACGCGTATTCTTCATCTCCTTCAATATGGCTCTCAGACATATTCCGAAGCCGGTGCTTCCGATTCCTCCTTCATGGTTTCCAGGACACATGATGAAGTTCACGCGGATGCTGCCCGCGTTACTTACACGGACAGACGTCGTGCTTGAACTTAGGGACTCGCGGCTGCCATTGACCAGCATTAATAGAAACCTTGAAGGTGTGTGACCAGTGACCTCTTGCACCTGCGTTGTGGACACTGCGGGTGTTTTCTTGGTTGCAGCAAGGACGCGACTAGGAAATCATCCTTCTTGCCTTCCTTGATTGATGTTGGTGCAATAAACCCATCCAATACACACTTTCTCTCTGTGGCCACCAGGCTCTCTCGTTCAATATTTTCCATCGATCTCCGAGTTTGTTTCCGCTGCTCACCGTCTTTTTGTAATAGATGCATTGCACAGATGGCGGATTGAGCGCGGCTGGGATCCCAATGATCGAACGCGCCGTCTTCTGGATGTGCAAGCCTGTGAGCATCTTGTGGTCCTGAATAAGCGGGATTTGGTCCCTGAGTGGGGTATGGAGGTAATATTGCTCGTTGCACTGCGCGAGCAAAGAATAAACTCAAAGTATTTCCTCCCCAGCCCTTCCGAAAAGCAATGGCGAAGAAATTCCCTCATCAACAAGTGATGTTTGCTTCGTGGCAACGCCCTCGGGATATACGGCATTTGAGTGAACTTCTAGTAAGTATGTTGCACCATTTATTGATCTCCCTGGTGCGTCTAGCCCTTCTGGCGATGCTAAGTGACTTCTCCAGATTTAGCAAAGCAACATCCTCATTCGATGGAGCTAAATGTTCTCGTCACCGGCATGCCCAACGTTGGAAAGTCAACGCTGCTAAATGCTCTTCGCAATATGGGTATCAAAGGCCGTAAGCTACTGTGACTTGAACACCTCATCGTAACTCCTCACGATTAACCTTTACCCTTCCTGCTGTTCCGTATACGATATATAGGGACTCCAAAGGCTTTTAAAACTTCTCCCATGCCAGGAATGACACAAGCCCTCTCCACACGTCTTAAGCTCTCGGTGGATCCTCTGATATATGCCTTTGATACTCCGGGTGTGATGCTACCATTCTTAGGCCATGGGGAAGAAGGGGCTGAAAGGGGCGTTAAGCTTGCTTTGATAGGTACGTAAGAGCCCTCTGATATCATCCCACTGGGTCGATGATCAGTAACATGATAACAACTTATTTAATTCTTTCCTCATTCAACAGCGGGGATCAAGGAAGGTTTATATGACATGGAAGCCTTAGCAGCGTATCTCTTATACAGACTCAACATCTTGAATCCCATCTGTATGTTCTTTCCGCATTTTTCATCAAAGGAATTCTATTTACAGATCACTCATCATGTCCATCATGGAACATAGCGCCAGTGTATTTGCAACTCTTGCCGCCCGGGAGCTCCCCAACAGTGGATCTATACGAATTCCTGACGCTGCTGGGGAAGCGGATGGGAATGATAAGACGTGGCGCAGAGGTAGATCTAACTCGCGCAGCAGTTTATTTCGTCAGGTGGTGGCGCGAAGAAGGTGGATTGATTGCGGCCTCTTCAGCTCCTCAATTGGATGCCTCAGTACGACTACCCGCTAATCCCGTTCAAGGCTGGGGCTTTGACTTCCAGTGGGAAATTCATCCTGAAGACGCCCAAAAAGGCGACAATTCCGCGGTGATCGTGCAGGAAAAAATGGAATCTTGTATAGATTCGTATCTGGAATTGACGGAGAAGGAAGAGCAGGAAGAGGCTAATATCAGCCAGACTCAACGAAAGAAAAGGGTAGTAGAGGAGGAAAAGATGAAGCGAAAACTTAAGCACGTTAAAAAGCGTACATGACATCTTAGCTCACGTTATACGAGTCCACAGTCCTTGCTCTTTGGCTATACACCGATGATTATTGTCTTCTATGCATCCATACTTGTCTAACTTGACACGTTTTGCTGTTAGATCTATTTTCGCAGCAGTCTGTATTTTTTGTTCTATCAGAAGACCCACCATGTTCTCCTGAAACCTCTTTTGTCGACATCAGGTGAGCACTAAGCTAATATTACTCCCCAATGCATCGTTCCCCGTTGAAACGTTGAACCTTATCACTGCTATATATAATAGTGTGTACTAGTATAATTATATAATTCAGCCTGCTCCAAAGTAAAATATTGCAGAATCGTAACTGCGTAGAACGTTCCAGTCGATACGATAGTCTAGCGGGGTAAGAAGCTTTCTGGGTTCGGCAGAGATATTATATTTATTTTGAGTGGACGCTTTCGGGAATTGAAATTTGCTGTTGTGAGCTTCACGTACTTCATCGGAAATAATACTCTCCGGTTCATAGCACCAGGAACGAATTGTGAAGTGGAGACAAAAATTAATACCCCTGGAAACTAAAGAATAGAAGCGATGACCATTCTTGCTTCACAACGAACCAGCTAAACAGAGACCGAGTTTATTGTAATCCCGCTACTGTAAGGATGCTTGTACTTGAGGTCTGAGGGCTCAAGATAGCAGCCTGATTGGATACTACCCCTTATTTACAGAATACTAAGTTGGGCGTCCAGAGTCAGGTGCGACATGTCGCCCAATGGGACCCGGCCCAATCCTTCGTCTTACCAAATTAAATCCTTGCTGGAACATGTAGGGCCTAAAACATTAATTACCTGTTAATATGACCGCACAGTACACCTTCCCCCCCGCGTCCCCGGAGCGGTACACAAACGCCGATATCTCGTACTACCAGCGTGGGTTTCCTCGCCACTATCTCTGTTGTATTTACACAAGTGGTCGCGTTTTGTCTCGCATTGTTGAACAGGTTACTAAACGCATCATATAAAGTGGCTGCGGCATATTTTCATCTGAGCAAGTTATCTTTTTCGTAAAAATAAATAAATACCATGGGATGCCCAGCGGGTCTCCAGTGTTCTGCAAGTCCACCGGGATAAATTCCAAAATACCCAACTACTAGCGTATAGGTTTCACAGCTGACGAGTTACTTAATATGTGCACAATTTTATAATAAGTAGATGCATACCGAGAATAATGACTGTCAGGTTTTAGTAACCTGCTACCCTGGAGAGTTTGTAGTAAGTTACCTCAAAACTGTCCACTTATATGCACTCACTCGAACACATATATTCAGCTCCATAGGTTCTTAGCATTGGAATCTTCGGGAATGACCCTGTGATGCCAGTGACTGAGACTACCATCAAAGGATCTAGTATAATAGTGAAATTTAAGCTTACGGTCAGCCAATGTATCTCAATAGATCTCGACTCGTCTGAGTCGGGGGCGCATCAGGAAAATCCCCATCAGCTAAATTAGTAATATTAGTAAATCTAAGGTGTACCCATGTCCAAATGTTACTAATTTGAGGTAATTCAACTTAATTGTACTTATATTGCCTATTGTGAGGCATGATAAGTATTCATAAGTTTGGTACAATAGCAAAGCATACTTATTTGTGCTTATATTGCCTATTGTGAGTCATGATAAGGGTTCATAAGTTTGGTACAATGGCAAAGCAAATTTACTTGTACTTATATCAACTACTTTAAGAATGATAAGTTTTACAAGAATTAACTATCATGAAATGACATTCAATTTTAGTATAATATACCAGCTATTCCTATAGCAAAATTAACTTTATGACAATTCCATTTCACAGAGAATTTCATCTCAGGCACTGTGCATCTAGTTTAATTCCATAATGAAATTATGTGTGTGCTACAGTGCTGATCAAAAGTATTGTACACACAAAATCCAAACAAACAAGATTGCGAAAGACATAACTTCCCTCTAAGTTGATCAAATCTCTTCATGTAAAATGTAGATATGTAATGTATGGCCTGCTCTACTATAATATGATTTTTGCAAATTTTTATATGCACAGAATAATGCTACAAGAAGTGACGAAAAAGGGTGAGGTTTTGACTGTATTGCGAGCTTTACCACATTATCCGTGATCCACGAAATTACGTGTATTTTAGGTATGTTATACTACTGCTTAAGAGCTTCAAAACGCGTCATCAAATATAAAATTATGAGTTGTGGATCATTTGTAATTGTCAAGGCGTTCTGGCGACATTCGCTAAAAATAGCCAAATGATGCGAAAAATAGCAAAAGTCATTGGAATGCCTCGAAAATAACAAATGACCCACAACTCATAATTTTATGTTTAATGACGCGTTTTGAAGCTCTTAAGCAGTAGTATAACATACCTAAAATACACATAATTTCGTCGATCCTGGATGGCACTGTATATATATTCCATTCAATGGCTAAAGGCAATAGATTAAGTACATGTACAATACTTTCTAGTAATTAAACTGTAGTTAAGAACCAATATCATGGTGGGGGAGCACACAACATAACCTACATCATTGTTAATTGGGGGGAGAAAAAATTTACATACAAGTTAGATGTACTGTACGAAGGTTTAAACATTAAGTTCAAATGGCAAGCTATAAAGTGAAGTGGTCATGGCAAGCGAGAAAGTCGGCATGTGATTGCTCCACTTTGTTTGGCCTTGATTGGAGCACGTGCTTGTTGAACTCGAGTCTTGACAGGTCTTGACATGTCAATGGTTGTCGTGCTTCTTTCAATTCCCCCACCTTTTCTAAGTTCCTTCCTTCCCCTCCCTCCTTCCCCTGCCTGTCATTTGTACCCATTTGTCTAGTAAAATGCTGGGTTTCTACTTCAAGATCCGACTTCAATATTTGCACTCAAGTCCGCTTCAATAACTTCCACCAGTCTCACTGCTTTCCAACTTATGGGCTCGTCCTCCACTTGAACTTGTATTGCGTGTTTGGTCATTACTTGTATTTAAGGTCTCTACTTCCAGGTATGTATTTGAGTTGTCTTCTTATGTGTGTGCTCATCATGTACAGGAGCACTCTAGTTGCTGTCATTGTGTAGCTGGTTCTGCTGGATGATGGAAAGGGGGTGGATATGGGAGGATATGTGTAGCTGGATGTTGTGGGGTGCATATGTTGTCATTGAGTGAGTGCTGCTTGCTGCTGGATAATGGAAAGGGGGATATGTATAGCTGGATGTTGTGGAGTGCATATGCTATATCTTTAGGGGACTGTTGTAATTAGATATATTATGTATATACCAATGTAACCACTTTCATTGTAATACAATAACAATATATAATTAACTGAAACTTATTGTATACTGCACTGAGTGAAAAGTAATGTGTGCTTATAAGCATCCAGGTTTTGTTTATGTGGGCATATTACCCCTTAAATGAACTTATCAGTCCTTATCTGAACTAAAAAAGGATGGAATAAGGTTGGGACCTTACTATTATCACTAATAGTACTTATTTCCCTTTTTTGACCTTGTTTCTGCTCTTTTTCACTTAAGTTCCCTGAAATTGGCTTTTTTAGTGAACAGGATTTTTCCTGATGCCGCCCGCCCCCGCCTGTGGCCACGAAGGAATCTACATAGATAACCTTGTTAGGCACCAAGCACTTCACCTCAGGTTGTAGTCAGTATTAAGCAGTGCCCACCTGAACATAATGAAGCCCATATCCAGATCCATTGTTGACAAGTGGTCAATGTCTAGCCAACAACAATGCAAAGTTATGGATTGCCAAGGATGTAACTGAGCTTGATCATCAGCTGATAAAAGGTAGGCGGTAAGATTCACTGATCACTGATTTGCGTTATAGATGGCATTGGAATCGGGCTTTACCTCAATACATTATAAAAATTGGTACAAGTCCATCAAATGACCAGAACCTTGACAATGTGATTTCCTCTAGATTCTTTGCAGAAATTAGTAAGTAATGTCGTGAGTTCAAATGATGCTTCGTTAATCATGATGAAACCCAAGTCTTTGCCATTGACCAAAGCCGCAAATGTGCAAGCCAATTAACTGACAGAATAACATGCTAATCAGAGTTGATCAGTGGCCAAGAAGCACCAAAGAAGCACAGTGTGTAAAGGAACTGTATCATTGCATTAGGACCAGTAGAATTTGCAGGGCTGGATGAATCTTTCTTGCACATAGGCACGTAATTTTCCAATAAAATGCAGAATAGAAGATGGTTCAACTTCATTCAGATGAGATTCAAGGGCCAATGGAATATTGTTGAGTCATGTGAATCATTTTAAGCTGACCCATGCAGGTTTTGGCTGAGTTTAGCAGTGAAAAATAAATAAGCTACAAGGCCAGAATACAACTCGTAAATCATCTGCCGCCTCTTGCCTGTAGGATGGGGTCCAGGGTCTGCACTCCTCTGTGCTGACAGTAATCTATTGATTTGGTCTTTTTAACATGTATCTGAAATCAAGCTTCTTTGTAAATGTAATTAGTTGACTAGTTGTAACAAGTAATAGTTAATGACCTGCCTATAATAACTCCATTAGTGAGGCTCGAGGCTCGGTTTTCAACCATTCATAACCAATCTTAATTTGCATTAAGTAATGCAATTAAGTATCCCTGATAATGCAAATGTGAGATACATACTTATCAAAAGTTTTCAAGTAACTAAGTAAACCACTCATTGCATCAGGAAAACGGCATTTTACTTGTGCAACTTGTTTTGGCTTGTACAAGTCCTTACAAGCCGTACAAGTGCCAGAAATCTGATGGTGACAAGTTATTGTCACTTAGCTACAAGTTCCGATTGTATGTCCTGATATGTACTACCATTGCTTAGTCACTCAATTAGGGAGATCATGAAATGTATCCCTCCCATTGCTAATTTCTCTCAAAAACTTCAGATATAAAACCTATGTAGCTATGGACCATGCCTCCATTCTTTTTATGGTGTTAATCGGCATATTTATTGTGTTATCATAAAATCAATATATCTCCTAAGATTAGTAATAGTACATGCATGATTGTAAATGATTGCCAACTCTTCCACAGGTGGTACAAGCCATACAAGTCCACAAGTAAAATGCCGTTTTGCTGATGTGCTGGATGAGTGCTCAAGTCCCAGAGGCTTCAAGCGCTTTTGAGGTGTCAACTCATCTTCATTATCAGAAATAGGTGAATGTGAGTTACTAGACCATTTTAACCAAGTGTTCAGTCACGCATCATGCTGGGCCTTTGAACAGAACACTTGAGTGCATTTGTCATGCTTTACAGGCTGTCATGAACAGCAGTTTGAGAGAAATATGGCACTTACTTAGCCAAATTTTTTTGCCTGTGCTGGGCGTCTGTAAGGGTATGAACAGTTCCACCCTATGTCATGCATCAATTTTGGGCTTGAACACTTGCCCAAGCTGAATTTTTCGTCACGCTCTCTCAAGCATGAACAAGTAGTCAAAATGGTCCAGTATAGTCATGCCCATGTATTATGTTGGCATCATCGTGTGCACTATATAAGATATGATATAAGGGGTTATTCTACATACAATGAAGACACATACACGCTGTTGGTCAACTCAAATATCTTTGAGTCCCAAAAGTCATCCAATACCTGCATGAAGAACTTATGAGGTCTTCTTGTGCTTGTTGCTGTCAGACACCTGAGCTGGCTCGTCTCTGTCATCACCCCCATGTGCTTCTCTCATTCACGCACTGCCTTGTACTTTGGCATTGCCTGCAAGATCCAGTAGTTCCAGATAATGTCCACTGTTATGCCTGGTAGAATGGTATCTACAATCTGCAAAGCTGATATTAGCAGAAAAATGAATACACATAAGGGGATACACACATTTGTCCACACTTTATGTTGATTCAATTTAAAGGAGGGCCAGTGCTCGGATTGGGTGGTATATGTAACCACTTTCAACTTCTGTGCCACTGACACCCTGAATGTCCCCCATCATTCTCATTATCATCATTCAATGCGATGGCATGACTCTCTCCATCCTCCTCAACACAAATCCCACTACCACCCTCATCATTGACACCACCACCACCTTCATCAACCATGCAACTCCTACTCTTGACCACCTTCTGGACACCCTTCCAGCATGGCTTAGGTACTTTGAGCACTGTGGCTTGCTGCTGCTTCTTGCTTCTTGCTTAGTTTCATGACTTCAGTGTTGGATATTCCACCCCCCCTTTTATTACACTGTCCACTCCTACTCCTGGCTCCAGTTGCTATCGAATGCAGACATTTCTCTGTGACATCTGTTTGCTTTGACAATTTAGTGGCTGTCTTGGATTTTGGTGCTGCCACATCTGCTTTTTTCAACCTTGGAGCCTGGGCACAAGATGAAGGCTTCTCCCCTTCAGCAACTGGTGGAGCATGAAGAACAGGGGGGGCAATGGTGGTGACTGCATCAGGAGTGGAGGTGGGAGCAGGGGTAAAAGTGGTGGTGGCTGTATCAGGAGTGGTTGGAGCAAGGGGAGCAAGAGTCATGACTGCATCAGAAGCAGAAACAAACACATCCAGTGCATACCCTCTCACAACAGGTGAATGTAGTGAGAGTGTCCAGATAGGCGATAGTGTAGCTGGATGCCCCACTGGAGATGACACAGGAATATGGAATTCTTGAGTAGAAAGTTACGATGGTGATGAAATAGAATCTAAATTTCAAATTGATTAGAACCTATACAGAATGAAATGAAAATACTTACTGAGTACATGAAGCCCTTTCTTCCTTTGTTGTTCCAGATACCCAGCTCTTGCAGTAGGAGAGACATTCTCCTTCTTGAGGTAGCAAGGATAGTAGAGTGAAGCAGGAGCTACAGAGGGTGCTGGTGAATGGTGGGTATAGTGCATGTATGGAGCAACTGGAGCATGCTGGGATTGTGACCAGTCTCCTTCCCAGACCCAATGGGAGGTCTCTCTACTAGAGTGGTATGCAGTTCTTATTCCGAGTTAAAGGGGAATAGATTAAGTCTTGTGATATATATTTCATGTTCTGTTTTAGGATTGAACATTAATTCAGTGAGACCTTCTATAGGGTCTGGCACAAAACATATGCAAATAACATAGCCACCTGATGGCCGTAGCTCTGATTTTCATTCTGAGAATGAAATACAACCCTCATAGTGATAAGCCATTCCCCTATCCTGACCCATCCACACCCCGTTTTCAAACCACACACTGTCTATTATAATCGAAAATGTCTCCTAAGTTGTTTAAATAGCAATAGCAGAATTTAAAACAAGACTCATGCAGAATGGACCTGAAATTCTCTCAGTAAGCACTAGGTTTTACACACTAATCATAATGTTTTCATTTCTTGTGAGATGTTGGAGAGTGATTTTTGGAGGGGAATTAAGGGGATATCATGGTGTACACACTTTCAATCCTCTTCATTTATGTTCTAAGGTCAATAAATCATTAGTATAAACATAATTGCAGTGAAGCATTTGGAGCTCAGAAGTGATTGGTGTATGTGGTGGTCAGCTCAACCCTTATATTTGCATATGTTTTGTGCCAGACCCTATGGGAGGTCTCACTGAATTAACATTCAACCCTAAAACAGAACATGAGATATATATCATGAGTAGGGCTGCCAACCATACTGTAATGGGTTACAGCCATATTTGAATAACTGTTTACAGTATGGATTTCAGCTGTAACCATACTGTATGATGATTTTTCAGGCCCTCTATGGTATGGGATGGTTGAAAAAACAGCCATATATGGGTTAATGGGTGGATTGAATAGGTTTGATAGTTTTAAATTATTTTTTGGCAAGTGCTTAGGATCAACACTGCAATGCATATATCTTTGTGTTGCAAGCAGGCTATCTTGAGCAAAGATAAGCTTTATCCTGTACTTAAAGCAAGTATTAACAATGAATATGCATTACTATCTTGTTAAAAATAGATATTCCATGTGAAGGCATAAGTACTTGGGACAAGGTGGCATCTTGAAGATCTTGATTCAACTATTCACTTGTAATTGTGCCATACTGGTCACAAGGCTACAGAGTTTAAATTACACATCGTCAACATTGGTTGAAATGAGTATTGGATTCACAGATTTAATGTTAACATGCACTTTCTTCAAGACACGACATCCTAGTACCAAGACTATAGAGCACTTGTTGTCACATACTATTGTTACCAGCAGTATATCCCAGGCCTGAACCTGTATGTTGTACTCCCTAATGTCAAAAACTACATTAAGTGTGGAGCAGGTTTGTTTAATCTGATTGTGTTTTAAAACTTGAGGGTGCTTCTCAAGAGTTGGAGTCAAAAGGATCACATTCAGGCATCTATTTCGTGTTAACAGCAAGTAGTTCCTGCATTCATGATACATGTATCCAACATGCATCTGTGTGCATCTGCAATTTGTGTTTATACTGAGCATTGACAAGTTCTGAACAGGTATCAATTTAACAGGGACGACTTACCATTCTGAACACTGCATGCTTGAACTTGGCTCAAACTGGACCAAAGTGCACCTACTTAAGTTATAACTTAAGTAGACTTGTGTTTTTTTAAGCCTTGCCATTAGAGACTTTATGAACATAAAGAACCACTGGGGGATAAATATCTAATAGAGTAACATTTTCCAAGTCTGTCTCAAGTGCTTGCTGGGTGTCACCAAGCATCACATTACTACTCTTACATAGTACATCTTGAATTATACCTCAAGCCCAGTTAGTGTGGTTGATTGGTAGTTGATTACAGTCTGGTAGAAATAATAATGAACTATAAGGAAAGGAAAGGAACAATGAAAATAAGTTTCATCATTATGTCCATGTAGAACATCCCCTTTCAGTTTGTCATGACTTAACACAGTGGCAACATTTGAATACTAAGTAAAAGGCATTAAATATTCTACAGCTTAAGAGTGAGATATCTTATTTTTTATAAAACCTCTACAAAAATATTTTCTCAAGCAACTGAGCAATGTTGGGTCAAGTTACAATCATTGATGAAAAGAGTTAGTGAGCAAGCAGCTCAGATACATGACAGTAAGTAGTACACTGGTAGTACATACACACCATTTAATAGCTACACTGCACAAATTTGAAGACAAGAAATGGATTTAACCCCAAAGACTTGGAGGTGTATGGGACTTGTACAGGACTCAAACAGGACTTTCTTTGTTGTAGAGAAACTTCCTGTGTGATGCACCAATGAGCTGCATGCCAGCTGCCACTCACATCTCAATTGCATCTGATGAAACCAAGGCCAATCAGAATGGCCATAGAGTCAATCATGTGACTGTTTTCATAAACCATAAAGACAGCCATAAATAGTTGTATGGGATGGGTAGTGACGGTTGAAAGCTGTACCATACCCATACTGTATTGAGCTTCTCTCTGATCACATATGGTACAGTATTTTTAACAACCATAACCGTACTGTAGCTGTTTTGTACAGTTATGGTTGGCAGCCCTAATCACAAGACTTAATCTATTCCCCTTTAACTCTGTTACATACTGATTCTCTTCCTACTGAGAAGTGGATGCGAAGATGCCTGGAGGGCACAGGAGAACTGTAATGGAAACCTGAAGTGAATATGGGTGCAGAACATAGAGCAGGAGTGCAGGAAAGAACCATGGCTTCAGCTTATGTGCTGTGCCACCTGGATATTCCCAGGGAATGGTTCATATTTCACAGAAGACAATATACAATGAAAGTGAACATTCCAGAGTATGTGAAGAGGTTTTGCCACTACACTAGGCAGCAGGAGAGAAACCTGAAGGAAAACCCAGAGTGGGTTTCAGAACTTAAGTGTAGGAAGAAGTGTACAGAGTTGATACAAATACTAAGGACTACTAGTACATCTGGAAGACTATATATACTAAGTAGGAACCTATAGGTATGAATGTGGAAGTATAATACTAAGAACACATCAAGGGAGTAAGTAGGAGATGAAGTCTGGGCAAAGCAGAGTAGGGGTGCAAATAATGCACTCAGAATGAAGAATAAAGAACTAAACTACAAAGGCCATAATGAAATGTACAAGTAAGAATGGAAGAGAGGAGTAATAGAATAATGACATGGTGAGGCTGTCATAGGAGAAACTATGTATTCAGGATACCTGATAGAAAACCTGATAGGTTCCAGGTACATTCTCGGGTGGGAACATTGGGAAGTGTAAACCCATAGTGGGTATGTTCTGGGAATGGACCGGGTGTGTTGGAAGGTCATGTGGGAACCTTCAGTAATGTCAGCATGATGTATCTGGACATGGATGTAACAAACTCAGAATAAGAACTGCCTACTGCTCTAGTAGAGAGACCTCCCATTGGGTCTGGGAAGGAGACTGGATTGTGACTATATTAATCCTGGTGACAGCAGTGAACATTCAAAATCCAGGGGTGACATTGGTGGCAAGGATATAAGTCCCCTTGCTCTCCCCCACCTGGGACATCACATGGCATCTGACACAGGCAATAACTCTAACTGGAGAGGCCTCTACATTGTGTGTATGTGCTTACATGCCACTGCTGAGATGTGTACAGAAGGATGCCATGGTCATTGAGACATAGACAGTGCAGTGGCTTGGCAGTGGCAGGTGTAGGCAAAAGTATGAACCAGGAACAGAGCACCAATAATGTATGTAAATTAATAAGGAGGTATTCATGTATTCTCCTTGGAATTCAACAATATCCCCTTCTAAACATCGAGAGCATCATCAGCAAACACAGATTTTGTCTCATAGTAGCTATAGTATGTACACTAAATCCCATAGTAATCCATAGCAAACTATAGTGATTGGAATAGCTGATGTCATGCTATAGTGCAGTATAGTGCTCACTAATATGATTGATTTACTATACAATACCCTGTAGGATGGCTGGTGTGCTAGCCACTGCTAGGTACAATCCTATAGCCATCAGACTTTCTGTATACACCTACATTACTTATCTAGTTGTAGCATAGCATTTAATAACATTCTTAATCATGTAGTTGTTCATCAGTTCCTTCTGTTTGCATTTGGTTCACATGTGATGTGTGGCAAACTGAGGACTTTATGCTCACCCCCTGTTACATGTGGAATACATGTGAATTCCACTTGTTCATGTGTACTTCACATGTACTTCATATGTACTACACTCCACCTCAAATGTATTCAAATCAGCAAATTTTGTACACATGAAGTACACATGTAGTGCACATGTAGGGGTGAAATATCAAAATTCCACATGGAATTGCAAAGTGAAGTTCACAAGGAATACACATGAACTAGTTACACTTGTACACTACACATTGTAGTTACTTATAATACACTTACTCACCACTACCACAACAAAAATGAGTGTTTTAGCATAATGACACAAAGGATTGTCACAATGTCACACTTGTAGTTATGACACTTTTCCCACAGTCATCACATTGTCACACTTGTCTCACCATGTCACAGTTGTCACACACTGTGACAGGGGACAAATGTGATAGCTACAATAAGTGTGACAACTGTGACAACTGCAACATGGTGGGATGACTGTGATATGGCAGGACATGTGTGACACTGTGCATCAAGCATGACACCGTGCATCAAGTGTGACACCATGCATCAAGCATGACAAGTGTGATAATATGTGATACTTGTAGAATTATATTAGCTATTCAAATGTCACAATAATTATCATTCCATGCCGCCTCCACATATGCTTTTAGATAGTTTACTATACCTTTTATGTATTCTACAGACAATGTGCTCCGCTTTCTATGTATTTAAGTAGTATACTATGTACTGTATTTACTTATCCATTTGCCTCTTGCTTCCCTCCCTCTGCATGCTATGAGGCCAAATGTAACGTCGTCGTCGTCGATGTGTCGTTTATTTCAACAATACTAATACTGTGGGACAAGTGTGACAACTGCAATAACTTCAAGAATGGCAGGAAATGATATACATGGAGGGTGGGAACAGAGGGGAATGATGTCACAACCGTGCCCCTAGCCTGACTTGGCAGCGGAGTATGAGAGGGTGACTGTGGAGAAATGAGGGGTGAGTAATAGACGAAGGCGGAGAATGACAACTCAGGGGGTAGGACTTCGGCTTCAGCTTATGTGCTGCGCCCCTGGGATTCCCAGTCCTGGATTTCAGAGTAAGGGCAAGCCCTTCAGAGAAGACGAGAGGTGTAACTCAAGTCAGATGAAAGGGTGAGGACGTAGTTCAATACGAAACTAAAGACTAAAGTACAAATCGAGTACTACTTAAATACTAGAGACTCAGAGTAAGTAAAGGCTGCTGGCCAAGGCCAGCAGAGAAGTATGGTCAGGGTAGGCGTACGTAGAATGAAGACTATAACTAATTAAACATAATAAAACACATTGGAGAAGTGAGCATGTATGGCGGTGTAAAGTAAAACTGATAGTGGCGTACTTAAGAATGATAAGTGACTCACTATGATATGTATACTACATTACTGAGGGGATAGCTCAGTAGAACGGAAGAAAGGAAACAAGAGTAATCTATGTACAGTAATCAATAAGTAATATTAAGAATGTAATCAAAGTCCAGAGTAAACAAAGGGAAAGGCAGAGTAAGAGCATAGGGGTCCGGAGGTAGGTGATATGGGATATGACAAATGACACATATGAAGGGTGGGAATAGCAAGAAACAATATGCATGGAGGGCAGGACCAGGGAGGAACAATGCCTGTGGAGGGCAGAAACAGGGAGAAACAACACACATGGAGAGTGGGAATAGCAAGAATAACATGCATGGAGGGTGGGAACAGGGGGGAATAATGTGCATGGAGAGTGGGAAAGGTGGGAAACAACAAGCATGGAGGGTGGGTATGGCAGGACAACAAGCACTCCATGTGTAGTCCACATGGAATCCACTTAGAAAAGTACACATGAAGTACATCTTAAGTACACCTTTCAACTGTTATTTTCATCAAGTTATAAGAAAGGTGGAATCCATGTGTACTCCACATGGTTCCATGTGAATTACACATGGAAAATGTGTACTTTTTTCCAGATATGTGGATTCCATGTGGACTTCACATGGAAATGTGTACTACATGTGGAGTACACATGTATAGGTGGGTGTGCAGAAAGTACTGGGCAAACCCTGCCACCAACCCTTTGTCCTAGCACCTAACTTAAATGTTGAAGCTGCCTGAAACACTGGCACTTGATCTTCCCCTCTTCCACCTTGCTATGAAAGTCTCTGTCTCACCCCAAAGGCCTCTGTTGCTGGCACTTTATTCTCCCCTCTTCCACCTTCCTCTGAATGTCCTTGCCCCAAAGGCCTCTGTTTTGCCTAAGGATGTGCATGGGTATACCCAACTCATATGGGTCACAGGTAAGGGTGTTAGTTGTTGAGATTATCTTATCTTGACAAAGCGGATCTTATCTTATCATGGAACTCCGTAGCACATACTAAAACCTTCTAGTATGTTTATTCTTAGATAGTAGTAATTATAGTAGCACTATATATGGTACTGCTGTACTCAACAGCATAACAGCTTAACAGCTCCTTTTACTAGGCAATTGCACAGGTAACCCATGGGTATCTGGACCTTGACCTGTACCCATACCCATGCTAACCTGTACCCTTTCCAATGGGTATGGGTTCATGTGGGTACTGTGGGTAGCAGGTAACCCATGGGGTTTTCACAGGTTTTGTTGTTCTGTGTATATTATACCATTTTTAATTGAAGATATTGAAAAGACATAAGTATGAAGTGTTATATTTAAAAGCAGAGTTAGACAATTAGACTGCATATACTAGTGCTACATCCATGCTGAAATACAAAAGGAACAAGCTTGAATTAGAAAGGGAATACTAATTTATGTGTTCATGAGAAGATAAATAGTAGATCACTTATAGAAGAGGAAGCAGACCACTAAAAAATATGTTTGTAGAGATGTTCTGATCATGTAGTATTGGATTATTAGTGGCTATAAAACCAAAAGGAATTACAGCAAATTGAGGGAATGAGAGGTAACTTATGTGTACTGGAGAAGACACAGAATATATCCCTTATATAATAGGAACCAGATCACCTAAAAATATGTATATACTGTCATTATAATTGTATGACAATAGGCTATTCATATCTATAATATCAACATGATACTCAAGTTTCCCATCAGTGTCACAAAGAAGGAAATGTGCAGTAATGGCCATAAATGAGCATAGGTTCAGATCACTCCATAAGTCAGTGGTGAATGATATGTGCCCAAGTGCATTCTGCAAACAAATTAAAATGATATTCACATAAGTATTCAATGAAGTTATATGTACTCACCTTCATGTCACTTTGAAGCACTGTGAACATCTTCTTGTGCTTGAGAAGAATATCTTGTGTCAATTTCATGTGATGAGGCAACTGCTCATCTGTAAGGTCTTCCCCAGCAAGATAGATAAGCAAGTCATGGAATTCTTGACAATCAAGAACATTCATTGACTATGAGACAATCAAATCAGAAAATATTCAACTGTAATTGAGAGGTATGTCTTATCTGATCATCAACTACAATCCAGTGCATGAGCAAATGGTAAAAATGCTCATGTGAAAACATGCCACCCTCCCAACTTGACATTATTTCTTTCCCCTTTCCTTTCTCTTTCACCCCCTTTAATCCCAACTCTGCTACAGTTACTTACCAGTCAATGGGACACCACCACTCAATGGGACAAACTTCATTTACTCAACAATTTCTCGCCATTATGTTCCATTTTTTTTTTGGAATCCAGTAGACCTTATATACCACTACATATCTCTGTTATAATTTTACTACTATGCCAAAAGTCTGTTCATAAATCAGTTACAAAGGACTTAAAAAATGGGTTATATTTTCCTGACACAAGACCATGCTTGAAATATGAATGGGAAAGACAATAGAATGTTTTATAACATTAATATAAATATAATAGGATACATATGGGCAATGCAAAATGCTAGAAAAAGAAGGAATGCGAGGTTGAAGAGTAGAGAACAGGGGAGATAAGGCATGCCCTGTCACATCATGCTGGATTACCATATTTGGATTAAGTCTGATGCAAATCAACCACCACTCAACACTAACCGATGCATACGACTAACTGACGTGTTAGTGAATTCTTAACATCATCAACGAGCTTTACACTTTACAATCCACATCACCTTATAGTGACAACATGCCTAAATCTTCCACTTCAAAAGAAGCTAAAAGGCAACACTATCTCAAGCTCGTAGATGAATACACTGATAAAGCAGTGGAATTATATGAAAGTGAGCATGATGATCAAACAGGAAAAAAAGCAAAGGGATTGTGGGCCTGCTATGAAGACATAATGGAGCTCTGTTGGAAGGAAGAAGGAGTTCATATTAAGCTTACCAGATCTTCAGTTCACCACTGCCTTAATGGTATTAAAAGTAGGACATGCAGTAATGCAGAGAAGTCACTGCTTACTGATGGAGAAGCCAATGCATTGATCAGGGAAGCAATCACAAATGCAGCTGAAGGATTCCCTCTCAGTAAACGACAGCTTGAAGAACACGCAAACAAGATACTGATGGCATGATGTGGTCCAGAATTCCAAGGGGTAGGCAAACACTGGGTTGAGTGCTTTCTTGAAAAGCATCAGGATTGTCTTAAACTGTGTTGGACACATCCACTTGAAGAACAGCGTACACGTGCAGCAAATCCATACATGAAGGAAGCATTCTTTAAACTTGCCACAGAGTTAATTGAAGGCAAGGATGGGGCAGATCCAATTCCACCTGAGCTCATTTATGGCATTGATGAGACTGGTATTCAACTTGGAATTGGTCAGAAAGTTCATGTTGTAGGAAATGCTGGGAACAAAGTACAACATCAGACATGCAGTGGGGACAGAGAGAACATCACTGTGATTGTAACCATATGCGCTAATGGAACATCATTATCTCCAGCCATTATTTACAAAGGAGAAGGGTATCAGGCATCCTGGAAACAAGATAATCCTTTAAATGCATCGTAAGTGCATAATTTCTAGTTCAATTTGTAATGACTTACAGTTGAGCACAATTTAGACTTGGATATTCAAAGAAAGGCTACACAGATGGAGAGATTGGTGTTGAGTGGATCAAAGACTTTGAACAGAAAACACATGAAAAGGCCAATGGATGCTGGCGATTGCTCCTTGTTGATGGACATAACAGTCATTACATGTGCAGTTTCCTTGACTATGCTCACAAGAACAAGATTCACATACTGTGTTATCCATCACACTCGACACATATTTACCAGGGACTTGATGTGGTAATATTCAGTGTTTTGAAGCACACCTGGACACGACATCGAGATAACTATGAAAACACAAGCCAGCAGAAGGTTAAAAAGCAGACCTTCTTGAGTGTTTATGCTGGTGCTCACCTTGATGCCTTAACCAAATCAAATATAAAAGCAGCCTTCAGAAAGACTGGCATAGTTCCTTTAAATTCTGATGCTATTACTGAAGACATGCTGGCACCAAGTCGACGAACTTCCACACAAATGACATTTCCAGTCACTCCAGAGACACCTGTCCATATAATGTCAGACATGATCCACCATTACATTAGCCAGCAGGCTGCAGATGAGGATGGGGACTTGTCAATGGATGAAGGTTACGATTCAGTTCTCATGACACCTATGTGACATGCTGTTAAAGAGCTTGAAAACTCTTCTTTATCTTCTCTGGTTTCCGTGAATACACCAAAATCAACCAATTTGGTACCGCATTTTAAACCACATACCATATCGCCATTCTGAAATCGACACTCAGCCCTGCTTGACAGAATACCACAGACAGATTTTGAATGTGAGTTACAGGAAGCCCTCTGAGAGAGCAAGTACTGAGACAGGAAGAGGAAAGAGGCTATGGTTGAAACATTTGCAACATCAGTATTGCAAAATATGTATGTGAAAGATGTGAAGACACACCTTGAGCACCATGAAAAACAATCCCAGAAAAAGAAGAGCAAAAACCAAATTTTTGGTGATGGCATGCCCAAACTAATGACAGGGGATGACTTCTTTAATACCATGGTGGAGTCTGAGAAAGAGAGAGAGAAGGATAAGCATGAGAAGGATGAAAGGAGGATTATTAACACAAACCATACAGAAGTTTTGAAGGAGTGGAAGAAAGAAGAGAATGTGTGACTGGCAAGAAACCATGCAGTCCGAGAAACTTATCAGAAAGCCATTAAAGAATGGAAGGAGGAGGACAGCTCTGCTCGTATGGAGGGAAGAAGACCAAGATGGGAAAAGCCAAAGCAGGGGAAAATTGAGTCGTTTGTTCCTAGACCAAAGAAACCTACAGCAGCTCAAGAGAATGGGGTTGATGATGAAGATGAATATATGGATGAAGATGATTAGCGGCAGTATGCTGGTTTGATTACATAATTCCTGTTGCCTAATTTAGTACATTGTACATGTGATGTGACTGTCCCATTGAGTGGGAACGATCTGATAACAGGTTTTTTATAGATGGTTGAATTTCTCAACAGCCTCTTAAGATATCGAGTTATGCCGCTGTCATATTATAGATATAACTGTTATACATATTTTTGTGCAGACAGAATTTCCATAAAATAAACCTAATTTCTTTAAATACACTCAGAGTTTTCAGTGTCCCATTGATCGGCAAGCGACTGTATGCCATTTTCCCAAATATTGGTATGAATATTCTTCATGTGACATTGAATGCAACTTGTTATGCTGTCTGTCACCCAAAAGGCTTTCCAAGTTCTATGGAAGCAATTAGTTATTCAGCAATGCACAGATGTCAATTAGTTATTCAGCAATGCACAGATGTCAATTTGTACTTACTTGCACAGCTTACAGCCTACAAATGTACTCAAGGGTTTGCTCAGCAGTCACAATTCAGATTCAACATCTGGAAGCACAGCTAGCCTTTCATTGGTATTGAGTGGTTGCATGAAATACCATACATCCATTGTACTGGACATATCTGTGTTATGAGCTGTTAAGGACGAAAGAGCTGGGGCTGAGTTTGCAGCAGGTTCACATATTGGCATTGCAATGGGTTGGGAGGTTTCCAAAACAAATGCTGAGGCTGTATTCTGCAGGCATCGCCACACAGCAGATGACAGCCCAGCCAGCCCAGAAGGTGTACCCATATTGGCTAGCGTTTTCAGAGGGCCAATCCCACATGAATGTGGAGGAGTTGTGATTACAGGTGCAGCCCTAGCATGTTTGGTTCCACAAGAACACTGAGATCCTCTCTTCCATTTCATATCTTGAGGAGAAGTAGCCTGTTGATATCTGCTTTGTGAGGGAATGTTAAGAAGTGTAGAGCATGATAGTGATGTCAATGTTCAGTTCTGAACTTCAGTTTGAACTTGAACCTTAGCTGAACTGGATGCAAGTTCAGTTCAACATTCAGACATTTCAGTAGAACCAAACTCATCATTCAGTTTTCGGTTCTCCTAATATTGGAAATCTGCAAATGGGTTCAAATGTGAGCTGAAGTGTACTTTTTTTTTAGTTTCTATGTTAGAATGTACATTGCTGAACATTGTAAAAGTATTCTAAATACAATGTAAGGGTCATAGTAAACTGCTGCAAATATTTGCTTGTTTGGCAGTGCCTTTAGATGTAACTACTGCACAGCATACAGTTGTAAACACAATGACATAATATGAAAGCTCTGAGTCTTCATGCAGAAAGATGCTCCTCCTGCTCCATTCCTCCTCAATCTGACACCTGGTGACCTGACTTTAATCTTTCCAATGGCCATTAGGTTATCCAAGTGACAGCCCTTTTGTCATTGATCTTTCCAATGGCATTCCAGCTTAGCTGCTTGAAACTTACTACTCAGTAATAACTCTCTCTTGCTCTGAGACTCTGAGTTTGACACTTGATCTAAGGACTTATTTCTTTCTGATGACATTTGATCTCTATGACAGCAACTCCTACTGAAAAATACTGCAGCTTCTTGGCAAAAAAATTGCATTGGACTCTCAAAATTTGTGACAGAAACTTGTCCATAACAATTATCCACTTGTAATTTGGAGTCTGGCATTGGATCTGTCATCTCAAGCCATTCCGATGGCACCTTGTCCTCAAAGTTGAAACACTCTTGCTCTGACACAGTCTGAAAGGTATATAATGCACAACCTCAAGCTAGCTTGCACCCTCAAGGTTTTAACTCAAGTTAAATGTTCTATTGTGAATTCTACTATTCAAGAAGGTATGTGATTTCAAACTTACCCTTATCATTACAATGCTAATACTATTTAGTTACATTACCATGTCTCACTCTTCCAATGCCTCCCACTCCCACAACTCCATTCCCCACTCTCCCACCAACTTGGTTTCTTTCCCTTCTGCTAACTTGGTTCCTCGCTCTACCAACATCTCTCCCTGCTCTTCCAATGTCTCTGATGCTGGATGTGCTGTTTGTGCAGATGGGACTTTGAAAGACATGTCTGAGATACAGTTCTTCTATGACAAGGATGATGACCTTCTGATGGCTACTGCTTCACCCTCAGAATCAGAAGACTTTGTAACTGAAGCCTCAAATATGAAAGGAAAGGCTCCCATTAAAGTGCATACTTCAATGCACAAACCAAAGCCTTCTCAATGTGTACATGAGGCTGCAGAGTCTGAAGTAAGCTCAAGAGCTGCTAGAAAGCCACAGAAGAAGTGCCCTGCCTCTGGAAGTCCAAAGTCATCACATCAGCCTCTGAAGAAAACCTCTTTGGTTGCTTCTAGTGAGGAACTTCAGGTGGACACTGAAAAGGAACTGAGTGAAGACACAGAGAGGGAACTCAGTGGACCTGACAACACAGATCTTACATATGAGAAGTTGAAGCAAATGGGTGATAACAATCATGCAGTACATTGTTCTATTTATGTTCTACTTCTAATTACTGACAATGTATATTCTTCAGGCTAGTCTTCCTCATAATAAGGAAGAATTAACTGCTGATGTTTGCCTCATCTTCCATTGTGACAAGACATACAAGAACCCCAATACCAATAAAATCCTTGATGGTAATTGGTGTATGTTATGTCTGTAAGTATCTGGTTTCATTTTTATTTATTTGTCATATTAATGAGTTTTGAAGTGAAAAAAACTCTGGTAACTCAAAGTGCTTCCCTACTGGAAGCACCAGTACTCTTCATACACATATTGCATGGTAAGCTAATCCATAAATTGTCTACTATGTGTCTAATATTCTACTTTACTGTAGACATCATATTGAAGAGTACATAAAGTGCTGCAAAACAGTTAGCATTGAGCCTAATGCTCATGCATTATCTAAAATTCCTTCTGCAGCAAGTAAAGGGTAAGCTTTATTATTTAATTCATTTATCTAATTCTAATTGGTTTGAAGTGGTATGACACAGGGCACACTCAACTCTACAGTTAAACAGGTGCCGAAACCTCCTGCATTTTCATGGAATGGCTTATTCAACCACATAATTGAAATGATTGTTTGTGAGGATGAGGTATGTGACCTGTAGTAAGAACTTTTATTATATTTACTTATTCTTCTATAGGCATTTCAATTGGTAGATAGAGGCAGTTTTCAATGTCTACTTCGATACTGCTGCCCCTCTATTGCAGAAAGCAATATCCCCCACCACAATACATTGCAAAATGAGATTATACATTGATCTTCTTTCATTATGGATATTGTTAAAGGGATTTTGAACAGCATCCCTAGCAAAACGTTACTCACATTCAACTTGTGGACTTCTGCAACTGGAGAACCACATATTTTGATAACTGGTCACTATATTTATTCTCTGCCTGACTGACCCAACAATTGGGAATTGTGAGATGAACAGCTTGCATTTGAGACCATTGAGGGTTGTCACAAAAGTGTGAACATTGCAGCAGTTATTATGCATACTATTGACACATATAATCTTTATGAAGAGGTATGTAATTAGTTTTTAGTACATTATATTGTTCATACTCATGACTTTATATACAGCCTGGATGGATTACAAGTGATGGGGCATCAGTTAATAGGATGACAATTTGGGAGCTCAAGAAACTTCTGAGCTTTAGTGATATTGAGTGGACTGCAAAAGAACATGATATTTTGTAAGTGCACTACTACTTTACACTTAGTAATTGTTCTAATTATTTTATAGATGTATGGAGCATGCTGTCCACTTGTCTGCAAAGCACTTTGTTCAGACTATTGCTCCCACATCACCTAGCATGATTAATAAAAAGATCAAGGCTGCTCTTAAGAAGTCAAGTCATAAAGGTGATCTTGACCTTGATGAACTTGACAAAGAACTTGCCAAAATTGATCTTGAGGCTGAGAATGAAGGTGAGGGTGATGGCAAGGATGAAGATGAAGTTGAGGGTGAAGCTGGAGGTAAAGATGATGGTGATGATGACTTCACCTTTCAAGCCAGTGACTTGCTTGGAAAGGCACTAGCCTTAGTGAAACAGCTATGTCTATAATTTGGTTATTTTATATTCTAAATAGCTTATTCAAATTATAGATTCATAAATCTCCTCAAGCCCATGTGTACTTCAAGTCGACATGTATTCAAGTTGATATCAAGCCACTTGAGCTATTACTTTGGATTTGTATGTGATGGGCTTCTCTATATAAGTTCTTGGAGCACTTCACATTCTTGAGAAAGGTAAGTATCATTATTATAAAAGCTAGTTCAATTCTAACAATATGTTAGGGTGTTGATCAGTTTGTGCTCCTCACTGACAAAAGTGAGGAGGTTCTGGATCTCCCAAAACAATGCCTCTATTCAGACTTCAAAATGTTGAAGTGGGACTGGAAATAACTGGATACCATGAAAGAAGTATTATGTGTAAGTGTTAATTTAGTAGCTTGATATTTAATTCAATTGCATTGATTTGATTCTTTAGGAACCAGCAAAAGTGCAACAGACATTTTCAAAAGTTCATTCCCCCACTGTATGGCATATCATACCCAGTCTTGAGTATATCATCCAGTGCTGGGAGTCTATGATTTCAAAGCCAAATTTCAGTAATGTAAAACCAGCTTTACAACAAGGTGTTCACAATCTCAAGAAGTGGTATCATCATGTAGAAGATACATCCACAGCCTACTTTATCTGTTTAGGTATGTAGTTATTTTTATATTCGTGAGTAGGGATCTTATTATTTTGTTCTGAAGTTCTCGATCAAAAAATAAAGAACATGTACTTCCACTGCTGCTGGAAGAATTCTGAGTATCAGGAAGGAATGAGAAGACTTGAGGCAGTTGTAAGTAACATTTTTTATATTCTTCATGGTCTTCATATACTGATGTACAACTTACTTCAGTTTGACAAGTATTACAAACCACCTGAAGACTTTGTTGTGGAATCTTCTACTCATAAATGTGTGTCATGTTTCTATATTTATAGAGTCCACAAGAATACTTATTATTATTTCATCCAGCTTGAAACACTGCATCCTCAAGTAAAACAGACCTTATGATGTATGGCAGCTCATATCTTCTCAATGCCGTGCAGTCTTATCAGAAGGAAGAGATGGCACTTTCAAATCCTCATGCTGAGTTGGAACAGTACCTCTCTTCAGGTCTGGAGCCAAAAGAACTTCAAGATGTTGTTGGTTGGTGGGGAGTAAGTAATTTATATCTTTCTTTTCTAATCTATTATTGACATATATTACTTTTAGTGGCAGAGTGATAGGAAGTATCCTACACTCAAGCATATGGTGTGTGACTACTTAGCGATTCAGGGATCTGCTACCCCTTCTGAATGAGCTTTCAGCAGTGGTGGGATCACAGATGTTGCATGTTATAATTGACTTACACCTGAAATCTTTGGCACTCTGCAAATCCTCAAAAGTGCCTATCACAATGGGCACATCTCCACTTCTGAGCAAGCAGCTGAGCACATCAAAGCATTGATTACTGAGCTATATGGTGAGCAGAATGATGCTGAGCCTGATATAGAGCTGGAGCCAGAGCCGGAGCCTGAGCCTGATGAAGACTGAACTAGTTGTAGATTGTAGTGCATACATAGTATTCTACATTATGTACTTCACTCAATAAAAACTTGTTTAGTTTTCTCATATTCTGATATTTCTTCAAGGCTAAGTAATATTTAAACATTGTAATCATTAGCTCTTAAGAGTTATGACATATAAAATACAACCTAAGTACTAATAATACCCAAGATAGATGACTGGAACAAGGAGGTGAAGGAAGCATATTGCAGTATCTTGGAGCAACTAGGCAGCTAGCTAAGGATATTTGGATTCCAGTCACAGCTGTACTGGCTTGGAAGACAGCTCCCTCCAACTTCAAAACAAAAACTAGCAATCTTCAATGCTTTCCAATCAAAATCCCTAACACAACTATATATATACACAATCAAACTCCCTCTTTCTGTATTTCTCCAGTTCCCTGAATTGCTGAGGCATCTGGAACTCATATGAGCAGAGTTGGATGCTCCTAATAGGACAACCCCAGTGGATGGAGAGTGACTACAGAATGTCCTGAGTCAACTAGAAAGTTTACACATATCTAGGATTAATATCAACTCTTTACTCATGCTGTCTCCAAGCATTGCCTTTGGTGCAATAAAGACCCTTTGTGTGGAACCATGGTGGACAGACCAGCTCAAGATGCTGGAGAGGCTTATTCCTGCATGCTCAAACTCACTGGAATGCTTAACATTGGATTTCACCTATTGGATTACCATGTCAGGTATGTCTTTCCATGCCATAGTTGAAGTACATACTAACTTTAATTATCAGAGGAATTCATTGCAGTTGAGCTACAAGGACTGAAAAACAAAATCTCATGATACATCAACTTCAAAAATGTCATGAAACTACATATTGTCAGGCCATACCATAAGTTTCATATATTGTCCACTATAATTACAGTGGATATGCAATGTATGGATCACAGTAATCATGGTGGCATTCAAGTGAGGAAGGAGGGAGAAGCATCTATGAGAACTCTGTCACTAGGGAAGCTGATGCATGTGTGTTCCTAGCAATGGCCCACTCTATTACTCTTTTTGTAAGTGCTGCCTACTTCCTTTTCAGAACTGTTATTAATAGATCATATGCCAGCATGCCACTAATTTAATGGGTGCTTCTTTGAACCTTCATATTCTCTCTCATGAAAGCCCACAAAACATATCAAAAAACAGTAAATATGACAGCATTTAAACATTCAATCAACATATATAAATGATATTATACATTTATATTTAGCTTAAAGCATGTTCAACATATTGCTTTGGACTCAGCCCTAAGAAACATACATTATTTCTGTAGTGCAACATATAATATTAGTCATATATTGTTTCCATACTACAATAATCATGAGTCCATGTGTTCCAACAAGATGTAGAAAGGAAGAGTAAGTATGCTATCATGCCTTTTGCAAAACCAACCAATGGTAGTACAATATGAAATAATGTTCTGAATACCATGCTAGTAGTATATATGCACAAGTCTGTAGGACTGTAATTTTTTCGTCTGACCAAAACTCAAGCAGACTTATATAGCATTTACAAAGGATATTTACAGCTCAGATTCAATATATTAGCACATATGAGTATGATATTCACTTATATTACATTATACTACTCAATAAATATGTTATAATTTCAATGTTTTCACATTGCATAAACCTCCATATGATGCAGCAGGCACAGCATGAGCATTCCGGCAGCTTCAATTTGGAGTCAAGATACATCACCATGTGATTTACTATTATTATCAATGTTTCGGAGCATTTGGGTTGCAACTTGCGAGTGGCTGCCAGCAGTGTAGTAGTGCATGCCAAAGCTCTGTCCAGTGTGTGCTCTCTCAATGATACCATACTCTAGAACCTCCTTGGATAGCCTATCACAATTGTAGTATATTAGTACAGTAAACATATATGCAATACATCATAGATTAACTAATAAATAAAAATAAAATAATGGAAAAACATAACATGGAGTGAAACATATCATCAACATATTATCCTGCTATGCATAGGGGTATGAAAGCATAACAACAATATAATTTGATGCAAAAAAGAAGTAACAGAATGATGTCAAATTAAAAGTTGATGGAAGACATAAACAAGCACCAACCTACAGATATGGGCACATCAGGATTGCAGGGCATGCATAGGTAACAAAACAGGATGGAGACAGATGGGCACATTGAAGTATCCTTCACTTATGGTAAGTATGAAGCCACATCAAGCTACACTATAATTACAGTGGATAATTGATGAGGGGACCTACTATAACTAAAGTAGTCCATACATCATGTCATTACTATGATTACCATGAATAATGTATGAGCCATACATCATCTGGTGGTATCGTCAACATATATCATGCAGACTTATTTGCTCAATATGCCAGATTGGTACTTCAAACATTTCCCAAGAATGCTAAAGTCAAAGAAATCTACCTTGCTATAATCCACAAGTTCAGGCTGAACTACAACTCAGACTCAGAACTCAAAGAGAAGGAGAAATTGGAGAACTTGAGGTTTTTACTGGATACTGTACCATTATGACCAACTGTTCACGAGATTTTTGTGTGACAGCCATGTTTAGTTGGACCTTCTGTTCAACGACCTGTAAGGTGCATGACAAAACCCAAATCTGTTCAAATTTAGGCTCACAAGCAAAGCAAGTGCTCACAAAATTTGACCATGGTTGTTGTACCTCTGTTCAGGCCTGGCTGTGACATGTGATAAATCCAGGATCTGTTCAAGTTCATGACACTGTGTGACGTGTGACTGAACAGTTGGTTGTAATGATACAGTAGTATGACTTATTCAATGAGTTGGCATTGCTTGTCTCCCATAGTAAAATATTAAAGTCTGGTTCATGGTTTGAATACCTTTTGAACCTGAACCATAGGTTTGGTCCACAGTTCAGACATTTCAGCTGAACCAAACCTAAAGTCCAATTCTGGGTTCAGAGGAAAAGGTCTCTGAACCGGACTGAACTGGACTTTGACATCACTAGAGTGTGAGTCCAACAATGAGGTTGGATTCACCAAATTGAACACTATATGCGAATGTAAATGGCTAATCAGAATGGGAAGACCTGGGTAGTGTGGATTCTGAACAAAGATGACATGGTTCTGTGTCTGTGGATTCAGATTAGGTGACCAGTGAGGTGGAAGAGGTGGGATAGCTAATCCAGATGATGGTCCAGCATGTCCCAGAGATGAAATAGCCATTCTTTGATAATCTTCCCAGTTAACATGAGACCCAGGAGCAGGTGGTGAGTTATTGTAAGGAGCACAACACTGACAAGATGAAGTGGCCTAGAGACGAGTATGTTGAGTATTCATTGTAGGTGTAAGTGCCATGCTTATCTTTTCGGACATTAGCATATTATCGCCATGTTTGTATCTACTGAGCTAGACAAACACGAATCTTACATAAATACACTATGCACATACATGTACAAAGGGACTTACTCCCATTACACATAGACTACCAATATACTTGGTCAGGTGTACTCGATGGGACCATAAGTCATAAAGGATAACAACCTTTACACTTTTTTACACCCCCTAGCTATTGCAAAGTCTACACTTTGCTATCAACTCCAATACCACTGCAATGGACCACACATCAATCACCATCAGGAAATTTCCTACAACGGTAACCCCACTTCCACACAGAACATCATGGAATTCCCAAATTGAGAACAAAGTGAACCACATGATGTTGCATATGCCTTCCACCACCAAATCATTACCACAATGAGGGGAGGGGCCCTGCAACTCCCCTCCAGCTGGACAGCCCAGCAGGCATGATAAAGAGGCTCAAGCCTCCAATATAATCCATGAAAACACAAACTCAGGATCTGGACAACAGAGAGTGAGTGAGCACAGGGGAAGGGACAGTGACCCCCCCTGGAACAATACATGAACCTTAGCGTAAGAGCTACAACTGCATAACCCAATGCTGACCCATGGATGGATGCAAGATGAGCAATCACTTGAAGGAGACGTTGAGGAAATCGAGGACAACCTCGAAAGCAAAATGACCTCATTCAAACAGCTACACTCTGACATCAATAACCAAAAACTTGATGCGATGTTCCATACAGCAGTTCAATGAGTCTTGTCAATGCTTACCCAGAGCGGAATGAAAGTCAACCCAGATGAACCAAGGTTCATAGAGGCAACCATAGCACTAATGGGCAAGCTTATGCTAGCCTACTATGCCACCCAACAGCAGAAAACTGCATCGAGACCTGAGACGCCAATGTCTCAAATAACAGCCAGCAGAATGGAAATGGTAAACCCATTCACTAGACCCAAACAGGAGAACATATCAGAAGTAATACAAGAAGTACCACCTCCAATGCAGAAAGCAGCGAATGCTGCAGCTATGGAAGCACTGAGCTTCCACCCACTAGAAACATCATCAGTACCAGGGAACCTAGCCCAGGGAACAAGCTTTATACCATGAAACGTCTCGACAAGACCAAACCAAGTCCACTCGAACACACAGATCCCAAGGGCCCTATGATGGGACAACTGGCTGAAACTCCAGTGAATGAGAAATGAGGACATCAGCATCCACGGAGTCACTAACATTGAAGAACAGGGTGTTCTGTTCAATGGACCTGAACCAATAGACCTGGACAACATATCACAACCAGGTAAGGTGGCCTCCCCTTGGAATGCAACATTAGCCCATACCCAATTGGAAACTATGCAACCCCGCACCAGTGGGAACCCGACAAGACAAACCAATATGGGTATGGATAACCATGACCTACAGGATTATGAGTGCAGGAAATCACACCTACACCTGATTGAGGAAGAAGATCATGAAACAGAGAAGTCGAACACCACAAGATGGGGAAGGCAGTATTCACTGCCGCCACCCCATAGAAGCTCATTGATACACCCTGTGGCCCTGGAAGCCCAAGAATACTGACGAAACCAACTGCAGGAACACCTGCACATGACACTTCATGAATACTTAGCAACAAGGCTAGAACTACCTGAAGAATGTAGGCCCCTACAATATGATCTCAAATCAGTGGATAAATACTCAGGAGCGTCATCACTGTTCTTCGAACTAGAACGATGGCTGCTGGGACTAGCTGCACACTTGTGCATATGCCAATTGGGGGGCCCACAATGCAACCAAGAGTGTATCCTGCTCCTGCCCAAATTCCTAACTGGGGAAGCAAAACAATGGTACTTCCGGCACGTTGCATCGCCCATGAGAGCAAGGAACCGTTGGTCATTCAACAATGTTATAATTGAACTATACAACAGGTTCGTTCATATCTTGGACAACCAAGAGGCCAGGGAGGCCTTCTATAAGACACACTATGTAATAGAGCAGGGGCTCCAAGGACTATATGACACACTGACCGACTACTCACAATGCATAGCAGTGCCCCTTGATGACCATGAATTCACCCATGTTTTCTTGAAGGCCATGCCCTCCATCATCCAAAGGAAGTTACTGGAAGACATAGGACTATCCCCCAAAATGAACTCATCTGAGGAATTCCTCACAGAAGGATGAATATTCGAGGCATTATATCACACCAGCCAAAATGTACATAGGTACCTGGATAACTTCATTGGGCCCCTTAGTGCCCAAATGCACTCAGTGCAAAATAACACTGTGCAAACCAGAACCCAGGAGCATGTACCCAATCAGGTACAGCACCATAATGAGAACTATAGGACTTTACCTACACTACAACCTGCAAATGCAGGAAACATGAGAGGAATCATTCGGACACCAGCAGCAGAGCCCAGCCCAGCACTGAAACCAGCAACTACCCCGCAAGAGGCAAAGGGCATCCACCATACAATGCAACAAGTCAGAATAGCAACTCCAGTGAAACCAGCAGCACCAGCAAAAGCTGGCCCATTCACGACATGCTACAATTGTAACAAGACAGGACATTTCAGAAGGGACTGCCCCTTCCCTCAATGAGACCAACTGAGAGCAGCCCACTCAGTGGATAATGATGCTGAGACAAGGGACCACCAAAATGATCAGGAGACATCTGATAATGGTGGTAATGAACAAGGACTGTATGGGGATGGGGAAGATATGATCCATATTGATGTCAAGGAATCCCCAAATTATGAATTCGACAGCGGGTCAGATTACTACAACCCTTATGACCATCAGGACTCGATGAGAGCATTGGTAGTGTACCCAGCAGTACCCCCACCAGCATACACACCAGCAGAACTGACAACCCAAAGGGTAACTCTGAGAGCTACAAAAGAAACAATTGAATGACCAATAATACCAGCAGAACAAAAGGAATGCTTGGCCACCTATGTACCAGTAGGAAAATCCAAAGCATGGACACTCTGGGACTCAGGAAGCATGACTACAGGGATAACCCCAACATACACACAGACAGCTGACATAGTGGTAAGTAGACTCTCAAAAGAATACATCCTCCAACTGGGCACCATTGGGAGCCGATGAAAAGGGTAATTGTGTTCTAGTAGTGAAATTGGCTCTAAGTTTGCAACTTACTTCACTACAAAATTCACAAGTCTCTTAAAATGTGAGAGGGGTTTGAGGTGGGTGTAGCCTCTTATTGTCTTATGTATTCTTCAATCGTTTAGAAGCCAAATGAACCGAAAAACAATAGAATTTTATTGTAGAATTTAAGCAATACACCCTGTACTACTTCAAACTCTGTAGAAGTAACCAACAATCTTTTACCAGTACAACTTCTTAGAAACCGAAAAAGAGCAAGTCTTTACTCTTTATGAAACCGCTTTATTGAAAACACTAAGTCCTAGGCCCTCACTGGAGTCTCAGAACCTTAGATTCTTTCCAAAAATACCCAAAATGCGAACCAAAACAATTCTATATCTTTGAAACAAAAAGACCTAAACCACTACCCAATACCTATTGTACCTGGGCAAGAAAGGCACTATTCTGCTTGCCCTCTTACCCTCTATAGTACCTACTTAAATACAGGAAACAGAGCAGTATTACTAAGAGTTTCTCAGACACTGTATACTACATATATGTACATGAAACACTTCCCTGTCTTTTACCTGTATCTTTCAATCATATGTCATTTGGAGCTGAGTAAACCCGAAGTATTAGGACACTCTAGACTACTCAGTCCTCTTATTTTCAGATGGTATAGTGTCTTACTCTGTGTCACTCTGGGCAGATAATAATAAAACATCTACTTGTGTCCGATGTTTTACCCCTATCCTGGTCCGGACTTCGGTGAGATCATGTCATGTAGTACTAGAATAGGATGTACTCGACTCCAGCTTTAGAACGAGACCAGAATCATCCAGATTGATGAAGAATAGACCATTCTATTCCACTCTGAAATATTCATTAATTCATATTTATTTCATTGACTATTTGTTAGACTTCGATCCTGATGCCAAACAAACAACTTAGCGGTATCAAAATGAAATGAAATGATATACAAGTCATGTGACTGGCAGAAAAGCGGTCCTTTCAATATTCAATATCTTTTCCTACACACCAGGCTAATGGTAGGTTGGACATGAAAGCACTTGTACTCTATTTTATGTTGTAGACAGTTGAATATTAACCCGAATTAGAAGGGTAATAAGTACAATGCTTGCTAATTTGTAGCAGTCCATAGATCTTTATTTATTATCTGGGGTTCTTCAATGTATACAGATTTAATACTGTAAATGGTAGAAATGCACAATTTTACGCCTAAATGCACAGGTGGCGTCACACCGATCGACCATAAAGTATGGTACATACCTGAACCTGGGAATACCAGGAGCAAACAAAGCTATGTATGCAGACATGGCCAACTTCGACCAATATGATATGATCATAGGAATGCCCACCATGAGGGAGTTGAAGGTACAATTGGACTTCACCAATGACACTGTTATCATTGATGGGCAGGCATTCCCTGCAGTATGAGTAAACCTGAAGGAGACGGATGGGAGACTGTGCTGATTCCGATCAGGCAATATAAGAGAAAAATGACTAGGCCACTGGGCCCCTAAACCCACTATTGAGGACGAACCTGATAGGGAAGGGACCCACCCCATGAAAACACTACCAGAAGGACACCCTTCATTGCTTATGACTGAGGAAGAATACCTTTGGAACCCAATACAACCACCAGCACCTAAACAGGAAAAACAAGAACCCACAGAAACAACAGAAAGAATATGCCCACAAAAGGAAGATGCTGGACACCCAGCTAAAACGACTGAACCAGCAGCTGAGTACTGTCAACCTACATTATCAAAAGTCAAAGTGGAGGACATGGTAACAGACCTACCTACACCAAAATACCTACAATACAACAATCCACAGCACGAATCACCATCAGTGTGGACTTACAACCCACACATGCCAACAGAATGGAACTGCATGATAGCCGACATGCAGAACATGGGAGAAGTCAAAGAGATCATCAAGAGTGCACTATATGGATCACCCCAACTGCATGAGATCTCTGACCAGATTGAATACACCCCACCCCCTGATACAAGGATATATCACCTCAACCCAAGTAGTGAACCAGAATATGAACGATCGATATGTGACCTCAGGAAATGATATGCACCTAGCAGCATCAAACCACCACCCAAGGTGGACAAAGGAAAGAGAAAGGAAGACACATACACTAAGAAGGACATTCCCTCCCTGTGGCAACACTGGGCAGAAGACTACTCAGACCTCCTCAATGGCACACCTGAAAGGTTACCACCATTCCAAGAAGTCAATCATGAGATTAATCTAATCAATGAGAATAAACGATACACATATCACATGCCCAGGTGCCCCAATTCCCTAAGGGAAGAATTTCACAAGAAGCTCAACTGATACCAAAACGTGGGATTGTGGGAACCACAATCAGTTACCCAAGTGGCACCACTACTATGCCTGGCAAAGAAGGACAACTGCCTTTGCACCATAATCAACACGCGCCAACGAAACGACAATACAGTTAAGGACATAACTCCTCTACCAGACTAGGACATAATATGAGAAGATGTAGCAAGGAGCTGCTACAGGTCAAAAATAGACCTGACAGATGCATATGAACAAGTACGTGTACAGCAAGAGGACATCACCAAAACCATGTTTGCTACCATCTGTGGCACATACCTTAGCCACATCATGCAACAAGGGGACTGTAATGCACTGGCTACCTTCCAGTGACTAATGACAGCCATATTCTGGGACATGATAGGCCAGTTCGTACATGTGTACATTGATGATATCTTCATCTTCTCGAACACCATTGAGGAACATGAGGCCCACCTCAAACTAGTGTTTGACTGCCTGCAAGCAAACGAACTGTTCCTCAAATGGGTGAAATGCGAATTATACACAGAACAGGTAGAATGTCTAGGCCATCTGATCAATGATGAAGGGATACACCCTGACTCAGACAAGCTGAGCCACATTCGGGATTGGCACACACCCAGAAACTATAATAACATGCAACAGTTCGTGGGCTTAGTCAATTATATTGGGCACTTCCTACCCAACATATCCACATACACTAGCCCACTCCTAAACATCACTCAGAATGGAGCCCCATTCATGTGGTGACCACTGCACCAGCAGTGCTTCGACATGGTCAAGCAGATATGCTGCAAAACACCAGTACTATGGCTGATCGACCCCAAATCAAACCAACTAATATGAATCATATGTGACACATCTAAGATGGGAATAGGGGCGATGTATGGCCAAGGACCAACCTGGAACAAATGCTGACCCATGGGATTTATGTCAAAAAAATTCACCATGGCGCAACATAACTACACAGTACATGAGCTACAAACACTAGCAATCCTGGAAGCTCTCCAGAAGTGGGAGGACAAGTTGGTCAGGTACAAGATACACATCATAACCGACCACAAAGCCCTTGAATTCTTCAAAACACAAGGCAGGATGTCTAACCAACAGCAACAATGGATGGACTACATGGCCAGATTCACATTTGACATCACATATGTCAAAGGAGAATATAATAAAGTAGCAGATTGCCTCTCTCACTACTATGAAAGTGACACACCACAAGACAAACATGACATACATGAGTACATTCAGGCTGACACGAGAATCGACCCCATGGGAGAAGATCTCCCCTATGCAAGACACGAGAAACTCCTCAACCACACAATAGAAATAAGAGCACTAAGAGCAGAAGAAGTACACCATAGTAAATGGCTACAAGAAAAACGAGAACTATAAGATATCAAAGCACAGGAGCTGGCCAAGCAGAGTAATAACACCAGCATACCGCTGGAACCGAATATATGACAAGACAAGGATGAGATCACCCTAGAAGAATCTATGTTTGACAAGATACTGCTACCACCACCACCAGCGACAACCAACAACACATTTACCCAATCAATAAAGAAGGGATACCCTGAAGACAAACTCATGAGTATCATCATGAATAGCCCAGAAACATTCCCCCACTTTCCCATTATGGATGGAATTATCTGCACCAAGAATGTAAAAGGGGACGAAGTGGTATGCATACCATGAAACAGGGCACTCATAACAACAATCCTGGAACAAGCCTACAAAATAGTAGGACACTTTGGCAACCAACACACAACCAAATACATACACAGATGGTACTGGTGGCCCCAGCTGGTGAAAGACACCCGGGAATTCTGTCAAACATGCGAACCATGTCAAAGAGCAAAAAGCTCCAACCAGTGTCCAGCTGGAAAACTACACCTGCTACCTATACCATCCAAGCCATGAGACTCTATAGGTATGGATTTTGTGGGACCATTCCCAGAAACCAAAGGACACAACTACCTCTGGGTAGTAATATGTCACATGACCAGCATGGTCCATCTAGTCCCAGTAAACACAAAAATGTCCCCATCCAAACTATCGTGGATTTACAAAAGAGAAATCGTGTGATTGCACAGTCTACCTAGTTCAATAGTCAGTGATCACGGCCCCAAGTTTACATCCCAATGGTGGAGATCCCTACACCAGATAATGGGTACCAAACTGCTTATGTTGACATTGTTCCACCCACAGACGGATGGACAAACAGAGTGCATGAACCATAGTGCAGGGCAGATCTTCTGAACAATGGTATGCCCAGACCAAAAAGATTGGATCGAAAAAATCGATATGGTAGAGTTTGCAATCAATTCAAGCATATCTAGTACCACAGGGTACACACTGTTTGAATTAAACTATGGGTATCTACCCTCTATGCTCTGGGAAATCTGTAGCAATGAAACAGCATACCACAGGGTATGCACATTTGCAGAACAAGTGTTCCTGAACATTGCAGAAGCCCATGATGCAATAATTGCCAACTGCACATTCCAAACACACTATGCCAACCAAAAACGTAGCAAGGAGCCAGACATACAAGTAGGAACAAGAGTATTCCTATCCACCAAAAACCTTGACATCACAAAAGGACAGCCAAGAAAGCTATGCCCTAAATACATCGGCCCCTATCAGGTCCTGGAAGCATTTCCAGACACATCAACATACATGCTGGAACTACCTCCAGCACTCCTCAAATGTAGAATATTCCCTACCTTTCATGTCAAACTTCTGAAGCCATTTATGGCATCAGACAATACCTTATTCCCCAATAGAACACGCCACGAACTGTATGACTTTGGCATCGACAAAGACCACAAATGGTTTGTGGACGATATCATCAGCCACCAATGGATGAACAACAATAACCTGGAATTCCAGGTCAAATGGAGCCTCGGGGATGTAACATGGGAGCCCATGTGTGAGTGCAAAGACCTCGAGGCATTGGACTGCTACCTGAAACTCCAGGGGGTACAAAAACCCAGGGCACTAACAAAAACAACCAGTGGCAGTTGACTCTGGAAAGAGGCAGCAAGAAAGGGTAATGATCATGTGACCAGAGCGGAGATTCAAACAAAAGGAAAATACAGGGACACTACCTACATGGACAACCCTTCAACACAACCATGCTACTCTACAAGACCACACACCAAGCTCAACCTGACCATGCCCCTCGACACCAACTGACCCCAACACAAATCTTTCAGCAGGAGTATAAGCTCCCTCCACAACACCAGTGGGACCTCCCACACACAAGAATCAACCGAGAACCCGCCATTGAGTTCTGAAGAGGGGGGAAGCAGACGGGAATGAACACACATACCCACCATGCCCACACTGCCAACAGGACAATATGGAACAACGTGGGGACCACTCCCCAACCTCGCACCATTCGGAACAGGACCTATGGAGGATACCCTCCCATGAACGCAGCTCAAGAAATGTACCCACACCACATGGGACACCCATACCAACCACCACTGTACAGACCATGGGTGCCCTACTGGGGACAACCCCCAAACACGCAGCCTGCAACAAGCCAGATCGAGGAGATGGAAGTGGACAATGCTGATAGCACACTACCATGATCGAGAGAGAAGGAGAAGGAGAAGGAGAAGGAAAAAGCAAAGGAGAAAATGAAGGATAAAGGAAAGAAAAAGGCAACAGAAAGGGAACTAATCACACAAGAATGCAAGGAGTTGAACAGGGACAAGAGGGAGATCCAGCAGATGCTGGAAAGATTGCAGAACAAAGGGGCAGCCCTGGAACACAAGGAGGAGATATCACTGGACATCCTCTTCTTGATCAAAACACTATTCACCAGAATAGACAACCTCGAGCAGGAAAGAGGCCACCTCCAAATGGCAAATGAGGCCCTAAAGACAAGGAACCATTGGTTGGAAATAGAAATCCAACACATAAAGACAAAACGACCCCCCACACAGGAGGACACTCCTCCTCGGGGCAGCCTACACCATACACGGTGTCGTTCAAGGTAATAGATACCTTAGGTGTTCAGCAGGAAGTGACTTTATTCGTACCTAGCACCTGGGGGTCGAGGGATACTGATCGTATGTATTCCTGCAAACTCCTATGATATGGGATGTACAGTAAAGACTGTAAATGGGTGATGAACTGTGGGGCTTTGCTAGGTTTGCTTAGAACTTGGCCTGTGACTGGAGTGGTACAGCAAAGGCTGTAAATAAGAGATGAACTGTGGGAGTTTCTAGAGTATACAGCTAAAGCTGTACATGGTAACAACAGCTGCTAGAAACACTAGGAAAGCTTGTATGTACAGCAAAGGCTGTATATAAAGATTGGTGCTGTGGTGAAGGTCGAAATGAAGTTGAGGGCCTTGGTTGTTTCTGACTGTAGCTTGGTGGCTGCAGCGCATAAACTAATATGTGCTGTTACTGAATAGATATGATAAAAAGTGATGTTGAGATTCGATACGTTGAGTTGAGCTGCGTTATGTTGAGTTGAGTTGAGTTACTTTGATATTACTGTGAATTTATTTATACAGTGAGTTGCGCTGCATCATTTACATTAATAATAGAACTGAAGAAAAGCACAATAGATTCTGTATCTAATGTGTAAGAATAACTACTGGGGATGGACTGGTGAGTAAGATCCTAGCTAGTGACAGGCTATTTGGTAATGGATAAAACTACTGTCTAAGACTCAATTCCTCTCTCCTTTTATGCTCTTTTCCTCCTACTGCTGACTAATCCTATCCAAAACCAATCCTGCATTGTCCTTCAAATTTGGTAATGGTGGATCCATTGTCTTGAGGTGGAGGCTGCACAGAACAATGGTGTTCAAGGAGATGAGTCAGATCTTGAACAATAGTGACAGAAATAGTATTGCATTGTTCTGGTGATGAACAATGGAATTCTATTTATAGATCCCAGCAAACAATGGGCATGAAGACAATGGGTGAATAGGAGGACATTGTTCTGCACAATGGGTGCAAAAGAACAATGGAGTCCTATTATTAGAAACAATGGCATAACCTTGGTAAACGAATGCATAAGCATTGTTCTTGAACAATAGGTGTGAAGAACAATGGTGTTCTATTATTAGAAACAATGGCATGTCCTTGGTAATCGAATGCATAAGCATTGTTCTTGAACAATGGGTGTGAAGAACAATGGTGTTCTATTATTAGAAACAATGGCATGTCCTTGGTAATCGAATGCATAGGCATTGTTCTTGAACAATGGGTGTGAAGAACAATGGTGTCCTATTTTTAACGGTATCGATTATTGGTCACCAAGAAGTTGGGTATTGGCTTGTGTTTTCCATATGTTTGTTTCTTGAGAAGCGGTGCCTCATGAGAATTATTTGGTAGTGTATTCGGAAAGATCCGGATGATGTGGATTCCAGACATCAGGCCATATAGCCATATGTGTGTGTTTATGACTAATCAAGTTTCACCCACGACAACGGGAACCAAACAAATGGGCAAGAACAGAACAATGAGCACCACTACCTAGGGAAAGCACTCGACATTATGAAGAAACACCCAAGCAAAGCACCTGCACCCAGGAGGACACCCTCTGGCAGCAGACACAGCATAGCAGGAGGGAAGGCATCTTCCAAGCAGGGAGCTCACGCCCCACTAGAGCACTACCTTTATGAACATCAAGAAGTGGCATGGCATCATCATCATGACAAAGCCAAGAGCCATTCCAATTGGAAGGAAGAATGGCACCAGCCACACAACTAACATGCCCCAGACACCTACATCCACCCTGCACCATGCGACATGACCCTGCAACACACCATGAAATACCAGACAGGCAGATAGTACTAGAGGACGACAAACCAAGTAGACTGCTAGACCCCAAAAGGGAACCATGGATGTTCAATAAACAATGGAACTGGGAACTGAGAGATGACCAGGAGGCAGGAGGACCAGGACAGTATAACTGGCCACATCCCAGACATGTTTGGAGTAGTCGCCAACCGAAGAGGCAGGCTGGAATGAGACAATATGTTGGCAGGCATGTATGGGCCCACCATATACTTATCACAATGAACAAACACCACATATGCCAGGGCACTAGCCACAGAGGCATCAAGAATTGAGGTGCGAAATGACCGATCATACATGCCCAATAGTCCAGTATACAGAATAGCACCATGAGGGTTCCCCATGAACCCCCTCCAGGCGAACCGCCTGAATAAACTGGCACAAAGCTCCACGTATGAAGCAGAAGACAGAATGCAAGTGTACAAACTCCTACAGGTCCTCAGGCTGGCAGCTGAGAACACATGGCCAGAAGACCAGGATCATACAATGCAACACCTGCTGATAGCAGACGTATTTCGGGATGGTGTCCCCATCCCAGACCTCACACACTCGTTGGGACTACCCATCATCAAACGATCACCCTCCTCGCTGTCAGGAAACACCCAAAACATGTCTGAAGGCACTGGACTGCCCATGCCCAGCAACACGGAACTAATGAGGATCGATCAGATTTGCCAGTACATAGCCCACCACAGGCACTCGGAGAGTCACAACCCTATTATGGGCATAGCTATAGACTTCAGGTTCCAAGTGTGTAGAAGGATGGCCTTCAGATACTCACTAGGAAGAGCAATGGCTCCATTCAGAATGATGGCAAGGGCAGCATATCTTAGGGAACTAGCATTCTTGGTGGCTCAACCCCACCTCTATCAGGAAGAGATCACCCAATGGAACCTCAACCACCCAGGGGATGCATTTACACCACAAACTGGCCCCAACTTTTCCTTCAGGTGGATACACATAGACGAGGCACATGCCCCCAATGTCACCTGCACAGACATAGTGGAATTGCTCATTTGGAATGGCATACTGCCCTTGTGGATTGACCACACCTACCCATATGAGTTACACTACCTGGAAGGGCACTATGCAGGAACTCTCCCCCCACACTCCCTTCTGGACACTGTAGATGATGAATGATTGTGCCGCTTGGACAAGTTCAGTGAACCTCCCACCATACCAGAATGGGCAGGCTGGTGGACCCCTGAACAGAGCAACTTGGACAGGATACATACCCTGCAATGGATCACAGCATCCCAAGGCCCAAGATCGCATATGGGGAGATGGCTAATAATGGGGGATGCATCCACCTTCCGATACATTTCAGAAAGAGACTTGCCCCCCTTTATCCTGTGGCACATGGGCACCACCCTCACATCCACCCCCCACTATCCCTGGGGCCCATCACTACATCCAGTTATGCCCCACCAACTGATGATGAGCCGACTTCCCTGCAAGTAACTATCCCCCAATTGTCATCTCCATCCAATGGGGGGTCTAACGACCCACCGGAGGGACCTGTAGGACTGAAAGATAACAGGGGGACTAACATCCCACCAGGTGTTCAGCCCATGGACACTGATGATGCAACAGGGATACAGGATGATATGATGGAGGACACCCCTCTCTATGATGACCCCCCATCCACTTAGTATGTTCATCCTATTTTCATGTCTTAAGACCATCCAGACATGGTCTCAAGGGGGGGTATGTAAGCACCATGCTTATCTTTTCAGACATTAGCATATTATCGCTGTGTTTGTATCTACTGAGCTAGATAAACACGAATCTTACATAAATACACTATGCACATACATGTACAAAGGGACTTACTCCTGTTACACATAGACTACCAATATACTTGGTCAGGTGTACTCAATGGGACCATAAGTCATAAAGGATAACAACCTTTACAGTAGGCATTGTAAGATAGGAATGGAAAGCAAAATCTGAGGGATGTAATGTTAATACATTTTCATCTGAGGCGTCCTACACCCAAATGTTCCCCAAAATCTGAGCTCATACTTGGCCAGTACTTCATAGGTCCCTGTTTCAGAAATTTCAATTGAATACAATACCTGGATTACAAGGCTCCAGTGGAGCAAGTAGGTAAATGTTGTGGAATTATGACGCATTATCGAGTAATTTGAGAGTGGGCCGTATTAAAGAAAGAAAGCAAAGTAAATGAATATATCGAGGCTGTGGTAGGAGAACGAGTGAGTAGCCATTGGCGAACGCGTCGCGACTCGCGTAACGCGTTGCGTATGTATCACGTGTGCTACGATACAATATCAACAAATTTTGATCGGACCGTCTAGAGTCCGCTATCTCAGCTCGCTCACAGATCGCTACAGCGGACTATGAGCGATCTGAAGCAAAAACGGACTGGACCGAGCTCAGATCGCTTCAGCTCGGTCCGTGCAGCAACATTAGACTCAGGTGACGATCGTCAGATCCAATCGAGATGTGCTTCTATCCAAATTCATGTACGTCAGGCTTCAGCTAGTCACACACGTCACATTTGTTTTCGTAACTTAAGTGCCATTGCCAACTGAATAACCCGACTCCTCGGAGTTCGAATTCACGATATCACCCCAAACATACAAATTGCGTTTTCTCAAGCATCTTTTTCTCGTTGTCGTTGTCCACCATCACGAGTCTCTTTCATCACACATTCAAGCATCCCTATAGACTGGCATATCCTCTGGTTCGTATGTCATTCGTATGATACAAACTTGATTTGTTTCTCTCTTCTAAGCAAGAAGTATGGGAATTTGTTTTAAAAACATGAAATAGTTAGATGGTATGTAATTGTATACTTTAACTCAATCTTCTTGCAAACTTTCCTTCATGAAACTCAGGTCCTTCGCCTAAAATAATACTATAGGCCATGAAATTCGTATTCGCAATCGGGACCACTTCCCGTTGCCATATTTCTCATCTCTTGATCCCTCTGGTTCAAGTCACATACCTTTTTTTTATTACTCTGGTAGTATTTGTTCTCTTGTCGAACCTATTACCAGCCACCTAGCTTCGCCTCCGCAACGGAGGTTTCGCAACCATGAGATCTTGATATCAGTCTTGACCTATATAGTGTGGTATTAATCAATGTTCTAACGCAGGTGTAGAGACGGACCAACTGTCCAAATCACACAAGTTTGTTTGTCCTATTTTAGAAAGGCTTTCTATTCTTTCTAACCATTCTCGGCAGGGAATACTTTCCATTGCTGTAAACCATTTGAGCATGTCGAGGAATGATGCTGAGAGCGTCCGCTTTCAAGACGACTTGGACTTTACACTCGTCACATCGCTACTTTGCATCGCAACAGACGCCCAGTATAGAAATGCCACCTAAAATTAACGTTATTCGTACATTCTATCGTGATATTGCTTGTGACTTTCGTTATGGAGAAAGCAATATGGGATGCCATCCTCTGATTTGCGATGTCTCTTGGAGACAACCATTCCAACGACATTTTTTTTAAAAATCTTGTCTCTTCGATAACTTCTCGAATCCTACCTCTACAATTGTCAACCGGCATCAGCATTCCAGCAAGAAAAATAATTTACCTGAGCGTCAGCTCTGCGCTCATAGGGCTGGGAGTATGCTTCCTAATGTGTATGAAGTCGAACCAATTCAAAAGACGTAGTAGTCAAAATTCCCAACAACCAAATCATAGACTGGAGACTAACGATCGGGAGGCAAACCGAAACTTGAGGAAGTTGTTCCGGAAGATAACTTTGCGATCCAGAAGCCCGAACAGGACAGGAATTCAGCCAGACTGTAAAGCTTTCCATTTGTATCCTTGGTGGACGCTTAAGAGCGCCTTACTATCATGTAGATTCCAATGATGCGGCGTTACATTTCCAAGCCCAGCCAAGTGGGTACAAATCATCAAGGTAAAATCACAAACGATGATCTTGAAGCTTTGCGCACCGCTGGAGTCCGAGAACTTGCCTTACAATTTTGAATCCTGCTTGGAATATCAAAGTTATGATAACACTGATACGGGGGTGACCGCTTGCCATTTATCTCAATTTATTTATAGGGATAAACAACGAAACCGTTTACAGTCTCTGGCGACTTCGCAATTATTAATGCGGGCGGACAATCTGACTTTGGCGTCGAGAGTAAACTGATTCTATTGGGATGGTTGTACAGGAAGCTGGACTTACCGTTTAAAATTCCATTATACTACACTCTGCCATTAATTGAGCCAACTCATTTTTGTAGACTCGGTACGTCGTGGTAGCTTTATGTTTTGAAATGTGCTGACATGTTACCGTAGACATAGTCATAAATACTGACCCATTTTCAGGATTCCAAGAACAATCTGACTTTGACACACTCCGGAATCAAAATATTCAATCCACAGTACTATCTCATTCTAGCGAAAACGGGCACGAATACTTGTTCAAAGTCAGGGACTCGGCATGTAGCCATTCTAAAAAAAAACTTCATCCAGAAGTTTATAACTCATCTTTGTTGATGTTGATGGAAGCACTGGTTGCTGAAACTGAATTAACAATTTCATCGCGAAGAACGTGCAAATTCAAGATAGCCAGGGTCATAACTACATCTCCCTGATTCCTGATTCCTGATCTACTGTCTACTGACAAAAGTGTATCGCTATTCATGAACATGTTGTGTGTGTAGCAATAGGGAAGGGAATATCATGAACTACATCAAGTTCGGTTAAATGCCATACGATTGGTAGGCAAGGAATTGTTAACGGTAACTCAGCCGAAATGGTAAGTATAATCTTATCTGAGGTCACTATTGGATATTTATTATTATATAAAGTCCAATTCTGGTTAATAGTGATTTACCGAGGAGTTTGCGATAGGCAATGAAGAATGGACAGATGGTTCATACCAATGTTCGCTTGCAAGGCCCCACTCTTGTTCAAGCCATATTTCATCATTTTATGATAAATCAAGTGAAAAGTGATAAAATAAAAGCGCATTCGAATATGCACATGTTCACAACGGAAATCTGTAGGTGGAACATGAAGGTTAAGGAATACAGCATGAGTTGGGCGGACATGTAAGGTTCAAGCTCAAGACTTGTAATAACGTGACCCCTTGGATAGTCACGTCACGCAAGACGAAACACAACTTCAAATTGCGGGAAAAGAGAAAGTTAGAAACCCCTCCTTCATCGACATGCCCGACATTCATAGCTCTCAGATTTCTCCTTCAGGTCGAAGTATCATCGACCTGGCGCAAAAAATTGCAAAACAATACCACAATGTGCACAGTCTGTATCGTCATAATTCATGATTCATCTGTATAATCTGCTTTTGAACTCACGTCTTTCCTTCCAGTAACTCCAATTCATCTCGCATTTTCCCTCCTGGATGAAGTTCAGTCGCCGGAATACCCGGGAATTTTTCGATCGTTGATCCTCCACATGGGAGGTGATCCAGTAACTTACCTTCACCTTAATAATTTTTCGAATACACAGTAACTAACAACATTTTCTAGGATGAAATAAAAACGAGACTCCGAGAGGAAATAGAAAAGATGACTGTCTCATCGGACACGAAGTATCATACACTTACGAAGATAAGGCAGGACAAAAGCGATGCAACCAAAAAGGTTCTCAAAAATGCCTCGAAGTTCCGATCGCCAATGGAATCTTATATTACATCTCACCACATTCTGCTAGCTCTTCTGGAAGCCCCGGAAATAATTGCTATTTTAAAAGAAAAGAAAATCAATATTCAACTCGATCGTAGCCAACTTTCTCAAATACTGAGCGGCCCCAAATGCTCCAAAGAACTTTACCCAGCTCTCAATGCTTTCGGGGTTGATCTTGTCACGCTTGCAGAGCAGGGAAAGCTCGAACCCTTTGTAGGCAGAGTCGAACAATTACAGCGCATCTACACAATCCTTTCCAAAAAGTGAGTATCACGACTTTACTTCGGTTATCCTCTGATTTTTACTATTCACTCTCTAGAACTAAAAATAATGTCGTCTTGGTTGGCGAATCTGGAGTGGGGAAAACTGCAATTGTAAAAGGTTTTGCCCAGCATATATTCGAAAAAAAAGTACCAGAAAATCTTCTGGTACGAATGTTTGAGATCGACTTTGCAAAATTAAGGGCAGGTGCGACGGGCAACGGCGTTTATGAAGAGCAAGTTAGAAAAATATTATCTGAAGTACAGAAGGCCGCGGAAGAGGGCCCAGGAGTCATCATTTTTGTTGATGCGCTGCATACCATTTCTGGCGCCACCCATGCTGTAGTGAATATGGCCAATCTATTAAAGCCCCTGCTGTCTCGTGGAAGACTACGTATAATAGGCACCGCTAACCTTACTGAATACCGGGAGGGAATTGAAAAGGATGCGGCTTTCGAGCGTCGATTCACACCAATCCACGTTCCTGAACCAAATGTTGTAGCCGCAACAACCATTTTACGTGGGGTTCGCTATCGTTATGAGAGCCATCACAATGTTGTGATAATGGATGAAGCACTGAGGAAGGCTGTAGCGTTAGCAAGCCGCTACCGGACTGATAGGCGATTGCCCGACTCGGCAATTGACCTTGTTGACATGGCCTGCTCCCTGTATGTTCATTGCTGGCATCTCATGTTCTATGGTGATCTTAATTGTTACATTTGATATGCAGCGTGTCCAACAGTACCATGATGCGAGGAAAGGATATTTCGGGGGGTTCTCCAGAACAGCCGGACGAGGAAGACTCATTTAGCGGACAAGAATACCGCATAGTCGACGAGCTCAACGCTCTCAGGCAGGGAAAGCACTTCCAGGGCGACTGCGATGACGCGCTTACGGATGGAGACAAATTTTTGAGACAAGAAACTTGTAGTGTTGTCTCCGGAGTGTCCGACCGTAATAGCGACACATCTACCGAAAAAGAATCGGTTACCGTGACCGCGGAACACATTGCTAGAGTTGTTCAAGAAATGACAGGTATACCTGTCGCTAGCCTTGTAGCGTCTGAAACGAGAAAGCTGCGTGACCTGGACATGATTTTAGCGCGGATTGTAGTGGGTCAAGAAGAAGCTGTCAAGGCAGTCGCAAGAGCTATTCGCATATCTAGAAGTGATCTTGCGGCCCCTAACCGACCCCAAGCTGGTTTTCTCTTGGCCGGTCCTTCGGGAACCGGCAAGACACGCATGGCAAAGGCAGTATGTGTCTTTCTTTGTCATCATAGTATACACTGTTGCTGATGTTTCCATTATAGTTAGCCTTGCTACTATTTGATTCTTCAGATGCTTTCCTTCGTATAGACGCGTCCGAATATTCTGAAGAACACACGCTCACTCGACTAATTGGCTCGTCTCCCGGGTACGTCGGCCACGAGGAAGGTGGTCAACTGACCGAATACGTACGGCGGAGACCGTACACAGTCGTTCTCATAGACGAAATTGAGAAAGCCTGCCCGAACTTTTCTAAGTTATTTTTACAAGTGTTAGACGAGGGACGGCTGACTGATGGTCAGGGCCATACCGTTAACATGAAAAACATTATTTTAATAATGACTTCCAACCTTGGAGCTTCGGAAATGCAGAAGGAAGAAACGGCTGTCGAAACACGCCGTTCGTTGGCAATCGAAACAATTTCGCACCATTTCTCACCTGAATTTATTAGCCGAGTGGAAATAATACCATTTGTAAGTTAATTTTACCGACGGCCCCTTACTTTGGCTACGTGTTGGCCTGTGCTGACCTAGAATTTATCCAGAACCCACTATCAAAAACTGCTTCCAATCTCATCCTGGAGGCACGATTATCAGATATTGGCGAAACTCTCAAGGGAAATGGCGTTAAACTTAATGTCCACAGGGACGCAAAAGAGTACCTCGTCTCTATCGGAACGTCTGCTGAATATGGCGCTCGACGATTAGATCGGGCAATCCAGGAGCATATGCTGAATCCTTTAGCGTCCATGCTTATTTCAGATGCAGACGATGGAAACATCAAGTTGTTGGATGTGACTTATAATCCAAAGACTCGAACCATCGATATTGAAGAAGCTCTACTAGATAGGCCGAGAACGTCAAGTGGGAATTGGTAAAAGGCTATAAAAGGTTCTCGGGGTGTCTAAATAGATAGTATAGTAGTAGATGTTTATTTCCATCACTTCCTTATCCAGGTTTCTAAAATCATCCCTTCGCCTCGCTTGTGCGATAAGATTGCAGACCGGGACAAACAACAAATGTGACAACACATCTCAACGCATCTAAGAGGCCAAACCAAAGCTAAACTCGCGAGGGAGGGGCTAGCTGTTTCTTCTCCGGAGATTTTGGCATAATAAAGTGAATAAATGAATAAAATACTACATAAATTAATGTTAATATATTCTACAATGCCCAGCCTATGTATGTAGCTACAGTTTCATGTTACGTGCTTATTTACGGGACAAAAGTGCCTAGTATTGAAACAGCGTGATACAATTCAGATCACCTTGCTTGCCAAGGCCCAAGGTATTCTGTTCGTCTTTCATTACCATCAAGTTCTTCCACCTCGCCTCATGGTCCCCGCCCTCTCTCTTTTCGTTGACCGTTACGTTGACCTCCTACTCCGTGGTCTCTCTCCCTATCTCATCCAGCTTCTCTGAAGAACAGGCACACTTTTCATTCACAGACGCTAATCTGTCGAGCGATCCCAGCTTCGTAATATTCTCCACCGCAGCTAGTGACTCTTCCTCCGAGTTTGTCAACTCCCAGATGCGCAGTCTTTCTGGAAATTCCCCAGACATACTAACTGCATCAATGCCCGACCAGCTAGGTCCCCGTCGCATCCCTCACGAGCCGCTCGAATATTGTGGTAACTTCAAGCGTCCTCGTGGAGACCAAGACGCGTCTAGCGAAGAACACGAAGAGTTGGGGGAGGATAGAGCGCGTGCGCAGAAGAGGCATCGAACTGAAAATGATCCGTTCGGTCCACAGGGACATGAGGTACGCATGTGTGGCTTGCCTTTTATCCATCGGTTGACTATATGCGCGTAGACATAGTACCGCCGTACTTCATCCCAGTACCTCGACAACGTCTTTCATTTGCTGGAACGCACGCGATCCACTCCAGCGTACAGAATCTTCGTCGTTTACTCGCTGATACCTGACCCTTCCCTGATCTGTACCCTAACGTACCCCTACACCCCGGTTTCGCACGAAATGACTGCACCGACAATCAACCGATCCCAAAAGGTCCCAAACGAGGTACTTCGGGCTATCCCCGCTTCTCGGTCTCTCAGAGTCTGTTTGCGCGGCGAGTGGCGTTCGGTTAATTTAGGTCTACGTTTCTAACCATGGCGTACTTTCTCTCAGATGTCTGAACATCAAGGTTTTCGTCGACTCTGCCGATGCTTCCGAGGCTTTATTCATTACGACACTGTTGTATTTCAGACGTATTAATAGTATCTCCACAACTTACTTAGCATGTATCCTAATATAAACTAGCCGATAGCCCTCCTGCATGCTTTAACTAGTCAACTTGACATCTTGCAGCAGTGACAAAGGGAGAGAATTGCAGGAAGAATATGCACTGAGCAAGGTTTGGGCCATTGATATTATGTAATGACAGTTGTGTTGTTCGTCCGAGAATGTATTCGTCAGTTTTGAATTGGTTTTGAATCCTCTGAGCCATATAAATTGGACTACGTAACCTGTTATCTTTTACCACTACCCCCCATCATGGTTTCTATTACAGAATTAACTGAGAGATCTCACGAAATTGTGTCGAGCTTGACACATCTCACTAGAGCCAGCCATAATAGAGATGGTATGCACCTTCAAGCTTCATTTCCCTTACATTCTACTCTCAACTCATGCATTTCTTCAGCGCAACCTGTTCATCTTGCTCTTGTTCTTCTTGACGAAAACTGTTCGGAAAAGGAAAAACTTGGAAAGGGTGGTGCGCCCTTATTTGTTAGGATTTTATCAGTCGTCGAGAGCGATCCTGTTAGTTACTTTCACTCTAAATTCTTAAATACTCTGCAACTTATTTGAACTGTTTAACTAGGCTGCCATGAGAGACACATTCAGGAAACTGATAAGCGACCTCCCTACCCAAATCTCACCTCCTCTATAAATCAGGTCTACTTTTCGCCTGCAACCAATCAGGTTTTTGAAGATGCTCAGATGTTACGGCTAAGTATGAACGATCTTTTTATCGCAGAACATCACATCCTGCTATCCCTTCTTAAAAACAGTGGGATTCAAAAAGTGCTAAAAAATCATAATGTTGTAGATACTGTTCTCAAGGATGCAATCCTGCAGGCTAGAAGCAATTGCCGAGTGGAATCCAGAACTGCCGAAGAACGTTTTGATGCTCTTCAAAAGTACGCCGATGAATATACTTTTCTTGCTGGGAAGGGAATGTTCGATCCTGTAATTGGTCGAGATCCTGAAGTTGAAAAATTAATAGCCATTTTATGTAGGAAGTGCGCATCGCTACTTTACTTGAATTGTTTCTGACACTGACATTTTTCCGTTTAGAAATAAGAACAATGCCATTCTTACTGGTGATCCTGGCGTTGGTAAAACTGCCATTGTTGAATGCCTCGCTCAGCGCATTGTAAAAAGGGACGTACCAGCCCAGCTCGTCACTAAGATCTACTCCATGAATATGGGTGCATTAATGGCAGGTGCTAGGTATAAGGGTGCCTTCGAAGAGCGATTTCTAGCCTTCTTTAAAGAGGCTGAGAAGACTGCAGAAGAGGGACCGTCTGCCATCATCTTCATTGATGAGATACACATTGTCATGGGTAGTAACCATTCTTCGGATGGTGAAATAAATGTGACAGAGTTGATGAAACCTTTTTGGCTCATGGCAAGCTTCGTTGCATTGGTGCTACTACTTTTCAAGAACTTAAGTATATTGAGAAAGATGCTGCCCTCATACGTCTATTTGCCCATGTAAATGTAGGGGAGCCTAGTGTCAATGCAACTATCAACATGCTTCATGGCCTGAAAGAAAGTTACGAGAAGCATCATAATGTCCATATCTTGGATAGTGCTCTGGAGCAGGCTGCGACACTTGCTAGCCGATATCTCACTTCCAGAAGACTACCCGATTCTGCAATAGATCTTATTGACGAAGCTTGTGCTAGGTATGAGCGTCTATTATATCTCATGTCCTATAAGCAATAAACATCTTTGTTAAATACAGCCTACGGGTTACACATGTAATTCAATCTGAGGAAGTCGAACAACTTCAATCCCTCAAACTCGAGCTTGAGGCTGAAATTCACTCTCTCGAGTGTGAAAAATACCTCACCACCTCAACAAAAGTCCGGAATACAATCACAAAAGATTTCTGTACACTTGATACCGTCTATCAGCGAGTAATACAGGATCTTATGCGTGCGAATAAGATTGAAGAAACAGCCAGGGAAGATCCATGTACAGTCGCGGGAAGCAAGATCGCAGAAATTGTTGCAAGATGGACGAACATCCCTGTTCATCGGCTGGTACAATCTGAACGCGAAAAACTTCTCAAGATGGAAGAAATATTAAGCGAAAGCATCATTGGGCAGAAAGATGCTGTCAAGGCGGTCGCTGATGCCATTCGCTTGTCCAGAAGTGGCCTTGGGAGTTCTACTCGGCCCATTGCCAGCTTGCTTATGGTTGGGCCTTCTGGCACTGGAAAGACATATTTGGCAAAAGTGGTATGCGCGTTCTTTTTGGCTCTATATAAACGGTTCTTCGATTCTAATGATTTGATGATGATAGCTTGCCGTCTTTTTGTTCGACTCATCGGACATGATGATGCGTATTGACGCATCCGAGTACTCGAATAAAAGTAGCATATCGAGGTTGATTGGCGCGGCGCCTGGCTACGTTGGTCACGGTCAAGGTGGTCAACTGACTGAATATGTTCGGCACCGACCATACTCAATAATACTCATCGATGAAATTGAAAAGGCTTGCCAAGAGTTTCTAGCCATTTTTCTTCAGGTGCTGGATGACGGGCGTCTGACAGATGGCCAAGGCCGTGTTGTCAACATGAAGAATACCATAATCATTATGACATCCAATCTTGGATATTCTCACTTTCATGAAAGAAGAGAAGAATTACTAGAGTCAGAGACTCGCAGACTGATAATTGACACTGTAAAAGCACATTTCTCTCCGGAGTTTTACAACCGAATCGACAAAACAGTAATATACGTAAGTTCATCAAACTGATGTTGGTCTTTATACTGACCTCGTCTATACAGTCCCCTCTATCCAAGGAGGATATGATGAGACTGGTTGACATCCGTCTGAAGGAAGTGGAAGACCGTCTCACCACGCGCAAGATTACATTAGACATTGATATCGATTCCAAACGCCACTTGGCAACGTTGGGATATTCACCGATGTATGGTGCCCGTCCTCTTAATCGAGTGATTGAACACGAATTATTGGATCCACTTTCAATGATGCTATTGACCAACGATGTTAAAAATGGCGAGAAAGTTCAGGTACGGTATGATAGCTTGAAAGGGTGTCTTAGCTTAGTTACATCTGCTTGATTGTACTATCATGAAACAAGTGATTAAAACTGTTTCGAGTGTTTGAAAACTGTGATTATCTCAGCGTCTACTTTTGCTACCGCTTTCATTCATTTATATCTCAATTTTACTTTCTTTAACGGTACAAGTAATGTCGAAAGGCATCAAAACTAAGATCTAGGTCGATCCTGTTGAAAATTTCTTACGATACTGGGTGTATAACCAGTACTCAAATAAACCCTAAGGCTGGCTGTCACACCTAGCGATGGTGATGGCGGCAATAGCGGACCAGACAATGGCGGGGGTAACGATGGCTAGGGGTGACAAGAACATTGGCGCAGCATTTGGAGGGCGGGGTATTCCCTGTAGCAGCAAGTAACTTAGATTTTGAACATATTTTGGACCTAAAAGCTATATATACAACTCACCGCTGTTCGGGGTTTCAATGGCTCAAACCACTGTACATGAGCGATCTAGCAATACCAACGCGCTTGCAGCTGTTGGAAGGGTAGAGTGGCAGTAACGGCTGCATAACATCATGGCGATGAGGGATATTTGGGTGGCTGTAATGGTATTTCAACAGTATGAGGCTTGAGCTGGGTGGCAGTGGGTGGCTGCAATCATGCGTTGAAGATCGAATGCAGAGTTGGTCAATGTCGAGAGGACAGTAGGCCGGAAGAGGCTAAAGGCTGTTGAGGACGGTAGTGGGGACGAGAAGCGAGGACAGGGGATGGACGAAATGGGGGGTAGCATAAACTTGATGACTGTGGAAGCGTAAGTGTGTTGAGAACGGTAGTGGGGACATCACAGGAGCGAGATAAAAGGGCCTGCAGCCACATCAATAACCTCACAGCCAAGATAACGAAGAAAGAGAAACACACGAGATAGATGCAACACTAGAAAGGAATGACCGTGAGTTCCAGGAAGCGACATAACTGAAAGCAAGAACCACATACTTTCAAGCAACTTGTACAAAGAAGAGGAAGTTAAGAACAGAGCAATGCAAACATCATCTGGTTGGAATTGATACGTCTGCATTTCCGTTGAGGAGGCAAGTCCATTGCGGTCGACCATGGGGTCTGTGTGAACACGGGACTCACTTCTCACGGCCTGGGCAGAAGAAATGCCGCGGATGGCCTTCTCGACATGAAGCCATCCCACGAGAACAGCGCCGAACACTGTATAGAACAATCCTTCTTCCCGAATGGCTAATGCGACGAAGCAAGGACCAAATGCAAGGAAGTAGCATATCAACTTTGAGTTGACTGTGTGCTTCAGGCGGAAGGGATATATAGTGGGAAGGACCGAAGAGACTTCACAGAGACGTCAACCGTTGAAAAATGAAGGTAGTAGTGTTGTGTACACTAACCTAGCAAAACCCATCCTGTTATTTGAAGCCCTACCGGCAATCCTATCTTCGCAGGCAGGGCAGCAATTGAGAAGCAGATAACACCCATCGATACCACAAGAATGATTGTCTGGTTTCGACATTACGAGCCTGAACTTCAAGAGGTGACCTAGAGGGCTCACCTGTACGATGATAAATAGCTGCATAGGGAAATTTCCGTTGATATCTTGTTTCCGATTGGCATACGCGACTGCATCAAGATGGATGGCGGAACCACAGGAAATTCTACGGAACAAGGTTACAATGTTGAAAAGAAATTACTGGCATAGTTGTGCACGTACATAACAAGAATACTTTCCTTCTGAGGCCACAATGCACACAAACCACCAAGGGAGTGTACCCAAGCTACAAGTGCTGGGTGTCACTTAAAGGAACAAGATACAGATAAAATCGACGTACCACCATACACTGAAGCATTGTGAAGACAATAAACATCATTGTGGCAATAGAACGGTAGTCATGACGCCTAGAAAGCCAGCCGTGAATAGATGGCAGACCCTGTACTGTACTAACACTTCTCTCCTAAAGAAAGACAGGAACAAGATATATGCATAGTAGAAAGTTACAGGTGACTTCTGCACGTAGCCTAAACAAGCCTGAAAATGCAGTGAATGACGCTGCCGCCAATCCATTCATGTCTGTCGCTGTGGTGCCTTCCAATCCAGGGCCACGGTAGTGGGAACGGGGAGCGAGGACGAGGGCATGAACTCGATGACGGTGAGGCGTAAGGGTGTCGAGGACGGTAGTGGGGACGGCAAGTGAGGACTCCGAGGGGATGGACGAAATGGAGGGTTCAGGTGACTCTGGGAGTTATCACGCGTAAAAGTCGAAAAGTGCAACCTATTTTCGACCAGGGAGCCTCAGAGTACCTTACCTCTGTGGAAGTCGGTCTGGTTGTCCATCAACCAATGAAACCGACCTTCAGCAGGATGATTTTCGTATCACTATAGGTTGAATTTAATTATTTGTAGGATGGTGATCAGAAAGTAGTGTAGGTTGGTTACATAGGTTGGTTACCGACCATAAGCGTGAAATTTCAACCTATCTATTTCTAGCTATTAGCAGCTGAGACACAATACTGGCAAGGCCAGTTATCAACCTAAGTATTATGTTTTTTTGTATTCATCCTAAGGTAGATCCAACTCATACCCATCAAATGTCATGTGAAAAAGTGTGATTTTGTGTGACAATACAAAGATATTCAGTTCACAATTTATGATTTATGAAATCAACTTGGAATGGTCGACTACGTCGACAGAAACCTTGCTTGCAATAAAAAATAACATAAAATAAAAATAAAGGAATGAAAAAAAAAAACTGATAAAAGAAATAATAAAAGTAGTGGTGGAACAACTAAGGTTAATAAGTAGTGCGGCGATGTCTGGTTAACTGTAGAGGTACAAGAGGGTCTAGCTTATGTAGGATATTTAGTTCACGAGGGGTTATTTTATTACCTGGAGGAGGGACAGTTTCAAGCGATTGCTTGGCTGATAAAGTGATTATGGGAGAGGGAATCAATTTTGCTGAAAGCTTGATTACGGCGGTTTACTACAGAGTCAGATGCAATAAGTCCTTTTTTATATATATAAAATAAAGATATAGGGCCGACAAGCGGCAAAGCCTTCTTTTTACTGCAACGAGTTGGTGCCAGCGACCCAATTGAATATATTCTAAGCAATATACTACTATTACATATCTATTATATTATATACCTTTATCAATAGCACCGATACATGCAAAGCTTGAAGGAGGGACAGTGGGAAAAGGCAAGTACGTACTATGTAAATGAATGGTATGATCAGAAGTGATGTAAACTGCAGGATATGTGACGAGAGATATAGAAAGGAGAGAATCATCGAGCTAGAGGTAAAGAGAGAAGAAATAGAGGGAGAGAGGTTGTAACTTGTAAGTCGTGCAAGACCTAAACCAATGTCACGCTGGCACTTACTCAGCATTGTGGAATATATCAAACAGCTTATGCCATTGCTCAGGGGCCCACATTATCTTAACAATCTTCTCCAAATTCCTCGCAGCAAGTGTCTCCTCCTCCTCCCCATGCTCACCATTCTCCGTACCAGGTATCAGCCCCAGAGGTGAAGGAACAATCTGTGATGTATCCGCCTCTTCTTCAACTCTGTACTGTCCCCGCCTGTGTCTTCCAAGAAAAAGAGAATGAAAAAGGAATAGTTGTAGCCAATAGCGACGACGATGTAGACAGAAAAGTGGTTAGTGTCCTGATCGGCTCGTAGACCTGAACGTAAGTGTCGTACACTATTACTCACACATAGTGTGTTGGAGTCGAAGAGTAAATTTGCAGTCTTGAACGTGATGAGATGGGTAGGAGAGGGACGGGGGCATTAATATCCCCCTCCCCCTCCCCTCCCCGTCATCCCCAGCCCTCAAGCAGGAATTGCGAAGGGAAGTAACCTCACTTGCCCGGCCTTGCACTGGAGGAAAGAGAAGCAAAACTGAAAGCAGAATAAGTATCGCCATCCTTATCCCAGTCCCAGGCAATGATGCACAAAGTCCTCGTCCTCTCTAAATTCTCCTATTCCGATTCTCCCTTAGACTAGCACTGCATGTTACAGCTTACTTCCTCCCACTCTCCCCTGTCCCTGTGCTCATCGTTCGAGGAAGAAGGTTGTACTTCATGCAAGGCTCTCTTATAGGGGGGAATACAGTATGCTCCCCTATAAGTACATAAGCAATGAGGTGCGTGGGCGCAGTTGTTGTGTGCGTAGTATGATACAAGGGGTTCTGAGGGGCCGTGTGGTTGCGTGAGGTGGGCACTGGGAATTGAGTGTGGGTGTCTTGTACTGAACAGGTGGCAGATCTGGAGTAGTGTCGCTAAGAAACAAAGATATGTTAGATATGAATGGAGGGGGGGGAAGAGGAAAGGGAACACACCCGAGCACGCTGAGTACCCGACACTTTCGACACCATGGAGGTTGAATAAGCACTTAATGCTGATCCTAAGATGTATTAGTACGCTATATGTTTCGATTAGTCCACCGCGTGGATAGGTGGTCAAACATTGGTAGTATAACTCCGCAGGGTGCTGGAAGAGTGTAGAAACGAGTTGATTAAGACGCTGTCGTATACGACTAGTGCAACATGCCACTTGAGTGACTGGCTTGAGGACGGGCATTAGGAAAAGACACGACTACGGACAATGAACTTCACGAAGCTCGTAGTCTCAAGTCTATTTTTTTCCCCATTCACTTCTTTTGTCTAGCAGTGGAAGCTGTCCTTGGAATGCAAATGGCTGATTGCAGTACGTACGGCAAGGCAGAGTAAGCATTGAGGGTGGCGTTCTCGTCAAGTGGAGATGTGAGCTGTTAAATATGCGGGTCCATATCACTACCAAGACTGAAATTATAAGTAAATAGAGCGACCGTACCTAGGCAACTTTCGTGATCCATTCAGGCCAACTGGTACACGACATTTCTAAGTTCTTCATCGAACCTATCCCTCGTGTTGTTCGCGGTGGTAGGGCGACGAGTTACAGACTAAGTACAGTATTAATGAGGACTGAAAACAAGATCCGGGGATGTGAGCTGGCAGCTGAAACGTTGAGAAAGTGGATGAATAAACCAGAGGGAGCGAATCTCCAAGTCGAAGCTGATAGTGAAGAGTATTGGTTTATAGAAGGGGAAAGTTGAATGTTGAATATGGTTTAGAAGTATTCAAGTAACGCGCAACGGTCGGCTCTGGAGCCAATCAGGTTGAGATCTTACCCAAGATCCTCATATTACTCATATTCGGCGGTTCAAAGGTCCCTAATACCAACTACCTTAAAAGGTAGTAGGAATGTTTGCCGCATAACTGTAACAAGCTGCATTACGCACATCGCACTTGTTGTGGTTCGTGCAGTCCAAAGGTTCCAAATCTCACCAGTTGCCGACAACAGTCTCTCAAGATCTCACTCAGAATGTACGGTCCCAGTGCACAATACACATATAACAACAGAATTAATACACGGAACAAGAAATAATACATGCTTAATTACACACACACAGGTTACAAGGGTACAGCGCTCAGGATAGTCAGAGGGGAGAAGAGACAGACTATGCTTCTGAAGTTGCGGAGGACTGGAGTGAAGTTGTGTCTTGACACAGTGGAATGTTGGTAGGCAAGCTAACCGTGAAAAATACAGTCATAAACATTAGCATACGAGCAGCTATGGACAGTAGCGAAAACGAACCTGATACCGCTTACGAGCTGCGTAACCATATCTGGGACGCATCCTGTCTGGACTGTAATGGTCTCCTATCAGTAAGGTCAGTGCCAATAGGAAGGAAAGGAAAAACGAAAGTGCTACAAAGTCAGTTGACGTGACTACTGAGATTGTATTGGCCTATCGGTGAGGTTCATAACAGGAAGGAAGGGGAAAAGAATGAAGACATACCGTGGTAGCAAGGTGTGAATCGGCCCCTTCCCCTGCTGTAGGTAAAGAGGCGGGGCTGCGATCCCCCCCCCCCCTCTTAGGAAAAATGTCGGAAAGAAGGTAGCACAGAACACCAACGCTCCCCCCACAAAAGTTTCTTCCAGTTCTGATTGAGAAACGAAGGAATGGCGCTCTGTCGGACGCCAGGCATAACAAGGACTTCACGCTCAACGCTATCGGCACCAGCGTGCTGGGCATTGGAGGACGGTTGGTTCTCTAGCGTAGCCATATGGCTCTAGTAAAGGAAGGAAGCAAGTTAATTCCCTCCACCCCAGAGTCCAGGTTGGACTTTTCAAGTCGTCCTCGAAATACATCGCGGATCAATTTCCACTACATCCGTAAATATTAAATATTGATCAGCCCTTGGCACTTCGGTGAGCGCTACAGTTGGGGTCATGCAAACACCACCAACTTTAATATCTCAACAACGCGAATTTTTTGGTACAAACCAACTTCAGATTCAGAATCAGCAGCCTCAGAAACGTCAAAAAACGATGTTTTCGGAAAGTTCCCACGAGAAAATAGGTGCGCCAAAATTTTTGACCAAAAAATTGACATGTTACAGGGTCTAAATCTACCTGATTCAGGCCGTGGACCCTATCACGGCATAGGAGGGAACTGAAATGTCTCAGGAAACACAAGTTTTGACTCAAAACTGTAAAACTACGTACATAATAATAAGTATGCACTTACATTTTTTAAAGTAAGCGCCAAACAAAGGAAATACTACCATGCTGACACATCAGAGGTTGCTGACTAAGGCTATCAGCTTGGTGCGCTCTGTTGGCGTGCTGGTCTGAACTCCGACTACAGAGGGAACTAAATGTATTGACAACCCTTGTCTACTCCAAGTCCACTCCACTAAGTAGTTACTGCTTCAATATTCTTGATGGGTACTTATGGCTTTGAATCTATGACTTGTCAAGAATAAAATAGTTGTCTAATGAAATTACTTTAAAGTTTGTAGCAATTAGTATGTAGTACTATTGATTACATATTTCTTTATAGTAACATTCTTTTGCTGCTGTTGCTGCAGTGTTTTTATACAATCCATTTAAGCAAGATTTAATACCTTTTAAAGGATTTTTGGGCATTTTTTACAATGTATATCACAGGTATGACCTGTTACTTACAATTTTTTAGCGCCAGAACGGGTACTCCGGTGGGGGTTATTTTTACGGAATCATAACTAGATTAATGAAAGGATGCCAAAAATGATTTTTCCGAGATTTTACCTGTTTTTTTCGGCCGTACGCCAAATTTTTGGGTCAAAAATACAAAAAATCAGTTTGAGCGAAATCGGCTCGTGGAAATCAAAAGCTAACCCTCGAAATATGCTATTCCGACGGTTTTCGGAGGTCAGAAGTCATCTGGGCTGTGGGAAAAAATCAACCAAAAAAGTTGGTGGTGTTTGCATGACCCCAACTGTACTTACATGATACGTACGTTGGTATCTAGGATCCAGATCAGGAACGATCACCCTTCGGACGTATTCGACGCCTCGGTTACCGGTATGTCGACACGAGTGGTGACTTAGGTCTACCGAGGTGCACTGACAGTGACAATACAATCATTCATTTATCACGTGCACGCAGTCACAATACTGACCGGCCAGCGGCTTTTGACCAATGACTCTGACTGATGGGAATTGAGCGTGGCACTTGGCTTCTATACTTCCCAATGCCCATGCACTCGAAAAAGGCCTTTACTAGTGGCTATTTCACGCCAATTACTAGGTACCTAGATAACTGTTGCTAGGGCGAACGGTACATAAACTAACGTGAAGTGCATGTGAAGTGAGCGAATGACATTGACAAGATGACGCGCATGGAGGGAGTGTCCTGATCAGACGAGGGGAGTGCTAGGAGAGACGCAAAGGGGAGGGGGAGGAGATCGGAGTCCGGTTTCCGGTAGCTCATGATTGGGGTGGACATTTCGAGGATAAATAACAGGAAATGACAGATACAAGGGGAGAAGAGAGTACTGGCATGTTCATTAGTTAAGTTAAGAGTCTTGCACGTCAAGTTCAAGTTCAAGTCAAGTTACATACCAAAGGGGAAGGAATCGGGGACCGGTTTCCGATAGCTCAGCGCTCAGCGCTCATGCATCATGATTGGTGGACATTTTAAGGATAAATAACAGGAAATTACAGATACAAAGGAAGAAGAGTACAGGCATGTCTATTAGTTGACATTAAGTTAAGGGAAAGTTCAAGTTCAAGTCAAGTTACATACATACAGGTCGCGATCGTTAATGACCTTTAGCGATAGTCGATAGCCTGTCACGCGTCCTCTCCTTTCGCTCTCTCAGTGACCGCATGTTTCTCAGAAACGTCACTCCATAGCTTCTTTCTCCCCTACCTTAACTCTCCCGCAGCTCTTTCATTCCGCATCCCTCCCTCCTTTCTTGACATCTGATAGTATCTCTAATGCCTCCCCGCGTTGCTCCTGCTCCCAATATTGTTCCCTCTCTTGGCGACCACATCTCTAACATTGGTGTCAAGAGGCCCAACTTTGGACGTACCGGCGCACCCGTTACCATCCTCGTTAATTCTTTTGTTACCACTATCCCCGAAGACATCATTCACCACTACGATGGTAAGCCGCTTCTTCGTTTTGTTCATTGCTCATTCCTGACGATTCCTTTCACTATCTGTCTGCTACAGTAGTTGGTATTTTATTTTATTCCTTCCTTAATTCGTCTACTTAATGCCTGTGCAGTCATTTCGCCGTCCGAGAAGACCTTACCTGCTCGGCTTAATATGACCCTTATCACCGCGCTGCAAACCCAGACTGCCCCGGAGATCTTCACCCCTCGAGCTGTGTACGATGGCCACAAGAATCTATTCGCTATCCGCGAGCTACCTTTCGGCGGCGCCGAATCCAAGGAGGTATGTTAACCGCTCTTCTCAACGATGGTAGGCTGAACTATGCATTACTAGTTTGACGTTGCTGCTGTAGAGTCCAGCGAAGACCCCAAGGTTTACAAGATTCGGTTAACTAAAATGGCTGAAATCAATCCAAAGTAAGTCATTTTCTGTTCTTGTATATATTTTTTATTCTCCGTATAGTGTATTGCGTAGATTTATTGCGGGCAATCAATCTCAGGATAGCGCGGTGTTAACCGCAATCGCTGTAAGGGATTTTTTCTTTTTTCTAGTAGATATATCATTCGTGACTCCACTTATAGGTACTGAACGTCGTTATTCGAATGAAGCCAACAATGAAATACCCCTTCAACGTTCGTTCTTTCTTCACTAACTGTGAGACCAAGGATATCGGCTCAGGACTTGAGTTGTGGCGAGGATATTTCCAGTCCGTTCGTCCGGCAAGTGGCCAGATGCTCATTAATGTTGATATCTCCACCGGGATCATGTATAAACCTGGATCCCTCCTTAACCTCTGTCTCTCTTTCATCAACATGAAAGACCCCAACGCATTGGCACCTGTACACGGTTTCCCGGACCGTGTACGCCTTTACCTCCAATGGTTCATCTCTGGTATTCGAGTCTTAACCAGCCATCCAGGTCCTGGAGGTAAAGTCCCGCGTATCGTTAAAAAGTTAACCGCAGCCGCCGCCAACAAACTGACTTTCACGCTGCGTGAGGGAGGTTCCATGACGGTAGCCGACTACTTTAGGACAATTCAGAATCTGCGGCTTAAATACCCGGATGTCATATGTGTCGAGGTAAATTTACTCGTTCCATAGATATTTGCATGATCACACTTAAAACTGTTGTAGGTCGGATCTGGGGCGTTCGTTCCTCTCGAATTATGCGAAGTCCCAGCGGGGCAGATTATGAGAAAGCAAGTCCCGCCCAAGAAAACCAAGGACGTCGTGGACTTTGCTACCAAGAAACCTCGAGACCGCCTTGAGAGCATCAAGAAAGGACTTTCCGTATGTCTTTATGTCAAGTTTACATGCTTTTGGATTACCGAATGTGCTAGATTCTTGAATACGGCTGCTCGGAATACGTTCGTCAGTTTGGCATGCATGTCAACCATCAGTCGGGTCCGTTGACAGCACGAGCAAGAGTGCTTCCCGCTCCCGTACTACGTTACGGTTCTGGCAGCAGGCAGCCATCCATTGTATATAAGTTGTTAGCTTTCCCTTCGGATTTCATCTGACCTCTTGCTGTAGATCTCTAGAAATGGAACATGGAGCATGTAAGTCTCTATCTTTATATCTCATTATATATATCCGGGTTAACGATATTTCTAGGGTTGATAAGCGATTATATAAGCCGGCCGAGGTTCATCGCTGGGTTGTTGTCATTTATGAGACAGAACGTCGTTTTGATAGATTTGCGGCCAGTAATATGATTTCTGGCTTGATAAAAAGTTGTCGTGAAGTGGGCATGTACAAAGCCACCACGCCCTGATGTATAACTTCTAACGTTATTTTACGACAGGTATCAAGATATCTGATCCCTCGATCGTTCACTGGGAAAATGGACAAGGACGGATTTCCGAACAGTTGAGGAGAGTTGGTAATAAATGCTTCCAAAGAAGTAAGGGTTTTCCTACTCTGTTTGTTGTGATCATTCCCGAAGGCGGGAACGATATTTATACCGCTGTCAAGCAGTGAGTCCCGACGCGTCATGTCTTACCTGTAGCTTACATTCGCTCGATAGTTTTGGTGATGTTGCTGTAAGATAGTGTGAATTCGCTATCTAGTAGGCACTCTAACGGCTCTCTTAGATGGGTGTTGCTACGCAATGTATGAAGAGTTTGAATTGTTTCCGCGCCAAACCCCAGTACTTTACCAACGTCTGCCTCAAGTACGTAAACTTTATTGCTGATTGTTTTCACTCCCTGAATTACTTCTAGGATCAATGTCAAACTTGATGGAATCAACACTATTCCAGATCCTGCATCTGTGTCCGTACTCGCCGACCCCCAGTTCCCAACGATCGTCATGGGTAACCTGAATTGACTTCTAGTTACCTTTCCTATATTTTCTGACTCTAAGATAGGCGCCAACGTTATTCACCACGCTTCAGTATCGGATGGCCGCCTATCGTTTGCGGCCTTGGTTGCCAACGTTGACTCGAATGGTGCCAAATACGTTGCTGGTAAGTTATTATGGATTTCAGAATGCTCTGGAAACAGTGCCGATGTTGTCAGATTCTCGAGTTCAAGTTTCCCGCCAAGAGATAATTGAAGAACTACAGGCCATGAGTAAGGTATGCATTTCTTGCTTTGGCAGATAGTTCTTTGCCCATGATCACATACGAATAGCATGTGTTGTGCAAATATATGCAATTCCAGAAGAAAGTGGAGGATAAAAATATCGTTCCTAAGCGCATTATTTTCTACCGTGGTATGCTTCCTTAACTCGCGTAATCACGGACATTGACAACTACTTTAGGTGGCATCTCCGAAGGACAATTTAAACAGGTTTTGGATCAGGAACTTCCGCGCATTCGGGGTAAGTTTATGCTTGTATATATCTTTATCGATAATGCATCGTATGTCTTGCAAACAGAGGCCTGTGAAGAACTGAAAATTAAACCTAAGATTACCATCATTGTAGTTGGCAAGCGCCACCACATTCGGTGAATTACCTGGAAGTCTGTGTATCATATTTGCTGATTTTTATCGCTAGCTTTTTCCCTCAGAATGAAAGGGATGGCGATCGCAGTGGCAACTGCCCAGCTGGAACTGTTGTTGACCGAGATATTTCTCACCCGACCGATTTCGACTTTTACCTTCAAAGTCATGGTGGTCGTTTGGGCACCAGTCGCCCTGCCCATTATTCCGTGCGTAGATATCGGTTATTATTTTTCATGTTGATCTCACCGTGAATTAGGTTCTCTACGATGAGAATAACTTCTCGTGAGTAACCTGGTATCTTTATATTCTCTGCAAGTTCTTACACATTTCATTAGAGCAGACGCACTCCAGAAACTTTCCTTCGTTTTATGCCATGTATACGCTCGTTCGACACGCTCTGTCTCAATTCCCGCGCCTTTATATTGTAAGCTCGCATAATTTAAGGCGTGAAAATGGACGTTGAATTTTACCAGATGCCGATATCGTGTGCTCACGTGCCAAAAACCATTATGATCCGCTGGGGAGCATCGATTTGTCCGAGGCTATCAGTGAAGCTGTGAAGGGCAACCCATCATTGGATGACTACCTTCGCAACTTCATGCCTCCCCATGCGACCCAATTAGAGCGGATGTACTTTTCCGTTCGTGTCTTTAATTTCTGTGATTTAGCGCAGCATTACTTACTCCGGTCATATTTAGTAATGTCGTATGTATATCTGAAGCGATGCAACACATATTCCATATCTCATGAGCCTGCGCCACTATCTGCTCCTTTATTTCTATTGGGACTTTTTTGTACCTGCCATTCATTGATCTTATGGCTAACATATCCTGTCCTCTAAACTAGAATAATTAGTATTATTTGAAGTCAGAAAGTCCATTTGACTGCAGCGATTAAGTACAACGTTTACTACCTGGTACATAGGAACTCATCCAGGATTATCGAGTTAATACAAGCGAACAAAAACTTTCTTCTCATGCGTGTGCTAGTTGTTCGTGTTCTTACTTTTCAGATAACCAGATAACGGTACGACAGTTGGTTCCTCAAATATTAAGACTGTTACCAAAGTGCTCACGAGCTCAACTTTATGTTGCTTGACCGCTTTTTGCACTTTTGTCTTGAATGCTATAGTAAATTATCTAAACTTAAGCTGTCTCATCTTTCTCTCGCAAATCACAACTATATTGGGCCGATCCCTGATATTCTTAAAGGTCTATCTATCATTGAGGAGTCCATGGTTTCACACTGTCGTGCCAAGTCTTGTATAATACAACTTCGGGAGCAAAATCTACACCTTCAGGTACCCACCACCCAGCGAGGGATAAAAGAACCAACTGTCGTACCGTTATCTGGTTATCTGAAAAGTAAGAACACGAACAACTAGCACACGCATGAGAAGAAAGTTTTTGTTCGCTTGTATTAACTCGATAATCCTGGATGAGTTCCTATGTACCAGGTAGTAAACGTTGTACTTAATCGCTGCAGTCAAATGGACTTTCTGACTTCAAATAATACTAATTATTCTAGTTTAGAGGACAGGATATGTTAGCCATAAGATCAATGAATGGCAGGTACAAAAAAGTCCCAATAGAAATAAAGGAGCAGATAGTGGCGCAGGCTCATGAGATATGGAATATGTGTTGCATCGCTTCAGATATACATACGACATTACTAAATATGACCGGAGTAAGTAATGCTGCGCTAAATCACAGAAATTAAAGACACGAACGGAAAAGTACATCCGCTCTAATTGGGTCGCATGGGGAGGCATGAAGTTGCGAAGGTAGTCATCCAATGATGGGTTGCCCTTCACAGCTTCACTGATAGCCTCGGACAAATCGATGCTCCCCAGCGGATCATAATGGTTTTTGGCACGTGAGCACACGATATCGGCATCTGGTAAAATTCAACGTCCATTTTCACGCCTTAAATTATGCGAGCTTACAATATAAAGGCGCGGGAATTGAGACAGAGCGTGTCGAACGAGCGTATACATGGCATAAAACGAAGGAAAGTTTCTGGAGTGCGTCTGCTCTAATGAAATGTGTAAGAACTTGCAGAGAATATAAAGATACCAGGTTACTCACGAGAAGTTATTCTCATCGTAGAGAACCTAATTCACGGTGAGATCAACATGAAAAATAATAACCGATATCTACGCACGGAATAATGGGCAGGGCGACTGGTGCCCAAACGACCACCATGACTTTGAAGGTAAAAGTCGAAATCGGTCGGGTGAGAAATATCTCGGTCAACAACAGTTCCAGCTGGGCAGTTGCCACTGCGATCGCCATCCCTTTCATTCTGAGGGAAAAAGCTAGCGATAAAAATCAGCAAATATGATACACAGACTTCCAGGTAATTCACCGAATGTGGTGGCGCTTGCCAACTACAATGATGGTAATCTTAGGTTTAATTTTCAGTTCTTCACAGGCCTCTGTTTGCAAGACATACGATGCATTATCGATAAAGATATATACAAGCATAAACTTACCCCGAATGCGCGGAAGTTCCTGATCCAAAACCTGTTTAAATTGTCCTTCGGAGATGCCACCTAAAGTAGTTGTCAATGTCCGTGATTACGCGAGTTAAGGAAGCATACCACGGTAGAAAATAATGCGCTTAGGAACGATATTTTTATCCTCCACTTTCTTCTGGAATTGCATATATTTGCACAACACATGCTATTCGTATGTGATCATGGGCAAAGAACTATCTGCCAAAGCAAGAAATGCATACCTTACTCATGGCCTGTAGTTCTTCAATTATCTCTTGGCGGGAAACTTGAACTCGAGAATCTGACAACATCGGCACTGTTTCCAGAGCATTCTGAAATCCATAATAACTTACCAGCAACGTATTTGGCACCATTCGAGTCAACGTTGGCAACCAAGGCCGCAAACGATAGGCGGCCATCCGATACTGAAGCGTGGTGAATAACGTTGGCGCCTATCTTAGAGTCAGAAAATATAGGAAAGGTAACTAGAAGTCAATTCAGGTTACCCATGACGATCGTTGGGAACTGGGGGTCGGCGAGTACGGACACAGATGCAGGATCTGGAATAGTGTTGATTCCATCAAGTTTGACATTGATCCTAGAAGTAATTCAGGGAGTGAAAACAATCAGCAATAAAGTTTACGTACTTGAGGCAGACGTTGGTAAAGTACTGGGGTTTGGCGCGGAAACAATTCAAACTCTTCATACATTGCGTAGCAACACCCATCTAAGAGAGCCGTTAGAGTGCCTACTAGATAGCGAATTCACACTATCTTACAGCAACATCACCAAAACTATCGAGCGAATGTAAGCTACAGGTAAGACATGACGCGTCGGGGACTCACTGCTTGACAGCGGTATAAATATCGTTCCCGCCTTCGGGAATGATCACAACAAACAGAGTAGGAAAACCCTTACTTCTTTGGAAGCATTTATTACCAACTCTCCTCAACTGTTCGGAAATCCGTCCTTGTCCATTTTCCCAGTGAACGATCGAGGGATCAGATATCTTGATACCTGTCGTAAAATAACGTTAGAAGTTATACATCAGGGCGTGGTGGCTTTGTACATGCCCACTTCACGACAACTTTTTATCAAGCCAGAAATCATATTACTGGCCGCAAATCTATCAAAACGACGTTCTGTCTCATAAATGACAACAACCCAGCGATGAACCTCGGCCGGCTTATATAATCGCTTATCAACCCTAGAAATATCGTTAACCCGGATATATATAATGAGATATAAAGATAGAGACTTACATGCTCCATGTTCCATTTCTAGAGATCTACAGCAAGAGGTCAGATGAAATCCGAAGGGAAAGCTAACAACTTATATACAATGGATGGCTGCCTGCTGCCAGAACCGTAACGTAGTACGGGAGCGGGAAGCACTCTTGCTCGTGCTGTCAACGGACCCGACTGATGGTTGACATGCATGCCAAACTGACGAACGTATTCCGAGCAGCCGTATTCAAGAATCTAGCACATTCGGTAATCCAAAAGCATGTAAACTTGACATAAAGACATACGGAAAGTCCCTTCTTGATGCTCTCAAGGCGGTCTCGAGGTTTCTTGGTAGCAAAGTCCACGACGTCCTTGGTTTTCTTGGGCGGGACTTGCTTTCTCATAATCTGCCCCGCTGGGACTTCGCATAATTCGAGAGGAACGAACGCCCCAGATCCGACCTACAACAGTTTTAAGTGTGATCATGCAAATATCTATGGAACGAGTAAATTTACCTCGACACATATGACATCCGGGTATTTAAGCCGCAGATTCTGAATTGTCCTAAAGTAGTCGGCTACCGTCATGGAACCTCCTCACGCAGCGTGAAAGTCAGTTTGTTGGCGGCGGCTGCGGTTAACTTTTTAACGATACGCGGGACTTTACCTCCAGGACCTGGATGGCTGGTTAAGACTCGAATACCAGAGATGAACCATTGGAGGTAAAGGCGTACACGGTCCGGGAAACCGTGTACAGGTGCCAATGCGTTGGGGTCTTTCATGTTGATGAAAGAGAGACAGAGGTTAAGGAGGGATCCAGGTTTATACATGATCCCGGTGGAGATATCAACATTAATGAGCATCTGGCCACTTGCCGGACGAACGGACTGGAAATATCCTCGCCACAACTCAAGTCCTGAGCCGATATCCTTGGTCTCACAGTTAGTGAAGAAAGAACGAACGTTGAAGGGGTATTTCATTGTTGGCTTCATTCGAATAACGACGTTCAGTACCTATAAGTGGAGTCACGAATGATATATCTACTAGAAAAAAGAAAAAATCCCTTACAGCGATTGCGGTTAACACCGCGCTATCCTGAGATTGATTGCCCGCAATAAATCTACGCAATACACTATACGGAGAATAAAAAATATATACAAGAACAGAAAATGACTTACTTTGGATTGATTTCAGCCATTTTAGTTAACCGAATCTTGTAAACCTTGGGGTCTTCGCTGGACTCTACAGCAGCAACGTCAAACTAGTAATGCATAGTTCAGCCTACCATCGTTGAGAAGAGCGGTTAACATACCTCCTTGGATTCGGCGCCGCCGAAAGGTAGCTCGCGGATAGCGAATAGATTCTTGTGGCCATCGTACACAGCTCGAGGGGTGAAGATCTCCGGGGCAGTCTGGGTTTGCAGCGCGGTGATAAGGGTCATATTAAGCCGAGCAGGTAAGGTCTTCTCGGACGGCGAAATGACTGCACAGGCATTAAGTAGACGAATTAAGGAAGGAATAAAATAAAATACCAACTACTGTAGCAGACAGATAGTGAAAGGAATCGTCAGGAATGAGCAATGAACAAAACGAAGAAGCGGCTTACCATCGTAGTGGTGAATGATGTCTTCGGGGATAGTGGTAACAAAAGAATTAACGAGGATGGTAACGGGTGCGCCGGTACGTCCAAAGTTGGGCCTCTTGACACCAATGTTAGAGATGTGGTCGCCAAGAGAGGGAACAATATTGGGAGCAGGAGCAACGCGGGGAGGCATTAGAGATACTATCAGATGTCAAGAAAGGAGGGAGGGATGCGGAATGAAAGAGCTGCGGGAGAGTTAAGGTAGGGGAGAAAGAAGCTATGGAGTGACGTTTCTGAGAAACATGCGGTCACTGAGAGAGCGAAAGGAGAGGACGCGTGACAGGCTATCGACTATCGCTAAAGGTCATTAACGATCGCGACCTGTATGTATGTAACTTGACTTGAACTTGAACTTTCCCTTAACTTAATGTCAACTAATAGACATGCCTGTACTCTTCTTCCTTTGTATCTGTAATTTCCTGTTATTTATCCTTAAAATGTCCACCAATCATGATGCATGAGCGCTGAGCGCTGAGCTATCGGAAACCGGTCCCCGATTCCTTCCCCTTTGGTATGTAACTTGACTTGAACTTGAACTTGACGTGCAAGACTCTTAACTTAACTAATGAACATGCCAGTACTCTCTTCTCCCTTGTATCTGTCATTTCCTGTTATTTATCCTCGAAATGTCCACCCCAATCATGAGCTACCGGAAACCGGACTCCGATCTCCTCCCCTCCCCTTTGCGTCTCTCCTAGCACTCCCCTCGTCTGATCAGGACACTCCTCCATGCGCGTCATCTTGTCAATGTCATTCGCTCACTTCACATGCACTTCACGTTAGTTTATGTACCGTTCGCCCTAGCAACAGTTATCTAGGTACCTAGTAATTGGCGTGAAATAGCCACTAGTAAAGGCCTTTTTCGAGTGCATGGGCATTGGGAAGTATAGAAGCCAAGTGCCACGCTCAATTCCCATCAGTCAGAGTCATTGGTCAAAAGCCGCTGGCCGGTCAGTATTGTGACTGCGTGCACGTGATAAATGAATGATTGTATTGTCACTGTCAGTGCACCTCGGTAGACCTAAGTCACCACTCGTGTCGACATACCGGTAACCGAGGCGTCGAATACGTCCGAAGGGTGATCGTTCCTGATCTGGATCCTAGATACCAACGTACGTATCATGTAAGTAGCGCTCACCGAAGTGCCAAGGGCTGATCAATATTTAATATTTACGGATGTAGTGGAAATTGATCCGCGATGTATTTCGAGGACGACTTGAAAAGTCCAACCTGGACTCTGGGGTGGAGGGAATTAACTTGCTTCCTTCCTTTACTAGAGCCATATGGCTACGCTAGAGAACCAACCGTCCTCCAATGCCCAGCACGCTGGTGCCGATAGCGTTGAGCGTGAAGTCCTTGTTATGCCTGGCGTCCGACAGAGCGCCATTCCTTCGTTTCTCAATCAGAACTGGAAGAAACTTTTGGGGGGAGCGTTGGTGTTCTGTGCTACCTTCTTTCCGACATTTTTCCTAAGAGGGGGGGGGATCGCAGCCCCGCCTCTTTACCTACAGCAGGGGAAGGGGCCGATTCACACCTTGCTACCACGGTATGTCTTCATTCTTTTCCCCTTCCTTCCTGTTATGAACCTCACCGATAGGCCAATACAATCTCAGTAGTCACGTCAACTGACTTTGTAGCACTTTCGTTTTTCCTTTCCTTCCTATTGGCACTGACCTTACTGATAGGAGACCATTACAGTCCAGACAGGATGCGTCCCAGATATGGTTACGCAGCTCGTAAGCGGTATCAGGTTCGTTTTCGCTACTGTCCATAGCTGCTCGTATGCTAATGTTTATGACTGTATTTTTCACGGTTAGCTTGCCTACCAACATTCCACTGTGTCAAGACACAACTTCACTCCAGTCCTCCGCAACTTCAGAAGCATAGTCTGTCTCTTCTCCCCTCTGACTATCCTGAGCGCTGTACCCTTGTAACCTGTGTGTGTGTAATTAAGCATGTATTATTTCTTGTTCCGTGTATTAATTCTGTTGTTATATGTGTATTGTGCACTGGGACCGTACATTCTGAGTGAGATCTTGAGAGACTGTTGTCGGCAACTGGTGAGATTTGGAACCTTTGGACTGCACGAACCACAACAAGTGCGATGTGCGTAATGCAGCTTGTTACAGTTATGCGGCAAACATTCCTACTACCTTTTAAGGTAGTTGGTATTAGGGACCTTTGAACCGCCGAATATGAGTAATATGAGGATCTTGGGTAAGATCTCAACCTGATTGGCTCCAGAGCCGACCGTTGCGCGTTACTTGAATACTTCTAAACCATATTCAACATTCAACTTTCCCCCTTCTATAAACCAATACTCTTCACTATCAGCTTCGACTTGGAGATTCGCTCCCTCTGGTTTATTCATCCACTTTCTCAACGTTTCAGCTGCCAGCTCACATCCCCGGATCTTGTTTTCAGTCCTCATTAATACTGTACTTAGTCTGTAACTCGTCGCCCTACCACCGCGAACAACACGAGGGATAGGTTCGATGAAGAACTTAGAAATGTCGTGTACCAGTTGGCCTGAATGGATCACGAAAGTTGCCTAGGTACGGTCGCTCTATTTACTTATAATTTCAGTCTTGGTAGTGATATGGACCCGCATATTTAACAGCTCACATCTCCACTTGACGAGAACGCCACCCTCAATGCTTACTCTGCCTTGCCGTACGTACTGCAATCAGCCATTTGCATTCCAAGGACAGCTTCCACTGCTAGACAAAAGAAGTGAATGGGGAAAAAAATAGACTTGAGACTACGAGCTTCGTGAAGTTCATTGTCCGTAGTCGTGTCTTTTCCTAATGCCCGTCCTCAAGCCAGTCACTCAAGTGGCATGTTGCACTAGTCGTATACGACAGCGTCTTAATCAACTCGTTTCTACACTCTTCCAGCACCCTGCGGAGTTATACTACCAATGTTTGACCACCTATCCACGCGGTGGACTAATCGAAACATATAGCGTACTAATACATCTTAGGATCAGCATTAAGTGCTTATTCAACCTCCATGGTGTCGAAAGTGTCGGGTACTCAGCGTGCTCGGGTGTGTTCCCTTTCCTCTTCCCCCCTCCATTCATATCTAACATATCTTTGTTTCTTAGCGACACTACTCCAGATCTGCCACCTGTTCAGTACAAGACACCCACACTCAATTCCCAGTGCCCACCTCACGCAACCACACGGCCCCTCAGAACCCCTTGTATCATACTACGCACACAACAACTGCGCCCACGCACCTCATTGCTTATGTACTTATAGGGGAGCATACTGTATTCCCCCCTATAAGAGAGCCTTGCATGAAGTACAACCTTCTTCCTCGAACGATGAGCACAGGGACAGGGGGAGAGTGGGAGGGAAGTAAGCTGTAACATGCAGTGCTAGTCTAAGGGAGAATCGGAATAGGAGAATTTAGAGAGGACGAGGACTTTGTGCATCATTGCCTGGGACTGGGATAAGGATGGCGATACTTATTCTGCTTTCAGTTTTGCTTCTCTTTCCTCCAGTGCAAGGCCGGGCAAGTGAGGTTACTTCCCTTCGCAATTCCTGCTTGAGGGCTGGGGATGACGGGGAGGGGGAGGGGGAGGGGGATATTAATGCCCCCGTCCCTCTCCTACCCATCTCATCACGTTCAAGACTGCAAATTTACTCTTCGACTCCAACACACTATGTGTGAGTAATAGTGTACGACACTTACGTTCAGGTCTACGAGCCGATCAGGACACTAACCACTTTTCTGTCTACATCGTCGTCGCTATTGGCTACAACTATTCCTTTTTCATTCTCTTTTTCTTGGAAGACACAGGCGGGGACAGTACAGAGTTGAAGAAGAGGCGGATACATCACAGATTGTTCCTTCACCTCTGGGGCTGATACCTGGTACGGAGAATGGTGAGCATGGGGAGGAGGAGGAGACACTTGCTGCGAGGAATTTGGAGAAGATTGTTAAGATAATGTGGGCCCCTGAGCAATGGCATAAGCTGTTTGATATATTCCACAATGCTGAGTAAGTGCCAGCGTGACATTGGTTTAGGTCTTGCACGACTTACAAGTTACAACCTCTCTCCCTCTATTTCTTCTCTCTTTACCTCTAGCTCGATGATTCTCTCCTTTCTATATCTCTCGTCACATATCCTGCAGTTTACATCACTTCTGATCATACCATTCATTTACATAGTACGTACTTGCCTTTTCCCACTGTCCCTCCTTCAAGCTTTGCATGTATCGGTGCTATTGATAAAGGTATATAATATAATAGATATGTAATAGTAGTATATTGCTTAGAATATATTCAATTGGGTCGCTGGCACCAACTCGTTGCAGTAAAAAGAAGGCTTTGCCGCTTGTCGGCCCTATATCTTTATTTTATATATATAAAAAAGGACTTATTGCATCTGACTCTGTAGTAAACCGCCGTAATCAAGCTTTCAGCAAAATTGATTCCCTCTCCCATAATCACTTTATCAGCCAAGCAATCGCTTGAAACTGTCCCTCCTCCAGGTAATAAAATAACCCCTCGTGAACTAAATATCCTACATAAGCTAGACCCTCTTGTACCTCTACAGTTAACCAGACATCGCCGCACTACTTATTAACCTTAGTTGTTCCACCACTACTTTTATTATTTCTTTTATCAGTTTTTTTTTTTCATTCCTTTATTTTTATTTTATGTTATTTTTTATTGCAAGCAAGGTTTCTGTCGACGTAGTCGACCATTCCAAGTTGATTTCATAAATCATAAATTGTGAACTGAATATCTTTGTATTGTCACACAAAATCACACTTTTTCACATGACATTTGATGGGTATGAGTTGGATCTACCTTAGGATGAATACAAAAAAACATAATACTTAGGTTGATAACTGGCCTTGCCAGTATTGTGTCTCAGCTGCTAATAGCTAGAAATAGATAGGTTGAAATTTCACGCTTATGGTCGGTAACCAACCTATGTAACCAACCTACACTACTTTCTGATCACCATCCTACAAATAATTAAATTCAACCTATAGTGATACGAAAATCATCCTGCTGAAGGTCGGTTTCATTGGTTGATGGACAACCAGACCGACTTCCACAGAGGTAAGGTACTCTGAGGCTCCCTGGTCGAAAATAGGTTGCACTTTTCGACTTTTACGCGTGATAACTCCCAGAGTCACCTGAACCCTCCATTTCGTCCATCCCCTCGGAGTCCTCACTTGCCGTCCCCACTACCGTCCTCGACACCCTTACGCCTCACCGTCATCGAGTTCATGCCCTCGTCCTCGCTCCCCGTTCCCACTACCGTGGCCCTGGATTGGAAGGCACCACAGCGACAGACATGAATGGATTGGCGGCAGCGTCATTCACTGCATTTTCAGGCTTGTTTAGGCTACGTGCAGAAGTCACCTGTAACTTTCTACTATGCATATATCTTGTTCCTGTCTTTCTTTAGGAGAGAAGTGTTAGTACAGTACAGGGTCTGCCATCTATTCACGGCTGGCTTTCTAGGCGTCATGACTACCGTTCTATTGCCACAATGATGTTTATTGTCTTCACAATGCTTCAGTGTATGGTGGTACGTCGATTTTATCTGTATCTTGTTCCTTTAAGTGACACCCAGCACTTGTAGCTTGGGTACACTCCTTGGTGGTTTGTGTGCATTGTGGCCTCAGAAGGAAAGTATTCTTGTTATGTACGTGCACAACTATGCCAGTAATTTCTTTTCAACATTGTAACCTTGTTCCGTAGAATTTCCTGTGGTTCCGCCATCCATCTTGATGCAGTCGCGTATGCCAATCGGAAACAAGATATCAACGGAAATTTCCCTATGCAGCTATTTATCATCGTACAGGTGAGCCCTCTAGGTCACCTCTTGAAGTTCAGGCTCGTAATGTCGAAACCAGACAATCATTCTTGTGGTATCGATGGGTGTTATCTGCTTCTCAATTGCTGCCCTGCCTGCGAAGATAGGATTGCCGGTAGGGCTTCAAATAACAGGATGGGTTTTGCTAGGTTAGTGTACACAACACTACTACCTTCATTTTTCAACGGTTGACGTCTCTGTGAAGTCTCTTCGGTCCTTCCCACTATATATCCCTTCCGCCTGAAGCACACAGTCAACTCAAAGTTGATATGCTACTTCCTTGCATTTGGTCCTTGCTTCGTCGCATTAGCCATTCGGGAAGAAGGATTGTTCTATACAGTGTTCGGCGCTGTTCTCGTGGGATGGCTTCATGTCGAGAAGGCCATCCGCGGCATTTCTTCTGCCCAGGCCGTGAGAAGTGAGTCCCGTGTTCACACAGACCCCATGGTCGACCGCAATGGACTTGCCTCCTCAACGGAAATGCAGACGTATCAATTCCAACCAGATGATGTTTGCATTGCTCTGTTCTTAACTTCCTCTTCTTTGTACAAGTTGCTTGAAAGTATGTGGTTCTTGCTTTCAGTTATGTCGCTTCCTGGAACTCACGGTCATTCCTTTCTAGTGTTGCATCTATCTCGTGTGTTTCTCTTTCTTCGTTATCTTGGCTGTGAGGTTATTGATGTGGCTGCAGGCCCTTTTATCTCGCTCCTGTGATGTCCCCACTACCGTTCTCAACACACTTACGCTTCCACAGTCATCAAGTTTATGCTACCCCCCATTTCGTCCATCCCCTGTCCTCGCTTCTCGTCCCCACTACCGTCCTCAACAGCCTTTAGCCTCTTCCGGCCTACTGTCCTCTCGACATTGACCAACTCTGCATTCGATCTTCAACGCATGATTGCAGCCACCCACTGCCACCCAGCTCAAGCCTCATACTGTTGAAATACCATTACAGCCACCCAAATATCCCTCATCGCCATGATGTTATGCAGCCGTTACTGCCACTCTACCCTTCCAACAGCTGCAAGCGCGTTGGTATTGCTAGATCGCTCATGTACAGTGGTTTGAGCCATTGAAACCCCGAACAGCGGTGAGTTGTATATATAGCTTTTAGGTCCAAAATATGTTCAAAATCTAAGTTACTTGCTGCTACAGGGAATACCCCGCCCTCCAAATGCTGCGCCAATGTTCTTGTCACCCCTAGCCATCGTTACCCCCGCCATTGTCTGGTCCGCTATTGCCGCCATCACCATCGCTAGGTGTGACAGCCAGCCTTAGGGTTTATTTGAGTACTGGTTATACACCCAGTATCGTAAGAAATTTTCAACAGGATCGACCTAGATCTTAGTTTTGATGCCTTTCGACATTACTTGTACCGTTAAAGAAAGTAAAATTGAGATATAAATGAATGAAAGCGGTAGCAAAAGTAGACGCTGAGATAATCACAGTTTTCAAACACTCGAAACAGTTTTAATCACTTGTTTCATGATAGTACAATCAAGCAGATGTAACTAAGCTAAGACACCCTTTCAAGCTATCATACCGTACCTGAACTTTCTCGCCATTTTTAACATCGTTGGTCAATAGCATCATTGAAAGTGGATCCAATAATTCGTGTTCAATCACTCGATTAAGAGGACGGGCACCATACATCGGTGAATATCCCAACGTTGCCAAGTGGCGTTTGGAATCGATATCAATGTCTAATGTAATCTTGCGCGTGGTGAGACGGTCTTCCACTTCCTTCAGACGGATGTCAACCAGTCTCATCATATCCTCCTTGGATAGAGGGGACTGTATAGACGAGGTCAGTATAAAGACCAACATCAGTTTGATGAACTTACGTATATTACTGTTTTGTCGATTCGGTTGTAAAACTCCGGAGAGAAATGTGCTTTTACAGTGTCAATTATCAGTCTGCGAGTCTCTGACTCTAGTAATTCTTCTCTTCTTTCATGAAAGTGAGAATATCCAAGATTGGATGTCATAATGATTATGGTATTCTTCATGTTGACAACACGGCCTTGGCCATCTGTCAGACGCCCGTCATCCAGCACCTGAAGAAAAATGGCTAGAAACTCTTGGCAAGCCTTTTCAATTTCATCGATGAGTATTATTGAGTATGGTCGGTGCCGAACATATTCAGTCAGTTGACCACCTTGACCGTGACCAACGTAGCCAGGCGCCGCGCCAATCAACCTCGATATGCTACTTTTATTCGAGTACTCGGATGCGTCAATACGCATCATCATGTCCGATGAGTCGAACAAAAAGACGGCAAGCTATCATCATCAAATCATTAGAATCGAAGAACCGTTTATATAGAGCCAAAAAGAACGCGCATACCACTTTTGCCAAATATGTCTTTCCAGTGCCAGAAGGCCCAACCATAAGCAAGCTGGCAATGGGCCGAGTAGAACTCCCAAGGCCACTTCTGGACAAGCGAATGGCATCAGCGACCGCCTTGACAGCATCTTTCTGCCCAATGATGCTTTCGCTTAATATTTCTTCCATCTTGAGAAGTTTTTCGCGTTCAGATTGTACCAGCCGATGAACAGGGATGTTCGTCCATCTTGCAACAATTTCTGCGATCTTGCTTCCCGCGACTGTACATGGATCTTCCCTGGCTGTTTCTTCAATCTTATTCGCACGCATAAGATCCTGTATTACTCGCTGATAGACGGTATCAAGTGTACAGAAATCTTTTGTGATTGTATTCCGGACTTTTGTTGAGGTGGTGAGGTATTTTTCACACTCGAGAGAGTGAATTTCAGCCTCAAGCTCGAGTTTGAGGGATTGAAGTTGTTCGACTTCCTCAGATTGAATTACATGTGTAACCCGTAGGCTGTATTTAACAAAGATGTTTATTGCTTATAGGACATGAGATATAATAGACGCTCATACCTAGCACAAGCTTCGTCAATAAGATCTATTGCAGAATCGGGTAGTCTTCTGGAAGTGAGATATCGGCTAGCAAGTGTCGCAGCCTGCTCCAGAGCACTATCCAAGATATGGACATTATGATGCTTCTCGTAACTTTCTTTCAGGCCATGAAGCATGTTGATAGTTGCATTGACACTAGGCTCCCCTACATTTACATGGGCAAATAGACGTATGAGGGCAGCATCTTTCTCAATATACTTAAGTTCTTGAAAAGTAGTAGCACCAATGCAACGAAGCTTGCCATGAGCCAAAAAAGGTTTCATCAACTCTGTCACATTTATTTCACCATCCGAAGAATGGTTACTACCCATGACAATGTGTATCTCATCAATGAAGATGATGGCAGACGGTCCCTCTTCTGCAGTCTTCTCAGCCTCTTTAAAGAAGGCTAGAAATCGCTCTTCGAAGGCACCCTTATACCTAGCACCTGCCATTAATGCACCCATATTCATGGAGTAGATCTTAGTGACGAGCTGGGCTGGTACGTCCCTTTTTACAATGCGCTGAGCGAGGCATTCAACAATGGCAGTTTTACCAACGCCAGGATCACCAGTAAGAATGGCATTGTTCTTATTTCTAAACGGAAAAATGTCAGTGTCAGAAACAATTCAAGTAAAGTAGCGATGCGCACTTCCTACATAAAATGGCTATTAATTTTTCAACTTCAGGATCTCGACCAATTACAGGATCGAACATTCCCTTCCCAGCAAGAAAAGTATATTCATCGGCGTACTTTTGAAGAGCATCAAAACGTTCTTCGGCAGTTCTGGATTCCACTCGGCAATTGCTTCTAGCCTGCAGGATTGCATCCTTGAGAACAGTATCTACAACATTATGATTTTTTAGCACTTTTTGAATCCCACTGTTTTTAAGAAGGGATAGCAGGATGTGATGTTCTGCGATAAAAAGATCGTTCATACTTAGCCGTAACATCTGAGCATCTTCAAAAACCTGATTGGTTGCAGGCGAAAAGTAGACCTGATTTATAGAGGGAGGTGAGATTTGGGTAGGGAGGTCGCTTATCAGTTTCCTGAATGTGTCTCTCATGGCAGCCTAGTTAAACAGTTCAAATAAGTTGCAGAGTATTTAAGAATTTAGAGTGAAAGTAACTAACAGGATCGCTCTCGACGACTGATAAAATCCTAACAAATAAGGGCGCACCACCCTTTCCAAGTTTTTCCTTTTCCGAACAGTTTTCGTCAAGAAGAACAAGAGCAAGATGAACAGGTTGCGCTGAAGAAATGCATGAGTTGAGAGTAGAATGTAAGGGAAATGAAGCTTGAAGGTGCATACCATCTCTATTATGGCTGGCTCTAGTGAGATGTGTCAAGCTCGACACAATTTCGTGAGATCTCTCAGTTAATTCTGTAATAGAAACCATGATGGGGGGTGGTAAAAGATAACAGGTTACGTAGTCCAATTTATATGGCTCAGAGGATTCAAAACCAATTCAAAACTGACGAATACATTCTCGGACGAACAACACAACTGTCATTACATAATATCAATGGCCCAAACCTTGCTCAGTGCATATTCTTCCTGCAATTCTCTCCCTTTGTCACTGCTGCAAGATGTCAAGTTGACTAGTTAAAGCATGCAGGAGGGCTATCGGCTAGTTTATATTAGGATACATGCTAAGTAAGTTGTGGAGATACTATTAATACGTCTGAAATACAACAGTGTCGTAATGAATAAAGCCTCGGAAGCATCGGCAGAGTCGACGAAAACCTTGATGTTCAGACATCTGAGAGAAAGTACGCCATGGTTAGAAACGTAGACCTAAATTAACCGAACGCCACTCGCCGCGCAAACAGACTCTGAGAGACCGAGAAGCGGGGATAGCCCGAAGTACCTCGTTTGGGACCTTTTGGGATCGGTTGATTGTCGGTGCAGTCATTTCGTGCGAAACCGGGGTGTAGGGGTACGTTAGGGTACAGATCAGGGAAGGGTCAGGTATCAGCGAGTAAACGACGAAGATTCTGTACGCTGGAGTGGATCGCGTGCGTTCCAGCAAATGAAAGACGTTGTCGAGGTACTGGGATGAAGTACGGCGGTACTATGTCTACGCGCATATAGTCAACCGATGGATAAAAGGCAAGCCACACATGCGTACCTCATGTCCCTGTGGACCGAACGGATCATTTTCAGTTCGATGCCTCTTCTGCGCACGCGCTCTATCCTCCCCAACTCTTCGTGTTCTTCGCTAGACGCGTCTTGGTCTCCACGAGGACGCTTGAAGTTACCACAATATTCGAGCGGCTCGTGAGGGATGCGACGGGGACCTAGCTGGTCGGGCATTGATGCAGTTAGTATGTCTGGGGAATTTCCAGAAAGACTGCGCATCTGGGAGTTGACAAACTCGGAGGAAGAGTCACTAGCTGCGGTGGAGAATATTACGAAGCTGGGATCGCTCGACAGATTAGCGTCTGTGAATGAAAAGTGTGCCTGTTCTTCAGAGAAGCTGGATGAGATAGGGAGAGAGACCACGGAGTAGGAGGTCAACGTAACGGTCAACGAAAAGAGAGAGGGCGGGGACCATGAGGCGAGGTGGAAGAACTTGATGGTAATGAAAGACGAACAGAATACCTTGGGCCTTGGCAAGCAAGGTGATCTGAATTGTATCACGCTGTTTCAATACTAGGCACTTTTGTCCCGTAAATAAGCACGTAACATGAAACTGTAGCTACATACATAGGCTGGGCATTGTAGAATATATTAACATTAATTTATGTAGTATTTTATTCATTTATTCACTTTATTATGCCAAAATCTCCGGAGAAGAAACAGCTAGCCCCTCCCTCGCGAGTTTAGCTTTGGTTTGGCCTCTTAGATGCGTTGAGATGTGTTGTCACATTTGTTGTTTGTCCCGGTCTGCAATCTTATCGCACAAGCGAGGCGAAGGGATGATTTTAGAAACCTGGATAAGGAAGTGATGGAAATAAACATCTACTACTATACTATCTATTTAGACACCCCGAGAACCTTTTATAGCCTTTTACCAATTCCCACTTGACGTTCTCGGCCTATCTAGTAGAGCTTCTTCAATATCGATGGTTCGAGTCTTTGGATTATAAGTCACATCCAACAACTTGATGTTTCCATCGTCTGCATCTGAAATAAGCATGGACGCTAAAGGATTCAGCATATGCTCCTGGATTGCCCGATCTAATCGTCGAGCGCCATATTCAGCAGACGTTCCGATAGAGACGAGGTACTCTTTTGCGTCCCTGTGGACATTAAGTTTAACGCCATTTCCCTTGAGAGTTTCGCCAATATCTGATAATCGTGCCTCCAGGATGAGATTGGAAGCAGTTTTTGATAGTGGGTTCTGGATAAATTCTAGGTCAGCACAGGCCAACACGTAGCCAAAGTAAGGGGCCGTCGGTAAAATTAACTTACAAATGGTATTATTTCCACTCGGCTAATAAATTCAGGTGAGAAATGGTGCGAAATTGTTTCGATTGCCAACGAACGGCGTGTTTCGACAGCCGTTTCTTCCTTCTGCATTTCCGAAGCTCCAAGGTTGGAAGTCATTATTAAAATAATGTTTTTCATGTTAACGGTATGGCCCTGACCATCAGTCAGCCGTCCCTCGTCTAACACTTGTAAAAATAACTTAGAAAAGTTCGGGCAGGCTTTCTCAATTTCGTCTATGAGAACGACTGTGTACGGTCTCCGCCGTACGTATTCGGTCAGTTGACCACCTTCCTCGTGGCCGACGTACCCGGGAGACGAGCCAATTAGTCGAGTGAGCGTGTGTTCTTCAGAATATTCGGACGCGTCTATACGAAGGAAAGCATCTGAAGAATCAAATAGTAGCAAGGCTAACTATAATGGAAACATCAGCAACAGTGTATACTATGATGACAAAGAAAGACACATACTGCCTTTGCCATGCGTGTCTTGCCGGTTCCCGAAGGACCGGCCAAGAGAAAACCAGCTTGGGGTCGGTTAGGGGCCGCAAGATCACTTCTAGATATGCGAATAGCTCTTGCGACTGCCTTGACAGCTTCTTCTTGACCCACTACAATCCGCGCTAAAATCATGTCCAGGTCACGCAGCTTTCTCGTTTCAGACGCTACAAGGCTAGCGACAGGTATACCTGTCATTTCTTGAACAACTCTAGCAATGTGTTCCGCGGTCACGGTAACCGATTCTTTTTCGGTAGATGTGTCGCTATTACGGTCGGACACTCCGGAGACAACACTACAAGTTTCTTGTCTCAAAAATTTGTCTCCATCCGTAAGCGCGTCATCGCAGTCGCCCTGGAAGTGCTTTCCTGCCTGAGAGCGTTGAGCTCGTCGACTATGCGGTATTCTTGTCCGCTAAATGAGTCTTCCTCGTCCGGCTGTTCTGGAGAACCCCCCGAAATATCCTTTCCTCGCATCATGGTACTGTTGGACACGCTGCATATCAAATGTAACAATTAAGATCACCATAGAACATGAGATGCCAGCAATGAACATACAGGGAGCAGGCCATGTCAACAAGGTCAATTGCCGAGTCGGGCAATCGCCTATCAGTCCGGTAGCGGCTTGCTAACGCTACAGCCTTCCTCAGTGCTTCATCCATTATCACAACATTGTGATGGCTCTCATAACGATAGCGAACCCCACGTAAAATGGTTGTTGCGGCTACAACATTTGGTTCAGGAACGTGGATTGGTGTGAATCGACGCTCGAAAGCCGCATCCTTTTCAATTCCCTCCCGGTATTCAGTAAGGTTAGCGGTGCCTATTATACGTAGTCTTCCACGAGACAGCAGGGGCTTTAATAGATTGGCCATATTCACTACAGCATGGGTGGCGCCAGAAATGGTATGCAGCGCATCAACAAAAATGATGACTCCTGGGCCCTCTTCCGCGGCCTTCTGTACTTCAGATAATATTTTTCTAACTTGCTCTTCATAAACGCCGTTGCCCGTCGCACCTGCCCTTAATTTTGCAAAGTCGATCTCAAACATTCGTACCAGAAGATTTTCTGGTACTTTTTTTTCGAATATATGCTGGGCAAAACCTTTTACAATTGCAGTTTTCCCCACTCCAGATTCGCCAACCAAGACGACATTATTTTTAGTTCTAGAGAGTGAATAGTAAAAATCAGAGGATAACCGAAGTAAAGTCGTGATACTCACTTTTTGGAAAGGATTGTGTAGATGCGCTGTAATTGTTCGACTCTGCCTACAAAGGGTTCGAGCTTTCCCTGCTCTGCAAGCGTGACAAGATCAACCCCGAAAGCATTGAGAGCTGGGTAAAGTTCTTTGGAGCATTTGGGGCCGCTCAGTATTTGAGAAAGTTGGCTACGATCGAGTTGAATATTGATTTTCTTTTCTTTTAAAATAGCAATTATTTCCGGGGCTTCCAGAAGAGCTAGCAGAATGTGGTGAGATGTAATATAAGATTCCATTGGCGATCGGAACTTCGAGGCATTTTTGAGAACCTTTTGGTTGCATCGCTTTTGTCCTGCCTTATCTTCGTAAGTGTATGATACTTCGTGTCCGATGAGACAGTCATCTTTTCTATTTCCTCTCGGAGTCTCGTTTTTATTTCATCCTAGAAAATGTTGTTAGTTACTGTGTATTCGAAAAATTATTAAGGTGAAGGTAAGTTACTGGATCACCTCCCATGTGGAGGATCAACGATCGAAAAATTCCCGGGTATTCCGGCGACTGAACTTCATCCAGGAGGGAAAATGCGAGATGAATTGGAGTTACTGGAAGGAAAGACGTGAGTTCAAAAGCAGATTATACAGATGAATCATGAATTATGACGATACAGACTGTGCACATTGTGGTATTGTTTTGCAATTTTTTGCGCCAGGTCGATGATACTTCGACCTGAAGGAGAAATCTGAGAGCTATGAATGTCGGGCATGTCGATGAAGGAGGGGTTTCTAACTTTCTCTTTTCCCGCAATTTGAAGTTGTGTTTCGTCTTGCGTGACGTGACTATCCAAGGGGTCACGTTATTACAAGTCTTGAGCTTGAACCTTACATGTCCGCCCAACTCATGCTGTATTCCTTAACCTTCATGTTCCACCTACAGATTTCCGTTGTGAACATGTGCATATTCGAATGCGCTTTTATTTTATCACTTTTCACTTGATTTATCATAAAATGATGAAATATGGCTTGAACAAGAGTGGGGCCTTGCAAGCGAACATTGGTATGAACCATCTGTCCATTCTTCATTGCCTATCGCAAACTCCTCGGTAAATCACTATTAACCAGAATTGGACTTTATATAATAATAAATATCCAATAGTGACCTCAGATAAGATTATACTTACCATTTCGGCTGAGTTACCGTTAACAATTCCTTGCCTACCAATCGTATGGCATTTAACCGAACTTGATGTAGTTCATGATATTCCCTTCCCTATTGCTACACACACAACATGTTCATGAATAGCGATACACTTTTGTCAGTAGACAGTAGATCAGGAATCAGGAATCAGGGAGATGTAGTTATGACCCTGGCTATCTTGAATTTGCACGTTCTTCGCGATGAAATTGTTAATTCAGTTTCAGCAACCAGTGCTTCCATCAACATCAACAAAGATGAGTTATAAACTTCTGGATGAAGTTTTTTTTTAGAATGGCTACATGCCGAGTCCCTGACTTTGAACAAGTATTCGTGCCCGTTTTCGCTAGAATGAGATAGTACTGTGGATTGAATATTTTGATTCCGGAGTGTGTCAAAGTCAGATTGTTCTTGGAATCCTGAAAATGGGTCAGTATTTATGACTATGTCTACGGTAACATGTCAGCACATTTCAAAACATAAAGCTACCACGACGTACCGAGTCTACAAAAATGAGTTGGCTCAATTAATGGCAGAGTGTAGTATAATGGAATTTTAAACGGTAAGTCCAGCTTCCTGTACAACCATCCCAATAGAATCAGTTTACTCTCGACGCCAAAGTCAGATTGTCCGCCCGCATTAATAATTGCGAAGTCGCCAGAGACTGTAAACGGTTTCGTTGTTTATCCCTATAAATAAATTGAGATAAATGGCAAGCGGTCACCCCCGTATCAGTGTTATCATAACTTTGATATTCCAAGCAGGATTCAAAATTGTAAGGCAAGTTCTCGGACTCCAGCGGTGCGCAAAGCTTCAAGATCATCGTTTGTGATTTTACCTTGATGATTTGTACCCACTTGGCTGGGCTTGGAAATGTAACGCCGCATCATTGGAATCTACATGATAGTAAGGCGCTCTTAAGCGTCCACCAAGGATACAAATGGAAAGCTTTACAGTCTGGCTGAATTCCTGTCCTGTTCGGGCTTCTGGATCGCAAAGTTATCTTCCGGAACAACTTCCTCAAGTTTCGGTTTGCCTCCCGATCGTTAGTCTCCAGTCTATGATTTGGTTGTTGGGAATTTTGACTACTACTCTTTTGAATTGGTTCGACTTCATACACATTAGGAAGCATACTCCCAGCCCTATGAGCGCAGAGCTGACGCTCAGGTAAATTATTTTTCTTGCTGGAATGCTGATGCCGGTTGACAATTGTAGAGGTAGGATTCGAGAAGTTATCGAAGAGACAAGATTTTTAAAAAAATGTCGTTGGAATGGTTGTCTCCAAGAGACATCGCAAATCAGAGGATGGCATCCCATATTGCTTTCTCCATAACGAAAGTCACAAGCAATATCACGATAGAATGTACGAATAACGTTAATTTTAGGTGGCATTTCTATACTGGGCGTCTGTTGCGATGCAAAGTAGCGATGTGACGAGTGTAAAGTCCAAGTCGTCTTGAAAGCGGACGCTCTCAGCATCATTCCTCGACATGCTCAAATGGTTTACAGCAATGGAAAGTATTCCCTGCCGAGAATGGTTAGAAAGAATAGAAAGCCTTTCTAAAATAGGACAAACAAACTTGTGTGATTTGGACAGTTGGTCCGTCTCTACACCTGCGTTAGAACATTGATTAATACCACACTATATAGGTCAAGACTGATATCAAGATCTCATGGTTGCGAAACCTCCGTTGCGGAGGCGAAGCTAGGTGGCTGGTAATAGGTTCGACAAGAGAACAAATACTACCAGAGTAATAAAAAAAAGGTATGTGACTTGAACCAGAGGGATCAAGAGATGAGAAATATGGCAACGGGAAGTGGTCCCGATTGCGAATACGAATTTCATGGCCTATAGTATTATTTTAGGCGAAGGACCTGAGTTTCATGAAGGAAAGTTTGCAAGAAGATTGAGTTAAAGTATACAATTACATACCATCTAACTATTTCATGTTTTTAAAACAAATTCCCATACTTCTTGCTTAGAAGAGAGAAACAAATCAAGTTTGTATCATACGAATGACATACGAACCAGAGGATATGCCAGTCTATAGGGATGCTTGAATGTGTGATGAAAGAGACTCGTGATGGTGGACAACGACAACGAGAAAAAGATGCTTGAGAAAACGCAATTTGTATGTTTGGGGTGATATCGTGAATTCGAACTCCGAGGAGTCGGGTTATTCAGTTGGCAATGGCACTTAAGTTACGAAAACAAATGTGACGTGTGTGACTAGCTGAAGCCTGACGTACATGAATTTGGATAGAAGCACATCTCGATTGGATCTGACGATCGTCACCTGAGTCCACACTCAAATTGGGGATGCCCAATCCAAATTACTTTTCCTCTTGTAATTTACCATGTTCATACATCACGTTCGAGTTCTAATTACTGTACATAATATATTACATCTACACCATCAGGTGCTCCCACATATCCTTGCCATTGATATTATCTCTGGATTTGGAACTGGTTCTAATCAATTTGAAGTTTAGATTCTATTTCATTGCCATCGCAATTTTCTACTCAAGAATTCCGTATTCCTGCGTTGTCTCCAGTGGGACATCCAGCTACACTATTGCCATCACTGAATTTTGGACCAACTCGTGAGCAGTTATAATCCATCACGATGCACTGCAATTAACATGATCTACCATAATATTGTGACCATCTCATAACCGATCATAATGAATCTTGAGTTACCCTCAACTTGATAATTCTGGATGGTGAATCATGATCCAGCCTATGGTTACATATATGTTGTAAGTTTATCTAACATTGCATAGAATTATGTTTTATTGTGTAGTTATATGGAACTCGTAACTATGGTGGATTCATAGATATCAATACTATGTAGTTGTGAACTTAACAATACTTGTTCATTAGGACATTACATTTTATTTTATTGTTTGAATACTACATATACAAATAGTATGTAACAATGTTGTAATCTATCATGTAACAACAGTAAGGACTACTGGGATAGTTTAAGTAGCTAGCATGCAGTGGTTGAGATATAGAGCCAATCAAAGGGATTATGCACAAATTGAAAGGTACTTACGAGATTTAAAAATCAGGGCTCAAGTGGGGTGGTGTTACAATCCGAGCTGGTCTCATGATATCTATAAGTCTCGTGATGTCTTCTGGTCTTGTGATTATAATAAATCACGTGACTTGTCACTACACTCGTAAGTCGTATGACAAAGTCAAAGTCTAAACAGTAATAACGTGGAGTTATTCACTAATGGACTTGCGGCAATCTCACAACAACATTTGAGATGCAATCTAAGAAGTAGCGGTGTTCTGGGTCTGAGGTGGTCTCAAGGAGGTAGAGGGGATTAGCCAGCTATATTGGATGATAGCTAAACTAAGATCAAGCTGAGGAAGCTTGATTGGAATACATGTGCTATTTATACAAAAGAAGTATGGTCCATGCGAGTAAAGAAGTGTAGCTATAAATAAGTCCATGACTTGCCATGACTCGGCAGAGGTCTATAAATAGAATGTGCAGTAATGCGCAGCAGTATCAGTAAGCAAGTCCGAGGAAATAAGAGAAGTCTGTGCTCGTAGTATGACAAACCAGAGGAGCGGGGTCGGGGATGATGAGTAAGTGAGTAGTTATAAATAGAAAGGGATCAGTAAGCAGAAAGATATAAATAGAAGAGTCACGTGAAAAAGAGGTGCTCTGGCGGGGTTGAGATGGAAAAAGTGTAACAGTGTTACGTACCGATTCTCTTCCTGTTTAGAAGTGGTTGCGAAGACACCCGGAGGGTGTGGGAGAACTATAACGGAAACCCGAAGTGAGTACGGGTGCGGGAACGTAGAGCGGAAGTGCGGAAAGAACCGTGGCTTCAGCTTGTGTGCTGCGCCGCCTGGATATCCCCAGGGAATGGTTCGTATTTCGAGGAAGATGATATGTAACAAAGGAAGACGTTCTAGAGTATAAGAGAAGGTTTCGCCACTACACTAGGTAGCGGGAGAGAAACCCGAAGGAAAACCCGGAGCGGGTTTCGGAACTTAGAGTAGGAAGAAAGTGTACAGAGTTGATACGAATACTGAAGACTACCTATTACATCTGGAAGACTACTTATACTAAGTAGGAACCTGTAGATACGAATGTAGAAGTATTATACAAAGGACAAGTCAAAGGAGTAAGTAGGAAATGAAGTCTTGGCAAAGCGGAGTAGGGGCGCAAATGACGCGCTCAGAATGAAGAATAAGGAACTAATCTACAAAGGCCATAATGAAACGTATAAGTAGGAATGGAAGGGAGGAGTAATAGAATGATGACGCGGTGAGGCCGTCATAAGAGAAAGTACGTATCCGGGATACCCGATAGAAAACCCGACGGGTTCCGGGTACGTTCCCGGGCGGGAACGTCGGGAAGTGTAAACCCGAAGCGGGTACGTTCCGGGAACGGACCGGGTATGTTAGAAGGTCACGTGGGAACGTCGGCACGATGTATCCGGACATGGATATAACAGTATCCCCTTTTAGGGCCGAGCCCACGAGGTCATACTGTGTGCGAGAATATATAACTAAAAATAATACAAGAAATCCTATTGGTCAGTGAATGTTCAAATAACAGAAAGAGAGCGCATCTGATTCCTTTGGCAAGGGAAGTAGCAAAGGTGTGAACTACAAGTTCCTGAGTAAGTTCCAGCAAGTCGTAGCTGAACCTGAGACCTATTAACACTGCCCATGGATGTGGAAGGACATGTGCATCAATATTCCACTGGTAGCCATTCGTTCCGGATGTTCCGGTAATGCGGCAAGCTTAGTTGCACTGCCGATTGTATATCCGACTGAGATGAGTGTCGGAACTGGGTTGGAAGCATCGGAAGAGTTGGGAATGGATGGGGAAGTGATTGGAAGATATTGGATGAGGTCTGGGTTGGATGCGGAAGTAGCAGGAACTGCCGGGGAAAATGCAGGAAGCATTGGAAGATAGCGTAGTCTATCAAGTTGAGTTACAGATGTCATGATGCCAATTTCCAGGTGGTAGGCAAACTCGATAAGTTGTCCTGAGATGTTTCCAAGGTATCTGGGCACGTTGTCCATGTTTCCATATTGAAACCTTGCTCGTGGAATGCCTCCGGGATCCGGATGCATACGAGGAAGTTGTGACGGGTGCCGGAATTGCGTCGGAAGGTGTGGAAGTAGCTCGGGTCGAGTTGCAGACGCAGAGGGAGTGATGGAAATGGTCGTAACACGTTACCAAGAATTAATGTACTTGTATCTCGCTTTTTGGATGTTATTCGTTGTTTTTGGTTTTTGTATAAGGTGAAACTGCAAGCGGATAATAAGTAACGTGAAATTTAAGAAATAGGAGTAGGGCCGGGCTTATCCGGATAGCGGGAGTGGAACTCTTCAATGATATCCGTAGCGTGTTCCAGTTCCGTGGCCGGAAGCCATGAAAACTCTTCATCGGTCCCTTCATACCCTAGCCAGCGTACATAGTACCTCAGTTTGCAACGCAAACGACGATCCAGTTTAGAGTCCAAGATTTCCGAGACCTCGTATTCAATATCACCATCAACCTGGACAGGTGGTGGTGGAGGAATAATGCGATCTGGGATAGTATTTTCAGTATTGGGTTCAAGCATGGATACATGGAATACTGGGTGGACTGCACGAAATTGTTCTGGAAGGCGCAAGGTACGCGAATGCGATCCGGCAAGTGCGATGACTTCAAAAGGTCCTAGGAACTTTTCTGCAAGTTTCCGGGATGGTCGGGTTGTCCGGAAGTACTCGGCTTTAACGTATACCTTTGTCCCGACAGGGAATGCGGGTGCGGGTTTGCGACGCGCATCGGCGGGTGTTTGATAACGTTTCTGCGCACTGAGTATTTCGGTCCGAAGCATCTCGTGAAGTTCCTCGAGGTTTACTGCGAAGTGCCGTGCACGAGCGGAAGTGAGATCACGTTCCGGATGTATCGCAAGGTTCGGGTGATAACCCTTGTTTGCGTAGAACGGTGAAATTCCTGTGGTTGCGCTCGGTGCATTATTGTAAGCAAATTCAGCAAGAGGTAAAAGATCACACCAGTTATCCTGCTGGTAGTTGCAGTAGGCCCGAAGGTATTGTTCCAGAGTTTGGTTTGTGCGTTCCGTTTGGCCGTCGCCTTCGGGATGATAACCCGAGGTGAAATGTAAAGTGATGTCGAGGGCCGTACCGAGGAGCGGAAGAAATGTGACACAAACTCGGAACCACGATCGGAAGTGATGTGTTCCGGGACTCCGTGCTTGGAAAAGACATGAAGTACAAATAGAAGCGCAAGGTCGGAAGAAGAGCAAGTGGTATGAGTGGGAATGAAGATAGACTGCTTGGAGAAACGATCCACGATAACGAGTATAGAATCATACTTGGAAGCCGATGATTTTGGAAGTTGATCTATGAAATCCATAGATATCGAATGCCATGGGCGTCCGGGAACCGGAAGTTGTTTCAGGGTTCCGTACGGGCGGTGGCGCTGTGGTTTAGAACGCATGCAAGTATTACAAGACTTACAATAGTCCTTTACAAACGTCCGTATAAGCGGCCAAGTATATTCGCGTCGAATTAGCTCGAGGGTCTTGTTCTGTCCAAGGTGTCCTGAAAGCGGGTGGTCGTGTTTGTACTGTAAAACCCGAAGCCGAAGGGTTCCGGAGTCCGGAACATAGATCCGGTTATCTAGACGGAGGAAACCGTCCGGGGTTACAGTCCAACGATTCTCGGGAGTCCGCATTCGGATAACTGCGACCGGGTCATTAGGGAGAGCTGATAATATGTCAGTATGTAACTGTTCAATGTCCATGATGATACTAGCGCGAAGAGCGGGTACAATAAGTGATGTTGCTCGGAGAGAAGTGATAAGCTGTTCCTGTGTGAACACTGGACGATAGTTATGCGGATTGACCTTAGCGTAGTCGCTATCCCCCTCTTTAGGGTAGACGTCCCATCGTCTAGTCAGAGCATCCGGCTTCGCCCCGAGTTTTCCGGGTCGAAAGCGGATCACTAGATTGAACTGGGAAAGATACTCGGACCATCGGGCTTGTCGTCGGGACAAGATCTTGGTTGTGGAAAAGTATTCCAAGTTCTTGTGGTCTGTGACGACATCGATGGGTGAACCGGAACCTTCCAGGTAATGACGCCAGACTTGGAATGCTTCGAAGATAGCAAGCAATTCCTTGTCGTGGGTGTCGTAGTTTAACTCGGGAGGTGTAAAGGTTCGTGAGTGGAAAGCGATAGGGTGAATCTCGCCATCATCGGAAACTATAGACAGGATAGCAGCCAACGCGTAATCCGAAGCGTCGGTTTCCACGATGAGCTGCTTGTCGGGAACCCAATGGGTAAGAATGGGTGCCGACGTGAAAGCGTCCTTAAGTTCAGTGAAAGCGGAACGGCATTTTTCCGAGAAGTTCCACGGATTACCCTTCCGGGTAAGGCGGGTGAGCGGAACAACTATGTCGGAATAGTTGTATATAAAACGCCGATAGAAATTAGCGAACCCAAGGAAGGATTGAATGTCTTTTACTTTCCTTGGTTCCGGCCATTCTTGAATAGTCTTCACCTTTGTTGGAGACATGGTGAGACCGTTGGGCGATAGTATATATCGAGATATTCCACGGATTCCGAGTGGAACTCACACTTATCCGCGCGCGCGTACAACCCGTGCTTCCGGAGTCGACGCAAAACTTCCCTGACATGTTGGCGATGTTGCGCAAGGTTATCAGAGTATATAAGGATGTCATCCAAATAAACTATGACGCACACATCAAGAAGGTCTTTGAAAACATCGTTCATGAAGCGTTGAAACCCGCGGGTGCATTGGAAAGTCCGAAGGGCATGACTAGCCATTCGAAGGATCCATAGCGAGTCCGGAAAGCGGTTTTCCATTCATCGTCCTCGGCAATGCGGACCAGGTGGTACGCATGACGTAGGTCGATCTTGGTGTAGATACGGGCGCGACGGGGACTGTCGAGCAAATCTGAAATGAGTGGCAAAGGATAACGATCCTTTTTAGAAATAGCGTTCAACCCGCGGAAATCCACACAAAGCCGAGCGATCCGTCCTTCTTGCGGACAAAAAGGACGGGAGCTCCGTGCGGAGAGTGTGAAGGTTGAATAAATCCGATCCGGATATGTTCATCGATGAAATCCCGAAGAGCGGAAAGCTCGGATTGGGAAAGGGAATAGATCCGACCTACAGGAGGTGAAGCACCTTCCTCTAGGTTGATCTTTAAGTCGTAGGGACGGTGAGGGGCAAGTGTATCTGCCCGGGACTTGCTAAATACATCAGCAAACTCGTGATACTCAGACGGTATTGAAGAGAGATCCGGAGCTTCCTCTGGATTGAGGGCAGCGGCGGAAGCGACAGCACCAAGCTGGATACGGAAAGTCTGTGCTCCCTCTAAACGGCATGCACGCGAGAAGGCGGCACCATTTATTAGCGAAATGCTAGGAGGAGGTGGCAGAGACTCATCAGAGGTGACCGGAGATGGATCCTCGGAAGCGGAACCTGGTTCCGAGATCCCGGATTTGAGCGGAAGTTGCTCGGAAGTGTCTGGAGTCCGGAATGTTAATGAGCCCGATACCCAGTCAATCAACGGATTGAAGCGGGTGAGCCAATTGTATCCTAGGACTGCAGAACACACGGAATCAAGAGGTGTCACATAGAGTTCGACTGTAATACATTCACCGGTAGGGAATAGTACAGGCAGTGTAACGAACTCGGTTATAACATGATTGGTGGTGCCATCGAAAAGTCTGAGAGCGATAGGTGGAGTAGGTGAGGTAGTAATAGCATGTGTCCGAACGAAAGATGAATCCATAAAACAATGGGTAGAACCCGAATCGACTAGAGCGCTATATGAAACTGTACAGGGTGTAGGGAGAGCATGGATGGTACTACAAAGTGGAATATGAAGGGCATTGGGGTCGGAAAGAGCGGAAGCGTTGAGTCTTACCTGCATCGGCTGCGCACAAGGGGGAACAACGCGGTCCTCGGCTTGTGTGGTGTCCAGAGGACCGCTCCCTATTTTTTCGAACCCAAAGCCGGGTTGGAAAGAGGCGCGGACCTGCGGGTCGAGGGACCCGCAGAAGCCGACATAGGAGCCGAAGCGGATATTCCGGATGCCCGGGCTCTAGCCGCGGAAGAGGCAGAGCGGGGACATTCTTTGGCGCGATGCCCCGGATTACCGCAGAACAAGCATAGATTGTTGTCCATGCGACGCTGACGTTCTTGTGGCAAAAGTTTGCCATCTCGACCAACCTTGTCATTCAATTCCGGCCTCCGCTGTTGGGGAGGCTGCGAGGAACGAGGTGGGTGACTACCAGCACGGTGGGGATAGCTCGGACGAGGTGCATATTGGCCCGAAACGAGGCGGGAAGGCGCCGGGGTGACTGCGGGGCGGTTTGTAGTAGCTCTAACAGAGCTATCCGGAACCCGCGGACCCCGAGGCTGGTGGGATTCCCGCGTACGCTCGGACTGGCGTTCCCAGTACCGACTATCGATCCCTTGAGCTAGTTTAATCATCCCGCGCTTTGTGGTAGGTTTCCCAACATGAGAGATCTCATCCTTAATGCGACCCGGAAACCCGGAATAGAGTCGGTGGCATAAGGACTTATCATCCCAGTCGGTGCGCTGTGCAAGCCTGTTGAACTGTACAAGATACTTGGACAGTTTCTGTGAATCCTTCATAACGAGGACATCCAGATCATTCTCGGCATCCCCTTCCGGGTTCGCTAACCCGAAGTTATCCTCTAGCATGACGACGAAAACCTCCCAAGAGTGAAGGAACTCATCATCAGCATAGGGATTGGAGAGGGTCGGCATAACGAGCTGAAGCGCGGTATCCCGAAGATATGCGAGAGCGAAGTTGACCTGGGAATGTCCATCCGAGTATTGGGAAGGATTATTCCGGAAGTAAATTTGGCATTGAGTAATGAACTGCTCCAACTTCTCAGCACTGGAACCGTCAAAAGTATCTGGCTTTTGAACGTTGCGTTCCCGACGTGTTCCCAATGTACCCCGGGCGGATTCCGCAACTCTCAAAAGAGCTTCGGCAAGCCGGTCTTCCCGGGAGTGGCGCACAAGAGGTGTGCGCCTGGGATTGTCGACATCATCCTCATCACCATCATCCCCTGAGTCTGAGGATGGTGGAGACGGAGGATTGGGCTGAGAAGGAGGTGGAGGTGGCGGTCCAATGGTACCACCATCAGAGCCGTGACCCTCGGGAGTGTCCCGGTCTGCTGCGACTGTACCATATGGCGGTGGAGTGCCATCCGGAGGAGCCTGAGCGGATCCGAGGTTCCCGGCTGCAGGAACAGAAAGTAGCTGAGCGGAAGTCGAGGGTGGACCCAGGAAAGTAGCACTAGGAGGTGGTGCTGGGCTGGGTGTAACCCGAGACGGTGTAGAAGGTAGAGAACCTGAAGTACTCCGTGGAGGCTGTTGCCTCGTAGCTGCACGGGTGGCACGAGCACCCACAGCATTGGTATGACTAGCGGTATGCGCTGTGCGAGTAACCGAAGTCCCAGTTGGAGCCATGATAAAGAGATATCCAAGGTATCAGTATTCGTATACTGTTACGTACCGATTCTCTTCCTGTTTAGAAGTGGTTGCGAAGACACCCGGAGGGTGTGGGAGAACTATAACGGAAACCCGAAGTGAGTACGGGTGCGGGAACGTAGAGCGGAAGTGCGGAAAGAACCGTGGCTTCAGCTTGTGTGCTGCGCCGCCTGGATATCCCCAGGGAATGGTTCGTATTTCGAGGAAGATGATATGTAACAAAGGAAGACGTTCTAGAGTATAAGAGAAGGTTTCGCCACTACACTAGGTAGCGGGAGAGAAACCCGAAGGAAAACCCGGAGCGGGTTTCGGAACTTAGAGTAGGAAGAAAGTGTACAGAGTTGATACGAATACTGAAGACTACCTATTACATCTGGAAGACTACTTATACTAAGTAGGAACCTGTAGATACGAATGTAGAAGTATTATACAAAGGACAAGTCAAAGGAGTAAGTAGGAAATGAAGTCTTGGCAAAGCGGAGTAGGGGCGCAAATGACGCGCTCAGAATGAAGAATAAGGAACTAATCTACAAAGGCCATAATGAAACGTATAAGTAGGAATGGAAGGGAGGAGTAATAGAATGATGACGTGGTGAGGCCGTCATAAGAGAAAGTACGTATCCGGGATACCCGATAGAAAACCCGACGGGTTCCGGGTACGTTCCCGGGCGGGAACGTCGGGAAGTGTAAACCCGAAGCGGGTACGTTCCGGGAACGGACCGGGTATGTTAGAAGGTCACGTGGGAACGTCGGCACGATGTATCCGGACATGGATATAACAAACAGGTGGTGCTTTCAATGCAGTAGAATTCTGCCTGCTTATATGCTTTTAGATGTGGAGCACTCTTACAAATACTCTGGGTTATGGAGCTGTAAGGTGTCATGGGGCTCTGACAGTCCTGAGTCTGAGTGCACATGCTAGGGCACACCTTTTGAAATCCTCGGTATATTTGGAGTTGGTGATATCATACATAGTGGCAGGCGTGGATATGGGGACTTCCGACCACTAATATACTCATGTTGCAACTACCAGAGGTAACAATCAATTATAGCTCAACCTTAGGCCTTAGATCTTAGACCTAGCAATGGTAATATGTGTATTCTGGCAAATAATTGGCAGCCTGAGCACTCTGTGTGTGTATTTTGGACAATTATAATCCTAATCTCAGAATTATGTGACACTCAGACTCAAACATGCTCATGTACTGCTCATAATAACATGATCCTGATACTGTGATATTAATTATAGTATGTTATGATGTATCACGATCTTAATGTAAGGTGGTGGGAAGTAGTGAGCACCTTATATTGTTGGGAGCCAATCGTGATGACACACCACAGTTGCTATGAGCTCCTAACGTCTAGTAATCGCTTCTAAGCTGGAGTAATTTGAGCGTCTGATTGTAAGGCACATAATTATTGGCGAGTTTCTCACTGATTTACTGATGGCCTATCTGGACACTCCCACTACATTCACCTGTTGTGAGAGGGTATGCGCCGGATGTGTTTGTTTCTGCTTCCAATACAGTCACTATCCTTGCTCCCCTTGCTCCCACCGCTCCTGATACAGCCACCACCACTTTTACCCCTACTCCCACCGCCACTCCTGATGCAGTCACCACCATTGCCTCCCCTGTTCTTTGTGCTCCACCAGTTGCTGAAGGGGAGAAGACTTCGTCTTGTGCCCGGGCTCCAAGGTTGAAAAGAGCAGATGTGGTAGCACCGAAATCCAAGACAGCCGCTAAATTGTCAAAGCCAACAGACACCACAGAGAAACGTCCGCATTCAAGGGCAACTGGAGCCGGGAGTAGGAGTGGACCACATAATAAAAAGGGGGGTGGAATATCCAACACCGAAGTCACGAAACTAGGCAAGCAGCAGCAAGCCACAGTGCTCAAAGTACCTAAGCCTTGATCAAAGCCGCGAATGTGCTGGCCAATTAACCAACAGAATAGTATGTTAATCAGAGTTCATCAGCAGCCAAGAAGCACCAGAGAAGCATAGAGCGTAAAGGAATTGTATTATCGCGTCAGAACCATTAGAGTTTGCAGGGCCAGATGAATCTTTCTCGCACATATGCACGTAGTTTTCCTACAAAACACAGAATGAGAAGAGGATTCAGCTTCATTCAAGCAAGATTCAAGGGCGAATGGGGTATTTTTCGGAGTCATGTGAATCATTTTAAACTGACCCCCGCAGGTTTTGGCTGACCTTTAAGCAGCGAGAAATAAATCGTCCACCGCCTCTTGCCTGGAGGAGGGGGTCCGGGGTCACTCCCCCACACCGACCGTAACTTATTGATTTGGTGTTTTAACATGTGGCTGAAACCAAGCCTTTTTTGTAATTAGTCGACCACTGCGACAGGTACTTAATAGTTAATGACTTACCTGCCTATAATATCACCATAAGCGAGTTGTAAGCGACGCTCGGTTTCGACCAACTATGATTTGATTGATAATAGCAATACAAACTTCAAAGTAGGTAGCCTGGAAGTCACGCACTGAAGAATGTTTCACGGAAGACAGACGTAACAATCTATGTACACTGTTTGCATATACTCGGATACAGCAGTACGAACGCTGACTGTGCTGCTGAGTTGAAACTAGACTCCAGAATGGGCAACGCAAACAAGGGTCAACCACATCAAGCGACCCATGCCTACACTATTTCCCGTCGGTCCAGCTACGTAAGTTTTTATATACCTATGCTGCAATGTACGATACACTCGAAGCATTTCTAACTGAATAATACAAAAGAAAAGAAAGTGGCAAAAACTGTATTAATACACTACTATTACACAATTAAAGCATCGATAGCATACACTAGAAATCCATGTAGTCCCGTCCTCCCGGCCATCCACTTGTTCCTCCTGTACCGCCGTACGGGTCCTCCACACCGACGGTAGCACCACCAACTTCTGCATCTTTGAAGGAGAACTCGCGTTTGAACTTGGTCTCCAGAGAAGACATAGTTCCAATAAGCTTGGTACAAGCCGATTCCAACAGAGCTTGCGGTGTTATTGATCCATCAGTTTGGATCTTGATGAGAAAGTATGGATGCAGGGGATGCGGAACTTTATAGCCAGCAAAGAGAATCTGGGGCATGGATAACAGTTGCCTAAGAGGATGGGTATAAGAACAATAACACGACAAGTTGATGCATAGGAACTTACGCGCGAAGCATGTTGCCTAGTGTATGATCCTGCTTAACAATCTTAATCGTTGCAGCATTGGGGATCTTGGTATCTTCAATTATCTCCACACTAGTTGAGGACGGACAGATTGAAATGGTGTTCCATCATGGCAGAGATACAACGCACGGCTTCTCGCCATCATCCAAAACGTAGAGCTCGTATCGTGCAGGTGCATTCATGGCAGTGAACTGGATAAGAAACAAATTAGTATCAAGTGTAACGGCGTGCTGTGGATGAGTAAAGAGATCATAGAGTCGTGCGAATAGTCGCCATGGCGCATAGCACTCAGGGGATTGACAGATTTGAAAGCTTTAATTATTTCAAGCACAAGGGAAGCTAAGTCTCACCTTTCTGGATCGTACACGGTAAAGGCGGCACCAAAGGGTGATAAGGGACTTCCCTGCGAAAGCCGCGTCAGCATACTGCTTCAAGGTAAGCAATGGAGAAAATGAGATTCAGGACACAGTTTGCGATCATTCAAGATTGTCACCGACAATAAATAATAAAAATTATAGACATCATTATGTGTCTGAATGAAAGTAGTACTCACTGGTAAGCAACGAAGGTGATCGTAATGAAACAAGAGAGGTCAAGGTTCCAATTGAATTGACAAATTTTTTAGGTGAGGCATCATTGTTTGGTTATATTTGTAGTAGCACTAAATCCGGCAACACAGGACATGGCGATTAGAGCCCATCGTTGAAGGCCCACTTCCCGACACTCTTCAAGGTGAGTCCCTCGTATATTCTCGTTGCTATCCCATCCCGCAGACGATGCAAAAGACTGTAGAAGCGATTGTGGCCGTTTTCGACGGTTGGAAAGGGTGGATTTCAGATGGATGGTTGGGCTGACTCTCGGATGGCGAAAGCAACGACTTGGGTCAACTTCAATTTCATTGACTAACGGTCACCTTGCGTCTCTCAGAAAACAATGCCGACACGGTTCTCGAACACACGCAAGCATCGCGGCCACGTCTCCGCCGGTCACGGACGTGTTGGCAAGCACCGCAAGCATCCTGGAGGTCGTGGTCTCGCTGGTGGTCAGCACCACCATCGGTGAGTTTACCTGCGTTCCTGCTCGATATCTGTATTTTGATTCGAATTTCTTCGCTCATTCTAGTACTAACTTCGATAAGTACCATCCTGGTTACTTTGGTAAAGTTGGTATGCGTCACTTCCATTTGACTCGCAATCAATACTGGTGCCCCACCGTCAACGTCGACAGGCTCTGGAGTCTTGTCCCTGAGGAGCAGAAGAAGGGCTTAACTGCTAATTCTGACGTTGTTCCCGTGATCGACATCCTCAAGTTCGGTTACGCCAAAATTTTGGGTAACGGACAGTTCGTATTTTGCGTGTTTTCTGAGTCAACCGTCTTCTTACACGTCTATATGATAGGCTTCCCAAGCTTCCTTTCATTGTGAAGGCCCGCTTCGTGTCAGAGATAGCCGAGTACGTACTTCGTATTGATTGAAACTGAATTTTTGTACTGACTATTTCTCTTCAGGCGCAAAATCAAGGAGGCTGGTGGTGTCGTGTCGCTGATCGCTTGAGCTGTACCATACCTATAGTTCTTTTCTATTCCTTTCATCTATGGCCATACGATTACATGAAACACGCTCTATGCCTTCATGCGCATATACAACAGTATTATCGTTGGAGTGTTGGTCGGAATCTAGAAGTATTTTGAAGTTTCAAGATCCTTCGTCGCCGATATGTTGAGCAAAGCTGCACTGATACCTATCTCGCCCAATGAGATTTCGTATAGAAGCTTCGGTGGAATGTCAATTTGTAAATGCGAGCCTTTATAGTCTATCGTGATCGTACATCAGTCAGATGGATATACGCTTTTGTGTGGGAAGTTATGACCCCGGAGTGATAAAAATCGTCGAACATTTGGCAATTACTAACCAGAACACGGGTGTGTACCATCGAGACTTTATCGGTCCCGTCCCAAGTAAGTAACTATGAATGCACACCAGCAAAGTGCTCTAACTGGTTCTCATTGTAATGCGGATGACCACACGGAGTACTTTGTACACAATCACTTGTGGCCTATAAAAAGATATCGATGCTCGTCCCCAGGTAGACGGTGCCGTCGAGGAGCTGTTGATTGTACTGCATGGAGTAGGGTACGGCCCATTCTAGGACCCGCTAAACTGCGTCTGGACGGCAGAAATCATAATGCCTGCGTTCGCCGTTAAGTACTAGACCTCGGTATTCACGTTGTGTATAGTAGTAACCACTGCATGGTGTACACTGGACAACTTTATGTCCTCGTGCTGAATTTTATTTCAGGTTGCAACCGGGGGATCAACGCGAGAAGAGCATGATTAACAGGTACGTTGTGCATGTGAAAAATGGAAATGGTCTATGGTTTGGTGGTTCTTTTAGTTCTATAGAAACCGCTGGAATAAATAGCAATTAATAGCGAGCGTTTAGCATACTTACGTACATTAACATCAATCAACAGATGAAGCCTCATCTCTGTCTCTTTGAAATAAAAATATCAGTGTATGAGTTATTGTCCAAATAATAAATTTCTGAAATTTCACTGTGATTGGTACTATTGCAACGGGTACTTAAAAAAGACAGAGATCAGAAGATAGCAAATGGACTTAAGGTCTCTGGAGTGTGGACAGTTTTTCGGAATGCAACTCCTTTCCTTGAGATAGTTCACGACACCAACAAGAGCTATATTTATCACCGACAACATTCATGTTCAGTAAATGAACATTTTAGAATGTGATACAGCTAGACAGGCTCTGAAAGCGTGCCAGATGCGCTGTGCTGACGCAGAAAGTTGAGTAGTAAAGAAGGATTTGAGCAGTGAAATTGTGGGGATTTGCACCAAGTATTAAGTGTGATAGGAATTCGGGAAATAAGAAAGCGGTATGATAGATTTGATACGCGCAGCAGTCCTATTTTGCGTTTGTGGCTGTGGTGGGATTGCAGTTATTAGAATAGACGAGCGCGTGACGTCGAGAGGGAGGCAAGGAGACGAGGGAGAGGGTGAAGATGAAGGGATGAAAGAGGCCTAGGGGCTGGATGGATTGACGTGTGTCGTTGAGTGTCTACGTCTACGCCAGGTTGATGATAGTGACATGGGTTATGTGGTGGTAGCAGTGAGGGAGTGTAGAGAGGGGGTATTTGTGGCGGGGTGATCCCGAGACGGCAAGACGGAAGGGGATGAAAGTACCCACGCGTAAGAGGCTTACAACGGCAGCTGGATTCTTCGTGACTTTACCCTCGTCCGTCTCTCTGTCTGCAATATCCATGATGAGTCTTTCGTCGTGGTGTAAGTACTCTGCCCCTCTTTCTTTCTTTCTTCCTTCCCTCATCTCACCATCCACCAGATCAGCAGCACGACTCCGTCTGGTCCAGATTCCGCCGCATTCCCCAGCCATCCCTCGACCCCGCCATGCAGGCACCTAACTCTCCTCACCAGCGAAACAACAACGCAGACAACAACCCTGCCAACTCTCCAAATGGCCCCCAGCAGAATCAGAAGAAAGTCTTCGAGCCCCTCTTTGGGCCTGCTCTTGGTGTCGTCACACAGGGACCCCCTTGGACCATCTCTACCGAGAAGAAGGTCGTTACGGACGATTTGACCCCAGAGGTCGTCTCCACCTGGGTTGAGAAGAGCAAAGAAGTCAGTCATCTTTCTTTATTTTCCATCCGCGCTTTCCTTGCAGTCCCGTCGCACCCGTGTCCTCTGCTCTCCGAGGAGTACAAGGACCCCCCCCCCACCCCACTATATTTAGCATAAATTCCTTCATCTCGCTGCGGGCGATCTATTAGCGTCTTACTCTTTCTATCTATCGACTTTTTTCAACTAATCATCTACTTGCAGCCCTCACAACCAACTACAACACTTCAAGCTCTCGTTAATCTCAAGCGCCCCACTCTCCGTCTGTCCCCGCTCACTTCTTCGGAGGAAGATCCATCCCACGAACACCATCATGGACTCGAATTCGAATATGACTGTGATGCCCCCAAGTGTGGTATATACCTTTATGTCTTCCTCCCAAAAGACCATCCTGATGCCCCCGCAACTCACTACCCCATGGCTAAATTGCTGGTCTTTGAAGCCGTCGTCGATGGTGGTTTCGGACGGACGCTCAAACTCGAAGAGGGTGCTGTTTTGGAGCTTGGAAGGTGGGAATATGTGGCCGGACGCGCTGCTTCTCCTGCTGCAGCAGAAACGAGTGGGTTGGCCCCTGTGCCGGAGGCTATGAGTCCCAGCAGTTCCGGCGATGGCAGTCGTCCCAATACAGGAATTAATAATAGTAATGGTAACAGCAATCAGCATCGCCGTCGCTTCACTCATTTCCACTTCCGCAAGCGGTCGCAGAATCGAAGTGTTTCTGGCCCCGCCTTGGCTGTTGTCGATGCCGAGCCACAAGAAGCCGCCCCCACTAATAAGAAGGAAGGGGCCGGAGAAAGTAAGGAGGAAGCATCGGAGGGTGTAAGAGTTACCATTCGTCTTGCTGCCCTCGATGAGCAAGGCTCTGAACTCGCAAGCCCTAATGAGCAAATTACGTATTTGCATGTTGTAAGGTTTGGTCCGAAGCCTGTTGTAGCTGAAGGCGAAGAGCCCGTTGAGGATACGAGACCTTGGGTCGTGAAAGTTGTTAAGCGGGAGGCTACGGTTCGTCCTTACTTACTTTCCCTTTTGTCAATTCTTAATTTCAAGCAGATTGGTCCTCACACGTTCCAACTACATGAAATATATGGTCTCACGTCGTCATCCACGCATACATACGCCCCAACCAGCGCACTTCCAGCAGCACCGCACACCTACCCTCCCGATGCATCCTCTCCAACCGTGCAGCCCGCTACCCCACCGGAGGACGACGATCCCCAATCGGAGTGTCTCCTTTGTCTTTCCGAGCCACGCGAAGTTGTGCTCCTTCCATGCAGACATTTAGTAGCTTGCAAAGACTGCGCCGTTAACATGGTCGAATTCGGCGCGGGCGGCAATATCGTTCAGCCTGTAGAGCCCGCTCCCGCTGCTGACACTCCTACGGATGGTGATGCGAATGCTAACTCGCAAGGCGAGGGAGGAAGTGCCCCTGCTACTGCCACTTCTGCACCCATAACGCCTACTGCCAATCCTCGGAGGAAGCGAAAGGCAAAAGGCTGGTTTTGTCCCGTTTGTAGGCAGCCTTATACTTCTCTTTTGAGAATTACCACTTCTCCGCCTCCCCCGTCTGCTAGCAAAGACGAAGGCAGGTCATCCGGTGAGGAGGAAGGTGCCGCCGCACTTGCTGTCGGCGTGTCCCCCCTTACGGTGGAGGGAGGCAATGGGCTGCTCGGTGGCATGCTTCGGCCCGGATTTTTGAGAGGGTTGAGTTTCAGAGCTGGTGCTGCGCCTCCTGATGTCGAAAGTACGGCCGGGCTAGGCAGGCAAGGCGCGTGAGTTTGTTAATGACGGTGTGAGGTGTATTATACTGTACGTATGTGTGGACTTTACCGGTTTCTTGATCTCTTGTTATTTCTCGTGCTGCCCTGTATTATTTATTCGCATCGCACTTGCATTGCTTGTAAAAACGTATTAGTGACTTCGTAGGTAGGTAGGTATGTACTTAGATTCCCTCTTCCTTCCCTCTCTCTTACCCCTTCTATGTATATTTTTTCATGATATACTGATGTTAAGTAATTAGTGTACCGCTTATCTATGAAATCCAGTTTTCTCTGTTCTATTTTGCAGGTGCAATTAGTATGTCAATTTATCGAAAAGGGGGTGTGTTAACGTTAAATAAATAATTATAATCTTCTTTCCGGCTTCCGTTACACATGTATCCATCAAATTATAAGTCATTCGGTTACTCTGTCTGCCACGCAGTGCATAACTCGCAGCACGCTTCTTACCTTCAGATGTGGTATAGGTAAAAGATAAGTCAAGACTCAAAATAAGTGTAAGTACTATTATCGGAACGCACACAACGTGAAACGCGTGCAAGTGCTTCTACCACGTGCAAACTTCGAAATAATGGCCACTTGGGAGTCGCTTTTGTAGCTCTTTCACTCTTTTATTGCCACCTACTCCCCAAATCCTCATCTTGATACCCCGACTTCTCACCACCACAATATCGACGCGTAAAAGCGTAGGGACCCAGTAAGACTCTTTCGATGAGCTACCCTCTCCATTGATCTCACTGATAACCCTCGATCGTTTTAGATGGATTTGAAAATTCAAAACTTACCGGACGACGTTAACGACTGGGATGTTACTCGAGAGTTCGCAAACATTCTCCACTCGGACGAGTTTTACCCCAGACGTCCTGGGGAACGGGCAATCAATTTCCGTGTCAAGTTAAATCCTAGTTCTCTTGGTGGCGTTCGCAACAACGGGTCGGGCACCCTCACTTTGCCGACCGTAAAGTTTGGCAAGATGCTTCTCGATTATCTCGGTAATAATCCTCTCAGGATCAAGAAGAAGAAAATCAAATTGTACCCCGCGCACTCGCGTCCTACAGAGAGTTTTGCTGAGCAACTGGCAAAGACACTGTACGTGAGTCCTGATATCGAAGAAGAGCGCCAGGAGAAGATTTTTCAGCTCGATGACAAGCTGCGCATTGATACGGTCCAGTTTGGTGTGTACTATCGCGATAACTACCCGCGAACGAAACAAGAACCTCTGGAGCCACGAGCTTTCTCGATTGAATGGAGTCGGAACTACACTAATAGTGCAGCATGGCTGAGCTTTGAATACGATCATAAGCTTATAAAGCTGACAGTACGGTCCTCTTCTAAACAGCTATTCCCCGCTAATGTCGACTCTCGTTTATAGTTGGGGAACCCCATGACTGATGTAGAAGGAAAGACCGTATCCATTCAGTTTTCCAATATTCGCAAGATCGGCGTGGGTTACGATGGAATGCCCTGTATGTTATCTTATTTCCGTCCACCCACTGATTCTGAATGTACGTTACAGACCTTTGTTTCGATACTTCCACCCCTCCAATCATGGAAGAAGGGGAATTCCACCGAATGCTTACGGGTGACAAAGACATTGATAATAAAATGTACATAGGTAGGGTAGGGTCTTTGGACTCTTCCCATGCAGAGGTCGCTCCATATGCACCTCACCTTCGCGTCGTTCTCTACCACGATCCTAACCAAGACATAATTAAAAAGTTCACCAACATGTGTGAAGTGGCTGGGCTAGAAAGATATACTATTATTCATTGCTCCCCTTACAAGCCGATCGCCGCTAGTCGTCAGTGCTTCTTCAAAAATCTACATCCACTCCACAAACAGCTTGCCACATTCCCATGGGCAGTTGCTTTTCAAATGGAATCATTTTTACATAATGGCCTCCTCAACACCAAGGACCTACGGGATATCATGCCGACTGTACAAGACATTTGCAAGGAGAAGAGCGAAGACTACGTTGGTGCATTTTTGAGATCCTACCACGAGGCGTTGGACGTTCGTCCTGCACGAGAAAGCCCTATGGATTGCTTTACGCGCATCCGGAAGAAATTTGTTTATCTTCGTTTCCATGACTTTCGTTGCTGTCATGTTACATTTACACCTACTCGAATGCTTCTCGAGGGACCCTATGCTACAGATTCGAATCGGATTATTCGAGATTATAAAGGTTATGAAAACCACTTTATACGAGTGGAATTTCGCGACGAAGATAGAATTCAGTATCGATGGGATAGAGAAGTAGATGGCGCTTCTTTTGTTAAAGAGAGAGTGGGAAGCATCTTGAAGAATGGGTTTGAATTGGCTGGAAGGAGATTCGAATTTCTTGCATATTCAAATTCTGCTCTGCGAGAACACTCCGTATGGTTCGTGAACCCTTTTATGCACCCCACGCGTGGCAAGGTCACGTCAGAGATTATCCGTAACAGCATTGGGAACTTCCAGGATTTGCTGAGGCTCCCATCCAAGTATGCTGCAAGGATAGCTCAGGCATTCACAGCCACCAAGCCTTCTGTCCTCATCCGTAGGAACGAATGGGAGGAGATGCCAGACTTGTATCCGCCTGTACCAGAGGGTAAAAAGCCTGAACACATGTTTACCGATGGTGTAGGTACTATTGCGAAAAGTCTCAGCAACAGGATTTGGGAAAAGTTATGTGAGAATCTCTACGACAAAGGTGAAAGGTCTATTCAGCCATCAGCCGTAAGTGAAAATAATATTCTGCTTAGTCTAATTGAATTGAACACCAATCTAGTATCAAATCCGTTTTTTGGGGTACAAAGGTGTAGTTTCGGTGGATGAAGAACTGGACAAAAGGGTGGATGGAATTCTCATGAGATTACGTCCCTCCATGAGGAAATTTGAATCGCATGCCGATGAAGCTGATATTGAAATTGCCATGTCTTTCACCAATCCTGGCACTTGCTACTTGAACAGGTAAGGCAGATGTCAACATTAAGCATTTTTTGTCCTCATTTATGTTAGACCTTTAGTGATGCTACTCGAGGATTTGGGTGTTAGGAGGGAAGCTTTCGAGGAACTTCAAGAGATTGCTGTCGCGGATGCAAGGACAATCGATGAATCTGTTACTCGATTCCGTAGCATCTTGGAGACCCAGGGTCTTGGTGGCTCGTTCAGACTGTCGCATCTTTTGCGCAAGGTTGAAGCATTAGGGCTAACCCTGGAAGGTAACCCGGCTAAACCAGGATTTGATAACCCATTCTTCAAGCAAATTAGACAAGTCGCTATGACGTCCATTTTGCGCGAAATCAAACATCGTGCTAGAATACCGATTCCTGAAAGCTATTTATTGGTTGGAGTTGCAGATGAGGGACCCTCCTATGTTCGCGAAGGACGCGAAGATGTATACACATTACCTGAAGGTCATATTTACGGCAAGTTCCTTCCCCCCCCAACAACAATTTGATTACTGATAAACTCTATCTTTAGTATGCATTCAACAACCTAGCGACCCAGAGCCCATCTACATCGAGGGTTCCTGTAGTATTTCACGAAGTCCCGTTTGCCACCCGGGTGATGGTAAGTTTATTTAAAGATAACATTCCTTTGCCATGGCTGAAATATTATCCTGAAGTGCAACGTGTTCGGGCAATTGGAAAACCTCCTGCTGACAAGCTATGCCTTTTTGCTCATCTCAAGAATGTCGTCGTGTTGCCATCCATTGGTGAGAACGGCAGCATTGTCATATGTTTCAAGATTTAGAACATGACTCTCACTTCTTAGGATCCCGTTCGCTTGCTTCATGCCTCTCTGGGGGTGATCTCGATGGGTAAATTTCTGATAATGGATTAAGGGAACATGCTAATGAAATGGATTTATCACCCAGGGATCAGTACTCTGTCATTAGATACGGTCCATTGCTACAGAAAGAAGCCGTAGACCCTGCTTCTTACGAGTCTAAAGGAACTTTAGAGATTGAAACAGACAGTACTGTGGATGATATCTGCGATTTTATTGTAGAGTACATTAATTCTGATGTTCTGGTTGGTTTTTTCTTCTCTCTGACATGCCAAACCGGGAGCTGATTATGTACAGGGTTTACTGTCCAACAGGCTAATCACTATTGCTGGTATGTTGCTTGTCCTTACTTAATTGTCTTTGTTTTCACACGGTTTTCTTCTAGACCAGTCTGTGGTTTGTTAAGTTCATATTTGAAGATGCTTACAAAATGCTGAAAGTGATGTTTTAGCATGGTATGCGCGACAAAGATTGTGTACATCTAGCAGAGTTATGTTCGCAGGTGCTTCTTCTGCTTTCTGTGTACAATTCGTGAACTAACATTTATAATGTCAGGCCGTCGACTACCCAAAACAAGGCATTGCCGTGGATTTGTATGCCGGGCGTGGTCTTCCCCGCGCCTTGATGAGATGTAAACCAGATTGGCAGGCAGCAGAAGTCGTATCTCCCCGACGTACAGATTACTACGAGTCTACACGAGCATTGGGATATCTCTATCGGGCTATAGCTCTGGAAGATCCAGGTTCACCTGCCACGACTGCCACGGCAGGGGATAGCTCAGATCCTATATCGCTTGCACTCTTAGATCGGGTCTCATTCTATCTCGGGGATGGCGTTTACCCTGGTAGAGCTTTAGCTGAGACTACAGAGCTGTTCCAGAAATACTCTGACGAGCTGAGTTATATCTGCGCAACACACACCCTGGCTGATACGCCTGGTGCACGTCTTTTGGAGGCGGAAGTAGTGGTGGGGACTATTCTAGCCAAGTGTACGAACCATCGGTGGAGATCGAATCGCATGTATCGTATGCGATTGCATGGATCATCGCTGGTGAGGGAAGTACAACGAGAGCTGTTGGCAGATTTGGACGAAGCCACACCTGAAGAAGTAATAGCGGGCCTTCAGCGTGCTTGGATGGGGTGGGATTTCAGTCAGAGAAACGGAAGCAGGTTTGGAGCGAACAGCTTTGGATTGATTGCACTTGGTGTTATTTTTGACTGTCTTGATAAACTTAAATAGTGGACATTGAATGTTTTACCAGGCTTTACCCAACGTTAAACCTCACCCAATGCGGTCCGCTTCAGCCGGCATGAGTTTTGCAGCAAGCAAAGTCGCAGAATGTTTCATGAGATAAGTAGAGCCGACGGAGCGGTCTGAGAAAGCATGTGAGCAAATATAAGTTGGTTCTCAGTTCGAAGAGAGACACGAGGGGAGACAGAGCGCCGTCGTGAATCACGTTGAGTCACAGCTGTCGAATTTATACCACCACGAACCATGCTGTCAGTCTACAAAGACTTGAGATGAGTGTTTTTAAATCAAAGCGACGATTGATGACCAGGGTTCGATATTCCTAGGGAAACGATCGAGAAGCTGAGAGATATCCGCAGGGGCGGTGCGTCGGAGAACGGAAGAACAAGCGTTCCGTTGATGGGTTCTCAGTCGGGAAGAGGGAGGCTAACAGCGAGCGAGCGGTTACTTCTTGGAAGAGACAAGATGTGCGGGTAAGTATGCTGGTAGGATGGTGGAGTGGGGGAGGAGCGGGGATGGGGCGAGTGGTATGGCTGAAGTCACAAAGCGAGCAGACGGATGCAGTCGAACTTGATGCTGGATATGGTAAGTAATGTACCTGAAGTGACAGTCGACCCTCGGGAGGTCATCGGATGACAGGAGAAATGGTTGTGAATACTGTGAATGGTCTGAGCTCATACACATAAATCATACCTGCTCATACACAGGATGGTCAGAGCAGAGCATTGAGTTACAAGAGTCAGTGTCACAATAAAATATGAATTGGGGCATGTGACGTCAGCAAAGATGAAATAATCGTCGTGGGAAGGCAGGGACTCGATCGAGATGCTAGGTCATATTTGGCACCTGTGTACTTGACGTCAGGAAGATAAAAAGTTGAATGGACAGGCATGCTTGCTATGACCCGCTTCCCTTTCGCCACCACCATTCCCAATGTATGTCCCTTTCCCGTCTCCTCCACACTTACCCCTCCTCACTCGTATCATCCAGGTCTAACATTCAGAATGCCAATTCGGCGACGGGCAAGACCTTCGTCACCGCTCTGGTCTTCAACGCAGCCGTCTTCGGTATAGAAATTACTGCATTCACCATTCTAAGGCCATATTTCAAGGCCATCTATGAACCTAGAACATATATACCCCGCAAGAGTACGATATCCTCTTATTTCTCCTGCAATCGTACATCGCTCACCTCCACTAGAAAGCGCGCCAAACCCCTATCCTCAAACCCCATTTTGTGGCCTATCGCGTTGTTCAAGTCAGACTACCGCAAAATTATAAAAGCAAATGGAATGGACGCATACTTCTTCGTCAGATATCTCAGAATGATGATTAAACTCTTCCTTCCCATCTGGCTTATTTCTTGGGCTGTCCTTCTCCCCGTAACTGCTGTCAACTCCAACGTCGATGGCAGAGACGGTCTCGACAAACTATCTTTTGGTAACATCGCCAACACAAAGCAAACCCGATACGCCGCTCATCTTATTCTTGTTTGGCTCTTCACGTGTATGTCTACTCACTCCTTCTTTTCGCTTTCCTTAAAATAAACGCTAACCTTCTTACTTCGCGGTTAGTCTGGGTGTACTACAACATCAAACAAGAAATGCGTCATTTCGTTATCACACGTCAAAAGCATTTAATAGATCCCGAGCATGCTAAAACCGTCCAGGCCAACACTATCCTTATCACTGGCATTCCCGCCAAATACCTCACTCAGGATGCGTTGCACAAGCTCTACAGCCACCTGCCCGGTGGTGTGAAGAAAATCTGGATCAACAGGTACGTTGTCAACTGGTTCCATCTTTAGAACAAGACAGGTTTCATACTACGTCATTCAGGAACCTTAAGGAACTCCCAGATCTCTATGACCGCCGTATGGCCGCTTGCAGCAAACTTGAATCAGCTGAGACCGCCCTCCTAAACACTGCCGCCAAGCTACGACTCAAGGCTCAGAAGTCGGCTGCCAAAGGCAAAGACCCTGCTCCTGAAGATGTGGAGCAGGGTGATGTGCGGAGCGCAGAGGCTTTGGTACCAAAGGAGAAACGTCCCACGCACCGGTTGGGGATGATCCCCTTCTTTGGAGAAAAGGTCGACTCCATCAATTGGTCGAGGGATGAAATTGCCGTTTGTACGCAGTTACTCGAAGAAGGAAGAGCTAAGATTTCCGAGGCGGATGAAAGAGGCTCTTCACATCCCGACACTTCGGATGATCCCCTCAACGACATTGATGATAACCCAGAAGTTGAACAGAGTACAATGCCAAGACTGACAAATGAGGCTAGCGCCATGGTACACGATGTAAAGGGAGCAGCTATTGGTGCTGTTGGTGCTGTTAAAGGTCGGGTTGGAGGATTAATTGGAAGTGGCGAACGCGGAGTGTATCCACCCATGAACAGTGCTTTCGTGACGTTCAACAGGCAGATTGCAGCACACATGGCGGCTCAGATATTGACTCACCATGAGCCTTACCGTATGGGTACGTGGTGCATCGAGGTCTGAAGGATTTCTGTTAACGTTTGTGGTATAGGCGCGAAGTACGTTGAAGTTGCCCCTACGGATGTAATCTGGGGTAACCTAGGACTTAATCCGTACGAGCAGAAGGTTAGATTCTGGCTTCTTCAGTCTCGACGGCGGTGGCTAATCTTGTTCTTTGCCAGATCCGCCTCGCTGTCTCATATGCGGCAACAGCAGGTCTTATCCTCCTTTGGGCTTTCCCGGTCGCCTTTGTTGGTGCCGTGTCGAACATATACGATCTCTGCGAACGAGCATCATGGTTGGCATGGATCTGCAAACTTCCCAGCGTTGTGGTTGGAATCATTTCTGTACGTTTCCCTTTCTATTACCTGTTGGCTTGGCAATTAACCTGCCCAATAGGGTATTCTTCCTCCCGTCTTGCTTGCAGTCCTAATGATGCTCCTTCCCATTGTTCTGCGTCTCCTTGCGCGTTTCGAGGGCATTCCTCAAAGAACAGGTTTAGAGTTAAGTCTGATGACGAGGTTCTTCCTCTTCCAAGTTCTTGTAAGTCCAATTAATCTTTCTAGACCGACCGAGGCTCACGCAACGTAATAGCACTCGTTCTTGATTGTCACACTTTCGTCTGGTATCATTGCTTCTCTCGACGACCTTCTTGGAGATCCCACATCAGTGCCCACCATATTGGCGCAAAACTTGCCCAAGGCTTCTACGTTCTTCTTGACGTATGTAACATACCTTTTACCTTTTGATAAGTAAAGGATTAACCGTACATTGTCGTTAGTTACATTATCCTTCAAGGTCTCTCTGGTACCGCCGGCGGATTCCTGCAAGTTGTAACGCTCATAATCTATTATGTGAAGTTATTCTTGCTCGGTAGTACCCCTAGATCCGTGTATGGTATTAAGTATAGTGCTCCTGAGGTTGCTTGGGGAACCTTGTTCCCTACCATCACGCTGCTCACTGTCATCTGTAAGTATCTTGTGATTCAGGAGTTCTTTCTGCATTCTAACCACTTGCCTCAGCTCTCGCCTACTCCATCATCTCTCCCGTCATCAACGGTCTAGCATGCGCGACGTTCTTCCTTTTCTATATGCTCTATAAATATCTCTTTCTGTGGGTTAACCAACAAAACCAAGCATCTGACACCGGAGGCCTGTTTTTCCCGAAAGCCATGCAACATATTTTCGTCGGGATGTATCTTCAACAAGTCTGCTTATGTGCCCTATTCTTCCTTGCGCGGGATGAGAACAAGAAAGCTAGCGCCGTTCCTGAGGGCGCACTAATGGTTGTACTGATTGTCCTCACTGCGGGCTACCACATTATTATCAACAACTCTTACGGTCCTCTCATTCATGCACTTCCACTTTCTCTCGCAGACAGGACGTACACGTATACTGAGGATCGTGTCGATGACAACCCCGGTGAACCTCGCCAATCTATGGAAGATAAAGCCAAGCTTACAGATCAAGGACTTGCATCTCCCGATTCGAACGACGAAAGTAAGAGATTGACAGAGGATGATTATGGCTTTTCCCATCCCGCTGCTAGTCGACCGCAGAGGACAGTATGGATACCTAAGGACGCGCTAGGCTTGAGCGATGAAGAGCTCGAGAAGTGCAGAGCTGCTGGCGTGGAAGTGGGCGATGAGAACGCATACATGGATGAGAAAGGCAAGGTCGATGTTTCGGGCGGTCCGCCTGATTTCATTTGAAGACTTTGCTTTGCAAATCAACGGATATGTAGAACGAAAAAATGTACTTTCCCGCTATCCACGTTCCTTATTAACGATTCAGATGACTTGTTTTGAATGTACTCAAATATACCTTTTTGATAAATTTACAAACTATATGCCTATTGTAGCACCTACACACTATAGTACCTTTCTCCGGGTGTTTTTCAGTACTTTTTTTTTTGGTTTACAGGTTAATTGCAGAATGAATATACATGAAATGATTTCACAGTGCAGAGTTCCAATCTTAAGTTCCTGAGAATAAGGACATCTACTCTTATCCTTTAGAAGAAGGGACGATATTCTATAGACTTGCGAGTTCACCTCCCTCGGCATTACTGTCCTTCAGACCACCGCCGAAGAATGCCCGTGCTTCTGCCTTGGATTCATCTTCAACAGCATCGACAACAGTCGGAGCCTTCCGAGATATTAAATAGTCAATATAAATTAACAAAAAACATAATATGAAAGTCGTACCACGTTTTTGAGGTGATCATGGTTATTCACATGCGTAACTTGCACCTCTAAAGGCGGTGGGTTGTGGGGGTCTACCGGCTCACTGTGGTTATCATCCTATTGAACGCTTTGGCAAGAACTTTTAGATGAGAAAACACCAAAACGCACTCTAATCCGTACTTGGACCCTCGTCCAAGCAGTATTTAGCAACCCAGTATAATTAACGTCCTTGTCAGACTCGGGATCCAGTCGAACCAATGCAGATATCAGCTCGCTTATGCACAGGCCATGACTTGCAAGCACAACGTGGGTATCTTCCCCTTCCCGGACATGAGGTAAAATACAGTCCCGAACACCTTGTTCACATCTCCGCGCGAGGTCTTCAAGACTCTCGCCATCGGGAAATTTATCTGTGCGTCCAGTAATCAGGGGATATATTCCTTGACTATAGAGTTCTTTGCGGGTAGTTCCTGGAGGCAGACGAAGGAGCCATTGATTTCCTTCTGCAGCGCCAAAGTACTGTTCGCGGAGATGAGGTGAAACAGTGATGGGAGGTTTAGGCTCCGGCTGGCAATTGTGTATAGCAAGGCCCGTAGAGTGAGCACGTTTGAGCGGAGACGCGTAGATATGAGTTATCTTGGTGTTGGAGAATGCCTTTCCAACAGCCTGAGCTTGCTTCGGAGGTGGCAGATATCAGTGAATATCAGATCATCCAGTGAATCGACTAACTCTTTGACCTGAATAAACAAAAAATATTAGAGTACAAATGATACGAGGCTGATGGCACACACCAAGCTCCGACAACGGCGCATCCTTCCAGCCCGCCCAAATTGCTTTCTTTAAGTAATCGTAAGTTTTAAACTTGTAAGTCAGCAAATTCATAAGCTTCAAAACTAAGCTTCTTACTAGGTTGTCCTCGCTCTCTCCGTGTCTCACAAAGGTAACAGTGATCATCTCGACGTGTATGACTCACTCATTGTGAAAACCAGATATCACTTATATAGGTTCCAATCTATATCGGCAAAATCATCTTTGCGCTGTTTATAGCCGATCACGTGTAGTTGAGCGACAATGACTCTTCGAAGATCTGGGGAGGTTTGTCAGTGGACTGCTCCGAGTTTCGAGTAAGTATAGAACCCTAAAACGTGCGTCCTTGTACGTAGTTTAGAACGCTGCTCGAGTAATTAATGTAAAATATAGCAGCATATAAACGGCTCACTCTGTTGTGTGCATTAAATTTACAGTGCAACGTGCCCAGTGTCACTCTGAATCGATTGTCCTGCTGATCAAAAATTTGAAGGCAGCTATATATTTTGCAGAAGCAAGGGGAATTAAGTGAACAAGGGAAAACGAGTTAAAACTTAAGCACAACGAAGAAATTTCGTTATCCTTGCCTTGTAAGTTGGTCATGCCAGAATCATCAGATGGATTAACATCCGTGAGAAAACCTTCCTGGAGTGACCTCCCTAGGACCCTCTTGGACCCTCGTAGACCCTGTCTGCACAGCGTGCGGAACACCTCCCCGAATATCCTACAGACTTCACTTATCACACCGCACAAGAATGCACATTGCTGATCCGCTCGATGTTCCCTGCACCCGATTTGCATCCCTGAATTTGACATCGAAGAGATAAAAATAAGAAATGACATCTAATGACATCGTCCATTCCTTTTCATCCCGTCGAAACTCTTGACGTTCTGCTCTTGAGAGATGAGCTATGGAAGATTGTCTACGCGTGTATCATTGCAGACGTGCATTCTCTTTCGAGCAGCTGGGTATATATCCCCATCTACACCAAATTTACACAGGTGACACTAGCACAAAGGGCGCCGCAGCGCATCTAGAAATTTCGAAGTGCTGAGTAAAACGTTTGTTTCCTTAACCGGAGTCACTGCTGATCACGCTTCGTCCGCGGTTAGGTAGAGCTACAGACCACAATAGTGTAGAATAGTAAATGGCGCCAGAAGAATGAGAAGGTAGGAGAATGTGAGGGTATAGTTAACCACTCGCATATACTTAAGTTCATCGGAGGAGATCGTTCAGGGGCGCCTTTGACAGGACTTGCGTACTGTTGACCTTCAATTATCCCTTATCCAACGAAAGTTTAAAGAAACTTACCCTTGAGCTCAAGTGAACCCTACCCGAATGACTAGAATAACTCTTTACTTCGTGGATTTAGTCGTAGATACTTGTTCAGATGATGTCGATGAGTCAATGTATCTTGTCATGGTAGATCATTTGATTGGGAAAGGACGTAGAAAGCTCTGGAAGTGTTCGCGACAGGTTGAAGTAGATGACCGGCTCCGATGCGTACCATGTAAGTATAGGCACTGAGAAACCCGGCTCATGAGGCTCCGCAACTCGAATTAGCATACAACGCCGAACAAACCCCTTCAGCTGGATGAATACTGTTACTAAGAATAGCACCGTATGGACAGCCATTCGATCAGCGATGCCACTTCTGGAAAAGATGTGGTTTCGAAATGCCGCATTCGTCGCTTTGGAGGCGGTAGAGGAAATACTACTTATTCTATCAACATTGAAGAATTGTTCAGAGAAGATACGTCTGAATAGTCAATTGCTCTAGCAAGCTTGTATTTGACGCGGAGATGATCGCAATATGACAAATAAGACCATTGACGAATAGCAAAAGTCCTTTGGATTTCTTTGAAGTTCCAGCGACGTTTCAGCACGTGATGTGATGGGCAAAGCATTCCGAGAGTTTCGCAGGGTGAGGTTCCATGGAGATCCAATTGTAACGCCGAGGGAAGGCCACATAAAGCTGTCTCGCCGGCAAGCGACTCGGATAGAACGTGTAAGAATGTAATGGCAATCGAAATCCACCTACGGACCTATCAGTTGACAATGTTGTTTGGACGAAACAACGGATTCAGAAGGTGAGAACAATGGGTATGGTGTTATTGCTATGCTAATAGACGAGCCGCAGGTCCTGTCTGCTGGCGTGAGGATTAAGCAGGACGGAGCATCGCAAGGGATGAAAAGGTCGACCTGTGGAGGTAGGGCTGGAAGATTCGCGCCTGGCGCTAACTGGCACAGATTCCCGGTTGAAAGTGACTCCGAGTGATGGAGATGCAGTAAACACGCGGTTTTAAAGTGAAGAGTGAAGACAACGATTTACGGGGCATTTTAAAGAGTGACAAGAGATCAGTACAATATCTGGGATACGGGATGCGGCTGCGAGAAATGCAAACGGAGACCTTTCAGAGCAAAGCGGAAGGGCGGCGGACCCTTGATGAGGATGCGCCCTGAGGCCTGAAGAAAGGGCTAAGTATAGAGAAGATTGTACGGTCAAACGGTTCTGTCCCTAGACCCTTGCAAATCAATAATGGGAGGAGAAAGCGCAAAGGAGAGCAAAAGAAAGTGAGAATAGGAGAGACCGGACTGAGAGCGGAGACGGTAACGCGTCTGTCACGTGATGCTAATGATGAGTCGCATCAAACAGGTCGCCTTTTCTGTAAGTTCTGCGTTGGTCTAGCAAATTCCTTGTCACCAACGCTTACTGAATAAATACGTTCTTCCTTCCCATCCCTTCTCTCTCTTTCTTTTTCTTCTGCTATTTGTTTACTCTGACTCTCCTTTTCTCAGCGACTCCCATGGCCGAACCTAGCAGGGGCTTGCCTCTCTTAAGCGGCTTTCTTCCTCATAGTGACCCCCAGAACGCTGAGCTCGCATGCAGAAAGTGCAACAAGGAGTTTAACATCCTCTTCACCCGTGCAAGACGTTGTAATCATTGTGGTATGGGCGTCTGTCATCAAAACGTGTTAGCCTACTCATTCTCCTTCATCCCAGGTTATTCGTACTGTCACAATTGTTCAGACTTTCAAGCTCTAATGCCCAGAAGCGGTACTGAGAACGGATACGATGCTGCGAATGTCTGCGGATTTTGTATCGAGTTTTTAACCAGTGCGTCGCTTGCGATGGGACTGAATATAACGTGGGGAATTAACAATACTGAATGCCAGTCACTGCAGGAGGGAAATCGTACCTAAAATCATTACCTCTATCTAAACTGAAGAGATATATTACCGCATACAACATCAAGATTAATGGTGCTGTTGAGAAGGATGATCTTATCGAAGCTATCGTCACCGCTCGAGTATGTCCTTTCATTCCTCAAATGATATTCAGGATATTAACGATCCATGGTTAAGGGGCCAAACGGATGCCTCCCCGCGGTAAATGAGGTAAGCACGGTGCAATTCTGTTGAAAAAATATCATCAATTCTTAATTCTTCTTGTAATGTAGAGCTTTTATCGAAAATATTCCGTACCCAATCGAACAGCAGGCCAGCGACCAAGAGGTATTTTCTCTAGACCGGGACAATCACCATCGTCATCTGCACCACCACCACCACCCCGCCCAGCTCCACAACCTACCTATCACTTCCCTCGACCAGATTTGGAACCTGATTTTCCGCCTCATCAGCAATACGCACCTCCTCCGGGACCTCCCCCATCCTCTCATCATTATCAAGCTCCTCCTCCGCAGCCTCAGTATTCTACTTATCCTGGAGCTGGTGCTCAGATACCTCCACAATATCATCAATATCCTCCTCCGCCTCATCCCTCTTCAAATCCAGGATTCGCTGTGCCACCTTATGCACAACCCCAACCAGGTTACAATCCTCAGTACGCACCTGGTATGCCAGGTTACCAATCGCCATACAACCCCTATCACACTGCGCCACCTCCACCACCACAACGTACACGTCCTTCAAATCAACAAACACAACACCCAACAGCATCACAGTCCTCAAGTAATATTCCGCACACTCACCAACCACCGCCACCACCACCGCCTCCGCGGCCTCGCACAACGTCAACGGCTACTCCGACACCGCCGTCCCTGGATGACTTACTTAATATGTCCCAGGATGCCATCTCCGCGCTTAGCATAGGCGCGCTGAAGAGCATTTTGTTTACCAATCACGTGAATGCAGGGATGATTCTGGAGAAGAGTGACTTAGTTCAGAAGGTGCTTACGCTAGTGGACGACGAGAGGCGAGAGCGTGACCGTCAACGGGCAATTGAGGAAGCCGAGCGTCTGGTGAGAGAAGAGCGAAAACGGGAAGATCGAGAGCGACAAGAAAGAGTGCAAGCTGAGCAAGAGCAGAAGGAAAAAGACTCGGAGGACAACCCTGTTTCCACTGCCGGCGGCAGTGAAGGAAGTGGCAGCGGATCGTCATCTTCGTCGGGAGGCCGATCAACATCTCCCAGTTCTGCTAGTCCAGCGCCGCCGCCGCCTCCTACAAAACAGCAAGTCATGCAATCGCTGCTGGAACGAACAGGACTCTGCGTTATCTGCCAGGACGAGGAGGCTAATATCGCTATCGTCGATTGCGGCCATCTCGCCATGTGTCGTGGGTGTTCGGATCTTGTTATGGCGAGCTCGAAGGAGTGTCCGCTTTGTAGGACGAGGATAGTCACAGAAGCCAGATTACTGAGGATCTTCAAGACTTGATTGTGTTCAGGTCGTTGCTCTTTTTGCATCGTTCTGTTCCCGGCGGGACCCGTATGGGCGTAAAGGACGTAGTGTTTCGTTATCGGCTAGCGTGTTGACTCTTGACTTGTTTGTGCTGACCTGATCTTTCCCATCGTTGCCTATCTATTTATAGGTTGACGGTTTTCTGATATCTCCCATTTGGCCCCATTTTGTCTCTGGACAGCTTCTAGTTTTCCGCTCTTTTCTGATTATCCAAGTGGCTATTATCGTATGAACTTGTATTATTTATGATAGTCCATTAGACTGTTGCATTCGTCCATGAATTTCAGCGGTAATAAAATCATGTTTGATGCATGGATACTGTTACATTTCAGTTATTACAGCTACACGTACATCTTGGCGTTGTACATATGTGTGAACTACAATCAAAATCATACTGATACTGATAGTCCGAGTCGGATGTGCGTCCTAATTGTTCTCTTGCGATGTCATAGCGGTCTGAATCTCCTTTCCGTAGGCAATCAAATTTCTGACCTGCACTTTCTGTGTCGTGAGTGCCAAAGCCTGCTCTTCTCCTTTCTTACGCTCAACCGGCGCCGTCCAAAGCCAGGGAAGCTGAAAGAACGCGAGTGCTTGCTGCCATCCTTTGGACTTTGCCCAAGTTCGGAAAATCGACAATTACCAGAAAATAAAGGAGATTGATAATGCATGCTCGTCCGGTCCTCCGGCGGCTCCTCCTCCTCTTCAACATCGTATAGGACGCGAACGTTCTTGTATGGAGAATAACACGTCGGCTCCTCGTTTTTCGGTTCGACAGAGAAAGCGTCAAGTTCTTGAGAAGGAGAGGCGTGTCCATGAGAAGCAGTCAAAGTAATGCTTTCGGAAATGGCAGATTCGGAAATTCGAGTGGGCATAATTTCGGAAACTGCACTTTCTACAGGTTCATCACTGGTGAAATTACTTGATACAGCTTGAGACTCCGTAGGGTTTTGACTCTTCCTCATCCAACCAAGTTCTATTCTCTGAAGAGAGAAAGTCTTGCGACGGCGTTGATTACGCGACTCTTCGTTGGGGGGAGGAATAAAGCGCTTCCAAGAAGGAGGATGAGGAATATGAGGCTTAGCAATACTCCTACTCCTGGGTTCCCCGCAACAAGATCGAACAACGCGTGGATTGACAATGATGAAAACGATAAAAGTGAAAATAAATACGCCAGTGAAGATGCCTCCTATCAACACCGCCTGAGTTGGAAAATGGTGATTCCCCAAGAGATTGGAATTGTTCAGTTCTTGAGGAACGGGCGAAGGTGTGTGCAAGTAAGAAAAGTCGAATGTAACACTAGAAGGTACCTGCGAGGTTGCTGCCGTTACAAGTGGCGAGGGACTGCACACATTAACTTCTGTGGATGTTGAAAGATCCGTGGAGGGGGTAACTTGAATACGAGCGGCGGGAATGGTTGATGCAAATTTGGCCGACGTTGGAACAGGAGCTACCGAGTCACTAGAAAACGACTGAGTATAGAATTCACCGACTACTTCCACATCATGAACCAATTGCGAGTAAGGTCGGTCAGAGCTCGAAATGGAGGAATCAATTAAGATACTTGATTCGACTGAGCGCACTACTGGTCTTGCGAGAGATGCAGTGAAACCCGAGGAGAGTGCGGCCAACATGAACAAGGAAAGATACGACATTGTAAAGGACTTTAAGGGGATGTATGCGCGAATATGTATTGCTAAGGAGCGTAGAATGGTAAAGAGCGTGATTTTGTGATGGGGTCGTAAAGCGTAGAAGGTATAAAAGTTGTAGAAGGGTATAGGTTGTGGATGTTGAGAATGATAATAACAGAGCCGGCTATGACATAATAAATATCTGCGGACTTTCGGAGGTTGTTCGGAGGTTCACAAGATTTGCCTCCGACACTTCAGTCTTTTAGCGCTACCGGCGGCTGGTGATAGCTTTGGCGGAAAACATAGACAAATAGATCTCGCGGAGAGTTGAGACTAACCAAGAGAGTCATCGTTCCACGCTAAGAATCTGTGCCTCACAACCCTCCTCCTAAGTTCTAACGGCTACTCCCTCTTAACTTCCTACTTCATTTTCCAATTTAATTTAACATTCTGCACTGGATTGCCTACCATAGCGAAGGTGTAGCTCTACACCCCGTCAATACCACGACAACTATCACCCGCAGCAGTTGACCACGACGTCATGTCCATCGACCCCTACCATGCCGTGCAGCAGGAGATCCAGAGTTCGTTGCAGGCTGCAACTCAACTAAGGTCATCCTATGCTCGCATACGAGCTATGGCACGTGAAGATAGCGAGGAGTTAATGTGGGCAAGGAATGAGGTACTTGTACTATTCGCTGTTCACTCTTCCCGGTTAACCCCATCTCCTAATCTTAGCTCAAAGCTACTTTAGCTGCATTAGACGCAGACCTTGAAGATCTAGAAGAAAGCGTAAAGTTTGTTCAGCTATCTTCTGAAACTACGTTTGATTACTAATTGTCCTCAAGGATTGTTGAATCGACTGACGCTCGAATGTTTGGATTGGATGATGCAGAAGTTTCGAACCGTCGAAAGTATGTTATTCACGTTCGTAAAGAGATAGATGTGCGTGCTCCTTTCTTGCATTTCAAATGCACAGCTAATTCGTTCCATTATGCAAGTCTAGAACATGAGAGCGGAAGTTGACCCCCCTTCTCGACCTTTGTCGCGTTCTGGCGCTGCGACACCTGCATACACTGCTTCTCCTCCAAGAGGACAGCGTAGTAATGTCTCTTCTCCATTTCAAGATCGCCCTGATGATGACCAAAGCGCGTGGGCAAGAGAAGAGCAGCAGGTACCGTAATTTACTTGTCATCAATGCTAACTTGTCCCTTGACTGTAAGGCGCTATAGATGATGATACGAGATCAGGATAGAACAATGGATTCGATAGCAGGGACATTAAATACCCTTTCTCAGCAGGCGAATCTCATGGGACAGGAAATCGGAGAGCATAACGAGTAAGCCCTCTCATTACTCTGTATAACTTCATTTCATTGTACTTCAGAATGCTTACCGATCTGGAGCGCGGTGTGGACCAAACGGACAACAAACTAGGAAGTGCCATGCAGAAGATGCGCAAATTCCTTAGAGATTCAGAGGAACGTGGCAGTGGCTGGTGCATTATTATTCTCATTATAGTGCTTTGCACATTATTGCTTGCCGTTATTTTAGTATAGAGGTGCATCATTTTTATAACGGGACTTTCGTATGTACTTAATCTATGACGGATTTTAATACAAATAAATTACTAAAACTCAACTCATTTGCAAGTAATGACGCCTTATACTTAGATAAAGTATGAAATGCTGGGAAATTTATATACATATATTAACTCTACAGTTCAAAAATACTATATTTCGGACGTTCGTTGTCGAATAAGTTTCACTTGTGGTTTGTGCTTTCTTAGTGTACTTATACGGGATTGTCAGGAAGTCGTGCAGCAAAAGAGATTCGTTTTTAAGCATTTTCATGCTGTCAGGTAAGTATTCGAAAGTAAACCAAGGATATAATTCTTGATATCTAAGAGATATATTACATCCGAGAATGAGTGGTCTATTGCTGCTCCTTTCCTTCCTTGAACTCTTTCGCCCACTGAACAAACATAACGCGTCAGTAACAGAAAAAAGAAGTGTATAGAGGCACTTACCATCATAGATGGTATAGGCCGCGTTGGGGGCTGAGTCCTTTTCTATAAACGAACCGCATTGGTGAGATACATATCCAATGTTGAACAACATACCTCATTGTTGGCGCTGACGGTCCAAACACCGTAGGTGATAGCAAGGATTCCAACGGAAGTAATGGCAGTGTTAGCAACCCAGTTTGAGGGACGTGTCCACCAGCCACCTAGGGAAATATCCCAGCTGAGTTGCAGGCGTCGACGGAGATGGTTTCACGTACCTGCCGGCGACCAGACCTGCTTAGGGTAGGGGTATCTTCCTCCGCCGCCCTGGGATTGAAACGGTGGTGAGCATGGGATGGTTGTAGTGGGCAGAGAAACTGACCATGATTAATGCGTAGAGAATGTGAGCGTTGCTTGCTGCGATGAACGGAACGACAAGGAGCTGGCTAAGAACCCTAACCTTAGGTGCCCAATGACGATCATGTGCCCAGCCAGGTGATCTGAATTTCTCCGATCGCGACCTATAATTAGTTATAAGTAGTGCTCAGGTTCCACGTCGACCAGCTCCCACCCTCCCATAACGTCCCAGACGATACACAGGTGCCTTCATTGGCACCATATAATGTGCAAGCCACTGCTTATCCCTGTTCTTCTGGCCGCCTCTGTGGCCAGCACCAGCTTCAAGGCACCTCCAGCCTTCGCGCGACCGGGGAGCGAAAACATCGATGCTGTTAACCTGTACGTGCCACCGTCCTTCATTCCGGCTGCTCTCATATGAATAAAATGTGTTTGCCACAGTCTTATTGGAAATGGAGGTGATACCCCCAACGGATCCGGAGGAATGATACCCTCGACAGCCCCGCCTTTCGCTATGACCCGGTGGGTTGCTCAGACACAGGTCAACTACGTCTCTGCAACACCATACAACTGGACCCACGACAAAATTCACGGATTCCAGGCAACCCGTCAACCTGCAATTTGGATGGGCGAAAGTGGCCCCATTGCAGTCGTCCCTGGCGTTGCGGAGAACGTTGACCCAGAGAAGATTAAAGTGGACTTTGACGAGCGAGGTCTAGAATTTATGCGCGATGAAAACGGTGAGCGGAAAGAAGTGATCACGCCCGCCTATTATAATGTAGAATTGGATGATGGAAACAGAGGGAAGATATTCATAGAGCAGTCTGCTAGTGAGAAGACTTTTTATGCTTATCGAATACAGTGCTAACTAAACTATTCAGCATCCCGTGTTGGTCATCTTCGGTTCAAATTCTCTCCATATTTATCACATACACCTTACCTTCTCTTCGAAGCCGCTCGACCATCTATTATTACCTCTACACCAACCAATATCACACACCCTCAAGGCGGTATCTTCATACCCTCCACTCAAAACGAAATCTGTGGCTTCTCTTCTGAGAGGCAAGACCACATTATTACACCCACCTCTACTCAGGCAAACGCCAGTCTATTCAAAGGATACTTTTGCGCACGATTCAACCGCCCTTTCGAAAGCGGGATAATATACAACGGCTCCGTATACCCTGTTCGAAAGGCAGAAGGCGCACTTTTGAGTGCGTATGCCTTCTTCGAACCGAAGGAAGGCGAGAGCGAGGTCGTCGTTGATGTGAGAATTGGGACGTCATTTATCAGCCTCGTCCAGGCACGGAATAACATCGACCTCGAGATACCCGACTCCGAGACCTCTCCACCAACACTTGAAGCGACTGCAGAGAAAGTCCGTGCCGAATGGGTGGAGAAACTCGATCGTGTCAAGTTGGAGGGTGCCAATGACGCGCAGAAGAGTGTGTTCCTTACTGGCTTGGTTCATGCATTACAGTATCCTAGTGAACAGTTTGAGATTGTCGAAGGACCAGAGGGACAGCGGATTATGGCCTACTATTCTGCGTATGAGAATGCTGTAAAGAGAGGAGATTCCTACACTGGATATTCCATCTGGGTATTGTTTAACGCTTTTACAACCAACTTTGCACTTACGGCTATAATGTCAGGATACATTCCGTGCTGCTTGGTCGTGGCAAATCTTGCTTGCTCCTGAAAGGATCGGTGGAATGGTTAGAAGCATGCTCCAGGACTACGAAGAGGTAAGAGCAAACATGGTCGATTGAAAAACGTAATGTCAATGCATATCTTAGGGAGGCTGGCTTCCAATGTGGAAGAATATCGCAGAGACAAACATCATGGTATGCTCCATTTTTTAAAAATATTTTTCAGGAATTACCTCTAATTACAATCATCTAGGTTGGCACTCACGCCGATTCGCTTATAGCGGAAGCTGTCCTGAAAGGCGTCATCGGGTTTGATACAAATACTGCATGGGACGCAGTCTGGAAGGATGCTACCGTTCCTCCTGAAAGAGATTGGGAAACTGAGTGTGTTTTCTCCCATCCGTCATGTAATGAATCTACGTTGATGTTTGCATGAAAGGTATGCCGACCGACAAGAGAATGTCGACTACGAGGTTCGTGCAGGATTGTCATCTGTTTACGCAGAGAAAGGCTGGGTTGCAAACGATGTTCATTCTGAAAGTGCATCTCGGACACTCGATTATGCCTGTAGGATACCCTTGTTTCTCTCTAATCGTTTTTTAAAGAATTTCCAGATGATGATTATGCTGCCTATGTTCTGGCCCGAGAACTCGGAAAGCCAGAAAATGTCACCAGCTTCCTCCTCGATCGTTCTACGAAGGCACCCTTTACTATATTCAACAGTGAATCTGGTTTTATGGAAGCTCGTAACGCGGATGGAAGTTGGGCGGGGGAGGACGAAGGTTGGACAGAAGGTATAATGTCTCTTTTTTAATGATCACTCTTGCTTAGGCCCTGGTTTATAGGTGATAAATGGGCATACTCTTTTGACGTCGTGCACGATATTCCGGGTCTAATTGAACACCGTGGTGGCAATATCAGCTTTGTGAAGAGTCTTGAAGCGCATTTCAATGGAGGACACAATGATCACACTAATGAACCGTCACATCATATCCCATACCTCTATGCCCTTGCTGGTGCGGCTTACAAGACACAAGAAAGGGTACGCGCCATTGCCAAGGATGATTATAACAATACTCCCATTGGATTATCAGGGGTTAGGATACCCTCTTTCATAATGATACATATCCAACTGACTATCTTTGAAGAATGAAGATTGTGGACAAATGAGTGCATGGTATATGTTTAGTGCCTTAGGTTTCTATCCTGTGAACCCTGTTTCCGGAGAATATGTCGTCGGATCGTGAGTGTCCATTAAACAGCCTATATAACTTGATACTCAATCATTTTGCAGACCTCTTTTCGATAAGATCACAATCTCTCTTCCCCCGAGACCCTGGGCAGCCGATACTAATACACCTAAAATGCTCACAATCATTGCATCAGGTGCCCCGACCAAGCCATATGTCAAATCACTTACTCTCAACGGCCAGCGGATTGGTACCCCCTTCATCCGCCACGACCAAATCGCTGATGGTGGGGAAATCGTGTTTGAGATGAGCGACAAGATTGAAGCCTGGGGTAACGACGATTCTGTCTTACAGTCTCTAAAAGAAGAGGGCGTTGGAGATATCGCAGATGAAGACATCATTATCGTTGAGGATACAACTGAACCGCAGGAACAGGTGGGCGGTTTTTGGTGGGTATATATCACGAGTATCCTGGATCTGATGGACACTTTATTGTAGACGAAAACGAGCACAAGCAGAAAGCTCAGACCAACTGCAACCGAGGAGGAAACTTTAAACCCTAGCAGAGAAGAACTTTGAAGAAATATTGGGAATCAGCGACTAAAAAATATGTATATATAGTATGAAGCAATCATTATGATCTGGTCAGTGCCAGGTAAAACTACTTTGGTATACATTAAGATCCGTCCTCGTTTATTGAGCAGTGTATTGTCAATAACAATGATGATAACTATTGATGAATATTAACACAGTCTTACAGATCTAATTGTTACATCTATGATTATGATTAAGGCTTGTCAGGTTGGGCGGGACTCGGGGAGTGGGCTTATAAGAGAGCGAATGGAAGCTAGTTTCGGCCATTGCGTTTTATTCGTATAGGCACCCCCGGCAGATCCGACTGCCCGTGACGATCAAATCCCGTCTGTTCTACACCTGCAGGTCTACTCCATTTTACTATGCGGCGCCGTTTTAAACTTGGTCGCACAGGTTGAACATCTACTTCAGGAGGTGATATACCTAGACCCAGAGGGGAATCTGGCATGTGCGGTACACTCTCAAGAATAGGAACGAGGTCTCTGTGACGACTGCTAGCTATTCGTCGGATCTGTAAAACTCAGTCTTAATATCTTGAAGAGTGTAGTAGGAAGCAGGGGCTTACAAATTCAAAGCAGTTTGAGTATTTTACTGCCATTTCCCAGTCTTTTCCCAGTTATATTCACCATCGGCTGCTGGAACAATATCTAGAGCAGATAGTGACTGGCTTTCTTCAAGGAATTCCTGGACCTCAGTTTCGATTTTTGTCCATGACCACCATCCCTCCCAGACAGAGAGTTCGATTTCTAGTTCCCGGAGGACCTCTCCTACAGTTCTAATGATGTCATGCAGCATGACTACCTCCGGTTCGTATAAATGAACTGGTTGCAGCGTTTAGTGCATTTTCGTGCAGCGGCTACTAGTGACAGACTTACTGGTCTCAAGCACAACCCCCATCACTGGTACCTGAACATGAAAACCATCTTCATATTCTGCAATCTATAAGATTGTCAATAGTAGGTTAGATTTGTATCAAGCTAGGGCTACGGTGCGGCGTACATCTCCGAGACAGCCTTTAGCAGCCGCCAGCTTTATCATGCATTCTTGAATATCCACAAGCACTGATCTTGCAAGTGTAAATAAACTGCTGAGACATGCCATCATTTCTGGTGCTGGTATCGACGTTGCAGTTGCCTGTGAAAACAACCGGCAGAGCTCAAAGGTGAACACGAATGCCTTGATCATGGACCTGGTCGAAATATGGATTATCTCGGCACATAGGGATGCTTCAAGGACAAGCATTGATTCCACAATAGAGCGAGTATAGCAATCTGTGGAGGATTCGCTATTCTTGCTTTTTCCTTATGCGGAGACAAATCTGTGGAGGGCCTCGGAAGTTCTTGGAGAGGAATGATGCAATCGAAGATATGCGACAAGGCTTTCCATAGCAAGTACGGCTCAGAAAAGGTCCCAGACCTTTGCTGATAATTAGAAAGTGGAGAATGCTTAAGCCAATGAATGTGTTCCATTGGGAAGAGTGTATATTATCGTGAAGAGAGAGAGACTTTCTGTGATGGTCTTGCGCAACCGAATGGATATGGACGCAAGCATAAGGCTGTGCTTTTCGACGATAAAGCACCCCTTACAGAGGAGATGTAGCCATGTCACTGAAATCAGTGGTCTACGAAAGATCAGGATTGCATAGCCCGTCGAAACCAAGTCGAAACAAGTCTCGACTCGTTGAGCGCGGAGTCCTTTTCTATGCTTTCCACATTTGATGAATTACCAGCTAAAATCAAGAAAATGACATAGTTTTGTGGGCCATCAGAGGCTATCAGTTACGTAGATATGTTCAATAAGAGTTGAACGTTGACATCGAGATGGCGGGCTGAAACATGAACGGAAGAGCGACGAGCTCCGGCAATTCAATCTTTAATGTATGATTACGTAATAATAGGGCATTCCCCGATACGCGTGATTCTTCCCCGCGTCTTCAAAGCAACTTCAAAGTTCAAGTCGCCTTCAAGTCGTCTTTACCGTCTTGCTCCGAGTTGACCAGCGCTCAAGTCATGGCTGGTCAGGACCGCGCGTATACTTCTCTTCTCAGTCATCTCCACAATCCTTCTTCATCTCTCCCCTTCTCTGCCATTCAGGCTGCTCTGGCACACCATCTCGCGAACCTTTCCCCTCTTCCTACCCCGCTGGCTGCTACCGCTGTCTCTTCACCGCTGTACCTTTCCCAACCACTTACTCAAGCAAAGATACAATCTCTCTCTATTTCCTTCAGGCATGCAGTTCGCCTTAAATACCGTGCACTGGTTGACAATCATGAACGCCGTTCTATCCTCGAGTCCGTATTCGGGAGTAGCATGCAGTCGTCCATGGGGAACTGGATAAATGCCACCGTGAAAGGTATTCAAGGCGGACATCCCGTACTAAGGCTAGCTTGTTGCAGTGGATTGCTGCTTGGCGTCGAAGACTTGAGGGCTGCTGAAAAGCCTAGCGGTGAAAGATTGGAGGTCGGGTGGGCGAGAGGGAATGTAGAGGACGAACTTGCTTTGGCGTTGGCAGAAGTCATTGATACCTATGCATATACCTACAACTCTGAAGCGACCTCTGCAGAGGAATGGGAATCTGAATTCCAACAAGGGGGTCAAGGCAAGCTTCTCAGGGATATGGCTTACTGCTCGAGTATACTAACTTTGGCTTACAGCCATATTATCTCTAGCCTTGATCATGGCCGCTCAGTCTCTTCCATTGGTAGACGATAAAAGGTTGAAAGCTTTACCCCTTCCTATTCTAGGTCGCTTGTTGCTCTCGACAATATCATCAGCCTTTGATTCTGGAGAGTTTCTTTCGTCCATGCAGCCATCTATATCTAGAAATACTATATATAAGATTGATATACCCGTTAGTATTTTAAATTATAATCAATTTCAACATCATCAACACACTTTCTTTTAGGCTTCTTCACCCCTTGCGCATAGGATTCAGGTCGTTTCTACGTCTCCCATTATGGCCTCAATTGCTTCTCTGTCCAAGTTGACTGCAAAAGTTTATGCATTATTGTTGGATGCGATATACACATCTAGAGTTCGGGAAGCATTGAAGTCGGCGTCTTTCGCGCTGCAGACAGTGCAGGACATGGCAAAAAAAGTTGAGCTTGAATGGAGCTCGAGCTCGCTGGCAGATGCCAATGAAAATGATATATGTACGCTCGAAACGTTCTAGTGATAGCCGTTGACTAAAATCTTTCTGCATCGTAGCTCCAGAGTCCCGAGACTTGACAAAGGCAATATGGACCATTCTAAAGACATTACTTTTTTCTACAGTCATGCTCGCAGATGCCATTCTTTCTGCATGTATATATGTTCCATCCCCGTGCTATTTATCTTCCTTTACTTCACCATCGTTGCTGGCCTTGCAAACTTTACAAGCACTGTCGCATCTCTCATTCGTGATTTCTCAATTTGGTGGTGTCACATCTACTGCACAGGGATTCCGTGAGCTCAAGAAGACATTCTACATGGCGCTGGACATTGTTGCGCAAGGTGATGCTGGCATCGATGACTCGATGGCAAAAGCAAATTTGTATATCCGTGAATCCTGTACTTTTTTGAAATCGGATACCATTCAGCGAGGTGCGACTGTCTTTTTGCGCTTAAAACTTCTTGGTTTTACATCTCACAACAGGTGCCCAGTCGAATCGACTAGCAAAGCAAGCGTATCTCTTAGCTTGTGCAGAGCAGCTGGTTTCAGTTTTAAATGAGGAATCCTTGAGGGACTGGGTATGGGATGCTTGTTACCCGTGAGTGGTTCCTCCTGCAACATTCCTTATGACAACTGAAATTTTTTCGCTAGGCACCTGTTTGATCCATCCCATCGAGAAACATTTGAGTCCGCCCACTCGGTTGTTCTTACTATCTTTGCCTCCCATGCACAGAAAATACAGCAACAGCAGAAGTGTCAAGATGTTGTTACCGCCGTAGACAAAGCAAATAGATCGATCTTGTCCGCAAATTTTGTGAAGCATTTGATACCGTTTTATGCACAATGTTTAGTGGAAGTACGATTAAGCTATCATCGTTATATTTTAATGTTATACTGACATTTAGCCTCATCTTTAGAACTCAGTGGATGGCGGTCTAAGCAATGCGCAGCTTTGCCTTGCGTTTTCGGCTTTAGTCCGGAGTGCAGGCGCAACGTCCCCCGATACGCCTTCAGACGAACCATGCCTCATGTCGTGGTACTGTATTGAACATATCCTGGATGCGGTTCGGAGCCTTTCCCAGTATAATACTGATGCAAAAGGAAAGGCAAAAGCGACATTCCTCGACTACAATACAGATCCTAGTGGGCGGCTATTCCGACTGCATCTCATGCTAGTGGCTAGTGTTTCATCACTGCCGCTCACGTTAATGTTACGTTTATTGGATGAAATTCGAGGAATTATAATCTTATACCCACTTCCTGATAATTCTGTTCCTCTGCAGGATGAAGAACAGGGGCCCAAGAGGCAGGTGCTGGTGGAAGCTCTGTTCGAGGAGATCCTTGAAAAGGTAGGTGACCGCGAGAAGGAAGGTGCTATGAGATGGTGGTACCAGAATCGTGCGGCTTTGACTGATGGACTTGAACACGTTAAGCAAAGGACTGCGACGGGCGAGGATGAATCAGAAATGACGCTGGCTCGTCTATAATCTTTGTTGTAACATTGACGTTTTCGATAGTGGGGGGCTCAACAAATTATGAAGTGCCAAGTGAAACTGACCACGAAATAATATAATGTAATTTTTAGTCTAATCGTATGTGTTTGGTGAATACTAGATAAAGAATAAATAATCATGCGGGTGTACATAACGGATGAGGTATCTGCGCCGGCAGAATGGATATACAAAGGAAACTACTATAGTGTGTCAAGTTCGCGTTTGAAGCTGAGGAAAGTAAGAGAAGTATTATATCTTATGAGGAAACTGTTGGCAAAGCGGTGAATGATTACGAGGGTCACGGCTAACGGGATTTAGGCATTGATATATAGGAATCGAATGGACCTCTCCGAGAATACACGACGAGGATGTGGACGTAGGAGAAATACCAGGTTGGAAGTGAGAAAGGGGGGGAAATGACGGCCTTCGTGGTCGCGGAGGGACAGTTAGTTTAACAGACTTGACAGACATAGAGGATATGGACTTCAAGGATATATGTCGAGACGCCTTGCAATTCACGAATAACTTGTCCTTGTCAATAGGAGATTCTGTGTCTGAGAATCTAGAGATGCCCATAAGATCCGAGGATTGGGAAGGAGAAGTAACCACCAAAAGCGGGACGTTGGGGGAAGAGAGGATTTTCTTGGTAATACTTTCGAGTTTGTTGGGATGAAGAGGCCGTAAAGGACCTGAACTAGAGAGTACGTTGATACGAGCTGGAAGAGGCTTAGATATTTTTAACTTTGCCGCAGCACGACTTGGAGTGAGAGCAGCAGTTCGTGGACTATAGACCGGAGTCTTTCGTGACGGCTTGAGGCGCAGAAACTGTTCTCGAATCGAAATGCGAGAACGCAAGTGGCCTGTTGGGATACGTTCTAGTTCCTGAGTGGCAGCATTCACATCCGGGAGGCGGGGAGAAAAGGATTTGTATGGCATAGTACTTATGTTGTATCTGTCTTGAACTTCCTGTACAGAAGAGCTTGACCCGACTCCAGTTTTGTTACCTTTCTCGCATGGATAAATAATGCGAGATTCTTCGAGAGATAATGCGATTGTGTAAGCACAAGAACTTCCGGTTTGAGCCCCCGATCCTAAAGATGTTTTCGGCTCTTCGTGCACCTTGGGTGCCTGTCCGGCGGAAGACAATGACGACATGCTGGATGTAACATTGAAGTATGATAATAACGTAGTAAAGCGAGCCTCCGGAACAACAGATCTCGCAGAAGTACTCGAATGAATAGAAAGTAGAAACCAAGAAGAAACAAGACTGCGTTTGGGCGCCTTTGCTGAATCCAGTCCATCTGCGTACGACAGTCTCCAGGAATGCTGTGTGTTCTGTGGATCGAAGACTGCAGGAGGGGGGCTGATAAGCGGAGATTGTGCATCATAACAAAGGACAAGCGATGCTTGCGACCCATGATGTGATCTAAAGGCATTGGAGGAGAGGACGGGAATGATCTTCGAGCACGAAGATATGTCAGCCGCCGACAGTATTCGTAGAAGTAGAAATGATATACTCCAAACCCTGTGAAAATTTCCTTTGATATTCTGCCGTGATACTGAATCAAACCTTTTGAATGATCCCGAGTCCGTAGCTTGTATGCCGAGATCAGTAGATAGCCCACAACGAGAAACAGCAGTCCAAAGTAAACAATAATAACAAATATAACCCAGAGATCCAGACCAAAAGCTGAGGATAACTTAGAGTTTGAAGAGGAATCTGGGGAAGAGATTCCGAATGCTTGAGGGGTGGACTGAGTGATGGGAGTCATTATGACAAGATGGTAAGAGGCTAGAGTACCGGGGCCAGTGGGTTGTCGAAACCAAGTTGAAACTTGGAAGCTCAATTGCAAGACAGTATTTGTAGTTGTATACGCGTTGTTGTAACATATTTGCCACCACGCTCCCGCCCACTTTGCACACGCTGAACCAAGATACAATTCGATGAAAGCGTTCGAACCCTTCTTTTCTTCTTCTCCACTTTCCTAGGCATCGTGGGCCATGGCATCCAGGAGATCCGGTTTTCATTGGGTATATGATAACTCGAACGGTGCCCCTCCTCCTGGACGTTCTGCCCCACCAATAGTGCCACCGGCTCATGTACAAGGGCCAATTCACTATCAATATCATCCAGATGCTCTCGCTTCCTATCCTGGACCTTCAACTGCCGTCGATGTAGAAAGGATTGCCTTGAGACTCTATGAGACAGTAGACCAGTCTCTTCGAACTATGCACGATATGAACCTGAAACTAGGAAGTGCTCAAGGAGCGGCTGTGGCTGCTCTTTCTAAGCAACTAATTGATATGCGTGCCGATAATGACGAGAAGCACAAGCAGTTAAGCGATCGCCTGGAAAACATGCAAAAGTTACAAGTGGAAATGGTCAAAAGTCTTTCCACTTTCACGAAACAAGTAGGAAAGGTCATCGGTCTTGATGATAGAAAGTCCTTGTCGTCACGATTAGACGAAGTAGTGTACACCGTTGGAGAACTGCTCGAACGATCGAAGGACCCAGACGCTAATGGTATGTAAACAATTCAATGTGAACATTCTCTTCACGCAGAAATGTAGCAACGGAAGATCACTCGTCTTCTTTCAAAGTCCCTGAAATCATTGTGCTCGACCATACTCCTGAACCAGAACCTGTCAGTGCTGCACCTCAGACACCGAGGTCTGGTCCGTCTTCTCGAATATTTACCACTGCACTTGGTGCGTTGCTTTTTATATTACATGGATTTGCATGTCTATTAAACCTACTCGTAAGTGGGCACAACTCCTCATTTTTACACAAGTACAGCAACGACACCGCTCACTCCAACAACACAACTATCTCAACGTGTTTTCTCATCAGCGGAAGGTCAGTTAATAGGGTAAATGCATTTATGAGCTATTTCGTGACGAATTTATAGTGTGCACGTCTCTGGCTGAAATGTCTCCACCTCGTGTTGAAAGAGGCGTAAGTCCTATGGAGGCAGCATACATGGAAGCTGCTGTAGACGCCACGTCTACACCGTCTGAAGATGGTTTGTACTTTGTTGCTTTTTTATTGCTACGATCTATTTATTTGATTTTACAGTGGATTCGAGCTCGTCTAGCGGTGATGATGCGTTTGCTTCTAGTTCTTGTCGTCAATCTTCGGCAACTACACTTGGCTAGTTTATTTTCACAACATCAATATACCTGCTCAACGTGCTTATTTCTACAGTCGAAGATGGTACTATTCTTCCTCATCTTTCACCTAATATAAGGAAGACCGTCGATATTCCTACAAACTTCGATGATGTTCCCGCCCTGGAATATATTGACGATTTAACTCTGATTCACAATGAGCAATCCGTAGTAAATGAACTGGAAAGTTATCGGTTTCGAGGTCATTGTAAAGCGAAACTTGACTCATCAAACATGGATATGTTTTCTCCTGTAGATTGGTCAAAAGAAGGTATTATATCTTGCTCGGTTAACTATAAAGATACCTGAATACTAACTTGCTCTAGATCCATCAGGGACTCAGCCTAGTGCTGGTGGTGAGTCGTGGTCACCTCAGCGTAACCCACAGCCAATAATGGAAGAACAATCCGCAGTCGCTAAGAAACAAATGGCGGTATTCCGTCCTGACACCTCTCCTCAATTTACGAAATCCTTCTCACTTCTTAAAGATCAAGGCTCACCGCCAGATGGAACTATAGCGTCACTTCGTCGAGATGCACTTGGCGACTCATTTGCTGGCCCTCTGACATCTACTCCACGACCAACTTCACCTTATTATTCTCGTCCTTCGGTATCACCAATGCCGTCTCCCGCTTCTTCGAGATCACCTTCTCCATTGCCGTTTCAGTCACAGTTGGATGAAAGAGATGATCCTCAGCTGACATTAAATGCAATAGGAACATCATATGTACGACCTTCAGCCAACTCTACCGCACATACAGTTGTTGAATCTTCTGATGTGGTTTTGCCTCATTCTCGTACCCCTCTTATTGAAGGCGATGAACGTAAAACGTCTCTTTCTCCAACATCATTAGCTGAGGAAGAGCATGTCTCGACCTTAGTTATGCAGGCCGAAACATATCATGATTCCTCCTCACCTTCGATTTTTGAAGACCATCTTCCCAGCCATTCGCTTGAGGATCCACCACTTTCGTTTAGTGAGAGATCTTTCTCACCCACATCAATACCGCTTTTGCCCCCATCATCTACAACAAACGATTCACCTTCGCCTTCAATGCCTCTTGCTATGGCACCTGTAACTGGAATATCACCTGATATACAGCTACCAGTAACTTGTGGCAATCCTGTAATTCACACTTCCCTTGACCTTGTTGCCTTCTCAACTCCTGTTCAAAGAGATGAGAAGAATGTAGCTCGATCTTCGTCTCCAATTTACATCTCATCAGCCTCTCCTTCTCCAACACCTGAAAAACTAAACATTTCTCTAATACCAAACTTTCCTGACGATGATGATGACACACCTATCATTCCAGCCACTAAAATTCAAAAGAGTTTCGGTAGGAGTAAGGAACAGGATACGAAAACCGTACCTCCACGGTTAAATTTGCTGGCGATGAAATCAAGAGAAAACAAAGCGGCTACCAGGGTGAGAAAGAGGAAAGACAATCCAAAGGTGGAGGAAGAGGAGCCGCCTTTAAAAAGAGCTAGGCAGCGGAAGTCTTCGGAAAAGGCGAAGGAACCGCTTAAAACACCGAAACGCAAAAAGGAGAAGGCGGACAAAAAGGAGACTTCTCAGTCGTCTAAGAAAAGGGGAAAGCAGAAGAAATCTTCGGTACTGCCAGTGAAGTGGCCCGCTATCCAGCCTCCGGATGACGAGTCCCTGAATAAAAAGGCGAGCAATCTCAAAGCATTGTTAATAATAATGAACTAAAAGTTGCCGTTAGTTTATAAAGTGTGATATGTTAGTGTTAACAAAAAACACAAGTCGGTAGCTGTCGCTAACCTCGTTTTTCAGGTGCCTTGTATGGTATCACTACGGATGCGTAGGAATAGGGAACTTAAATGATCGTAGATTGAAGGATTCTTCTATGTTCGTGTGCCCTCCGTGCGATGTTGGAAGGTGAGCTGAAGTACTTTGAAATTTACGAACCTACGTACTAATATATCAACTAGCACAAGTAAGTTAACTAACTGCATTGATGTGCACTTTCCAGTCATAAACATGTTATAATTTAGGCACCCACCCCGTTCAAACTGATCAAGCATCTTGTGCGCGTCCTGATTGTAAGCTAGGCACAACCTACGAGAATGAATTTTATGTTGCCGGTGTTATTGGAAGGAAAACGAAGGTTGAGGGAGGATACGGTCGCAAATTTGTTTGGTTGTTGAAGTGGGAAGGGTAAATAATTGGGTTTTCTTCGAGGCTTCTGCTAAATCATGAGATTGCGACAGATACCCGGTCACTGCCTCGACATGGGAAAGCGAGGAGTCAATGAGCGATCCTCTGAAGCTTATCAAAGATTTTGAGGAGGCTGCTACGAAAGAAGGGTGGAATCTTGAGGAAGATCCTCACTGTTCTATTTTGCTTCAAGAAGCGAGAGACGCTGGTTGGCAGACTGATGAAGATGTTGATTAGTCGTGTGCATTATTTTCTCTTTCGTCTTGAAGTCGATACAATATATAGCAGGGTGCCTTTTTTGCTGTCCTTTATGTTTTATGTCGCCAACGGGAATAGTATGTAGTAGATGGAATATTAATATGTAGATATTCAATAATATTTTTTGAGCGATATTAGGATACTTATACTTCAATAATGACACCGCTATAATAGTATCGACACAATACCTGCAAGTTACAAGCTCTCAGTATACCGAGAACATGTTATATAGTATTGCGGAACGTGGTCTGACACCCTAGTAACCATCGTTTGTCATCGCAGGATATTAGCCATTCTTCTTTATACTTTCGCAGAAGTCAAACAGAAGCGCAACTAGTATGTTCACTTTGGACAGGATCCAGTCTCGAAGTTTATGGAGTCACAACTTGTGATTGCACTTAAGATAACTGACAATCGAGCGTTACCTTTTGCAGTAAACGTGTACTCCTGAATCGTAATCTAGTTAGGGTACAACTTCGCGCACGTACAGGCCCAAGAACCTGTATTAAAAATGGATATACTATGGAAACTTAATACATCTAAGGTATCCAGCTCTTGTTCATGAAGTGCCACGATACTTGTATCACTCCGGCGTCGAGTGAAGAAAGCTTCTCGAAAACTGCTGGGGACATATCTGTCGTCGAGAAGTCGATAAGGTAGTGTAGTCATCGTTTAGATGCAGAGCTCACCGAGATCATTAGTACCGCATCCGGGACACTTGTCTACTACCTGTGCATAGGTCTTCTTACCGTTGGACGTGTTCACGATTTCCATGTACTAAAGTGTAATGACGTGAGCAGAGAACTCCTGCGACAAGGACGAGTGAAGAGAGCACCTGGCCACAGTTTTTGCCTTCATTTTCGTCGTAAAGGGCCTTTCCAATGCCGACAATAAAATCACTCTTTGTATTGGTTCTCCCACAACTACCCAGACCTATTAATATTATGGAACAGAATTAGCCTTGTGCTGGACTACATTTGTCGTTCACAAAGATACTAACCAGGGTAGAACCAGGTACCCTATAAAATCAAAAGAAATTAAGTATTAGTAGACAGGGGTCCTGGGACAATTACATAGTACCGCGCACCTTTCCGACATGGTTCAATCTCTTAGTCTTACTGGTTTCAGAGAGTTCGCCCCCGTAAGTTATTGGTATTGGCGATGCGAACGTTATAAGTATAGACGCGAAAAGTGTGATGAAGCTCATGAAGTGATACATTATGTGATAGTCGTTAGTAGGCGTAAGTTTCGTTTTCTATGAGACTGGCACTAGAGAGCTCAGAGAGCCTATGAAGAAAGGCGCGAGGGGTTAAGCAGCGTGTAAGAGTGGTACCACGGCATTAATTTATATTCAGTTTGTTTGATTCGAAGCAGGTAGGGTGTGCGGAGATAAAGAAGGGCGTAGAAGTTGTATTTGCTCTAGAAGCAGCAACAGTTGCAATTTCTGACGGAACATTCATTAATTTCAATGTTGGTCGCTGAGTCAAGGTCAAGTCGTCGAGGAGGAAGCTGGAGGAAGATGCCGCGAAGAGACAAAACCGTCACTTATGTAACATGCTGTAACATGAGCATCACCAACTGTCTGCACGTAGTCACGATGTCACTGTGGATGAGATTCATTAATCTTACTATACTTCCAACCATTTTTATTGGTTAAGGAAGACTGAGTAAGTAGCTACTACAGTTTGTGACACTTAAACACCACAAATTTTATTACAGTAGGAAAATGAATTTTTCAGGGCAAACTAATTACAGATTCAGAATCAGAAGGTCAAAATACATACAAAAATGATGTTTTTGTGAAATTCCCACGATAAAATAGCTGTGCCAAATTTTTTGGCAAAAAAATCAACATGTTACATAGCCTAATTTAGGATACAATAGCCTCAAGTGCCATCATAGCATGATTCGAGACTTGACAGTGTTGACGATGCTGTCTAACAGCCCATTCTGCTGCTTCACCTGTTAAACCACACCTATATGCACTCATAAATCGCCATGTTTGGTTTATAAAACAACAAATAACATCCAGAGGACAAGCATCTAGATATTTCACAACTGCTTTTTTTGCATCTTGAAAGGTTCTTTTATCTTCTTCATGATACTGATATTTTGCCCATCCCCAGTACTGTCAAAGTGTATGCTCAATAATTTAAATTTGTAATATTATTAAAACATACATACCATTTCTATTGGGTTCAATTCACAATAAAATTTTGGCAGAAGCAAGCATACTAAAAATACATTTTTCATGATTTTACTATTTTTTTATGGCAAAGTGCGAAATTTTTGGGCTAAAAAATCAAAAAAAAATCGGAATTTCGAAAATCTGCTCGTGGAATATTGTAGATTACATCGTAACTATCCTATTCCGATGATTTTCGGAAGCTAAAAGTCATTTGTGGTTGCTAGAAAATTCACTTATGGTTTTTAGAAAAGCGATTTTTTAGCGCCCAGTGAAGCGATTCAGAGGCCGTTTTTTTGCAGAATCATATTGCTATCAATGAAAGCATACTAAAAATACATTTTTCATGATTTTTACTATTTTTTATGGCCAAGTGCCAAATTTTTGGGCTAAAAAATCAAAAAATCGGAATTTCGAAAATCTGCTCGTGGAATATTGTAGATTACATCGTAACTATCCTATTCTGACGATTTTTGGAAGCTAAAAGTTGTTTGTGGTTGCTAGAAAATTCACTTAATAAATTTGTGGTGTTTAAGTGTCGCAAACTGTACTTATGAGATCTCTACGGTGCTTCACGTGACAATGCTGGTAATGGATCGCATTTCGCAAGAAAAAACACTAAATACGCGAATTCTGTACTTTCGGCGTCAGATTGAGGCTTTGAGTGACTTCAAAAGTAGTAGAATTCAGGCAGTAAGGTAAGGAGGTACAGCGAGCAGTGTCTAATAAACCACAATAACAGCTACTTGGTTAAAGTAAACACATTCGCTGTTCAAGCTTCCTAACCTATTCACATGTGTGGGTGACACACTCCTCCCACAGATACCGTAATGCAACAGCTGTTATTCAAGTCATAACCAAAAAAGAACACAGCAATCCCCATGTTGGCGCAACATCTCGGGAAGTAAGAATGGAGAAGATGTATGTTAATTCGGGTTCAACGGATTCGACGAGATTAATGTATTGATTTTCGTTGAAATATTGTTGAATAAAATGTTCTTGCTGAACTACTGTTTTCTCCGAAAGAAGAAAGGAAGGAAGTCGGCATATCCGAAAAGCGAGAGAAACTGGAGATAGATAAAGCCATGATAAGGGTCGCATGTCGTTAAGGAAAAGCAGCTGAGATCGATTGTGCGCAACACATTAAACGCATCTTCCAAACTTCAAAGTGATTTCGTGACCGGGATCAAAATGACATCCCATTCGCCTCAGCACGGTACGCGTCCATCTCGGCATCTAAGTCCTTTACGTTCAACTTTGCACGCGAACGCAGATTGGCAACGGCAATGGCGGCAGAGACGGCTGCAACACCCTTATTCACCCTCTTAGCGCCTTTCTTGAGACGCTGTCTACGTGGTGGATCGATGGGAACCGCAGCGCTCGCAGGGGGGAAATAGACAGGTGCACCTGCCGCCTGTTGAGCAGCTTTGATATGACCTGCTCTAGGTGCTGGGGTTGGTGGCTTTTGCAGTCCAAGGCGGCTAAGGAGTGATGGTTGAGGGGCAGGAGATGCGTTCGGCGCCACGGTGACTGGAACACCGTCATAAATGATTTCAATCTTTATGGGTGTCCGTCCATCCACGATTTTGCCGTTATATTTCGCTCTGGCAGCAGTGGCATCTGAGGCACGCTGGAACTGCACAATTGCCATGCCTTTGCTTCGACCTTGGGAGTTGTAAAGCAGGAAGGATTCCTTCACTGGTCCGACAGTTTTCTTGAATAGTTCCTATGTCCCATCGCACAATGTGTTGCAGCAGAAATTGCATCGGGAAACGAAGCGAAGGAAAGAAGAAAAAAAAATACAAAGGATTATCAGTTCATCGATCTATCCACGCACGGCACACGACGTCCAAGAAAGAAAGGAGAGAAATCAAAAACAAGGAGCTTACCTCGACCTCCTTTTCGCCCACATCCACCGGCAGCCTGCTGAGAAAAATCTTGCTACCTTGCTCAACAGACGAAACGTTTTTGCCTTTGAATACAGATGCTGGCTGGCCAGGGAGTTGATGTACGGGGTGCCCGTTCGGATTGTTGTGCGGACGCCAGGCAGGAGAAGGATTTCCACCTGGGTTCCCTAGGAGTTGGCGTTTTGCGCCATTGACACTGTTATGGCGGGCATATGAGCCTGTGCGGTTGTTTTGCATGCTGTTAATGGTCAGATAAAACAGAAGTGAATGGGAAGATGGAAACAAGTAAGAAAGTGGTACTTGGGAAGCCTGCAAATTTAATGTTTTAGTAAAAATTAGCCAAATGAACCAGAGAAACGGGGGATTCACAAAATAAAGGGGACGGGGAAGATGAAAGCTGTTCGCAAGAACGAAACTCAAAGAGTTGCGAAAGAGTCTCAGTTAGACATCGTGGGAATATTTAAATTTATATCCTACAACTTTGCTTTGTCTGCTTCTTCTACCTTCACTCCCTCTTCCTCTGCCTTCTTCACCAACTTTCTCATCAAGTCAATCCATTCATGTGGGCCACCCTCACCAACACCTTTCACCCACTCATCTGCTTCGCCCTTCTCTTCCAACTGTCTCCAAACCTTCCGTAGAACATCCTTATGTCCGTACATCTCCTTCTCCCAATCCTGCACCCGGACTCTTCCCCATCTCCCATTACTCGTTCCCCCGCTTTCTTCAGCAAGAGACCATGAACCACCAGCTTCAGCGAATTCGCTTAATGCATCCCGATACTCAAATTGTTCTTCTCCTTTGTGCCTATCCCATGCCTTAGCTATAGCGAGAGGATCCTCGCCTACTTCTGCACGAAGCTCTTCGTAGCGGGATATAATACCCACTGCCTCGCGTGTGGGATCTAATGCTTGATTATCAGCAAACGCACGCACGACAGCACGAGCCTGAGCCTCGACGAGAGGGAATGGCGCCACCCGTACAAGTATCCCAAGAAAAGCGAGACTATTCGATGGGAAATGCGATTGCAGAGGAAAGATATGTTTCGCCAGTGGAAACACAGAGAACGTCGAGTTGCAAACTTCCCTTGGAAGAGGAGGAATTGGAGGCGGAAGGGCAGACTCCATGATAGGAGACGATAAGAAAGGAAACGAGACCTCGTAACCGGTCGCAAGGATGCAATAATCGACTCCTTTCTCTACGATTCCGCCTTCGAATTCCACTTGCCCATTTTCACCAAATCTCACCACACGTCCGCGTTTCTTGAGATTCCCATCGTCCTCAGGTGGAGCACCAGTAACGGAATGAATGATGGTCTTCGATATAGCCTTCATTTCGGCCGTGATATCCTGCCCGCTAGGACCTGCGCCAACGACCAGCACCGTGTCTCCGAGATTATATGGGTGTCGATACCAAGCTGAGTGGGAAGCTTTCCGCGCGTTAAGCCATTCACCTATTCCTGGTGTATTGGGGTATCGTGGTATGCGATAATGTCCATTGCAAACGATAACCAAATCAAAAGTACGCGTTTCCCCTGAAGAAAGCTTCACGACCCAGTTCTTTTCGGCACGTTCAATCGATGCTACACCCGTATTGAATTTAATATGCTGTAAGAGATGGAAATGCTTTGCATAGGATTCGAGGTAAGATTGTACGGCGGCAGCTTTCGGAAACAGATGCGTGGACGGGGGAAAAGAGTAGCTTGTGAATGCCATGATGGGATGCGGAAGATTAGTAGTTAGAGAGTCATAAAGCGGCGTCAGTGGAGGATCGTCAACTGGTAACGCAGGGTTCCTAAATGAAAGGTTTAGTGATATAGATGAATGTAAGGTAGATAGAAGGGAGGCATACCACACCCCTCCGACTTTTTTCCTGGACTCAAACGCGACCGTCACCCATAATCCAGCTTTATGCTGGGGTGAATCAAGGATAACCTTTAGGGCAGCGAGTCCAGCTGGCCCAGCACCTACAATACAAATATATTTCTGTTTCAAAGAAAAGGCCAGAGCTTCGCCTTCTGGTGCCGAGTTAGGAGATGGCTGAGGTTGTTCCACGGGAATACCTGCGTAGGTTATCGGTCAGAGGACCCTTGGAAATATGGAGATGATGTACTGGGAAGATCCATTGAGTACTGGGTGTGTGTCTGTACAAGTTTGTGAGGGATTGAATGAAAGCAGCAAGCTGCGATTTCGATATCAGATTGTTTTGATGTTTGGCTGCCTTGTTCCAGCCCTTTCTTATATAAATAACCTTTGCTCAACTTATTTACTCGTAATTCACCCGACTTCTTTTCTTTTCCTTTCTATACTATAATGACGGAGAGTAATCCGCTTGCAGCATTGAACACAGAGGCAAACGAACATATAGGTAGCATGGATTCATCAGATGAAGGCACAGCTACCAAAGACTTGTCGACTTCTGCTGAAGCTCCGCCCAGAAAACGCGCTCGTCTCCACGACGATGAGGTTGCAGCTATCCAACCCCAGACTCCTCCATCATCTACCCCACAAGTCTCCCAGCCTTCGGTTTCTCATTTACAGCTCCTGCCAGTGGAACTTTTGGCTGAAATCCTCATTTACACGCGTTCTCCAAAGGACGTGCTTGCCGTTACGCGTACCAGTAAATCCCTATGGGCAACCCTCACTAACCCTAACTCGAATATTATATGGAGGATGGCGCGAAAAGAAGCTGTAGTACCTATTCCGGATCCTCTTGAGATATTTTCTGAGGTCACTTACGCATCTTTCCTCTTCGACTCCGGGAGGTGCGAGGTACGAATGTTTTCGTTCTCTTGTCTCTTAACACACTGCATTGACAACATCGACTGATATATAGGCGTGTAACGAGGAAACAGAACTACCATATGCTTCCTTTGCCTTGCGCTTGAGGTTATGTCCAAATGTGTGTAGTACCACCTCAAGGTGAAATTTGAACTCCCTAACATTTTTCTTCCTAGCGACAATGTCTGAAGACATTCGTTACTGAACGGGTGGCGACATTATCAGAGTCCGAGTCCGATCGCACGATATCCCTATGGATTCCAACTGTCGAATCAGACAAATGCATTCGTGAGCTGGATGCTACTTATTTATCTGTCATTTGTACTCATAAGCATTACCAGTTCCCGACCGTCAAATGGATCACTTATGGCCACATTTTCACAGCATCTGCCGCGGTGACGTATTGAGTAAAGCCTCTCGAGAGTACGCTGCTGGCAATAAATCGCCTGACTACATCGCAGTAAGTCTCATAATACAAAATTAGAGGTTGATTAGAAGCTTACTTAAACTGGCTTAGAGAAAACAACAAGCCATCAAACAAAATAAAGCCTGGATGGAAGTATGTGTTGCATTTACTTCCGTGTTTCCGTTTCTCAAAACTAGATAAGTTTTGTGTTAAACTGTATAAATGGAGATGTGCTCGCACCGCCCAACATAAGGAAATCAAGGATAAAAATGATCACTTGTTCGTCCCATTACTCACATAATGTCATAATGTATTTATCTTTTCTCTGATATTCCTTATAGGGTTAGAGTTTTTTCAGAAAAAAACGGTTGGACCTACAGAGATGTGTTGGATTCAATTGGGTATGGAGTATGGCACCAGCATAAATGCAAGATTATGGAGCTAATAAACATTGCTGGTATGATTTATGACTAAATAGCATGCTCCTTCTAACTCTTGGTAGACTTGAACACACGCAGAAAGGACATTGATGAAGCGTTGCTTGCGGTGAATGAGAAAAGAAAACATCGTGCACGTGCATCAGCGCAACAAAAAAAAAACAGGCAAGGCGTTAAAACACATTGGGAAAGACTCCGTTCAACATCGACACTCACTGGGTTACCTTCGCTGTCGGCGTTTCGGACTTTGCCAGTGATTTCTCTTATTCAAGACTCTGAAACTATCACCGCACATACTGCCCTTTCAAACTCCATGAAGAAAGTTCTGGAAGAGCAACTGAAGAAATGGACTGAAGACGCAATGGGGGCATTTGACAAGATGTTGGGTTTTCAGGGCTGGAAAACTGCCAACTCCAAAATGGTACATCCCTGCCGACGGTTTTCTTCGAGGTTTCAGTGCAAGCTATGTAGGACGCTTCCTGACAAGTATTTAATCGATGGATGTTTAGATTTTGACGGTGTTTGTGTCCATGAATGCCCCAAGCCAAAAGATATATCCCCCAAGAAGAAATGGAAACCTCCAGTTTGGAATCCGGACAATTTTGAAATTGATCAACGGGTAAACTTGCTCTTTTTTAATGACATCGTCGAACGTTGACATTGTTCGCAGGCATCTCTAGCGGCTAATATGCTGCTGCAACTATTGAACATCAGTGACGAGAAGCAGGTCTCATTGAATGTAGTAACTGACTCGATTGTCTGCCAATCCTGCAAACCTGTTTCGATACTTCACGCTAGAAGTGTGGTCGGGCATTCTCATCGGCATCTTACTGGAGAATTTTCTATACGAATTGCCTCTCCAGAGGAGTATACTCAGCTTATTCGCGGATATCCACCTGTTGAATTTGGCATGGCGCTGAAGTTGCTTCAGCCATCATTTTGGTCTCGTAGGGCACGGGATCAAAAGAAGTTTGGATGTCGGATATGCTCCAGTTCCAAAAGCGAGCGGATCCCAACAACGACAAAGGATGGGGAGCAACCACAGCAGCAGGAAGTAACCACAGCTACCGCGTCCAACCGTAAGGATACAGATAAGAACACTCTTACCAAGAAGCCGGCGCTATTCATCTGGAACGGTATACGGTCGCACTTGAAAGAGAAGTAATGAGGATTACTACTAAAGCATTTACATTATTTTAACGTATCTTATAGGCACAGGATTGATAAAGTTAGAGATGAGGACTTCTACCTTGCATGATTCTTGAGATTTATCTTTATGTTTTCCATTTACAATATTCATCCATCATTTATGCAGAACTTCTTTGCCGCTCAATATACTATTACTGTCAAATTGCTGTCAATTGATATTGCTGACTAGTCACAGTCAAGTACTTAAGTATCAAGCACAAGCTCATTACTCATTCCAGTTATGTACATGATCATCTTCGCTTCGTGTATCTAAACCAAGTCCAAGCCGCCCGCTACTTCTGTCAAACTTCTTCCGATTTAGACTTAATATGAATTCCTTATTCGGTTCATTGACTTTACTTATACGTGAAAGGTTCGATTACCTCTTCAATCATCTCCCCTCTTCCAAGGCTACTGCAATTTTTTCGGACAGTAAATGCTGTCCTCTTCGTCACTCGTTTCTGCCCTTGGGGCATGCCTGTCTTTACTATCTCTTGTTTCAGCTGGTTCGGTTCAGATATCAGGCCTCACTGTACCTCTCGACGCGTCACTGTATAAAAATGCGACCTTGAAAATATTTTTGGATAGCTATAATGTGAGCTATCGGACGTACGCATGGGGACATGATGACGTGTCGCCCATTAGCAAGGGTAAGGCATAAACTTCTTATGCAACCTCTAACATATACCATTAACAGGCTACTCTGACGATCGGAATGGTTGGGGTAAGTGCTTTCCGTTTGCGCTTTAGAAATGTCTACCCATTAGATGCTTGCTATAATTACTAGGCGCGTCGATTGTGGATGCCATGTCAACGATGGTACGCGAGAAGGATCCAATACTTTGTTCACGCAATTTACTTATCTATACGCACAGCATATTATGGGCCTGGAGGTAGCTTTTCTCTGTTTCTGACTTTCGGAATTACTGAAATGTGTGCTTAGGATCTATTTGCCGAAGCTGTGGATTTCTCCTCGAATATCGATTTCAGCCAATCTAAAACTCAGGATACCGTCAGGTTAGTTAGTACCCTTTTCATATTTTTAATCTGGGATGAATACTCATAAGGAGGGCATCATGTAGCGTGTTTGAAACAACTATACGCTATGTCGGTGGTTTGTTAAGTGCGTACGAACTAAGTGACCAGAAACACCCGATTCTAGTACAAAAGGCAAAAGAAGTAGCGGATAAATTAGTATTTGCATGGGTTGGAGTAGGTTTTCATATATACCTTCTTCTCATGGATCTCAGACACTATTCAGAATAATGTGATACCATACGGACATATAAATTTTGCCAACAATACCCCAGTGCCTGCAGTAGTAAGTTATTCAAACCCTGACTCCTCCACTCCTCGCTAATGGCCGTTCCAGTCCAACATTGCGGAAGCAGGAACTGTGAGCGCTCTGATAGTTGATCAAATTTAATAATTCTTAGGAGATGCGTAACTAGCTGGCGCTTGAGTGGACCACTCTCAGTAAGTATACCGGAGACGATAAATATCGTGCACTTGCCGAAGATGCCTTTAAACATATTGCAAGTTTGGTAAGTACCTATACTATATATCGCCTCTAATACTGTAACAGTATGTTAACCAGTTTTCAGAGTGCGCCGCTTCCTGGTCTTCCAGCTCAGGGCATCGATCCTGCCACAGGAAATCCTGTCGGTGGATACGTGGTATTTACCATAAATCTTATCAATTCGTTGTTGTTCATTTACTTTCTAGACTTGGGGTGGGGGCTCGGATAGCTATCTAGAGTATTTAATTAAGTATCCCCGACTTGATAACTCAGTGGACTCTCTATTTGCTGATTCATGGAGAACTGCGGTGGACTCTTCCATCAAGACACTGCTTAAGGTATGACTTTCCGCTGCTTTATAACTACGTCTATTCATATTCTTCTAGACTTCCACTGTAGGCAACCACGTATATCTTGCAGACTATGATTCTTCTGGACGTATCCGTCATATTAGTTCCCATCTTGCCTGTTTTCATGGAGGAAATTGGCTTTTCGGTTAGTAACTTGGCTTGCTATTATCTTCTTCAAGTTTTTAATGATATAGGCGGAAAATTGTTGAATAATGACACCATTGTTCAGTACGGCCTTGAGCTCGTTGACGCTTGCTGGAATACATATGCAAGTACTGTGTAAGCAACTCTCGCAGAGAGTTTGAAGTTTACTAGTCTGATATAACATTTTTAGAACTGGGATTGGCCCGGAAAGTTTTGCCTTCAAGTCTGTTGATGGTGATTACACTGGTTCCACACTGTCGTCGACCCAGGAAACCTTCTATAATCAACATGGATATTACATTACATCCAGCTATTATGTTCTACGACCAGAAGTCTTGGAGTCTAATTTTTATGCCTGGCGTGTCACTGGAGACACCAAGTACCTGGATCGCGCAGCAAGCGCTGTCGATAGCTTCAACAAATATCTTCAGGTTCAAGGATCAGGATTTGCAGGACTGGCCGATGTGAATGATCTCAACGCAGGAAAATATGATAATACAGAGAGTTTTTGGTTTGCGGAGGTGCTCAAATACCTGTATGTTGTTCATTACATTGGTTCTTTCTTTACTATGGCTGACATTAATTCTCCAAACCAAAGTTACTTGACGTTCGATGATCCCGAGCACATAAGCCTTGACAAATGTAAATTTACTACTCCGTTGCGGAACCCCGTTCTCATGCGTATTATAGATGTATTCAATACAGAAGCGCACCCGTTTAAGGCACCACCCGCACTTGGTTCATATGGTAGTGGAAATCTTAGACAAAGCAGCCAACCATTCAAAACGACTCCAGGGGAAATCCCTGTCGTAAGCCCTTTGCCTGCCCTGCAGGGAATTGGAGGTCTGCTGAAGGACATCATTTCTTCCCATAAGGCAAGAATGAATACTGGTTTGAGGCGTCATATGTAGCTTTCGTACACTGGACTTCGATGTTCTAGTTTGGTTTCAGTAAAAATTCGAGTACTTAATAAGAGTTTTGACCAATGGCTGGCTGACCGATGCATGACGATACCCTGTGAAGATAACAAATATAAATAGAATTCTCTCACAACTTTCCATTCAATCCACTGTCTTACTGACTTCCTCAACTTGGAACTTGGAACCGCCTGAAACTGTGTTGTTTGTACACCTATCTTGCTCGTATAGGACTCTTTTGGGGCTCTTTTAGCATATATTTCACATGCGGTTGGCCTATTTACTTCAAAGTCCGAGGTCTTAATTATGTCAACGCATGCAATGATGGGGATTTAAACCCCCAATGGACACTTTCCATCCTATTAATTATTGCGCTTTCTTTAAATATGGGCTATGCTCTTCCATCTACCTAACATCATCTTGGGAGCAAGAGCATTGGGTATTCTTGACTTTTTCATGAACTCTGTCCTTTCAAACGCACGTTTTCCTGGATGTCATTTACATCATCATTTGTTTTGTGGGTTTTCTTTATCTGGCCTCCTATACACGTGTCCACGAATAGGTCATGGTTCTTCATCCCCGTTGTCCTTACCACCCACGCGTTGCTTTAATTCGCTTGATCACGAGGTTGACTTCCATGTGCGGTAGTGGGAATGGATTTGCTGGCACTCTGGCAATCCGCCGTCATGTGCGGGTTGGCGACGTCGGTGTGACTGGGATCATCTACCTCGATTACCCTAGAGATCCCTTGCAGGTGCTGCTGCTGGTTCAACTTGTTATGGCTTCCTGTTGCAAAATACTATACCTCAACCTGCGATAATTCTATATTGTTCTAGCTTTGGTATCTTTCTAGGCATGCATGAACACATTGTCAAACATTGGAGGCCAAAGAAGTCGATTCGAGGAGTTTATACGGATGAAAGTGAAGCAAAATAGAGCATTTACTCCCGACCATACTGAAGAAGAGAAGCATTGGCTTGACAGAGTCCCGCTAACCGAGTTCTATTACGGAAAGGCTAACGGATGGCTGATTTCTAGTATATAAAGGTGATGGTTTCCAGTGCGATGTCTAATATCATTTTCAACCCCTCTATTACATCTAAAGACTGCTGTCGAGAATGATGAGCATCTTTTGTCGTCTTGCAGTTTCTTTGGCCATCTCTTCGCTATCTGTACCTGTCTTTGCTGAGCCAGTACAGAATCCGTTTATCATCCTTCCTCCTAGTGCCAAACAAAATCAGGATGCTGTTAAAAAGATCTTCAACGACAGCTATCAAGCATACAAGTATGCAAAAATTATTTCCCTGCTATACCGGCATCTACTCACCATTTTCAAGAGAGTTTGCATTCGGACATGATGATTTATCACCACTTAGTCAGAGTATGTATTTTTCGTTTAGCATGTTGCCTGTCGTGGACTACTCTAAAACACTTTTTTGTAGGTTTCTCTGATGGAAGAAATGGATGGGGTAATCCTCACTTTCCATATGAATATTTGTATTTTTAACGCGTTGGATAGGTGCTTCCATAGTCGATGCACTCAGTACTATGGTATGTCCAATACTGTAAGCACAAGCTGTACTCATTCCTAACTATCATATTTAGCACATCATGGGACTTGATGTACGCTAGCTTCGGCCTTTCTACTGACCATTTTACATATACTCTTTAGGATCTTTTCAATGAAGGTGTCAACTTCTCCAGCAAAATCGACTTTAGCAAGTCGCAAACTCCCGATACAGTCAGGTAAATATCTTGTATCAGTACGAATTTATTTCATCCTCTGTAACTTGCGCCGAAGCGTATTCGAAACCTCTATCCGATATGTCGGCGGATTGCTCAGTGCATATGAGCTTAGCAACCAGAGATTCCCCGTTCTTCTACAGAAAGCAAAGGAAGTCGCTGATAAGATGGCATTCGCTTGGGTCGGGGTGGGTCTCAGAAAGCAAATTTTGAAATGCATTTGCCTAACAGTGGCAACAAATTCAAATTTAGAATAACGATATACCGTTCGGCTTTGTCGATTTTTCCACAAATACGCCCACCTTCCAAACCGTAAGCCATGGAAGATATTTTTAAATTGTACTATTCTTTATTGTGTGCCCTACAGTCCAACATTGCCGAAGCTGGAACGGTACACGTTGTCCTCTCGATACCTTCTTCATATATGCTGATCTATTGAATTTGTGTAGCTTACCTTGGAATGGGGAACTCTGACCAAACACACTGGAAATCAGACATACAGTAACCTCACACTCAGATCTGTTGAACACATCGCGAACCTCGTGAGCCATCGCTTTATTTCTATTCCACCATCCGAACTAAAGCCGCTTATATAGCCCGCCCCGCTCCCAGGTATGACTTCTTTCAGCTCGGTACTTCCAATTGACTTATTATTGGCGATATCTAGGTCTTGCTGCTCAAGGAATAGATCCGGCATCCGGGAGCTTTGTAGGTGGCTACGTGGTGAGTGTATTTGTCCGTCATACTTCTTCACGAAAAGAGATCTTAAGCACACACGTTTGAACAGACGTGGGGAGGCGGATCAGACAGCTATTTCGAATACCCGATCAAGTTTGCGCGCCTGTCAAACACGAATAATAACCTTTTTGCAGATACATGGGCAACAGCGGTCGATTCTTCCATCAAGAACCTTCTGAGGGTATGTTTTCTTTGTGCTATAAATAGATATAGCACAGTTCAAAATTGGAGATCTATTCTGACCTATCGCGTGCCAGACTTCAACCGTTGGAAATCATTTGTACCTGGCAGACTTCGATGATTCTCGGACCATTCGACACATTGGATCTCATTTGGCTTGCTTCCATGGAGGCAATTGGCTGTTCGGTATATCTTCTATCCCCGCTTCTAATACTATAATTTCTAATATAAGTATTCGATCACAGGCGGTAAACTCCTGAACAATCAAACAATCGTCAACATTGCTCTCCAGCTGATCGATGCATGCTGGAATACTTACGCAAGTACAGCAACTGGTATTGGTCCAGAAGCATTCGCGTTCATCTCCTCGGATGGGAACTTCACCGGCGGAGACCCCCTCGGCTGACGATCTCTCATTCTACAATCAGCATGGCTTCTACATCACCTCCAGCGACTATATCCTCCGCCCTGAAGTACTCGAATCGAATTTCTATGCCTTCCGTGTAACAGGAGACACGAAGTACCTAGATCGCGCTGCAAGCGCTGTGGCGAGCTTCAACAAGTTCCTCCGTACTCCTACTGGATTTGCAGGACTGGATGATGTAAACAACGTAAATGGCGACAAGGTTGATGACACAGAAAGTTTCTGGTTCGCCGAGGTTCTGAAGTATTTGTAAGTGTCTGCTATTTTCTTCTCACTCGGGCCAATTCCTTTGCCATCTTCAGAGGTGATTGCTGATCCTGGATCTACACACAGGTACCTGACATTCGACGATCCAAACCACATTAGTCTTGACCAATGTACGTGTACTGTGTCGTTCCTGACACGTATTGATATTGATTCTGCTACGTAGATGTCTTCAACACTGAAGCTCATCCATTTAAGGCACCTCCTGCGAAGGCTGTCTACGGAAGTGGGCATCTTGCGAAACCTCCAACCAAGCCTTTCCAGCTTAAGACTGGACCTCCTCTTCCGAATGTTAGCCCTAACCCTCACTTGCAACCTACGCATCCACCTCAGGTCTAGGTGCTACTGACATCCTATGTACTTATATTAAGTGGACTATTTGCTCTTCTGTTTTTAAGGTTATTGCCGATGTATTAGGAAGATGAACACTCCTTTCATAGTGCACAACCGTTGCTACTCATTATCACACACATATCCCTTCACTTTTTGTATGTAGTCATTCAGATTAAATGCCAGAGGAATTTCAGAATCCAACCTGTGGTGTATTTGATACTGGCTATGGATGTCTGAAAGTGAAGTCTAAATACACTCTTCGTTATCCAGGCGTACAGAGCCTCTTCCCCATGTGAGAAATACATCGTAGTGATGCTGAGTAACGGTTAAAAATGGTTGCACGCCGCGATTAAATATCATTTTATACAGCCCCGACCGTACAAAACCAGTCAAATTATCTCTACTTCTTTCCTTGCAACCTCCGTGCTCCAATGCTCGCCAACGCATTCCTACCAGTGAAAATTGTAACGATACTAAGGATGGCTCCGTACGTCAATACCTGGCCTAATTTGAGATCAACCCAGTACCAGAACAGGAGGGCCTCGAAGGCGCCAAGAGTAAGTATGAATGGGAGGACAGAAGGGGAGAAAAGGTGTGTTGGGCGGGGGGAGACTTGAGACCACTGTTCAACGCGTCAAGTTAAGCAAGGAAAGGGAATGCATGATGAGAACGTACCAAGCCCACAAGGACCACCCATGGGGCGATGACCATCAAGGAAAATAGAGCCGAGACGGGACGTGGGGGAAGCTTCTGCTCTGGTCTGAAAGTGTGCTGGATCTCTGGGAGGACATGGAAGCTCGCTTCGTCAGGATGAGCTAGAACTGGTAGGGAGGGCGGAAGGACAAGATCGAATATATCTACTTTGAGAGGAGAGTAGATTGTAGAACCCAGGATAAGAGTGACAGATAGTGGATCGTTCAAAGAGGTAGGAGGTAGGGAGAGGGGAGGCTTGGATACGTTCTTTCAATGTCAATTAGTTACAGTTCGATACTGGGTAAATCTGAAGGTAAGAGGACGTACAAGTTCGAACTTGGCCTTACCGCCAGCGGTAACTCTAACAGGCTGGATGCCCTCCTCACCAGACTTTGCATCGTAGAACCTCAAGAATGTTTGGTGTGGTTGGACGCCGTTCCCTGAATCTTTGTCAACGACTTGGAAGGTGACTTTGAGAGTGTCTGTGGTATTAAGTGTGATAGCTGGGCTAGGTTTTTGAGTTAACGAAAGTCTTCCGATGCGCAGAATTAGTAGAGGCAGAATGAGCTGGAAGCGAAAGGGAAACACACGGTCCAGCGCGAAGTTGCTTTCCAGTACCATCAGTAACAGTGAAGCGAGGAGACTGAAGGGTGAGCAAGGACGCAGCATGGGCTGAGAGTGCAAGAAGGAGAACAGGGAAGACAGAAAGCATCATGGCGCTCTTTTTGTTGTCGTGGCTGGCGATGAGCGCAGTTCTTGGACGAGACGCGAACATACGTCGACGTGTGCACTCGTGGGAATTCTACCAACCGATACATAGATTTATTATTAGATACAGACTACTAAGTACTTAATGTATGTTTTGTGTTCAACCCTGGGGACTTTAACAACTGTTATTCTCTACATGCATCCCATCAACTTGGAAACGTAATACTAACCTCATCCTCGCCTTGTTGTCTTGCTGGAGGTACTATTTCCACCCGGTACTAGCTGTCCAACAGAGATGGCCGCAGAGTAAGTACCGTCGCTGCTTTTGGGACGGTTGGGAGTTCTGCATGCCGTACCATGAATCTGGCAGTATCCCATACTGCCTTGTTTGCAGCATGTGTTCAGGTGTTGAGAAGTGGACATCCTGAACAATTGGACTGCGTAAGTTCGAAGTACTTGAATATAGTACAAGGGCACTCACATATTGAATATAATTTATCGAGTATCTTGGTCCCTTGGAACTTGAGACGCTTCCAATACTGTTGACAGTGGAGACACAAGGCACTCTCCGCTTGCCTTTATATATGCTTCCACTGTATCTCGTAAGTCAGAGTTGCTATGCTGTTGTGATAAGTTATAACTGCCTATCGGACGAGAGCGAGCATAATGACTCTCGGCAGCATGCCTCATCTGAGTCTTTTGATTCCGGTCGTTGTGGATCTGCATTTCAAACTGTAAGCTGACTCAGTAGCGTTGAAAAGACATCATCAGCGTTCTCCATTATGGGATATTATTGTCTCGAGAAAAAATATCTGCTAACAGCATAAATCACTTCCGAGGGTGGGCCCGTCGAAAAACCGTGACCTTTTTGCCTGATTTGGAGAGCGAGATTGCCCAGCGCATAGTGGGCGACATGAAACATGATGGAGCCCCAGCTTTACATCATTGTACTTAGACAAAGCCTCAGCGCTTCCAAGTCCGTTTCTTGTGTCTGGTACCCAAGGGATGAATCCTACGAAGTAGAACCTGGCGAACGGCGGTCGAACCTCGCTATCAAAGACCTTAGTATCCAGATTTTTCCGCTGTTCGGCCACAGAATAAGAGTTGACCACAGCAAGTACATAAAGCATTCACTAAGCATGACACATCCTACTGAAGGAAAGGATGGGGATGACCGACGTTGACTGGTGTTGACGAAAGTAAGTATGTGCAGCGTGCTCCAGTCTTTGCATACGAGTGAATCAAAGGCATGCTCAGTTATTGTATGGGGGACACCATGATTTTCAAGCTGGTTTGGCCCTCTGGGCAATGCAAACGCTTCCATCTCTTCCAGTGCGATTAGCGTGCTATGCAAAGCCCCAGGTTATGGAATATCCGCGAGACCAGAAACATGGCAGGTGGAAAAGGTGATGTTGGCCATGAAAGTAAACAAGTATGTAATAAGTATATGTGAATTGAAGTGAGTAAGTAGAGAAATACGATTCGCCCTATCATTTCGATGATCAAATTGAAACAACGCCAATTGCTTGAACGCGCGTTCACTGATTCAAGCGACGCGTCAGCAAAACACTCACTCATCTACTTACCACCGTCTCTCCCTTCGTCCCTCCCTACCCCAACTGACCCGTAGAAATGACTACCGAACCAAAGAAAGAGGAAGTAAAGAAAGAGGAGAAGGTGGACGAGTATGAGAAACCTACCCCACCACCACCTACGCCTCTCCAAGAAATCAAGACTAATGTTGCTCTCATTGAGCGGGCTGTCTCAACACTAGAACCAAGATTCACTCATCGTGTCCTTAGGACGCTCGCGGCGCTGAGAAAGAAAACTGACTGGGATGTGCTAAGAGGTGCGGTCGAGGGAGTATATCCTAAAGGTTTGTTCTCTCTTCTGGTATTTTTTGCTTCGTGGTATCGAATAGGCTATACCTGTCCACAGATAGCGCTGTGAAATCCACACTCCTTGGCTGGATACCCTCCACAACTACATCCTCCAGTAATGATACGTCCATGGATATCGATCATAGTACCTCCAAGTCTGCCCCGGAACCCGTTCCCGAGGGAGAGATCTACCTTCGCCTCTTGATTATTCACCAACTCCTCAAGTCTTCAGATAACTATGCTAAAGCGCTGGACTTAGTACACGAGACGGTTGCAAAGATGCAGCAACTTAACAGGAGAAGTATGGACCCCATTGCAGCAAAGATCTGGTTTGCTGTTGAGAGAGCTTATGAGCTCAGTGAAAGGCTGTCAGAGGCAAGATCGTTAGTTCTTTTATTCCTTCTTAATTGCTTTACAGGCTGAGTATAGATTGTGATACGCAGACTCTTCCTCCAAGCCCAACGAACCGCTGATCTGCGACACGATGACGAAGCTCAAGCTGCACTTATCAACTGCCTCCTCCGAAGCTACATTGCAGACAGCCTTTTCGACCAAGCGGACAAACTCGTCTCCAAGACTGAGTTCCCAAGCTCAGCGTCCAGTCCGCAAAATGCTCGGTACCACTACTACCTTGGTCGCATCAAGGTTGTACAGCTGAACTACTCAGAGGCACACACGAATTTGCAACAAGCAATAAGGAGGGCTCCACCAGCCAAACAAGCGCCTGGATTTTACCAGGCTGTTCATAAATATTTCGTGGTTGTAGAGTTATTGATGGGGGATATTCCCGATCGTGGTTTGTTCAGGCATCCGGTGTTGGAGAAGTCGTTAAGTGCCTATTTCGACATTGTGAAAGGTGATGAGATATTTAATATAGCTTATGATTGGATTTTGATAAATGTTATTTTGTGTAGCCGTTCGAACAGGCTCTCTCTCAACCTTCCAGTCTACCTTAGCTAAACATACCGCCCAGTTCGAAGCCGATAAAACCTATACCCTTATTGGTCGCCTTCGTCAAAATGTCATCAAAACTGGCATCCGACAACTCTCCCTTGCTTATTCTCGAATCTCCCTGCGCGACATCTGCGTCAAACTCCACCTGGACTCTGAAGAGGATGCAGAGTACATTGTGGGTAAGGCCATTCGCGATGGCGTTATTGAGGGCAGGATTTTGCACGAGAAGGGCTGGATGGAGTGTGGTGGACAGAAAGGAGGATATGGGCCAGAGGTCAGCGATGTGTTTGGGAGGAGAATTGCGTTTTGTTTGGATTTGCATAACCAGAGTGTTAAGGTCAGTGATCAAATTGCCATCCGTGCATTTGCAAGGAAAATACTGAAATTATACTGCAGGCCATGCGATACCCACTTAATGCACACCGGAAAGAACTCGCTGCCGCGCAGGACGCCCGGGAGCGCGAGAGAGAACTCGCACGGGAGGTGCAGGAGGGTGATTTGGACGATGAGGATTTAGGTGGTGCTGGAGATGCATTCTAGATACTACTGGATATTGGACAGGTTATTGCTGCGGCCAAAGTGTATTTTCCCGTACATATTTCTATCTGACTTTGCTTTTCCGTATAAATAAGCCTTCTGAAATTCTGATTGGCTGAACAGCTGACGTAATACTAAGAAAGGTTCAACCCTGGCTCGCTGCTCCTGGCACGAACTGCAATACTTCTTGTGTTCGCATTACTATGTCCTTTCTTATGCGAATATTCAATGCTTTCCGCAATCCAGTGAGAAATATCATCCTTCGTGGCCCTCGGTGGAAGCTCACGCCATTTCATCGGCCCACAACTTCAAGGTTCGATATGTAGGTCGTGACCTGGAAGGTAAATGAAGCTATGTGCACCTACTCCGAATGTCTGTACTGAGCTCGAGCCTTTCTCTGACTAGGAAATAGATTCTTTGAATATCCTAGCACTTCAGATGGTAGGCTTCGTTTTGCTCGTTTTTTGTCTCGAGTTATTCATCCAACCTTCCTTAGACCCACGACGAACGAAGCGCATGGTGCAATATGCCGATCCCGAACACATGACGACCTACATTGGAGGAAATAAGAGGCTTCCAAGTTAGTAGAACTTATTTTTCATGTTCAGTATAATGGCTTATAAATAATCACAGTTCAGTGGTCCTCATGGCTAACGCATACACGTCCGCACCCTCCCACACTCGAAGTCAGAACTCTTCTTTTGATCATTGTCTACGAATTTTGATGCAAGTTATTATTCTTACAGGAGCTACAAGCGGATGTTCAACGTCAACAACGTGTGCTAATGAATGCTGCAATGATTGAAACTCGCGACCGGGAAGAGCAAGAACAAATGGCAAGGTTACGCGCAGAATTGCAAAGAGAGGCATTAGCTCCCCCTTCTAAATCTTCACATGTGGAAGAAGTGCAACCGCAGGTGAAAGTGGAGTCAGGATCTGAAGTGCCACCGCGTCAGGTGGAGTACACAAAGGCAAAGCCGCAACATGAAGACACTGAACCTCCCAACAGTCCTTGGAAAACCAATTCAGAACCTCAACCTGTAGCCTGGACGCCCCGTGCGATAAAACGAGGGTAGCTGCGTGGTTTGTCAATGTATATCCTTCATGTTTCTTCTTGTCCATCGGATATGGGCAAGTAGCTTTGCCAATTTGATCATGTTCATGGATTAACGGCGATGCTGCGGCGTATTTTCAGTCGCATATTTGTCTGCCTAAAGTCACAATCTGTCCTACACTCAGTTCACGTCGAAGGGAAGAACAGTAGGCAATGCATGTAAATAAGGATAATTTAATAAACCGAATTAAGATCTGACCATGTGCCTTCCCCATTCCAAAAATAACACTTTCAGTACTTGCTTCTCTGTGCTGTGTACACACCAATGCACATTGAATGCACACCATATTACACTGTGTGTTTTCTACTCCTGTCGTTGAGTCATTTATCTGTCAAGGCTCTGTCCAACATTTTGTACGCTCCAAGTTCAACGTTTCAATTTTGATCCCAGGATATCGCATTATGACATTCGCTGTTTTGGATATACGAAGAATATGGCTTGCCTTCCGAAGGATGATTTCGAGTAAATCACTGATATAAGAGCTCGCGCAGTGGGTAGTATATTTCTGCTTACTTATATGACTGAGATGGCATATACGTTATCGCAACCACAAAGTGAAACCTCCTCGGTCGACTCCTACGCCACCCGCACTCATTATGACAGTGACATGAACTTGGCTGCGATACTCTTCGATAAAAACTACGGTACCTCATTTCAGGATCTGAACACCTATACTCTATCCGAACTCACCATCGCATTTTCCTAGTACCCTTATTCCTCCTGTACGGTATCGCCGACAACAGACACTAACCCTCAGTGCCATACCCCTACCCCTGCCTTTAGTATTCCATATTCTGAGCCCTCCGCGCACCTCTTGGATGATACCCTTACAATGTCTGACCCGCAACGAAACCCCGAGCATTTGCCCCCACTTGCCATTCTCAGATTCAATAAGCCTCAATGTGCCCGACTCTTTTGAGGCGTCTAGAATCGCTAGAATCGCAAGAGTGGGATTACCCATAATACATCCGTTGTCGCCTGTTGACGGACCCGCAGGGAAGCCCCAGACATTGACCGTGGGCTTGGGAGAGTAGTTGGAGACATTCGTTCCTTTGATTCCCTGCAACCATCAGCGCTACAACCGGAACGAGAGAATGCATATTATCTTCTTTTTACTTCAACAGAAAGTCGGTACTTATGTTTAGGCCTGACGATGATTCTAAGGAGATTGAGTTGGAACCTTTGCGAATAGTTTACTCGTGAGTTAGAAATGGGACTGGACCATGCTATGCGTTAAAATATATCTAAAAGTGATCCAGGATCCCGATTCACCTGGATGGACATCATATCGTCACCCGGAAGGCGTACGCTATTTCTGTGACACTGAAAAGGTGAGATATATTATATCTATTTGACTTCGTCCATGTTTAAAATTTATTTCGCAACACATATACACAGATGCGAACCTATACGAACGCGACGCGCAAGCCCAGTGCAACCCCGGCTCGTTAGTAAAAGTATTGATGAAATATACGACTTTATGTGATGTAATTCTATACTAGTACTATCTCCTACGGCTGACCTAGTTCTCGAGTTTGTTGGGGGTAAAGCAAGGGTAAAGTGTACTATTATTTTGCGGACCCCAAAAGCCGAACAGTGTTCTTTCTTGATAAAATGAAAACTACGGATTTTTTTTTGTGGTACGAGGCTAAAGGGGCGTTGTCTGAGGTCTCTGGCATATTTACGGAATCTCGTAGAGGCTGAATATTGGTATGGGTATTTTTTAGTATTTCTTTCTGCAGCTTATAACCATTTGTAGGTGGCATGTTTTCCTGTTTCCAAGTTCGTTAGAGATCAATGAAGAAATCGTTAAGGAACTACGTGACACCATGAATTATGGGATTGGAGGTAAGTATGTTTTCGTCTGCATAGTTATTGCCCACTCGATTTATTATCCCAGATTCGATGACAGGTCTATATTCAACCATGATGTGCTACAGCAATGATGATCTCCACAAGCTGTTAAGAATAGGGTATTTATTTTAAGTAATATCCCCCTGTAAAGTATGGTTTTTATCTTTGATTGTCTGTAGAAAACGTTGGAACAACATATAGAGGTTCTATTTGCACGTTGAGTAAGGATTAATATGCCTGCAGTTTACAATTTTGTGCTGACTCTTTGTGTAGGCAGATTTATGTGGGGTTTTGCACTCAATCGCTTCCCTCATTGGCATGGACAACACACTGTGCACCTCAGTCGAGATAAATCGGCTCACGGACCCATTGCGAAGGTACGGCCGTGATTATTGAAAGTGGCCTCAACATTACTATTTTCGTCTCCTGATGTCCATCTCCTCAATTTGGAAAAGATTTGGGTCGACGGATTAATTTATGAACATATCTGGACGCAATGCACTCATAAGTTGATCAATGAGTGGCAAGGGTTTACTCTATTCGTATATATATATGTGTGTGTGTATTGCCAATCAGCTTCAACAGTCAACTGTTTTGCTAAATGCAAATGTTGCATTTCTCGTAGACTGATCATCCATACCGATCACCGGGCCAAGTATCAAGCTATCTGTCTACGATTGTCAGCATTGGAAACATCATTCTCAGTTTGCTGCTCGTTCGGTTGAATCGAACCAAAGAAAGTAGTACTTCTTCCAACTGTCGTAAATAAATCCCAACCACAGAGTAGTGGGCTTCGTCGCTGCCATAGCATGTATATGTATGGCCGATGCTGATACATTGACCGGCATGCTAACTGGTTTTGCTTGGCTGGCCATAGTAGTCCTGACTGGTCTCTGCGTCTGGATGTGCTGGGAATCCGAATCTAACAATGAATCGTCTCCAGAACATTGTCACTTTTTCTGTGTGGAGAGATAAATTTATGCCGTCCTTTGACTTCCATCCGAGTTCCTCGTCATATTCCTCTTCCAGGCCTCAGTGGTTTCAGCTGCCAGTGTTACTTATGCGACCTCAAAAACCAGTAGATTCAGAGGCCACGGCCGTGTAAAACTTATGTAAAGCTTATTGATCACATATATAATGTGTTGTATCGACTATGTAACAGTGTAGTATGAGTACGTAGCTTGCTATACTTGCTGAATGTTTTGTTTTGAGAATACTTTTGTTTCCAAAAATAAGACTACTGTGTATAGCTGTGTGGGCGCCATGCCGCAATCGTCCAGTAGCCCATGTTGCTTCCATCATCACGTCCATCATGTTCTCTACATTTTAAACATTGTTCCTCTCTCTGAACTCTCTAGCGCCAGCATATTTTTACTCCATCAAAACTTTATACCTGTGTACTTTCAAGTTCGACGTTTAACGTCGATTGTAGAATGGTTGTTGCGGCTTTGGCTTTGGACATACGGAGGCTATGGCTTGCTTTGCGGGGGATAATTTCCACGAAACCACTGTTGCGGAAGCTCGCTCGATGGATATTTTATTTCTGCTCACTTTTACGACCGAGATGGCATATACGTTTTCATGAACTCCGTAAAGAACCAAGGTCTGCGCCGCCACCTACAAGTTGCACAACGGTAGAGGATATCTGTACGCAGAATGATGCTCAAAATGATGCGAACATGAACTTGACTATGACACCCTTTCACCAAAGCTGCAGCGCGTCCCATTATGACCTAGATACTGTTCCCCTTTCCGACCCAACTATTGCATTTTCACAGCATCCTTATTCTTCCTTTACAGAATCACCGACAACAGATAGTAACCCCCACCGCCGTAACCCCACCCGTGCCTTCAGTATATCGGACCCTACACTCCATACTCAGCCATTGGATGACACTCTTGCAGTACCAGGCCTGCGGAGGAGCTTCGATCATTCGGCTCCCCATTTGCCATTCTCAGACGCCGTAAGTCTCAATGTGCCAGATTTTGAGGCGCTGAGGATTCCAAGAACGGGATCACCTTCGTATTCTGTTGTGCTTCCGTTACCGCCTGTTGAAGGACCCGCGGGAGAGCCCAAGAAGTTGACTGTCGGGTTGGGAGAGCGGTTTAAGACGTTCGTTCCATTGATTCCCTTGAACCACCAGCGTTATAGTCGTAATGTGAGAATGTGTGTAGTAACATTTTTTTAATATGTATATACTAATGTTTAGGCCCGAGGATGATTCTATAGAAATTGTTTTAGAACCTCTGCAAATGGGCTTTACGTGAGTTGTGGTTTAGATACCGAGGATATTAGGCATTGAGGACCTTTCATAGACAAACAGATCCTCAAAGTTGGATGTCGTATCTTCATCCTGAAGGTGTACGGTATTTCTGTGATACAGAAAAGGTGAAATATATTTCCTTTTCTCGTCAGTCGCTGCACGTTGATCTAATATTTATTCTTTTAGCGCGTATACACAGACGCAAACCTGTACGACGACGACACTCTTATCCTCATTAATGAAAGCATCGATCACATATACGACTTTCTGGACGTAAACTCCGTCGTATTATCCCCTACGGCTGACCTTGTTCTCGATCTTGTTGACAATCAAGTACAATATTACTTTGCGGATCATAGAAGTAGAACAGTGTTCTACCTTGATAAGTTGAAAACTTCGGATTTTCCGTCGTGGTATGAAGTGCAAGGGGCGTCGTCTCTTAGTCATTTCGGACATCTCATCGAGGCCGAATATTGGTAAGGGATTTTATCAACACTACTTATACTGTACTTATATACACATCTAGGTGGCATGTTTTCCTTTTCCCCAGTTCATTAACGATCCGAGAAGACATCGTTAACGAACTACGTGATGTCGTGATACATGGGATCGGAGGTGCGTTTTCGTTGATCTTCGCATTTGCGTGAATACTCTATTTTATTGATGGCCTCACAGACGCCATGACTTCTCCATACTCTACTATGACTTATAGTAACGAGGATCTCTACAAGCTTTTGAGTGTAACGAATAGTTTAAAAAGTAAGGATCTTACTTCGGGTATTGGTGGGTTATAGAATTTGATGTGTTGCTGCAGAAAATGTTGGGACGTCATACGGAGGTTCCATCTGCATGTTGAGTAAGGTGGTGTATGCCGCCCCCGTAATTGTATACTGACCATCTGTGTAGGCAGATTTATGTGGGCTTTCGCACACGGGCGCTTTCTTCATTGGCACGGACAACCTGCTGCACGTCTTAGTCGAGATACCTCGGCTCATGGACCAATCGTGAAGGTACGGTCATGGATAATGAAAGTAGCTTCGGCATTGCTATTTTCGGCCCCTGATGTCCATCTACGAAACCTGGAAAAAATTTGGGTCGACCGTCTAATGTATGAACATATCTGGAAGCAAACTATTCATAAACTAATCAACGAGTGGCAAGAGTTTACTCTGTTTGTGAGTATTCCAGTGTTTTTGTACGTTGGCCGACATTAAATCGCAACACAGTCGACTGTGTTGCTCAACGCAAATGTTGCATTTCTCGCGATTCAAACCATAGACCAGGCTGACCATCCGTACCGGTCACCGGGCCAAGTGTCAAGCTATCTGTCTACGATTGCTAGCATTGGGAGTATCATTCTCAGTTTGCTGCTCGTTCGATTGAATCGTACCAAAGAGAAAGAAAGCGCCCAGGAAGCGGTAGGTGTTCAGTAGAAACATGTTAATGGTATATGTTTTGATCTTTGCACAGTGGGAATTCTTAACCGCTCGGGCCCATCCGCAATACGGACTTGAAGTTCTAGCTATAGTGTACAGTCTACCTTACGCTCTTTTGATGTGGGGGTGAGTGAATTTCATGTGTTACAGCTCTCATTGGTAATTTAACAGCTTTCACAGCGTGGTTGGCTTTCTCGTTGCGATAGCATGGATGTGCATGGCAGATGCAAATGCGGCAACCCGTGCACTAACTGGCTTGGCTTGGTTAGCGATAGCAGTTCTGACTGGTCTTTGTGTCTGGATGGGCTGGGAATTTCGACCAGACGATGAAACACCTCGAGACGACAGCGCCAGTGATACATTTACAGTGCGGAGTGAGAAGTCTGTTCACTTGAAACGATTAAAGATGTTCTCATTTCCCTGTTTGCGAGGTTCTCGGAGATTATCAGAAGATTCAGCAGCTACCGCTGTGTAATGGTGTAATGCATATACGTGTAGAGACTATTATACCCTCTATTGTCGCTAATAATTGTATCCATAGTACCATCGTAGTTTATATTGCTCGCATTGAGAATTTTTAGATTGAGTATGCCGTCCAAGGCGGATGATCTTAGAATGCTTACGCACCTACGGGCGCCTACACATCCTATGGGTGAATGCCATGGTCCATGGAATGGCTTATACCACGTTCCTCTTTACCCAAGCTAATTTCAAACAAGTATATCCATTCCGTTGAACAACAATGCACGGTATGAAGCACACTTAAGTTTATTTTGGTCTGTTAGGTTTACTATTTCCTCCAAATACAGGTTTAAACGGTTTCGCCTGGGGCTTTGGCCACCTAGAAAATGACACATGGAAGGAAAGGTAAATAACCAGTGGATAAAACTAGAAAATTTTCAACGCACCCTCGATGGTTTAAATCCTCTTCATCTAATTCCTCATCCTCGGGCTCCTCATCGAATTCCTCATCCTCGTCCTCATTCCATTCCTCATCCAGACCTTTCTCAAGGGTACTTTTCACCAGCTCTTCGAATGAATTTATATCCTCCGTCGTGTTCTTATTATCGTCTGCGGGTACAGAGCCTTTGCTTTCGATAACAGTTAGTGCTTTTGCTTCGACGAGGATTTTGTCGCTATTGGATTTGGCTATCTCTGTAGTCAAACTTTCACCCTTTATAGGCGGCGCATCTGACGGTGTATTAGAGGATCCCTCTCGCTCCCTTTGACTATCATCCTTTCTATAATATGGTCAGTGTATAATTAAAGACTGAATACAGTATTCTTCAAGTGAGCACCCACGTTGATTGCAGGCGATTATCATCATGAGCTGTTGACATGATTGTTGATGAGTAGCGAAGATGTAACACAAATTATGTTCAGAAGCGGAAAGTACTGATTCGCGAGATCACAATCTGATTACCAGCCCCTCGACCAGACATTCGAAGTGGATCGGAAAAGGACATCCAACGGCGCTTGACTGAGCCTGGCGTCTAAGCTGAAAGACGCCGGGATGTGCAAGCTGTGTCGAAGTAAGGCACCTCAGACAGGCCTAAATCGGGTTCGTGTAAATATGGTACACCCCGATTTTTGTAACAATTAGATTCAGAATATGCCATAAAATATGTAATGTGTCAGATGCATTAGAAAATTCTAAATTGGGTAATAAATCTGCTTATATATTGTTCTAATTGTTTCGTGCCGAATTTACCTGTGCACCGTGAACCGAGCTTCCGAAAATTTTACGATTGGCCTGGGACAGATGGGGTCACGGATCTTATTGTAAATATCTTGCATGGATCAGTCGGTTTTCCTATTCTTGCACATATTCAAGATTTGCTCACACATCGGCCAGATAACATATTTTAATAACTATTCTAATTGTTAAGTAAGGCTGTACCATATTTACAGCGATCCGATCCACCCTTGTCTGAGGTGAGGTATGTAGCGACGGATCACGAGGGGTCCATCAACAAAGATGCGCAAGTTACGTCATGAACTTTGTGCACTACAGTACAGCTGATAACTTATCTTTTCCAAACTTGAAATCGTAATGAATTATATAATTCGTAGACTCCAAACAAACTTAGAGCAGAAAAGCAATAATAACTAGGACTTGTAGACGCAACCATCCCCTATTTTTTAGTATTACTTCCTCCAACAGCAGGCCTTTTAGGTTGTGCTCTTGATCGACTGTAACATCGTATCGTTAGTCAGATGCTGTTTAAGTAAATAAGACCTGCGTCAATCTTACAACTCGAAAGGATTCTCGTCCTCAGCGTCTTCATCCTCGTCTTCATCTTCATCCTCATCTTCATCATAGTCCTTCAAAGGATCTAGCTTTTTTCCCGCTGCAACAGGGTTAACAGATGACGCTGGAGTTATATCTCCTTTCCCAGCAACTTTTGACTCTGTGTTCTGATTTCTATTGTCCTGATTGCCTGTTGTCTCTACTTTCTCAAGAACTTCCGACTCCATGTCCTGATTCGGATGGTCCTTGTTGGCTGAAGACGTATCCATGATTATTGTCAGGGAGTTTCTGTGCTGCTGTGCAGCGGTCTAACAACATGTGAGCAATACACATATATCACTAGACTGCAAACGGAAAACTGACGTGTCAAAGCAGCTGGCAAAGGTGGGTGACTGTAGTGACTGGTGCCGGTGAGAAACGATAAGCACATGTCATCATGACTTGCAAACCATAATGCACGATTGAGCATGCGCTTAAACGAGCGCTTGTTTGTATATGAAGTTACCTACTGATTACGTAAACGATGAAGCGTGACTAAGTCAATGATATACAGTAAGTACTAAGTATACCATCAACTTACCACGATACCATACCAAGTACGCCGAGAGAATGAGACGGAACCGCATTTAGCTGGTTCAGCTGGTCAGTCTAGATCGGACTTGTTATGAACCGTTAAGAAGTGCTGTACCTCGGAGCAAGCGCTCTGCGAGAAGAATCTGTCACACTGACAAGCGGCGCTAGGGCTGTGTGGAAGCCGCACATGCTGTGAGCGCAGCTTCATTTTGGCTAATCTGTCCGGTCGCTGTAAAAAGTTACCTGTGGAGGTACGCACTGCAGTGACTCCTCGTCGTTCTTTATTGGAAAACTGTCCGTATTGATTGCACTGCCGATATTCCGTGAAGTTCGTATAAGAGCATGCATCTCTACATTTTCTGCACACACACGCTCGACCCACCCCAAGATGAACTTCCCAATTACTGTATCACTGTCCAAGGAGTCCGAATTTTTAACTACCAATCTATATCCTATAACCTCTTACGAAACCGGGCGGTATGAAAAAGCTCACATCGTGGAACGAAAGAACGTCGTAGTAGAGGCCGGGATGTTCGCCTTGGCCAACGGGCCACTGTAAGCAATCAGTTTGTTTACATTGTATAGATCATATTTTAATCATATTTTGCGTCGATTTTGCGTAGGCCCACTTATCTTCCACTTCAGTGGACTGTTCACACTCACCCAGAAGGCGATAACTATTTTTATCGCAGTGCCGCACTTCCAGTGGTTACGGAGGCGAATCTATACGACACTGAATTAGTGGACAAGGTTTCTCTCTGGGTCGATCTCATTGAACAAGAGATGACTGCGAAACAACTCGTTTTTTCAGGACGAGTAGAACTATTTCTTAAAATCGAAAACGACAACTGCTACTATTATTTCGCGGACCACGATTCACAAACACTATTCTGGACGGAGGATTATGATTCAGAAAGACTGGAATTACCGCAGGTCGTATCTTCTTCACATTTGAGTGAGTTTCGCCTTTGAACTATCATTAAGGTTAATCTTATCGTTCCATATAGAAACCGCTTTGAAAGAGAGATATTGGAATCATATTCAGAACTTCCCGCAACATCTCGGTGGAGGACTACCGATGAAAGTCCTAGACGATTTGATATGCGTTTTAAATCATGCAATAGCTGGTTCGTCTAACTTTGTTGATTCGTTCTTATAGAAATTCATAATTCTCGGCGGCAGATCATATGACTTCAGATGCATCGACTTTCCCTTATGATGAACGGACATGTATGAGATTTGTCAAATTGTTAAATAATTCGAAAGATCAGCTTGACAACGGTTACACAATTGCTTATATCGGTAGGCATCTTGCTAATGGGTTAGCACTTCGTTCCTGATCTGTATATTTTATAGCTCGCTTATGGGCTTTAATTGGTAAGAGTTACATTCGCGGTGGTTTATTTCATATCCTGATAAGTTTTTTTATAGAAAACTACCGATACTGGGTTCTTCACGGTCAAGAGAACGCAAAATTATCTCGCACACAAGCAGTACTAATAAAAGAGCCTCTGGACCTCAAATGGAGCCAGCTGTTGACATCGTTGCTGTCCTGGAATGAATCCCAAAGATATTCTACTCGTTTTAATGAGCTTTACGTGGACCATTACGTGTATCAAACGCAATGGTCGAAGTTCATGGCTGTTTCGTTTAATAGCTGGAAGTCTTCATCGATGATTGCTATTAGCTTGTTGCTGTATGTTCCAGCTTCTTATTTCATCGACACTCAGATTGATTAGAAATTTACAGACTGCACACCTTACTTATGTTTGTGCCATTCTCGCGTACATTAGCAGCTGCATCAGCAGGATTTTTGAGCATTAGTCTGCTTTCGAGTATTTTATTGATGCATTCACACGAAGAGCTACGAGAAGGATCCGCAAGCGACGCTGTATGCGAAAGTTCTATTTTTTAAACTGTGCAGACTTTTCTGATACATGTTTCAGCACGAGTACCTTACAACAATTTTCTCAGAAAAATATAAGTTTCAATGGACTGCGTTCACATTTTCGCTTCCAAAGGCCTGTTATTTCTGGGGAATGCTTGCCTTCTTTTCGCAATGGATTGTCATCTCCAATCTTTTCTACGGTGCTGTTACTACGGCTTGCATAATTGCCCTTTTGGCTTTAATCGCGCTCGGCGTTCGATCCACTATTTCGGGAATTGACTTGTCCATGGCATTGATATCCTGTGAAGGGATTGATCTTTTCGGAGCCAGGCAGGAGGATGTCGAAAAAGATTCTCCAGTTTAATTCTGGTCGACGTTGCTGGAGATTAATGGAACACATGCAAGATTCGCAACGTGTTCATTCTTGAAGAGCATTCCCGAAGATAGCACCGCACGTTGCAATTCACCACTTGTACAAATGTCAAACTGTACAATTATCCGGCTTATTCATTTATTGCATCACGCGATTACTTCCAGACTCCAGCATCACTACGACTAGGAGTGCTTTTTGACTCCCGACAACTACTGTACAGTGTAGATACACCACCACCGTACTTTAGTTGTTGAATGCTCTCCTCAACGACGGATAGGTGAATTTGGGTTTAATGTATTACTAGAATCTAGCAACTATAACTTACAACATGTGTATCAGTACTACAAGTTACGAGTGATGGGAGTGAAAAGTTTTGTTGAAGTCCAAATTCCCACGTTCGGGTGGTCGGACTTCAAAAAGGATGGGGCTTTGAAACACAGTAAGTACTAAGTAGTGCCACATATGTACCACCTACTATTGACCTCTACTACTACTTACAGCAAGTGGAATCAAACTAATGGTAAGTGGGTCCACCTGGATTGTAACTTTCACTGTATTTCCTCTCTGCTTTGCGATTGATGGAAAGCCTCGGATTGCTTCAAGCTTTGTCGAGATCATGACACATGGTTACTACTTGAAGGCTTCTTCGGTAAAATCGGTTTCTTTCGCCTAAAAGTGGAGTTCGGGGATGATTCGGTTACAACGGAAGGTCTTGCACGTTAGCACGAGTCTGGCGTCAGAAGAAGATCGGCGTCAGCACTTATGCTAAATATTGAGGATAAAATTTGGATAAAACATCAGAAAAACAACTCGGAAGGTCTACTCTTTAACAATCCCGCGAAGCATCTGCTCAGTGCGAAACCCTTGAGGACAACAGTGGAAACGGCAAGGAAGCAACAGCCTTCGCCTATTGACCCTGTATCGTATCTTCTTATGAATATGTAAGCGATAAAGTACAGCCAAAGTTGAGTCCTTGCGCTCAACTTGCGCTCTCCACTGGCAGAACTTCCGGCAGAAGTATTTCTTCAGGTTCACCGGGATGTGGAATAGTTTGATATCACCGAATATATAGAACTGTTCTCCCTACCTATATGTAAAGGAACCTCAAGGCGGCGACATATTTCCTCCTTCCTTACTACCCCAAGTAGTTGTGGCAACTTTACAGTTATTATGGGCGCATACGATACTACGCTGGGTTCGTAGCTACCCAGCTGTCGATAATCTTGTTTCACTGACGAGCTTGCAATACAGGTGTGCTCCTAATTGGTATTTTTTGTAAGTAGTCAAAATTAAATAACCACACTTAATAACATTCCGCACTGTTTTGGACAGTTAATACCTACTTGTATGGCATTGTCTCGTATCAGTTTGCCGCATATTATATGAAAAGTATGTTCGCTGATAACAACTCTATTATTCCAACCCTATTCTACGTGATCTGATATTTGAAAAGAATTCAATGATCCACTATGGACGAAGTACGAGCCAATTAATTATCTGGCCGTTAAAAGATTATACGCATGACTGACGCTTTGGTGGCAGGACTTTAATCCTGATCTTATTTGTGCTTGATACCTTCCACAGTGCAGCGTAAGGTTTACACACTTAAGTTATATCTCACAGGATACTAATTCATCTTCCTCTAGCGTCATTTATATGGCTTGGGAATACTGGTACGTAAGCTTTCAGTATTGTACATTGAGTAACATTACAGTTCTAATTTATTGAACAGTGTCCAGAATTATAATAATCCTTCTATCCTTGCTTGTGGGTGAAACATACTTCCGGCCAAACATTTTATTGCTCATTATCTATCACATTCCCAGTCGCGTTGTGGCCATATACATTCACTCCGATTGGCACAGCACTTGCAGCTATTATTACCCATCTTTTCCTTGGTATTCGGTATGATCACCGAAACTCGAAGAAGATTTTATTGTTAACAGTGCACTCTGTAGAATTTACCGTATGATGAAGAATAAGTACGTCATAGGAGTAATTTCTACCCTGGCGCTGGCGTCGTTCTCGACTGGTGTCGCATGTGGTACACAGTAAGTCGTTGACTTCAAGAGCTCCGTTAATGTATCAATTAACGGCGTCACTTGCTAATTAGAGCCTGGATAATTAAAGAGTAAGTGCATATCTACATACTATGTACCATTAATTAAAACTTGCATTACTAGGGCTGCTAAACTTGATGTTCTTACCACCCAGGTTACCTGGTGGTTAGGCCTACAGACAATAGTTGATTTCCTGATTGCCGGTGAGCTTGATTTCATATTTAAAATATATTTATCTTCATCGTTGTTAGGTCTGATGTGCTGGACTTTATGGAAGTCCCGTACTTCATATCGTCGTACGAATACTGTCATAAATCGTCTTATGAGAGGTGCGATACAGACTGGATTCTTCGCCGCTATATTTGCTATGGGCGACCTTATTGCATTCAGTGAGGTCTTGTTTTTAAAAGTAGGACTTCAATTGATATTGGTTGCAGGTACAAGCCCTACTACGAATTTCTACGGGATGTTTGCAATACCTATCGGAAGAATTTATACAAATGTAAGATTGTTAACCAACGTTACGAACGGCGACGCTGACCACACCAACACAGACGTTGATGGATGTATTGAACATGAGAGACAGCCTACAAGAAATGCTTACTGAACCGGTGGAACTGAGTGTAGTAAGTATTATTATGTATAAAGATATATACGCTTTCAAGAGTTCTAATATTATATTTTAGTCCTCACGTTTCTTTAAAGACAGCAAGCGTTCACTGAGGTTCAATGTCCAGGACAATACAACACGCAGTTCTTCCCATGTAGTATCATCCGCCGTTGATACACAAACACTCGCTACAACCCTTGACGGTAAGACTGACGGGAGAATTCCGTCCCGAATTTCAGAGGACCTAGAGTTTTCATACGTGCAAAAAGGTAGCGCTGTATGATTTAACAAGGTTCTTATCAGTTCCACCTTATCTGCTTTCTGGATAGCGACTAGTTTGTATTGGCGTGACACATAACTGGTTATGCAATGTATTAGGTTGAACCAGGGAGGAAATCTGAAGTGGAGCAATGAAATTGGTTTCAATCGTCAATAGAATACCAATCATCGTGATAGTGCTGCCGTCAAGACAAAGACATTCACTACATTAATATTGTCCACAGCTTTATGTGCTGAAAGGATTGTCAGGGAACAACTACGATATTGATGGGTCAACTGAACGTTTTATTGAAGAATTAGTAGGCATTGATAGATTCAGAGCGCTTGGATTGTCGTTAAAATAGTTTCCATTCAGAGCTTTCTCATGATCCCAATAGGTGTCCTCCATGAGCAAGCGGCCAAGGCCACAGCGCTGCAGAATGAGGGAAACTGCCTCATCGTCGCGCTGTCCGAAGTGCAGGTGGTGAATGTTTGTAGGAATAGGTGGCAGCGTTTGAAAGACTTCGCGGGCCATTTGAATCTGCGAGAGGTAAGCGTCCATGGGAAGATCTGGCATGTATTTAGTCTGAAGGTCCAAGATTCGCTCAATTGTACCATATTCCTTGATGAGCTTGAACGCGCGTAGAGGTCCAAGTCCCTTTATCCTCTGAGAAAAATCTGTGCCTAGCAGAAGGGCAAAGTCGATGAACGATGCTTTAGAGAGGCCTAGCGCTTTCCGAATCTCCGACCCAGAAAGAACGATGAGAGGATCATTACTGTTTGATAAATTGCGGATCATGGGCGCTTCATAGACAATAACGTCCTTTCGATAGAATAAACGCAACTAACCAGTGGTAAAAAAAGGATAGAACTTACAGAATCTTCGCTTGCAACGTAATCTGCATAACCTTGTAGAACGAGGGACGATGCTAATGCTTCAGCCTCGTACGCGCCGGTTGTTTCGATGCATGGAAATCCCATAGCCTGAAGTATTTCCTTGCTATCATCGTAGGTCTGCGCTGTAGGAACATTTGTACGCCGGTGAAAAGAATCAGTCATCACTGCGCTCTTTTCCGTAAGTGCGTTCAGTACAACTTCGGGATTTTCTTCATGAGAAAGGTCTGGCACAAAAGATGAGGCACTCAATGCTTTCCACAGCCTTCCTTCCTCCACAGCGAGCTGGCGCTGTGCCTTGGTCATCACTTGATTTGCCTTTACATCCTCTGACTCGAGATAGGGGATCACCACCGGAAGGGCGGTATCAACTGATATAGATTCTAGCTCCTTGATACTGTTCTTGTAATTGAGGTATAGCGAAGCGAGGGCCTTCGGAAGGTCAGCATCATTGATGCTAACTGCAGACACGTCGCCGTCTGTCTCCGGATTTGAGGGAAACACCTGATCTTGTATATGCCCTCCTGGAGGGAAAAGATGTGTTGCATGTCCAGAATATGCCAAGTCATTTCCCACTTGTTTAGTGCTTTCGCTCGGTAAATATTCTTGCGCCGTCGCAGGAGGCGCGGCATGATTATAACGTTTCAGCATTTCGCCACACGATCCCGCTTCAGTCTCAATTTCGTGAAGAGCTTGACCTATACCGTCAAGCTCTGAGCTCCTCAGATCACGAAGGCGGGGTAATAATGCTCGTAAACCGTTGAGACGATTAAAGCGCTCGCTTTCGATACTTCCACGAGCGGCCGTGAGCATCCTCATTTTCCGCCGCTTGGTAGCCTATTGAGAAGATGAAATGCGGCTTTAACGAAAGACATTCGTGGATAATCATACCTCGCGCGCCTTGGCGAGATTGCGCTCCAAGCCATCGAATACACATAACGCCTGAACATTGGACGCCCTAAGATCCCTTGCAATTCTATACCAACCAATAACATGTCTATGTCTATTCTGAGATTGCACAAAGTGCAGTCGTTGTGTGATTAGTGTACCGTCACTGATTTCGTTCAGCGAAGAGGCAACTGCGGATTATAGGTGTACGTACATGACAATTTTCTTTCCTGAAATATCCTGAAATCGTTTAGGTAGTTGTTTAAATACATCAGGGCTTTAAAAAAGTGTGAATAGCAACCGCAAGAAGAGTTGAGACATTCCCGACCATGTCTTATGTAGGAAGGGAGTGAGACCTAGCACACCCATATGCAAGCACTAACACGCTCTAACGAATTATGGCCAGCCAAGGAGCCAACCACGAGAAACTAGAACGAGGCTAAATCGCCTCTTTTAAAACAGCGTAGCGGGCTCCAGATTTGCGTTGGAAAACGACGACGAGATTAACAGACTTAGCGCTCATGAATCAACACTCTCAAAAATTAGACACGTGACCTGACGCAACTACTTACTAGTAATACTACTGTCTAATAGATTCGTAGCGAAAAGCGAAAATATATTATAGCCAGGTTTACAAACATCCACTGTAAAGCAATATCCCAATTACCAAGGAGCAGGAAGTCCTGAAGCGGGTGCACCAATCTGTGTTAACTGGGTCAAAGGATCCAGCTTGCCCGAGAACTCCGGTAAGTAAGAGGCATCGGTATACGGGTCATGCACAGAAGGTGAACCCTTGTATATCGGAGTATAGGTTGCTGCACATATTTCGAATGGCGTGAATTCGTCGTATGAGACTTCAACGGCATTCCTGGGATTGCGCTCTCCGGCGGCAATACGTTGCCGGGCCTGTCGGGAAACAAGCACGGAGAAAAAAAAGTTACATTGTTAAGTGGACAGCCATGTAACGACAAAATTTTAATCACGCACCTGTGCAACAATTTTAGGATCCGGGTTGAGCTCCAGTAATCGTCTGGCAAATCGCGCAGCATGAGCCTGGTTATTAGCCTTGGCATAGACGCCGATCGCGCTGCGTAATGCTATCTGTAGATGGGGCGGTTGGAGCTGGCAGTCCGTAAAGTAGGCAGCGAGTTCAAGGTTACGCCGGTTATTGTCGGGCTCCTCCTCGGCCACTCGTCTTCGCTCTAGCTCAATGGAAACACCAAGAAGATATTCGCGTGCCGAAGTCACCGTGTCTCGCCACTATCCCAAAGCAGTAAGATTTCATGGAACACCCAATGGAGAACATAAAACTCACCAGCTTCGCCTCGTCATCCGATGACAGCACCACTAAAAGAAGAGCATGTAGAACGGCACGGAAAGCACTCTGGGCATCTGAAAGCTTGTTGCCCGATACGAGCCGGAATCCATCGGACAACTCAGAGCGGATTTGTTGCAGGGAACGAGCAGCCACAGGGAGCACACGACTAGGCGATGTCTCGCTAGGGTTGCGGCGTATATGCAGCTTTAGAGGAGGAAGGGAAGCAACAGGTGTAAGGTAGGTGTGAGATGAGCGGTATATTGACAGGAAAAGAGGCTTGAGGGATGCAAAGTTGACGATTCCCAATTGACGATTGAGAAGCTGCACAGCAAACGTCGATTAGTACCCCTATCTACCATAATTAAACCAACTCCACATACCTGCATTGCTGTGTCAAAAGAACCGGCAGCAACGTGATCCACCGCCAAAGGCGAATTTCTGACCCACAACTCAGTTTCACTAACCCCGGGCGCTGCACCTGCACCGAGCTCCTCTTCTTCCTCAACTGCGACCTCCTCAGAAGGCTGGAACTCAGTCTCGCCTGCATCAAGATCCCACCCACCCTCATCAGGGGGAGGAATGTCTTCCTCCTCCTCTTCTTTCGCCCAAGCGTCGAGGGCAGAAGCAGCAGCGGCTCCGGCATCTCCATTGACATACGCGGGCTCGGCACCACCCTCCAGTTGACCACTAGCAAGCGCACGATCAAAGAAGTTCTCTCCTGAAGAAACAGATGGCCACAGAAGGTCAGTGGTCGCTGTAACAACGGGGGGTGGCTTGAGTGTCGAAGTGCCAAAGTTAGGCACGTCGTCAATATCTGTTTCCGTGAGACCTGCAGCCTCTAGAATTTCTGCTGCAATATCATCGAGGCCATTAGTTTTTGCTGTCAAGTAAGCCAAAGGATCTAAATGTATGGCTGTCAGTAATTCCTAAAAAGAGGCCTTGAAATGCACATACACAGTCCAACATCCCTCAGCACTGATATCCTCCCTTCTACATCACCCACATATAGGGCATTATGGAAACGCGACATTGGATCCCCGCGCGCGTCAGCGATCTTCTGCATCTTCGACAGTTTGTCCGTACTTCCAGTGGCTAGGTATAAGAACGACAGTTTGTCAAAGTTCTTAGTCTGTTGATAGGCTTTCTCCACGATCTGACCGGTCGTCAGTGCATGTATTACTAGCAAGCTGACAATACTAACCTTGTGGTTACCTTGCTTGAGCGCCTGTTGCGCAAGGCGTTCCCAGCACTCAGGCCTGTTAATTTCCTTCGCAGTCTCCATCGCCACGTCCAAGTTGCCACATTCAATCGCAAGCTCAAAGCGTGTATTGGTGTCCTGCACGAAATGAAGCGCAATCTACATGCCATATCAGTTACATTCCTAATGCACATTGAAAAGGTGCGCACCTCAGGAAATCCTTTCTGCTGCAAGTAGGCAATGATACTCTGTCCCATGAGCGTCGATGTCCTGATAATATACAACATTTCCTCATAGTTGTTTTTCAACAATGCCAACTTGAACCTATATTCAGTAGGGTCAAAGGTGATCGTGCGCGGCCTGGCGGAGCGGTCGAGGCAGTGAATAGTTTTGCCTTTGATGCGGGTGAGATAGATGGGGTTGTCGAGAGTGCAAATCACGCCATGGTCACTGTAGGCCGGTATTATGATAGGCAGTGAGCGGAAGGAGGCAAGTTGACATACCCTTGGGGAAGACAATACTTGACGTGGTTGAGTGTAGAGTAGAGGAACACGCCAGAGTCATCCCATGCACCTGACTTGATGCGGATTGTCTCGTGAACCAAGCTGTGTTGTGCGAAACCCTTGTTCGCAATCGTGATAGCTATAGCACTCTATCAGCTTATTCACTAATAGCATGCATGCAAACTCACTGTGTTTGCTCAAAAGGGCGACCAGCAAACCATCGTTGCTCCAGACAGCATACTTGACCGGCGGGCTGTTAATTTCGGCAAGGGTCTTCTGTTGCTGGATATCATATAATACAACAGAAGTAGTTGAACTGAGGATAAGGCAGGACGTGCCACCGTAAAATATCTCGTTCGTCTGCACGGGGGCCTTGATCACTTTGACGACAGAGTTGGAGAGGTCGCGAACTTCAATTTGCTAACTCTAAATCAGCATCTGTATGATGGTCAATCGAGAGGAAGGACAGACCTGTGAGGTCTTATTCAAAATAGCAAACCGATTCCTAGCCACAAAGATGGCACTCTGTCCACTGCCTCGCTTTCCATCTACACTCGAATCCTTAACTTCGCCCTGGGCCTGCTGGGGCAAACCTGTCAGCTCGTACAAGCCATTATCAGACGTGATGGTCAACAACACGGCCCTCTCCGCGGGGTTGAAACTGAGCGTCCGCGGGGGTACATACGGGCTGCCAAACTTGCGCACGCTCAAAAGGCCAATATCGGACCCGGTGTTGATGTCATATGCACGGACGTACTTGTCGCGAACGTAGTATAGCGTGTCTTGGTGCACGGCAAACGCAGGCCGTTCGCGCTCGAGCTTGAATACAATCAAGCCTCCATCGTGTCCTGCTGCGAAGAGATTGAGGTTGGGGTGGGCAGCAAGGACCCAGAATCGGTCGTGTTCGCGCCTAAAGGTCTGGATGGCGGTGCGTTTGGCGAGGTCCCATACACGAATGGTCTTGTCCTCTCCGCAGGAGACAATGAGTTCGTGCTTGGGATGGAAGAGGGCGCTGGAGACGTTGTTAAAATGGCCCCTGCAGGAATCGACCTCCCAGGCCTTGGTCTCGCTCATGCGCCAGATCTTGATGACGCGGTCATCAGCGGCAGAGATGATGAGGGGGAGAGTGGGATGGAACATGGCAAAGTTGACACCGCGGTCGTGTCCCTCGAGGACGTGTTTGACGGTGGAGAAGCTGTCGAAGGTCTCAAAGTTTCCGGGGCCGCTGCTGCTGCTGCCGATGCCAATGCCTCCGCCTGGGCCGCCCGAGTGAGGGGAGACTTTGCGGAGACCTGAGATGTCCCAGACGCGGACGGTTTGGTCCATGGAGGCAGAGACGACGAGGTCTTCCTTTGGATGGAACTGGGCGGACATGACGTAGTGAGAATGGCCTGTGAGGACGGCGATGCATTGGCGGGAGGTGCTGTTCCAGATGCGGATGGTTTGGTCATCGGAACAGGATAGCTGGAGGAGGGTGAGGGGGATGGCAGGAGAGGAGATGAAGGACATACGATCCAGGGCATTTCGTGATGGAATTGGACTGTTCGGACGTAATCCAGATGGCCATGAAGGGTGAAGAGGCATCGTCTGTTTTGAGGGCGGATATCTGGGGTTGGAGATGGATGAGTTGGATGGAAGAGGGGGAGAGAGAAAGCTACGGACCCCAGACCTTGATTTTGTAATCGTCTCCGCCTGTGGCGAGGAGTGCTCTTGTGGGATGAAAGGCGACACCTCGTACGGGCCCTGGAGGGAGGTATATAGTTAAGAAAAATAAAGTGGTGGGAAGGACTTGCCCTCGTGCTCCTCGAATCTGTCGACGAGAACGCCCATGCGATAGTTCCAGAGTTGGACACTGCCATTGTGAAGAGCAGCGGCGAGAAGAGGCTGGGTGGGATGGAAGGCGAGGCCTGGCACTAAAAGGTCAGGGGATGAGAGTGGGCTTGACGAGGAGAGAAACCGTACCCTTGACGCGATTGCTTTTCGACTCGAATTTTGTAAGCATAACAGACATGGTCGACGGGGAAGAGCTGAGGGCAGCTGTCCCAATGAATAATAAGTATGAATATATGTTTCAACGCGACAGACGTGGCCCTCTCCCGTGAGAACTCTCTCTCTCTTCTTATCTAAGCACCCTCTCACCACCACCACCACCATCATCATCATCGTCCATGTCCAGTCCACCCAACGTCCTCCCTTCCACTCCCCCGCCCCATCCACAACCCATCGCTGACAAGTTCCCTCGCTTCGACCACCACAACCTCATCGTCGGTCCATTCGAAGCAGAGGCCACCAGAGATGCCGCCTTCGAACAAGGCATACACCACACAATATCACCCCCATACACCCACTAATCTCCCTTAGAGCTAACCACCATGCTCCTCGATCTCATCCTCGAAACACACGCCTGGTCCGCCGCACGTCCCAAGCATGAGAGCCAGGCTGCCGTACAGCGCTTCGAGGCAAAGATTTCCGCCGTCATCGACGTCGAGAACGAACAAGGCACGTTTGCTTCCCCACTTCCACTTCCAGCTCCTCCCTCTTGCATTTGCCTCACCCCCTCTCGCTGGGCCTCCCATCTCTTCGGTAGGCCACCTTCTAAGATCCCTCACTCGCGTCACCCGGTATCCACTCCCTCCCTTGCTAACACCCTCGCTACAGAGAAGACTCGCCAGCGTCTCGCTCAATTCGTCGTACAGATGAAGACCGCACTGGCAACCCTCTCAACTCTAGCACCCTGATATCTATTCATCAATCCACAATACACCTGTTCTCCTACTTGTATCCTATGTATTCCTGCGAGAACTGTACTTGCACAGCTGCGCTTGTCCCATATGTTTGAAGCTGTTCATCAGAATCAATTCCATAGAATCCATGACCATTAAATATTAAGGCTAAGGGTCTCGAGTATGCTGTATGTATGTAATTGTTTATTCCCAAAGACTCCTATCCCACTACATGCCCGCATGCAGCGTTGCTGTAACCTGTTCCACATGAATCCAACCTGCTTTCGATCTTTCTTACCGACTCAGTCTGAACCCTCTTCTCTCATACAATCATGAAGCACGCAAAAGATCTGTTATTGCTGCTGCTAAAGCTAAAGTCAACTTGCGCTGTTCGACATTCCCTTGAACGATGCATGCCTTACCTACGCTCCATCCTACGCTTGGCGGTTTCTTGGATGCACAAGCTGACCTCCAGAACTTCAAGACGAACAAAACGCATTGATTCACCTCAACTAACTTTAGACCTTTCTCTCCCTTCAATATTGCCCATCTCGTCCTATCCTCCGCAACCGGACCATTCAGCAGCAATTCCCCAGCAGTCTTCCGCTTTACCCACCCACTCTCCAACCACCTCCCCCTCTCCCTCTCAGGATGGCAATTCACCTCAGCCGGTAACCTGCTTTGTTAAAGATACAGTTGCCGTCACAACCTCAGAATTTGAGAGATATGAACGAGACTATAAATTGTATGTGGTAAAGTATCCTGATTGGCCCGCATCTTACGCTGTCATAGGCCGCAAGTGTTCACCAAAAGCTTGATCATTAAACAGTTTACAACAGACTTTTCTGCGTGCGTTCCGAACTAATATATTAAGAAGCAGACATTCTGAACTCGTTGTAGACCTGGCCTTCCATCCAACTGGACTGCTTATACCCACCCAGAAGGTGCCCTGTACTTTCATGACAAAAGTAGAGTACGGACATCTAACGAGGACATTTCTCAACGGAAGATCTAATTCTTAGTTTAGAAGATACTCACTGATGTCTATATATACGACAAAACTGCCCTCAACAAGCTGGAGGTAATAATAAGTGAAATCATGAATCATCCAAGCATACAATGTATATGGCCAGCCGATGATACCTCCATCGAACTCGTGCTAGAATTGAGGCAGACTAAACGATATGGGTATTATTTCGTCGATCACACTCATCGCTGTTTATTTTGGCCAGAGGATTTTGACTTTATTGATTGTATCAGTGAAGTTAAGGTGAACTACACCTTTTCACACGTTGGTATGTGTTGTTTTCTATCTAAGATTACTGGTAGTTATTTCTCGCAGGTAAAGAAACGATATCTCACTACTGGTATGCAAGTTTCTCCCATTTCATGTTAGATGCCAATAAAACAAATCCTTTCCATCTTCAAGGTTCCACAATGAAATGTTTCCCCACATACTCGACGTTCCAGGAGATGCAATTGAGGAGCTCATAGATACAATTATCCATGCCATTGGCGGTCAGTTGGCTTCACCCTATATTTTCAATTGAAATATACAATCTCATCTAGATTCCTTAACGTCGAAGACATCTACGGCCCCTTACGATATGGATCATTTGCACAAAATGCTGAATATAGTCAAAGATGTACAAGGTGCAGTACAAACCCTTTACTATTAATCCTTTCGGAGCATTAATGGCTTACCAAATAATACAGTACATGGGCGCCATGGGGCTGGAGCAGCCTGTATTATTTGTAAGTTCTCCGCCATCCTCAACGCAAACATTAGCCTAAAGTCAATCATTTAGATCGCTTCTTGCGTTTATTTGGTACCAGAATTTATGTGACATTGGTAATCCATTTACTGACTGAACACAAAAAGCGCACGAACGATTCTTGAATCTTTACGGCGAAAGGGGGGCCAGACTTAATAAAAACCAGTCTATTCATCCCGACCGCCCCAGAACTTTATTGCTAAGGATATTTTCGCCGTTACTTCTATACGGTCCTGAGACGCATTACAATCAGTTGAAGGAGATGTCGGTCGATTCGCTAGTCAACGAACCGTCTTGGGTTCACATCCTCAAAAAGCTAACAGATGAGTGGAAGGAATTTACTTTATACGTAGGTTTCATATATTGTCTTTCTCCGATCGAGATTTTGGAAAATTGGATCTGATCACTTTATAGGCAACTGTAGTGTTGACCGCCAATGTGGCGTTTTTGGCCATCCAAAGTATTGATGAAGCTGCTCCTCCAGGTGGTCGTACAGGTATTCAGAGAGCCAGCTATTTCTCTATCATCACGAGTATTGGAGCAATTATTCTGGGATTATCGCTCGTTCGGCAACATCATGTCGTTCTGAAGGTTCGGATACTATTTTTTGCGTAACAGAAAATTAAAACTTGTGCAGATGGACTTTCTAGCGAACAGAAGTGTAACTTCATTGGGACTTGAGACGCTTGCGTTGATGTATAGCTTGCCTTACGGTCTTCTTATGTGGTCGTCAGTAAATTCATATTATCACTGTCAAGCTTTCGTTTCTATTGCTAATACATCTTTGCAAATAGGATGATGTCCTTCTTGCTCGCCTTCTCACTGCTTTGCTTTGGATCGGGAGATCTAATTACAGCTATATTGATAGGTATATGCTGGTTTATTCTTGGATTGTTTTTGTTATGGTGCATTTCATCGTCATTCGAAACGAGCCCATATTACTATCCTTGGCTGTTTCGGTGGTGGAATGAGAAGCACTGGGCAAAGAAGTTGGCGGACAAATTTCGGAGAAAAAAAGTTTCTTCTGATGCATCCAATGTATGCTAAATGGATAGAGTATTTTTTTGTACAAATATTAACGGCAGCCACAAGTATTGTTATGTACGTCATTAGATTATGTATAGTTTACACTTCGTTCCGCAATATAATACTAAAACATCTTTCGCAGTAAGGATGGTCGTCTCTTTGGAAGAACGAGGGGTCATCGAAAGGCTTTTCGCACCCCTGCGCGTAATAGCAACTCAATGAACCAACTAGCAATCAAAGAAATAAATATACACGCACCGCACAAACAAAACACCCCCAACACCATTTACCGCCTAGAGCTTCCACTGCCTGATCACCGTCCCGTATGCTTTTTTTGCATCGTTTACACTTCGGGAAGCGCAATCGAATATGGCATGCTTCGCAATATGGATGCCCTTTATACACAGTGAACCCTTCAAATTCACCGTCACCATTCAGAGCAACTTCGCCAGTATCTAAAAAAGAGTGTCAGAATGTTGAATATATGCTATTTTGATAATCTACCATTAGCAGAGAACGAAGGCGACAAGAATGGGTCACCACACTCCGCGCAGAAGAAATGCTGAGTGTGATATGACCGTTTCCCGAGAGCAGGATCATCTAAGCTAATAAATTGCTCCTCTATAATCGCTGTTTTGCATGAATAACAGCGAGGTGCAAAGCTCTATTGTATCGAAGGTGAATACCAGAACTGGAATCAATGATAAAGGCAAATAGCGTACTTCATGATAGTCTAAGTGACAATAAGGCCTTCCTTCATGTTCATACGAGCTAACATGCTCAAGAAGCTCATTGCAAACAGTACACCGGAAACAATCAGGATGCCATCTAGCCCCCATCGCACTTACAATCCTACCACTAATAGGCCCATGACAGCCACCGCATATCATTCCTCCCCGCGCAACAGGCTGACTGCGAGATTGAGAGCGAGGATTTGCATTTTGAGAATCGGTTCTGCCTGTATTATCACTGTTATACTCTGGCCCAGCTACACTAATGCCGGGAATTTCGAAAACTTGCATTTTCGCATCTCTACTTCGTGAAGGAGAATCAACATTGATCTGTGGCCCCGTAGGGGTACTAAAGGAGTTCTGAGGGTCGTGGGTAATGTTAATCCTAGGTGGCTGAGGTACTGGCGGATCTATGCTGATCATCGGGGTTGCAACATTAATACTAGGAACAGGAACACGAGAGGAATTATGGGTTGACACCTCTTCTCCGTCACTCTCTCTCGACATCAAATATATGTCTGCTTTTTTATCTCTTCCTCCGATGGGAGCCGGAGATTCGATGTTGATTGTCTGCTCATTTGGACTTCGTGGGTTCTTATGAAGAGGTCGCGGAGGAAGGCTGGGAGTCCCGTTAACTAGTTGGCGGTGTGTCTGAGTGGGACTACGCAGTTGGTTTGTATACCGAGAAAGAGGGTGTTGAGGAGGAGGCACAAATTTCTGAGCTCGAGAAGAGGTTTCTTGAGTGTATTCTTGATATATTGAACGATCTGGACTAGTCTGCCTTGAGGAACCTATATATTGGCTAAACTGTTGCTGTACAGGAGAAAATTCGCTTTGATCGGACATCGCGCTTGAACTTCCAAAGACAAGGCTTTGAGGCCTTCCCTGCCTTATATCCTGCTGGGAACTAGCAGCGGAGGAAGATGAATAAACGGATCGTCTCCTATCCGATTTGAATTGCGAGGATGAAGAATAGATCTGACTATGAGGCCCAGCGGGAATTTGGGCTTGAGATATGGGTCGCCCTTGCACCAATGGTGGGCCAACTGGCTGAGGAAGCGCTCTTCGGCCACCAAATCCTGAAGAAGCACCGGAAGTAGCAGAGTGAGCGGGGGAAGGCGTTCTAATCGACCTTGGAGGAGAATCGTCAATGTTCAACCCCACGCGAGTGCGCCTGAGTTCTCCTGTGATTTTGCGTGGAGGGGAGTAAGCTCTGTGTGAAGTGCTAATGGTAATAGGGACGGGACCGCCTTTGACTCTGTAATTGTCAAAATACCTATCATCGTCTCTGGACTTCGTGGGCGATGATTGTGCACCCCGAGAAACACCGCGACGATTATGCTCATCAAGGTCTCTGTGAGTTCGAGGTGTGCGGTCGTGATCATTGACTCCAAAGGCCGCAATGCGCTTCGCCATACTCTTCTCTTCTTCCAACTCTCTCTCTTTACGCGCTAGTGCCTTCTGCTTGAGCCTCCTTTCTGTTTCTTCATCGTAGTCGTCATCGTCGTCTTGGTAACTCCGTCTGGCTCGTCTGGAGAAATCTCGACTGACGTCGTATTCGGCCGCACCCTGAGCAGAAGGCAGCAGTTTCTTCGCCCTTCTTCGAATATCGCGTTCCGGAGACGAAGAGTACGCAACACGTCGATCTTTTGTAGGGCTATATCTTCGCTGATCTTCATCCTCATCCTCATCCTCATAGCTATCCACTGTTTGGCTGTTATCACTTTCATAATTCCTTCCACGGTGACCTTTATCTGGTGACCCTCTCTTGCTAAAGGTGTCTCGTTCTCTATCCCAGTCGTAGTCCTTTTCGTTGTATACGATCCTTTTCCTTTCTTTATCTCTCTCGATGTACTTTCCCTTCTTCTCTGGGGAACTGCGCTTACGGCTCGACTCCCTTACTTGCGCGTTCTTCCTCATTTCTCTTTCCTCTCTCTCTTTCTCTCTCTCTCTCTCTCTCTCCCTTTCCCTTTCCCGCTCTCTTTCTCGTTCTTTCTCCCTCTCGTTCTCCCGTTCTCGCTCCCTTTCTCGTTCTCGTTCCTTCTCCCTCTCCTTTTCTCGCGCTCTCTCCCCTCGCTCATATTCCTTTTCCCGTTCTCGCGCCCTTTCGGCATATTTACTTTTCGCATCCGGCTCTCTTTCTGCATGCTTACCTTTCCTCCGGGCCCCAGCTCCCTTCTTTATGACAGTTTTCTTCTTCATCACTTTGACATATTCCTCGCTTTCTCCACTTTCGCTTGTCTCTGTGTATTCGACATCACTTTCCGTTTCTTCGATCTCGCTGCTCTCAGTAGTTTCTTCTTCGCCCGCTTGTTGCCCTACATGGTAGCCACCGGAAGATCGAGTATACTGAGGTTGTTGGTATATCTGCACTAGTCAGATTTATATCAATATCGAAAATAAAGAAAACCAACAGGATTTGCAGCGGCTGCTGTGATAGTTGCGCTCACACCATAGGCAGATGTGGTGGTCGGAGGAATGCGTGTTGGAGTGTTGACAGTAGTCGTAGGTGCAGGTGCTGCAGGAGCAGGGGGCTTCACTGGAGTTGACCAAGGATCCTTTACCAACCCAGCAGCATAACCAAACGCGGGAACAGGATAATCCGGAATCGTGCGTTTCCAGACCGGTGTGAATTTCTTTGGAGGGGAAGACGAAGCTTCGCTTGAAGTGGCTGCAGATGAAACCGCCGTGGAGGATGGGTCGGTAAACGTCGAGCCACCAAATGCAGGGTTTGTTGCACCAGTGTTGGCAGATGAAGTCTGAGCGTTCCATGAGACCCTAGGTGGTACTTCCTTTGTAGGACTGCTAGAAGCAGAAAATGGGAAGTTCGATGTACTGTCTTGACGCTTATCAGGAGAGCTTGAAATTGACATTTTCTGGAATCCACTCGAGAACGCTGGAGACGTGATGTTAGACGAAGATCCTGTAGTCATTAGACTGCTTGCAGGAACAGAGCCAGACGATGGAGAAGCCCCAAAATGAGAAGGCGCTCGTACAGGACTTTGATCTCGGGAAGGTAAAGCGTTTTGGTTTGTGATCGATGAAGTAGGCGCAGAAGGAAATACTTTCGTAGGACTAGGCGGATTAGAACCACCACCGGGAGTGGGCAATGGTCTACCTGATCGCGTAGGTGACGGTGTCTTTGTACCTTGGGGAGGCCGGTGCTGCTGTGATGTCGTGGCAGAGGGGGCGGATGTTTGTGACGGGAAAGGCTTGTTAGCCGTAGAACCTATGGTTGGCGGGAGGTTGGTAGGGAGAATGGGAGGCTTAGTATTTGCTCCTGGGGCAGGCTGTGGCAAAGGACGGCGGCCGGAAGCCGTGGGTGACCGTTGAAGTCCAGCTTGTGGTTGTTGTGGTGGATGCGTCAAAGGCTGCTGCTGATATAATTGGGGCTGTTGTGGTTGTTGAGCTTGCAGTGGTGATTGCTGAGGTTGCTGAAGAGGCAACGGAGGGCGTTGAGGTTGTTGAGGTTGAGAGATCTGGGAAATAGGTCGTGTCACACGCTGCTGGGGAGGCACCGGGCTAATCGATAGCTGAGGTGCCACAGCTGGTCGAGGCGATATTTGAGAAGAAGGTTGCGCCTGAACTACTGGAAGCTGGTGTCTAAGTTGCGGATGCTGAGGATGGGAAATCGGTAATTGTGATTGCACTTGCTGCTGGGATTGAATGGGAAGGCGTGGTTGAGTCTGGGGTTGAATACGTTGGGTTGGAGCACGAGATAAAGTGGGTGGTTGGTACTGGTGGGCCTGAGCCTGTACCTGTTGTGCCAGAGCAGCCGATGGTGATATAGGCGGTCCTGGAGATGGACCAGGTCTAGCCGTCGTTTGCGAGGGAGCATATAAACTAGGTGCTGGTGATGGTTGAGAAAACGGAGCAAAAGCTTGAGGTGGCAATGGCTGAGGTTGAGGAGGGGGATACTGCGGCTGCTGAGCTGAGGTCTGCTGACATCGTGTATAAGGTGTCTGAGCCTGAGCAGAAGGGACACGCTGGAGAGATGATGGCTGGACAAAAGGCTGCTGCTGAGGCTGTGAGTATGAGAATCCCTGGGATTGAGGAGTGTAAGAAGGATGGGATTGGAGATGAGGTTGAGGCTGGGGCCTCCCCAGTTGCTGGTATATGTTTTGTGGTGGTTGGTAGAACTGGGACGCGTACTGGGGCTGCTGCTGCTGTTGTGGGGGTGGGGCTGGTGGTGGTGGTGGTTGCTGCTGTTGTTGTTGTTGCTGATAATATCCTGGATTATGAGCCATGGTATAGTCTATAGATTACAGTGTTTCGTGGTGGATGTCTAGTTCAAGTTGGGTTGCAAGTTGAACTTGCGTCAAGCGCCTGCCTAACCCAACATGCCATAATCAGCGACGCGGTCATCGATCTCATGCGTCACGTGCATCTCATCACCGCGTTTACATCCACAAGCCTCACTCTGACTAAGTTGGTACAAACCAGCACTCAACGTCAGCTATCATTGTCCTTGAAGGAGAGCGTTAACGTCAAGAGGTCGCCTAACGAGTCTCTAGAGCGACGTTTCAAAGAACGAGGAAAACAGGGAAAGAGGGAAAAGAGGAGAAATGAATACGCGTTAATTCGAGACGCACAGGAGGTGAGCGACACATATAGAGTACTACTTGTCTTGTATCACTGCATATAGTAGTGTGTAGGCACCGACCTTGGTAATATCTTTACGTCGACTATTTTCAGCTGCAAGTCCCGCCGAACACCTACAACAACTTTACGGGAACATCTTCTTAGATTATCATGGCCGCTTTGGTAAACCCATACTATCATTATTAGCATTATTTGCTGTATCATGGTCGTGGACGTTTTCAGGTCTTAGAGCTTGCTTACCTAGACAAGACCAGGATTGATTCTTGTCTGCAACATCTTTATCTGCAACGTTCCATACGCCCCAGTCGCCCAAACAGCTTTTGATTTCCCATCCGATTCTGTATACCTTCCGAAGATGAAAAATTATAACTTATACACACGTGTCATTGGATCCCAAGGGATGATAATACTAGTACTTGTCTGGAGCGGAGGGTCCGCATTTTTCTCGATCTCTTCGATCTCTTATTGGCTCTGTCTGCAGCATCCCTGTTTTCAGACAATCGCTCTCTCGAGATTCGGTTCCCCCAAGGAGTACAGTAACTATTACAGATGTGTTCGGAAATATTACTGAGTTGACGTTTATGTGACTTCGAATCCTATTCGATAAACTCAGGTACTCCAATAGGCTCAACAAAGCCCGTCTTACGATATCACGTGGACCCTTCCATATGTGGACACCCGAAGGGTACGTCGTGAGTTGGGCGAGACTAGTACTCCAACGCTTTCATTGGCTTTGCATCTTAAGGCCCGGCCCGTCACTGGGTAACGTTCGCAGCTAGACGATCTCAATTGGAGCTCTCCGAGTCGGACTTCAACACTCAAAGTTCGCCGTAGTAACACTAGCACAGCACCGACGATGCCTTGAATACTTCTGGCGTTTCTAAAAATTATCGAACCGCAGTTATCAATCATTTTGACATTGTCACTGCTGCCAACTCTCTGTCTATCACAGTCTATCATTCATGTCTCTCTGGTTCTGTGTCTGTCATGCTATTAAACTGTCGGGAGATCCGACTCCGATGTAATCATATCAGTATTTACTGATAGAAAATGCAAGGCCGCCGATGATGTTTTAAAAACCCGTCCCCTTCTGCGTCAAAACCCAAAAGGAATTATCATAGCACCGAAATGCTCGTGAGCTGTTCAAGCTAGTAATGTCAGCATTGAGCTGATGCACCTACGTAGATGAACCGAACGTAGTGTTCTGATCTTCCATTGCTTTTCGATTATATATATTCTTTGATAATCCCGTTAACTGGCAACGATGAACGCAATATATAGATCGTACAAGTACGTATGTACAAAGGGAATCCTAAATGTAGGCTTACGGCTGCGCGGGATAATACTGAAATTCTTTTCTTTTTTCTTTTTTCTTTTCCCTCATTCCCTCCTGATCATCTGCCTCAGAATACGCATGGATTCATCAACTCTGGAATTACTTGCACCCTCGAGTTGTGCTCAGGTTTACATATTAGATAACGTTTAATGGTTTTGGCAGGTCCTACCCGAGAGTTTGCATTGTACTCTATATCGGAAGTACACCCCTACTTTTTGGCAAGTTTTCCAAATGAGACGACAAGTTATCAATTTCAAGGCCCGGATTTTCAATGCCAATTTTTATCTAAGGCTGATTAGGATTGCGAAATTTTGAGCTCGGTACGTCGTCAACAACATTTGTGACACAACCGGCTTGTTGGATTTCAAACTATATTTTTATTCCATTTTTTTCTTACCTAACTGCCAATGTGCTGTTCTGTTGTCGCATCTCGACTGGTATTTTAAAATCATCCGAATCGATGAATTATTTTCCCAGCAGGATGGGTTGTAAGGCCCGTGTCGCCAAGTTTCAGCGTAACCGGAGCACCGACATCGATTCCTCCGACTCTTCAGAAGTTCAGCCTGGTGAAAATTGCCCAGTCGCCATACGACGGCCATAAATTCTAACAAGTAATTGAAGTGCATCGCAACACTACCTGACGTGCGACTGAAGATTTTCACGCTCGATTTGCGCTCGATCTGAGTTCAATCTATACTTATGCCTTACGCATGATAAAAATATATGATAAGTACATAATGACCAACCCCACATGCGCACTGCGCGGAGCCGATGAATGATTGTAATCCACAGGTGAAATTTGCTTGTGGTAGTAGAAATGCTTTATTGCTTAACTGATTTTCGAATGCAACGGATAAAATGCAAAGAGGAGCGATCAACTCGCATGATTGTGGACCATTTCCTGACCAAAGGCAGATGACTTCAGGCAGAACTCATCTGTCGAAGTTCCATGTACATTGCACAAAGTACTTCGCCGAAGTCCGTCAGACGCAAGTCAATCAAACGAGTAGTTCAGTCGTTAGATCGACATCCGACTTAATGATGCCTTAAACGTAGGTGACGTATTTCATCAACCGATAAAACTTTCGTCAGTTGAAATCTTCGCAACTTATAGTCCTTATGCACAGTACATTCCTGTGGAGATGACCAGGAAGGTACACCTACCAATTAGATGACACATGTATAAAACATAACGCATCTTAGTAAGATAGATCCAGCTTGAAATACAGTTCCGGTTGCGGTTGAAATAAGATGGATTTGGTACAAATGGTCAGCGGTGGATGATGCGATAATAGGTAGCCGTGCGACAGCGTGAACAAAGATAGAAACGATACACAAGATAAAGAAATAGGCAACTTGCACGAAATAGATGGATGAAAGAATTCGGCAAAAGCAAACCTTGCGGAGCCGTAAAAAGGAAGAACAAAAGAGAGGCAGGAGAGAAAGAATCGAGTTGGATAAAACAATCGTCAACGCCTGCCTCCTCTCAAAATCCCCTCCCTTCATGCCTTTTCAACCTTCCCATAACTCGATATCTTTACCACACGACAGCACCAGCAATTTAGTCAAGGCTGGCCTTGGTGTCGGCCTCAGCTTCGAAGTTCTCCACGAGATCAGGAACATCATCATCATCTTCCTCCTCCGCACCAGCTGCTCGTTGCTGACCTTGCTGGATGGCCTGGTAGGACTCTGCGAGCTTGCGCAGCGACGCAAGAGAATCGGGGCCGAGTTGGTTAAGAATTCCGGGAACAAGCTCAGTGAGCTCCTTTACGTGTCCAGTGCCGTAGATAGCAAAGGTGTTAGCAGTGACAGCGGCGTGCACTGAAGAGAAACGGAGTCAGTACGGAAACAGCTGAAATTCCCCGCGATACGCGTAAAGATGCACGTGTCGAGCAGAAAATAACATGCCCTATAGCGTACCTTTTGGTGCTGTGAAGTGCAGAACGTTTCCATCTTCCCTGAACATGTTAACCTCCTCAACACCAGGAATAGGCTGAACATTAAGCTTTTTGAGTGCGCCCTGGAGCTTTTTGTCGTCCTGAGCAGCCGATGGCTTTGTCTTGCGCACGACCTTTCTGCGGACAGTTCCCTTACCACCTAGAGAAATGATGGGGAAGTGTAGGAAAGAAGAAAGAGACGAAGCGTAAGTGGACACGCAAGCGAGGAATGAGGGAGAAATGGAAGGTGAGGAAGAGGAGACGTACCGATCCTGTTGGCAGCAGCTGCGGCCTGGAGTTTTGCCAATTTTGCGGGGTCCATGATTAGTAGGGATGGATGGATAGGGGAGACGTAAGGGCGTTGGCGTTCGTCGTGGACGCCGTTGTCGGGAGTGTTGACGAGAAAAGTACAATTAAGGTTTGCAGCAAACAATCACACACATTCCTTTGCCTTCAGCCACCGCCCAACTCCGCCTCGCCCTAGCCTTGGTTCTAAGCCAGTCACTGTAACTAGTAGCCATTAAGCCTTTCTTTCTTCCTATTTGTTTAATAACCTGTAGTCGATTCAGTTTCCTGCATATTGCTCACAAATCAAAACCAATTTTTACTTCTTGTTGTGCTATTTACTAGTCCTGAATCGATGACTCGTGAACTTGAAAATCTCATGAAGTAGTTCCCACTCTACTTTGCACTTCCATCCTCTCAGCTCAGTAACAATTGCAACACACTATGGCCGGGTTCTTCATTCGAAATGCCACCCCCGACGATGTGGTATGGCCAGACTTCCCTCGTCTTCTTGCCGCTTCATAAGAAATCACTGCTAACTACAGGACTACATCCTGCAACTGATTATCGATCTCGTGAGTTTCCGAGCTGCGAAGCTTCTACAGCTTCTTCTACTGCCTCTAAAAAGTTACCATGCTTCTCGAAAGGCAATCTATGAAAAAGAGCCAGATGCTGTTAAGGCTACGCCCGAACTGGTTAATGAACTTCTTAATATGCAACACATTTACTTCCTCTGAACTGGGCGTTTGCAGTTGCGCAGGAATATTTTTGAAAACAAATACGCCAACTGTCTACTTGCTTTCGCTGGCTCTGCCGACGATCCTGGTGAGGCCATCGCTATGGCTTTGTACTTCTTTAACTACTCGACCTGGACCGGAAGACCAGGTTTATACGTGCGTATATGATACCAAATTCATATATCTAGTTCTACGGGCCGCATGCTGACTCTCGCATTCTTCGATTTTGATCACGTCGACGCTTGTAACTGCTCCGGCTTTCTTTCGCCCTGTTCCCTCCTATGCAAAAAGCTTGAAGATTTATACGTGAAACCGGACCACAGGGCGAATGGTGTGGGCAAAGCTCTTTTCGGAAACCTGGGAAAGATCGCTCAAGAAAAGGTAAGCCCCTTTCCAAATTTCATATTCATGAATTTCCTGGATATGCTGTTGGCTCTGCTAACCTTGTTACTAACGACTATTTCCGTACGCAGAATTGCGCCAGGTTGGACTGGCAAGTCCTCAAGGTGAGCTCCGTCCGCGGCAATAACATGTGGAACTTTGCGTCTCTTAATGATATACTTTTTACGATCCTCTGCATACCAATAGTGGAACCAGCCATCAATCGACTTCTATGAGAAGCGTCTAGGAGCAAAGTCCATGTCCGAGTGGATGGGCATGAGGCTGGAGGAGGATGGTATCGAACGTCTGAAGGAGTTCTTAGTCGAGGGTGAGCACTAGCAGCGACAGCGAAGCTGACGCTCTGAGTTCAAATTGTATGCATTTCTGAATGGACATTAATCGGTCGTTGTATGGAAAGTCACAGCTTCAGTTCACGACCTGTCGGTACTTTCTGAGGGTGTAAGGTGGCTGTAAGTTGCAGGATGTGACGTTTCTCACTGTCTCAGGTCCCTCACTGAGTATAGGCCGCATTGCATGGTAATAATAACCCTCAGGATCCGATATATACAAATTAGATGATGGTTGAGAGTCGTTAAACGCCGTCATAACTCGCCCCGCCCGCCTAATCGGAGAGTAAGAAGGGGGATTCACATAGGGTCGTATCAGTGGCCACATAGCATGAGGCCGGAGGAGCCACTGTACCTTCCGCAACCTCGTAACAATGGGATCCTCATTAAGGTCGTCTTTCTCCCTAGCAGCCACCTCGATGGAGTACACCCGTAAAACGTTCTTCACATCAGCGGTGTGCACGGAGATCTGTAGAAGCAGGAGAGAAGGATGTTACCATGGGAAAACCATGTACGTCGAGGCGCCGGTTTGAAACATACCTTGCCTTTCCTCATTACTTTGCAATCTGGGCCTATCCATATCTGTCAAATAATATAAAAATGACGCAGTCAGCTTGGCCAAGCACAGCTGCATGAGGAAGCAGAGTGGCGAACGGACACTTACAATCAAGACAAACTTTTCGCGCTTAGACTCTTTGTCGTTGGAGTAGGTAACACGAGCATAGGCATAGGAGGCCTTGGTATCTTCAAGATTTTCGCGAAGCTCGGAAAGACCACCAGTACCGGTCTTTGTCAGAACCAGCTTGTCGGACCGGTCAGACTGATAATCGAGGAGCAACCAGTTAGTGTCGGATTTGTCGGAACGAACGCCAAGGTATGCTGCAGCACGATTGTTAGATCATAGTATGAGGTGAATCGGAAATGGGACATCAGGGTAAACTGGAGAGAACAAGAAAATAGGAGGTGGATCTCAAGGGAAGAAACGAGATATGTATCTGCCTAGAGCAGAAATAGCCGGAAGATAGGAATGGAAAACCAACCTTCGTTGATGGTGGGGTCGGTCACATCGGCCATGGCGCAGAATTAGAGAAGGAAAAGAGAGAATACGAAGGAAGAAGTGAGAGATGTAAAGGAAAGTTGGCTTGCTGGAAGCGCAGGACGGTGGATGGCGGTGGTGGTTGCGGTCTGTCAGATACTCGCTTGTATCAATTTCACTCTGCAAATATTGATTGTGGTCCCGTGACTTATAAGAATTGCTAACTTTTATGTGACTAGTCCAAGTCATTCTTTGTCCCCTCCGTTATCATGACCTCCTCCAGCTTTCACCTCTTCTCAGCACCTACTAGACTGACTCATGTACTTAATACCTCCTTTCGTCTATCATCTACAGACGCCGCTACAGAAGCCCGGCGAAAATGGCATCTCGGTGGTGTTCCCAGTCCACGCTCTATTTTGGAAGACGACACCGTCAACGTCGATCTTTCAGAAGACAACGACCTCGTTAATGGTTTAAACCCCAATACGCCTCCGTCACATCTTCGTAGACCCCCTGACAAGCCAACTCCCCAAGAGTGGAGAGCCCACCGACAAACCATTAAGAAAGAGTTCCCAGATGGATGGTCTCCGCCGCATAAACTCTCGCGCGAAGCTATGGATGGTCTTCGTAAGCTGCATCGCTTTGATCCACAGAAGTTTACGACGCCTGTTCTCGCGGAGAAATTTAGGATCAGCCCGGAGGCCGTGAGGAGAATACTGAAGAGTAAATGGGAGCCTCCACGCGGAAAGACAGCGAAGTTGTTAGAAAACGAGAGGATCTTGAGGGCCGAACGAGCTGAAGAAAAGGGACGGATGAAAATCAAGGAACGTTTGGAGATGCAGCAAGTAGTTGCTCTCCAGAAAGACCAAAAGTTTACCTTCCGGTAATATCTTGGAGGCGCTGGTATATTCTTTCTTTGTAAAATGCCGATCGTACTAGGGTACTCTCCGAGTTTGGTGCGTCTAGTAATCTCCTTATTGGAAAACAATTTATTCTGATAGGAATGCCTTCAGTTTACGTAACCTTTCTTTATGAAGATTTGGACGTCGTGCGGATGTTAGCGTTCAATGACCGCCTCCTACATCACCTACATCCCGCAGGTTTATGACAGTATGTCTTGGTACCTCTACATCATGAGGCAGAATTTGAATTTCTGTACGCCCTATCGGACGGGAGTGAGATCATGGATATCTATATCATAAAAATGCTTAATCATTTTCTGATTTTCAATTTCTACAGTGGGTGCGGTGGCGTAGTCTCTAAGTAGCTAATGTCTGTTTTGGTACATATGTATACATACATATATGTTGCTTGGTCGAAATAGATATATCTATAAATACTATGCTCTTTTTGTCCCAAAAGAAAAGAGAAGGTAAGAAAAAAAGTACCCGAAGAACCGAGGGAGTACATAGCCTTTGTCTGAATGCAACGGCCCAAAATAACCGAAATGATGAAAGTCCAATGGAGGAATAAATAGGTAACACGGAAGGGATGAACGAACGAAACTTCAAATCTGGTACAAACTCGCGTCGAAAAATCTAAAGTATGACGGGGGTTCTTTCATATTTTAAATAAAACGAGCCTTTTTGGGGGCGGCATAAAAGGATATCGTTCCAGTTGGGAATAGGGAGGGTATTTGATGGTCGGCCATAACGATCAACCACGGAGTGTTGGAATCCAAGGACATACATGGCCGTTATAAGCTTCAGTTCCACTTTGGCCAGCCGGGTTCCAAGGCACAAAGTTTTACCTAGAACGACATCAATGAACCATAACCAGGGGGTAAGTAGGTAGTAAGGTACATACCTCCGCCCCAGCCAACATATCCGAAAGGAGTGTCAATTGATTCTTTCCTCCCCGGATCAAACTTCCACGGATCGGGATAGATTTCGGGATCGAGATGGATATCACTAAAAGGATATATAACGTATGCACCAGTAGGAATTATTTTGTTGTTGATGTAAAATTCTGGTCCCAAATTTCGCCTCATTGCGGTGTGCGGTTGCGCAACACGTGTGGTTTCCCGAATAATTGCGTCAAGTATAGGGGTGTTCTGCTCCCAAGCCTCAAGGGGGATGCCCGCAAGCCGGGAGGAAAGCGACTGTGGGGAGGACGAACCGGAATTGTATGAAAGATTGGACGCGAGCAGGGACTCAACCTCTGCGGCCGCTTTTGAATGCCACTCTGGATGACCAGCCAGGAATGTCATTAACCAAGACGCTGGAAAAATTCCATATCGGTTAGAGAATATGATAATACCAAGACAAACATGAGCTTACCTGTAGTGCCCGTCGCCCTCGCTCCGGCAATCAATAAGCCCATGATGAACTATGTACCTGTCAGTTCCTTGACCCTCCGCAGATATATGCGGAAAAGGACTTACACCCACTACCACAAGCTTCTCGTCTCCAAAATCAAGAAGCATTTGGAGCGTGTCGTTCCGTGGAAGGCCACTTTTCTCTCGTGCGTCAACTGCTTTTACCACAATATCATAGATCTCTTTCGTCGCCCACAACTTTTGAAGCATCGCTGGAGTTGGAAGCCATGGCAAGAGGACCGTAGCAGGGGTTGTTCCCGTGTCCAATGTGTCATACAATGTCTTCAGCCGCGCAACAAGAATCGGATTGTCGGCTATCTCCTCGCTTGTCAGACTTCGAATAGTCGTTTGAAAGATGAGCTAAGAATACCCAAGTTAGACACAGACGTCAGCATGACGGAAAAAACAATTACACAGCGCTGAACAAAAATAAACACTTCTCACCTCGTAGATATTATCAAAAGGATCAAATATGCCGGAATCGCCCCACCCTTCCATAACCCTCCGAGAATCTTCCAAAATCTGGGGAATTACTGGAAAATAGCATTCAGCTATGCTGAGATAAGCCCGAAATAGAAGGGTACCTACATTCACTCAGCGGAGCGTTCCTTTGGACGTTTGCAAGGCGTTTATGGATGAGGGCTATTCTTTTCGTTTGTAAATCAGATGTCACGCCGCGAACCATGGGTATCTGGAGGGAAAAGAAGACGTCAAATGGAGCAAAACGGCGAGAATGTGTGGCTGTCTTACTGCTCCAGACAAAATTTTGAACCCTTCTGTGAGATCAAGGCCTTTGGCTGTAAAGAATGCCTCGCGAGCGCTTTCACCGGACACAACGATCACCTTGTTCTGCAATTATCGTCAGTATGAGTATGAATTTTTAGAAAATAGAAACATAACGTACGCGTAGTAATGAAAACTGGAAAATGCTCTGCCCAGTCGCATGAAACCCCCAATTCAAAAAGTCGTATCTCCTGCGAAAGAAAGGGAAGATAGCGAGGAATGGATTCCCAGGTAATGATGCTGGTTCGTCCAGTCCATCCTTCTGAACAGCGGATGTAACGAGGAGGATTAAAAGAACGACTATGACCGCAAGGGTAAATTGGGTTGCACACCCCGCCGAGACCATGGCGGTAGAGGCTGCTTGAAGGCCTATGGCGTAAGGCATAATGTCGGGGGGGAAGAGAGAAGAGAGAGAAAAGACGTGGATTAGCCAATGAAGGGATGGAATGACACTACGAGGTGCTTAAGATATGTTTAGACCGACCAGGATGAGAAACCTCAAGGTGGTGAGTCTCATTTTATAGTCGAAAAGGATGCGGTGCGCATGCTGCCAGTCCGGGGCGCAGGATGTAATCAAAGATTGGCAGCGGTCTCCGGTGAAACCAGGTCATTTCGATGAATCTTGAACGAAAGCGGAGGCAATTCTTCATTCCTAATAGGTAAGCGGCTTGAATCAGGCAACGTTCTTGGGAGATCACCTGCAAAATGTACTGACCACAGAGTGAGCCGGTCCCGAGAATTGAACTCTATTGGGATAGCAAGACACGATGTTTACACCAACTTCCTCGACACGTGGAGCTGCAGTCTGACATGCACGGTAGTTGTCCGTGCGACACGAGAAGGCTACCTTTCAATGTCCGGTACAATCTCCAAATTACTACAGCTTGTTCCAATTTTGGCCTTCTTATTTTAGCCTAAATTTCAGCACAAGTTGCCTGCTGAAATAAGACGCGATTCTTTTCCTCGTGCGCAACACACTCTGGAACCTTACCTTGATAGGGTCGCAGGTGGTGTAACTGGTTCCGTTTACCGGAAAACGTACAAACGCGGTTAATCAGGCGTGCTCACTCCCACCCAGCAAACTCGCGAGTTCCCATATGTCTGTGGTGGCCATACCTTGATATGTCAGTCTTTTCCGCCCCAAGTGAATACCAGATTCTATGACTGATTGGTGCTTATGCACACCAATTCTCAATCAGCCGAACAGGAGGGACCATCAACCAAGACCTGTGAGTCTCACGTTGGGACACACCTTGATCATCGTCTATAAAATTGAGCGTGTCCACATACATCTATTTCTAGGAACCAAGCTCAATGCTCCACGTATTGCATATCGATGTACTTATGGTTTCTAGGTGGGCCAGACTGTACCAGGCTGTCCATAAGCCTATAATCAACAACTATTTCCCCCAAAATTGCACGAGAAGACAGATTAAGTGGGTCCTATCGAAGCCCGAGGTATAGGGATGTCATAAACAGGCACCCGTAGATCGTGGTGAAATCACCTGAAGAGTGACATTAGCCGGGATCGCAGAGCAAAATGGGTAATTTCCAGATGTGGCTCACGGCAAACACGATAGGCATGATACATTGATGTCAGCTGTAGGTGCCTGGAGCTTTCGTAACGTATTTTTCAGATACTACAGACGACAGACTGCGACAGTCGGTAATGTAGACAGATCAAAACGCATTTATAGTGGGCAAGCGCCGCAAGAACCACGCAAACGTGAAAGATTTGGTGCGACGCAAAAAGTAGTCAAATAGGCCAGGAGCCAGTCGTTCAGGGATACGATTTGCACTAAAAGATTAAAGTAAACGATAATAAGTACGGCATCTTACCAATGAGCGACTGCTCATTGGGGATTGCGGAGATCTCAACACGGAATGAGGCAAACGAATAACATACTATAGCAGCGCGCCTGCAATATACAGGGCACCCGAAACCAGCAGCCATCCAAATCCCATTTCCGTTAAAAGCTCGTTGACACCATGTGTTACGAGCAAGTGAGAGACTGGTACAACAGCGCAGAGACCAAGACCGATGAACACCGCCGTCCGAGCACCGCGGTGGGTCGGTTTGGAGTATTCAGGACTTAATACAATGTATGCAGCCCCTATAAAACATGCAAATCATGAGCCAGGTTCTTTTTCATGATCATGATCATGTCGATGACGCACCGAAACCAGCAGCAGTCATGGTAACCAAGTATAGAACTTGCAATTGCGGTTGACAAAAAAAACCGTAGTAAATGCAGGGGTAAAACGACCCCACAGTGAGGACGACTATTCCCGAGTAGTCGTAAGCATGGCAACGGGTAGCCACCTAGATGAGGGATGATGATTACCGAAAGTATGAAATAAAGACGTGTTACATGCCAAACCTCTTCAGAATGGCAGCCTGAAGTATGGTACATCGCACTAGATGCCATACAGAAGACCGCTGACGATAGGAAAACAGTAAAGACTGCTGAATCCATCCACGTCGAAACGGCATGAGGCTGAATATATTGTTGGTGGAAAGTGGCTAGAAAGAAAATGAACAGCGCAGCACCCCAGAGATGAGTGTGGATGTTGACTAGAGGAATGTTTGTCATTAGCCGGTGGGAAAAACTGGTGCTTGTATGTACCTGTCTCGTTGTGCAAATCTAATGCAAGATATGAATGAAATGAGGGGGAGATGAAGAGAAAAAGCAATACAGCTCACAAGCAAATATGGAGGCTATGCAACCTCTCCAATGGTTCTGCACCCTGATAGCGGTTCAAAATGCTGTTAGGGCTGGTGGTGCTCAAGCATCATACCTTCTATAGCCCATGACGATATACTCATTGTCTCTCTGCCATTCTGGAATTTCCCACCAGGTTAGAATGTTGGAAGGAACGGAGGACGGGGAAGCAGGCGAATGAGTTTGGACGGGGTCTGGTACTCTGTGGCGAAGAGTGTGGTGAGTGACCATATTGAGAAAGCTAATAATAATATTCCAGGAAAACGGTCCAGGGGATAGAAGGATTAGAAGGGAATCGCGGATTCTGTTGAGTTGGAAGAAAGGAGAGAAAGGAGATTGGGAGATGTCAGCGGGCCCGCAGACTCGGACTGGTCAGAAAGCTAGTTGGTCGCATGCCGTTGGGGGAACATGGCAGGAAAAAACATGTCCGTGCCGTCATGCCCCAAAAATAACTGCTCCCACGCTAAGTACTTACATACGATAACTTATTTAAATTTAATACATACCTATCTAAGTATACATAACTATCACCGGCCGAAGCTGTATACCTAACCTCTTTCACTCTGTTCCATCCACTACTCTATCTACTCTCTAAATATTTCGTGTGATGTTGCACGCTAGGCACTGATAAATGCTCTATTCTTGGATGTATATTCCTCCGCTGACAACCGTCATATTTGAAGGAAGGTTGCTACATGTGCTGTGTACATATGTCACTCAGGACCTCAGGTGTGTCCTAGTAGCAGAGAAATATCTACTCGAATCCGATAATGATATCTCTGAGTCTGATAAGTCCAACTAATGCTTCCAATTGGCGTGTGAGCGCCGTGTATCTCATGATAGCCGTATAAATGGTGAGAAACCAAAAACGCGGGTCAGACACAGTGTTGGCAGACACACAGGGCTGCGGGAGATCTCACTTGCAATCTTCTGCGGTCAATGAATTTTCCTATTATTTCTATGTTGTAAGCACGAGACAATCTGCATACAATACCCGCGCTTATTTACGATACTTATATTTGACAAGTTGAAATGCCATATTTTCATGATAAAACTTCAGAGAATAATTTTTACAAATCCAAGACACGAGGAGATCATTGTCTCGGGAGAGTACATAGTACGCCGTCATCCTGTGATTATTTGTAGTCACCGTTATAGCTAGATTTCCAACTGTAACTGGGCGCGTTCGCGGCCACACATGAGGTTTCTGTGCTTCTCAGTCGTGCAGGTTCTAGCTCCCCATGTTTCAGCAACTCTCCGCGGGTTGCCTAACCAAGTATAACTGGGCACGTCAGGTCATAACAAATGAAACAGTTAACAATACAATGGTATTACAAAGCGCGAAATAGAACCGTGAAAAGCTTGATATGTAGTACAAATTTCCGTCATGAAATGAATACTTTGCGCAGCGACGAAAATGAACATGTTTCTTCAATGCGTGGACACGTGACCATACCGCTGTTTTTTGCAGCCATTTCTTCTAATACCTGAAACATGGTTACTTTTGAGTCTCATATTACAGGTGACTACATGGAATATGATATACCTCTCTAGAATATACCTGGCCATTAGGAAATGCCATGGGCATGTTGTCCTCATCCATAATTTTCCCACTAAGCCGACATACAATGGTGGAATTTGCGTGATGACTGAATGGAACCTCCCCCGCCAGCTTACCGAGACCCAAAGGTTGGGCGCTTGGTCCGGATTCACCGTCACAGATCGGACAGTCAACGTTTTTTGTGGAGTGATCGTAGCAAGCTGGCAGTTTTAGCGACGCAAGCCCAGCATAGAGCGCTAGGTGAAGGAGGGGCTCGGTGGGAAGAGTATTCAAGTTATATATGGCATGCCGAAAAGACTTCACGAGCACAGTCCACCGCAACGGATCATATAATCGCTGAGGATAAAGTTAATTTAGCCACTAACTGGATCTGAACAAAAGTTACCTTGTAAGGACCGCATGTCGTATCTGGAGGAAATGCAAGTAATGCCAATGCTTGTCGTATCTGAGGCATATGTGTCTCTTGCCAGGGGACAAGATACTTCTTGGAGTATGCTATCGCTTCCTGAGACTTTTGAGCTCTTATCAGCTCGATATACTCCTGAAGACGCAACTCACAAATTCAAGTGTACTCTGTCGAGAGTACGTAAGTACAGGGCATATGTCCGCTCAAACATTTAACAGGGAACCTTGATCTTTTGAAGCGCAGTTTTATTTTCACTACACCATGTTAAGGCCTCAGAGCAGCCGTGGTTCTCGAGAGCACTTTCTATCCGCTTGATGTCCGAGAAGAGGTCGATGTCTACCAGGGTCTTACAAATCATGGTCAATGGTTGACGATATCCTAAGTCAAAACACCGTACCTCAATACCCTTCTCTTTTGCAATCATTCTCGCTGTCTTATCTTTCCCATTTCTAAGGCACCAATCCACCAACCATCTGTCTAGTCTTGTGTCAGCCCACCGTGAATACTCAGGATCATTCGCAGCATGAAATCCTTCCACAGCTGACAAGTGATGAAGACGTTCACGTATGACCACCAATGTCGGCCTTCCCGCATTACTTTGCAAGTCAAATAGCTAGATCGTGTGGTAAGTATAGAATAAGCTTAGCCTGCCAAGACGTACCTTGGCTTTCAAGTTCTCGATTCTCGTTATCATCCCGTCAACCGTTTTCAAAGCGTCAGATTGGCTAACGTCCCCCGCTTGCGCAGCTTTCACTAACTCTGAAGCGGCATTCTGCAACGCAGTGATATCTCGCTGTATATTCTTCTGTTGTGTACGGAATATTTTGCGGTAATTCTCGTAAGGAACCTGTAAGGCATTATAACAGAACCACTTGGTAACGGAATAACGAGCAAATACCCTTGCAAACTGCTGCTCGAATAGCAAAACTCCTTCTACATTCACTTTGTTAGCCATAGTCTATGTGCAGAGTAGGTGATGAAGGATGAAGATGGGTATTAGGGCGCAGTCACGGTGGTCTACCATGGCTGACAGTCGGAGTGATGAACGTCAGACCAGTTTACAGCGTGCACGTGCCACAAGATCGCGAGTCCCGACTTTACTTTAACTTACCACTTCGAACTTTCGAAGAAACTCTGATTCTACGGGCCCACTTTCAACCCACTTTTCAGTAAATATTTTTTATTCATTGACTCGAAGTAAAACATCGCAGATACGGAACGCTAGAGAATGCCAGTCACTTATACCAAACACGATCACTTCCGCAACAGACGGAGCAACAGGCTGGCGGCTTAGAATGGTTAAATTGTTCTTTCGTACGAGATCCTTACAATTCCTACAAATTATATTCGTGTAATCGGCCATCCTCGTTGCAGTTTGCTTTGACGCCAGTCGGTGCCGCACAGGGTCCTGAGTCCTGAATCATTTATGATACCTCCTCCAATTGTAAGCCATTCAATTACGAAAATTCGGACCAAAGAATAAAGTAGAAAGAAAAGTACTGGATTTCAAGGAGGCCGGCGCGTCAGGTCCGCTTGTTTGAAAGTTCAACGTAAACCCTCCGTTCTGCCGTCTCCGAGTCTTTCCTCATGGCTACACACCAGTTTACACTGCTGATGTCCGATTTCTAGCGCAAAGTCATTTGAAAAATCACCATGCTTTACAGTCTTCTTCGCTATATTAGAACGTCTATGTGGGGTTAGCAGGGATGTAAGTTGGCATTGCTTTCGTTTGCAGGCTGCAGGCGGCTGGCCGGCTTACCAAATCTGAAGGTTGTAAAGCGTTTGAATACTCCACGACTGGATAGGACATCATATGCGTACCCCGAGCTTTCCGCGCAATTACCGTTCTTTATTTGGCGTGCACAGGTCAGTTGTGAGATGGATCATTTTTGCTTCGTGTTTTTATTATATCTGGTATAAGCTGCTTGTTTTTAGTAACGAACCTAGGCTAGTCATGACATTGTCATGTTTGAATCTCGGTGAATCGCGATCACGTTTCTGTTCTGGCAATGGCATGTTGGCACAGCCATCAGGTAATAATTTAGCATCACTGATTCTAGTTATTCTCATTCAGCTGCAGAATGACGTTGGTAATCAGTCAAAGGTTTCAGCAGCAATTTTGTTGCCCACACGTGTTCACCTTTTATCCTTATACCACCCCAACTCATGTCCAATGCTTAATTGGGGGCAAACTATGCATCGCCTGAGGTGTCCGCCTCATCATGAATGCCAGAAGACACCGGCTTCGATAAACACTCTTAGATGGGAAATAGGTTTCTAGTGACCGATACATGCGTTCGTCTAGGTCTGTGGAATTTACACCACTCTTCCCAAAGCAAGATGAGCGTGCCGTCTCAGACGCCTCCGCTTACCTTACCGTGCCCCCCAAGCTCCACCTAATATAAAAAAATCGTGTACGTCTCCCCCATCGTAAAAAATATATCTTTGTGTGGAAATCCCATCTCTACAGAGACCAGCTGTCCTTTTCATAATTGCAGTGGTAGGTGAAGCATAATGGACTTGAATAGGCTAATACGCAGTAGAATGCTTTGGGTGCATGAGTCAATGTAAGTGATGAATCGATGAAGTTCAACTCGTATGTCATTTTAGTATGCACTGGGTTAATTTTTACCTCAGTGTTCCGTTCCGCCTTCTATTCTCGGGGCTCAAACCTTTTCGCAGGCTGCGCGCAGTTAATTGCATGGTTGACTGGAGGGATTCTTGTGCACGACATCGTGACTATCACTTAAGTTAGAAGGTCATCTAATTTCCGTGAGCTGAAACGGCGATGGAGGTCACCGAGGCGTCCACGCTGTATTCGTGCTAAGCTTTAGTGTTCTCGGCATTGGACGAGCTTGAACGGAAGGCTAGTCACCTTTTCTACTGGGGGCATAAGGTCATCCAAATATTCCAGAAAATCGCTCATATGACGAGGCTAATCATATTTTTTCTCAGGCTTATTTATTCAGGTTATGGAACATTGGAGACTTAGGCCAAACATGGGCTGGGAAAAACATATTTGCACTGGAGGTATTCTGTACAATTCTGTACAATTATATAAATATACATGTCGGTCATAAAGGTCTTTTTGGTCCTTCTGTGAAATATTATTGGTCAAGAACTGACCTCATTGACGTCCGGACCGGACTAGCGGATATGCATATTGAAATCTTTACAGATAAAGAACGTCAGTAGATATTTCAGCATATACCCTAGCGAATTCTTACGCCACTCATGCTCAATCGGAAACACAGCGGGTATTTTGATAGTAGGCATGCAGGAATAAAAGCATTTCGGACCGATAAATGATGTTGTGATTCTCATTTTGCTTGCTCGTCCAATGCTCATCATTAATCATTGCCAATGGTCATTCAAGAGCGTTTGTTTCTCAATCGAAGTTTAGTCCATCTCACTGAGTCCCTCTTTGACATATTAGTAATACCGAAACTATAGAGAAATCTTATCCTTGGAGTCATAAAAATACTTCCAGGTGTACTTATTCTGACGTGTTCACTCAGAACCCTTAATTCACTTAAATACAGAGCAAAATAGAACAACTTAACCAGAGGCCCAATATCAATCTTCAAGCTGTTTGGCAAAACAGCTTATCATAAACAAAGCAGACTTAAAGTACTTCACTCCGAGTCATTGCAGTGTCACTTCATTTTTTCCACTGACGATGTGTTACAAATATAAGTACTCTGGACAATGTGATTTTATCATTAGCAATATGCGTATAAACTAAAGTAACTACTAGGTGCCATTCGCTGATTGCATGGCTTCCTGGCGTTGACGTCTCCAAGCCTTAGCCTCGCGCAAGGTAGTAACGAATAATGGAACCATCACGCTTGCAAACAATGGTGCGTATACAGCATATTTGTGCTCTGCAGGGAAATAAAGCAAGGCAAGCATACCAGGATTAAAAAAGGCGCGAGATGAGAACATAAAGGCCTCAGCCGAGTGGCGGAAGGTATCATGTAAGGAAACCCCAGCTGATACATGCATCTAGAATAAAATAAAGAAGACGCATACTTAGTTTGTATTTATTTTGAAAGAATGTAAATTACCTGATCAAGCGCATTAAGTGCATTGTAGATGTCTCCTTTAACATCTTCTCCTACAGGCATATTTTCAATCTGATTCACGAGTTTCACGATGCTTCTTAGCGTATTTTGACTTCCTCGGCATTTTCAAGAGCGCGCCGCCGTATGAGCGTGTCCAATTGCCAGTCTGTTATCCTTCTATTTGTATCGGCAGATTTGACACCTAGGGGTAATCGGGGGACGCCAAGCAAAGTTGATAATTGGTTCGCGAAGACGGAAAATATATGATCTAAGTCAGAAGTCGGCAAGCCGGTATTTTTTGAAGTATCTTTTAAATTAGGGTTGTGAACAAAAATACCACCCCATTGAGGTAATAAGAAAGCGCTGGATGATAAAGGTTGCCCTGGAGACTATATTCAGTATTTGCCTTTAGCGTTGCATTTGTAACAGACCATCAGAGTTGACGAGAAGGAGCGGTTGTCGGTGTGCAGATGGAATAAAAAGAATAAAATGAAGAACGGGATCGTTTGAAGCACTGGAAGCTAATAAATACAAAGAATGAAGAAAGATCCGTGTCCGGAATATATACATAAATCTTACAAAGCGTCCATTCCGCAGAGTTGACAAACACTGTAAGGTCTTCTTGGGTGAGAGCATATGTGCTGTTTATCAATTGAGGGTGAAATGCGAGTGGTGCATGGAATTGAACTTGACTCTCTATGGTAAATTTATGTAGAGATGAGAGGGGACTTATGATTGGAAATATGTGTTCTAAACCAATTTTAATATAGTGTAGCCATAAGCACAAACAGCACTGACTTTCGAGTCCCTCTTTAATGTCCCACGAGTTGATAGTATACCCAGCAGCCGCATCTTCATTCAGCAAGCTGAAAGCTAGCCGAAAACTTGGAGCATACTGGGCGACGCGCTGATCGGGAGCTACAGAATGTGGAGTAAGGAGGGTAGATAGTACCTCGGTAAGTTTAGAAATGGCTTTGTAAACAAAATTCTGTATATATTTCTCGTGGAAGGACTATCGACTCACAATCCACATCCAGCCCAGTAACAGGGTAGAAGAGCTTCCTTCCTTCAACAGCGACCTCCCGTCCCTCAAAAGCCAAGGAATATACGTCTTCAGCCAATGGTTTGGCTTGCAGAATACTGATAAATACCAAAAATGGCCTATATCAGCTACAAGACGTACTGCAAATGTCGATTTCGACGTCCAATCCCTCCCAACGTCCCTTAGAGTTCATCACATGTTTATCTATTGCGCGTTGTAGAGTCGTTCGAGAAGCGTTGCTCTCCGATGGTAGACATATGCGAACAGGTAGTCGGAGACGACGTTCGGCATGGGAAGACACCCAAGAGGCGGGGAGAGAGAGACGTGTGATGCTGGTGGTGTACCACCAAAGAGGAAGGGAAAGGAAGATAACTATCCAGTAGGAGAGTATTATAGACCTCCGTACGGAATGAGACTGGTAGGAGAGCTTGGAAGGATCGTGAACAGACGGCGACTTGGTTGAAGGAGCAGAAGACATGGATATTAGCAGCTTACGTAACGAGAAGAGCGTATTGTTTGCTGACGTGGGAGTTTCCTTTGGAACACAACATGACCAAGCAATGTGTCGATGTCTGTCTTAGCAAACTTTCAAACTCCCCGTCGTCCATTTCCCTATTCCTTTCTTCAGTCTACTTTATGATAATCCTGATTTTTTAGGATTTGCCTCACCATCCAGACAAATTTAATTCCCTTCAATTTCTGCCTTTCTTCTTCCCCTATACTTCATTTTGCTGTTAGGGCTGTAGATTTTTGTTCTCCTCCTCCTCACATTCACCGAAATCCTGATGTCTGCAGGAGGTTATGAATCCCCCCACGTGCCTTCGTCATATTCATCATATGGCTCTAGAAGAGCATCTGGTCTGGCTTCAGGAATCTTTGACGTTAGTAATCCTATTCCTATTCTATTATTTGTACAAACTCACCTTTCTTTGTATGATGTGATCGTTTCTGCTGTAGAGGGCACCAAATGGTACCACACGACGTGCAAGCCCTTCACCTGGTGCATCCCGTCGATTCTCTTTTGATAGATCCCAGAGGGGAGCACCTCCCTACCAAAGTGAATACCAGAGTTCTTATAGACCTAATGGTGCAAATTCATACCGTCCAGAATATGGAAATAGTAGCTATTACAGCCGTAGCCCAAGTCCTGATCGACATGTTCTCCCGCGTTCTGCAGATTCTGATTCTTGGGATCGCCATGGTCAATGGAAATCGGTAGCGAAATCATCTAATTGGTCAGAACGAAAGGTAGTACCGCCGTCTCCCACCGCTTCAATATCGCACGAGCGATCTAGAAGCGGTGATGATATAATGGCGACGAGAATGTTTGAACCATCAGATGCTTGGAAACAGACACATGTTAATAGGCCGCTTCGTGGGGATTCGTAAGTATTCATTATCTATGTCTTTATAATTTTTTCCCATAACATTGGTCTGCCTGTCAGATACCGTCCTGACCATCGTTATGACTATCGCTCCCGGAAAGATGAATCTCCCGAAAGATCTCGTTCCGATAATGGCTCTTTCTATGTTCAGGGTGGCGATCGTTACCGACCTACTCCGCCGAAATGGGACTCCCAGCGCTCAGAGTACCACTCGAGCCGGCCACAGTATGAAGGAGTATCTTCATGGAACCAATCCTCGCGAGAGCCACTAAGTCCTTCAGGTAGCTACAGACGTGACTCTTTGTCAGCTCCCCACTCGAGGCTTTCTGATCATTATGAACCTTCGTACAACGACAGGAGAGTGTCATCTCGTTCGGCTACTGGCTCCGTCTCTCCGCATCCTCGGACTCGGAGTCCTCCGGACGGGCATGATCGGCTTGGCCGATCCTCCAGTAGGGACCGTTCATACTATTCTGCTTACGATAGTGATTCAAGTAATTACCGCCGATACGATATGGACGATGGGCCACGCAGAAGAAAGCACTCGAGATCTACATCGCGTTCTTCAATAGCTTCATCCGTTAACACCAACCCTCACTTGTCGACATCTCGCCCTGAACCCGTTCTTCCTGATCCCGATACCAATAGAGCTCGAGGATTAAGCGTCCACTCCGTTTCCTCTCAATCTGCTGTCCCAAAAAGTGATGGTACTCTAAATTGCCCAAGTACTACTGATGTGGTAAAACCTAAGAATGATGCTCTTTCTGGTTCTTCTAACTTTATCGGTAAACCTCTCAAGCTGAATGGCCCTCTGTTAAATGAAGTGGCACTGTCCGCCAAACCTTCTTTACCTTTCAAACGTATGAAAACTTATTCCCATATATGGAATTCTATGTGATTGGTTTTATCTGACTTTTCTTTTTCTCTTCAGCAATTATACCTGAAATACAACAAGCTCCTTCGTCTCAGGTAAATGGTAAATCTGACCAGAATATACCAGCACATCCTATTCCAACAAAAAATTCCAACTCCATTGTTACCCAACAGTCCAGACTTTCATCTGTCAATGCACCCACATCCACTACCTCTGCTTTTTCCCCTGTTGCACAAGTCTCTTCTACACCGCTAGTTGTATCGGCGACGTCTCAGCCCTGTCGTTTATCACCGAACTCCGGTCTTCGGTCTCCCGAAAAGCTCGTCCCAAATAACAAGGTAGATATTCCGCCGTCAGCCCCTGTCGAGCCTATGCTCGCTGATGATCCCCCATCTAACACGTCGCGAGTGCCATCACCCTCGCAGCCTGAAAGCAATGATTCTATAGTTGCTGGTTGTAATGTTTCTGTCGACGCAATTCCTACCGTCGACGAAGGCGCTCCACAGACTCATGAACAATCTGATACAAGATTTTCCCCGCTTCCTACTGAGTTACCCCAACTGTCTGAGGCTAAATCATTGAAAGAAGCACTACGAGCAGTTGTTATGACTCGGCTGTTATGTGACAGACAACCACGAGAGGAGCGAGTGGAACCAATCTTGGCGGCCAACCATGCTATAGCTACAGAACCTGAAGTTGACATTGATAGTACTCCCGAGCAAATCATTCAAGAGGTGCACACTGGCCGGCGTGCTGAGAAACGCATTCGGATATTTCGGGACATAAAGCCAGCTATGATTGAACACTTTAGGAAGCGACATTCACTGATTTCTGCGAAGGCTGAGGAACTAAAGGAGGAATACATATCGTTGCAACAACTTTGGAATGACCACCGTGCTGCTTTGAATCAGCAAAACAAGGCTCTCGCTGCTGAGCAAGAACAGATTCATCATACTGGTCGTACTACACGACGCACTGCTACTCTTGGCGACGCAGTTCGTTCTGACCTCGAGATGGAGCAAATCATTGCAAGTCTAGGTTACGATGAGGCTACGGATCCCAGCATCCTCTGTCTTAGGAATGTTGCAACAATACCAGACATGATATCCGTTACGCACGGGAAAATCGACTACTACTTCGACGATACTAATAACCGTGTGGATAATCCAAGTGAGTATTATGCACCAGAAACGGGCATGCACGACTGGACAGAGGAAGAGAAGGAAATATTTGTTTCCAAATTCGCCGCACATCCCAAACAGTTTGGTATTATCGCAGACTTCTTGCCCAATAAGACTCCTGCACAATGCGTTGCATTTTATTACTTGCACAAGCACAAGCACATTGATTTTCGCAAGGTTGTATCCACTCTTGGGCCGAATAAAAGGCGACGGAGAGGAGGTGGGAAGAAGAAGAGTAACGCATTGCTCACGGATATTGCTCAGCATGACGAACAGGTGGGTAGGGATGGGGCCGCGTCTCCTGCCGGTGGGAGACCGAAAAGGGGACGAAAGCCAAATCCGGAGAAACCCACCAGCACGAGAAAACAAACCAGTGCAATTCCTTCAGGAATTGACGATACGACTACTGCAGCTTCAACACCTGAACCAGATACGAAGCCAAAACGCGGTCGTGGGAGACCACCTGGCTCAGGGAAAAAGGCTGCTGCCGCGGTCGCGGCCGCTGTAATAGTTGCAGCATCTACAACAGGTACACCTATTACCACTAATGTTGCTCTTGACACGCCTGCTGCTACGCCCACCCCCATAGCCCCAACGCCATCTTCAAGCAAGAATTCACCTCGTGAAGAAGTAGATCAAGAACCAGTAAGTAACGCAATACAATTCTACCGTTTTTTCATAATTTCCTTTGGTTTTTTTCTAACCAGGATCCTGACGACCGCCCTGCGAAACGTACCAAACGAGTTCGCAAGGTCAAATCTGCTCCCATCATTAATGACGACGAAGTAGGTACCTCAACCACCGGAAGTCCCGCACCCTCGATAGCCCCCACTTCTGGAGTTGAAGTCTCCACGCCAATGGGTACCACGTCTAATGCAAACTCGCAGACTGAACAAACTCGGACTGCATCAACAGAATCTACAACCTCTCCGTCCACACAGTGGTCGGAAGAAGATAAAAGTCGGTGGACCTCGCTTTGACCTCTGTTTTCTTTCCCGTTCTAATCAAATTCTCTCTGGATCAAATTTACATTAACTTAATGGTCCATCTCCCATACACAGAGTTATTTGTTTCTTTGCTTGAGAAACATGGAGTCGATTTCAGAAGGATCACGTCATCAATGCCGAATCAGGTATCTATCTTAACTTACGAAAGGATCATTGAATTGTCTTGACGATGGCCTCTAGACCTCTACGCAGATCAGTCTCTATTACAAACACAATCGGGAAAAATTAGGCCTTGAAAAGATTGCCACGCGCGCACCGAAACGGACAAAATCGCCTGATCCCTCCTTGAATAATCCTATGTCTGCATCTGTCATGACGGCATCTACTGCTACTTCAATTAAGTCCGTTGGAAGAATTCCAAAAGTAAGGACCAACGGTACTTCCGCAACTACGGAACCCAAAGCGAAGTCCAACGAGGATGAAGCGCCACCTATGGGATCCCTCACCCCACCCCCACCTGTAACTGCGTCAACCTCGACTTCAAGTCAAGAACCAAAGATGCCGGAAATATTAAAAGGGTGGGGGAGTATTATGTCTCGCGAACGACCGCCACCGCCTCCGCCTCGCCATGCTCCCAAGCCCAAGCACACTTCAAGGAGACCGCAGTCAATGTCAGAGGTGCATTCTCCTTCATCTTCGCCTCCACAATCCAACGCTTCGTTGCCCTCTACACCTGTCACATCCTCGTTCGTCCCTGCTGCTATACTTCCCGCTCTTCCAGCGTCGTTACCTCCCCGCCCTATAGCTGGGCTACCTCCCAAACCTGCTCCCGCGACCACGGGTTTAAGTAGACATTATCCGACAGCTAACTACGCATCTACAACCAATGCGGCTTCGTCTTCGTCAGCTAGTAATAACAGCAAGCCGACGACCTCAGCAATACCTATGGCGGCGACTGGGATCACGGCGGGAGTGAATTTGCCTATGATACCGCTCAACAGAGCACCCCGTACACCATCAGGATATTCAACCACAGGATCTGGAACGACGTCCTACCAGGCGTCAGCAAGTTCAGCCTACCCATCACGACCGTCACCGTATGCGGTGTACCCGTATGGTGGTGAGCAGAGATATCCTCCAGTTTATGGTCCCCCTCCACCTCCAAGGCCACCATTTACGGCCACCTCTTCTGGTTCCAGTACTGGAGCTACTGGGCAAAAGGATGGACACTCGCATTATTCCGTTTATCCTCATGGAGGATCATATTACTACTCCTCTTCAAGCTGACGAGATGGAATTTAGCGGCCACAAACACAAACACACGCTTACAACTAGTGCAGCAGGACTTTTTCTTCTTCTATGCATGATCTTATGAATTTTGTGTGTTACTTTACATTGCATTCTATCATCACTTACGTTAAGTTATTTTTGAAGTTTTTTCGTTTTCGTTGCTTTTCAGGATCGCCTTCCTCACGTTTTCTAGATTTTATTTCTATTCCTGGCTGTTATTTATGTTTATGAATATTTTCGTTGTGATAGTAGTAAAAGTATAATTGCATTGTATGTTGTTACAGTAGTTGCGCTATTGGAATACAGATAGAGAAAAGCGGTTTGAGTATGTATATAAGAGTATATAAGAGGGTATTCTGATCTGCTAAATTTAGAATTCAGATCTATCGACGACCTTCAACCATGATGATATGGTATCCGAAGTTTGTCTTGACGAGGGACGAGGTAATCGGCTTGTCTACAGTAGATGGCTGTAATGCGAAAGCAGCGTCTTGGAAAGCCCCCACCATGCTCCCTCGAGTCATCCATCCCAAGCTTCCGCCAGCTGTAGCACATAAGTCCAACTAAATAAATGTAAGTATGGAAAATTTAAACATACATTTGGCTTTATCTTCCGAGTACTCCTGGGCAACCTTGTTGAATGCTTGACCCTCCTGCGCCGGAAGGGTAAATGCTGTGTTCTAGAATACATTAATTGAGCGTACCTGAATCTTCTGGAGTGCCTCGGTTGCCTTGGAGTGTTTCTCGCAGAGAATGTGACGGACATTGACGGCGGTTGCTGCTTTCAGGGCGCCCTTTCCCTACAATGTGCAAGATAGATGAGGATGGGGTGGAGGGGGAGAAGAGACGCAGGTTGCAGGATGCACCTTTCCCTTGTCATCGTCATCCGCGGCCGACTTTCCCTTTGTCTTCTTGTCGGTGGATGTTGCCTTGTCCTTCTTCGCCATGGGACTCAGTGAGAGATGGGACCAGCTGGGAGAGTCCTGAGAGCCCATAGGCTATAAGGATGGACGGATTATGGGCGGTGGCGTTGCACGTGATTAATGACGCTGGCGGGTGACTGGATTGCCATACTAGGCAGTTCACGGATCCGGGCTACCAAACGCAATTTTTGAAATCACAGCTCTTTTGACTCTTTCTTCTACCAAGTATCTTTTCCCCTTCACCATGGCAGACAAGATCACTCGTATTGCCATTGTAGACGCAAATCGCTGCAAACCCAAGCGATGCGCCCAGGAGTGCAAAAAGGTCCTCTCACTTCACACCCCCGTCTTTAGATCGTCCACTGATAATCGCTTCCAACCAGTCATGCCCTGTCGTGAAAATGGGTGCGTTTTCATCTTCACCCAGAAGGATTGCACTGACGTCGAACTAGGCAAACTTTGCATTGAGGTAAAGCCCACCGACAAGATCGCTTTTATCTCAGAGTTCCTTTGCATTGGTTGTGGTATCTGTGTAAAGAAGTGCGTGATCATCCTATTTTTCACCATGAATAATACTGATCGTTTTTCGCATTCATAGGTGCCCTTTCGAAGCAATCGCCATCATTAATCTACCAACCAATTTAGAATCCCAGGTCACTCATAGATATACCGCCAACGCCTTCAAGCTTCATCGTTTACCCACTCCTCGACCAGGCCAAGTGTTGGGATTAGTCGGAACGAACGGTATTGGAAAGAGTACAGCCCTCAAAATTTTGGCCGGTAAGCTGAAGCCAAATCTTGGTCGTTATGATGTACGTTTTTGTTTACTTCGTTTATTTTCCCACTCAACTTGCCACCATCACTAGGATCCTCCCGATTGGCAAGAAATTCTCAAGTACTTCCGTGGATCCGAGCTGCAGAATTACTTCACAAAGGTGCTCGAGGACAATCTTAAGGCACTCATCAAACCTCAGTATGTCGACCACATACCGAGGGCTATCAAGGGAAAGATGAACGTCTCTCAGATGCTCGACTCTAAGCTTGAGCTGGACAACAAACAGCGTATGTGCGATGAACTCGAACTCAATCACGTACTCGACCGCGAGGTGCATCAACTCAGTGGCGGTGAATTGCAAAGATTCGCGATTGCTATGTCATGTATCCAAAGGGCTGATGTGTAAGCTATGGATTTTCTACCACTTTCCTGCTTGCTCATCATTCATTATTTAGGTACATGTTTGACGAGCCATCCAGTTACCTTGATATTAAACAACGTCTCAAAGCTGCCCAAGTCATCCGTTCTCTTCTCAGTCCTGACTGTTATGTTGTAGCCGTCGAGCATGACTTGTCTGTGCTCGACTACCTTTCTGATTTTATCTGCTGTCTCTATGGGAAGCCTTCCATGTACGGTGTCGTCACGATGCCTGCGTCTGTCCGAGAAGGTTTGCCCCTTGATTCTCTCTATATTTTGTCTGGGTGTAAATCATTCATTATTTGCTAGGTATTAACATTTTCTTGGATGGTTTCATCCCTACGGAGAATCTACGTTTCCGCGAAGAATCACTTTCCTTCAAGATGGTTGAAACCGCGGAAGAGCTCGTCATTGACAAAACCCGCCAGTACACCTACCCTTCCATGACGAAGACCCTTGGAGGCTTCAAGCTCACAGTCGAAGCAGGTTCCTTCACTGACTCAGAAATCATCGTCATGTTGGGCGAGAACGGTACCGGAAAGACTACCTTTGTCCGACTTCTGGCCGGTGACACTCCCGATATCCCCACGGATAAGCAGGACTTGTCAGTCAGTCTAAAACCCCAGACTATCAGCCCCAAGTTCCCTGGTAGTGTGCGAATGTTGTTAATCAAGCAAATTAAGAATGCATTTATGCATCCGCAATTCCAAACGGATGTGCTGAAGCCGATGAACTTGGAAAATATTATGGATCAGGAGGTCAAGACGCTTTCTGGAGGAGAGTTGCAGAGGGTGGCTATTGTACTTGCACTCGGAAAGCCAAACGTAGCAGTATACCTTTTGGATGAACCTTCCTCGTGCGCAAACCTTCTACATTTTATTTATTTATAGGATTTATTGACCTCATTATCAGCTTCTTGGATTCTGAACAACGTATTATTGCATCCAAAGTTATTAAGCGTTTTATTCTTCATGCCAAAAAAACTGCCTTCGTCATTGAGCACGATTTCATTATGGCAACATACCTTGCGGACCGTGTCATCGTGTTTGAGGGTAAACCCGCAATCTCGGCTACGGCAACACCACCTCAGTCGCTACTGACGGGTATGAACCGCTTCTTGGCGTCACTGGAAATTACATTCCGCAGGGATCCTACCAACTTCCGCCCTAGAGTGAACAAGATGAACAGTATTAAAGACAGGGAGCAGAAAGGTACGTGAAGTTCTTTATATCGTCGTAATACATGTAGTTGACGTAGTTATTTCTTTTCTAGCTGCTGGAAACTACTTCTTCCTTGAGGATTAAAACACCCTTATTTTATGGATTACTAAAAGGTCCGATTTGCACGCCGCGGAGAGGAAGGTGGAGGGAGATGTTAACGATGAGAGTATTCTGGTGTTGTATTTCTAGAGTTTGAATTTCCGATGCACCCAGAATGGAGGGAGGGATGTCCAAGCACCCGGTGGAGCGGAGGAGAGGTGGCGGCGGTGAAATAAATATCAATGGAACAAAAGAAGTGTAACCAATGTGTATTGCTTCTCCGTTCCTCTTTCTTTGTGAACATACGCCGCCAGTCGGATGTTTCTATTGCGGTTGGTATAATGTGTTTAGCGTTGCGGATGATTTATGGCTAGATAGATAGGTGGGTATGACACTGTTAAATCAGTACAAGTCAAATTCAGCATTTGTATGACCTGGATTGAACATCTAAGGTATTCTAAGTATATACTCATTATTTTATGAAGTACATTGTACTTGCATTGTACTGTACTGTGTACATACTTAATTAGGAGATGTAACCAAGATAGTCACATGTCACAGCTAACGCGTCAAGCGGATAAAGCGCGTCGTTCACTTTACTCACCCACTCACTCAGCCCACGAAAACATGGAGGCGTTACCTTCTCCACGCGTCAACTCTGCCAAACTTCCACAGTTCCTTGGTAAAACAGTACGCTTGACCTGCAAAGTTCTCCGGGTATGCCTTCTTCGTTTCTCTTCTGTCTCGATCACCGATGTCGCGTCTAGTTTAGCGCAGATACTGCAACAGTTCTCGCATGTGATGGGGGAGAGGTGATTGTGCATCTACCACGGGTTCGTGTCATCTTTTTCATTCTGAATGACTGTGCGTTTACCCCACCATATCATGTTCTTAGGATTCACCGGCGCTGGATACATTTGTTGAAGTTGTAGGAAATGTATTGGATGCTACTACAATCAAGATGCTATCATGCATTAACATGGGACAAGATATTGGTGCGTGTGTTTTTCTTTTTGTTCACGGCCCCGAGAGCTGAGGGGCTCCAGACTTGAAGCTGGTAAACGACACGGTCGAGCTTATCCATGATCCAAGGTTCTATAGTCGCATGTTTCAGCCTGCCTCTTAATTGGATAGTAGTTTTCACTCTCCATGTTTTACTTGATGATGTATCACCTTCGTCCATATACTTCGTTGAAAATGTAGCACTACTCATATAAAGATTACAGCGAAACATCCGCATCTACAGTGAACAGCACAATGCCTCCATTAACTACAACGTCCCGAGGGTTCTAGTCCCCTGCTGGAAGGCCTCCAGCTCTCGCCATCTTTTTGTCATGACCACGTTTCCGGTTATGGTTTCCTCTGCTGGCTTTATTCTTGTCTTTCCATGCTCGATCATGCGCCGTAGCCTGATCGCCGCCCGTGCTGCTTCCTCTGCCTCCTCTGCCTCGCCCGCGTCCCCCCCTGCGCTCGCCACCACGTCCGCGATTTGATGGTCCACCTGACGGTGGTGGTATAGGTGCCTGATTTCCTGAGAACTCGTGCTTCTGCGTGATCTTCTCCTTTTGTTTTGGCTGTATAACGAATGGATTATTAGTAGAAATTCAAAGCGATCGGAATTGATGTCAAATTACATTTCGCTCCAGCATAATCCGCCAGCCTTCAATCTGTGAGTCGTCCCATTCCGTTAGCTGCTTGAGCTCCAAACGCGCCTTGCTTCTTCTAGTGTTGGCATCGCGGTCAAAGACTTTCGGATCGCTTATATAGGCGAGCTCCAAGACAATCTCGGGGCTCTTTTTCTCCTCTACTGCTTCGTCATCGTCCTCTTCATCGGTATCCTCTCCATCAGCAACAACGGGCACAGCAGGTCCATCATCAAGATCGGAGTCGTCATCTATGTCAACGATTTTAGCTTTAGCCTTGCCTTTCGATGGTGGCTCCTTGGAGAATGGATCAAAGTCTGAATCTTCCTCTGCAAGTTCTTCTTCATCGATAGCTTCCGCTCGTCTGAGAATATCAGCCTTCATTTGCTCGATGAAACTACGATCTTCAAGCACATTTCCGCTGAACCGCCAACAATTATACGTGTAATATTAGAAGGGTGAACATATAAAACGAACCTCTTCTTCCCAAATCTGACGTTATTCAAATTCATCTCTTGATCATCCCAAATGTTTCTGCGTTCTTCAACGTATTTCTCCAAGCTATCTTCGGCTCTGTACTTGAATTTCATTTCTTGCTCTCCCTCAACCTCTTGTGCTAGTTCTGGATCACTTTCGAAAATAGCTGTCCCCTCAAGCATAGCTTCAATTACACGTTCTGGATTACCACTGTATCGTGGGTGAGATAGGAGTAGGCGAATGTAATCCGGAGATGTATCTGGAAAGATATCCAATACTTGAGTGACTTTAATATCAAGTTCTGGGTCCGGTGGAGGTGGAGTTCGGGCACGAGCCTTGCCTTTCCCTTCACTTACTATATTAACTGGCGGCGGAGGCTGAGACGGTTCAGATAATGAGCGGATACCAAGGTTATCAATCCCGGGTTGTATTCCGGATGAACGTAAAAGAATTTTGAGGGCACCTGGATTCTTTCCTTTACCTTTCCTCATCGTATCGGCTGACGCGTGATCGCTAATCTCTAAAGATGCTAAAGTGCTCTCCAGGACATCCAACCTAGCGTCTCGCTCTTCCTTGCTTTTTATTGCTTTCGCTAGCGCAGCGGAAAGATCATGGCCTGTTTGGTAATCCACCACTAACGGTCTATTGAGATATGGAGTGGGTGGAACCTGTGTTCCATTCGGAGAAGGAGGCACTTCGAGCAAGGAAAATATAATATCGAAGGTACGTTCAGCTTCTAATGCTAATGTCATACCTTGCGATGAAGAGGCGAGATCCGTGAGAAGAGTATTAAAAATAAGGTGGAAGGCATCTAGGAGGGACACCTTGGTCTGAACCCAGATAGGCTCCCAATCATCCGTGGGCAAATCAGACAGAAATGCGTTACAAAGTGATGCCAAACCACCATACGAGGTAGCAATATGTGTCATTCCTGCATCATATAAGCGTGCGATTTGGAGAACAAACTGCTTATTCTTCGCGAATATTCGTCTGATTGTATCTGAAGATGCGAGAAGGAAGGAGAATATGCACTGTGCAGCTTTCCTCGCTGCATAGAGACCTTGAACGTGCTGCGACGTAAGCAAAGCTGTAAACGCTGGAATCAAGTCCGATTCGATTGTGGTGCTGAGTGTCGGTGTGTTTTCAAGTGCACGAGAGAAGACGTTTCTCAGTTGAGGAAGAGTCGATCTGGAAGACGCATATACAACGGAAAGATCAAGTAAGATCTGGATGTCCAACTGAGCTCCCTCCTCTTTTGTTTCCGCCAACTTCTCCGCAAGTGCCAAGGTGCGAGATCGAATGGCCTGAGAGTCTTTTGAAGAAATGCTAGGTGCTTGTTCAGACCATATGAGGGCCAAAAGTGTTTGATGGGCATTATCTTTTGCGTACGTCGCAAGGAACCTGCGAGCAGCATATGTGTCACGTTTCGACGGCGGAAGCACAAGGGTTGCATGAAGAGCTGCAGCTATACTTTGATTAAGGTCGGCGAGTTGGGATGCGGGAAGTGCTTTGCGCGTCCCAGTCGGCGGATAAGGTGGAAGACGAAGGATAGTGTCAGAAGACATAAATTCACGGCAAATCAAAAAGACGATTCTACATGTTTAGACGTTTAGTCACTAGCTCCTTTTAGATTTCTAAATGTATTTATTGGTGATCATATAATTCACGTATACTCTATCGTATCGTAATACTGTACGTCACTTTGCCGGAGTGGTTAACGGGATCGCCTGCTATTTTCGTAGCTTATCAGCGGTTGGGCTTTGCCCGCGAGTGTTCGAATCGCTCAGGTGACGTTATTTTTTCCAGGTTTTATTTCTTGAATTTGCGAGTAAAATAGCAAATGACTTGATAGTTATATTAACAAGTATGTTCCAGATGTAAGTATTAACATCGACTAGTAAGCATCTCATATTATGGCCCTGTAGCATATGCATACAGTTCCAGTGTTCCACTGTCCGAAAAGTACACTCAAGCAATCAACTTTCAAAGGCTAACTCCATCCATCTTTAGTTCGAGAGTAAGATTATACCTTCTCGCAAATCACCATTCCAGTTTAATCTTATCTAAGTTATCCTCCCTCCTCAAATGCAACAAAAATCTGGCTTCCTCCAAACGCAAACCCGCTTACTCCATCCACTTTCTTCAAAAGCTGATCTTCAACGGACAATTTAATTCTAACACTACCTACTTGAGTGCGCAGGTGGTACCGCGCAGAAGTGTTTTGTCAATCCATCCGAGATGCTTAAAAAGGAGATTAAGGATTCGAAGTTGTTTCAAGTTTGGTAAACCGTAAGAGATATAAGTATTATGTTCTCAAATAAAGAAATAGGGCCGGCTAGTGGCATAGCCCACTACCTTACAATGGTGGATGGTGATATAGTTGGAGTAGAAGGAAGGAACACGAGATACATTACAAATTTTATAGGACATGTATGATAAGCAGTAATGATCTACATACCGGTAGAATATCGTAAGAAGGAAAGTGAATGACGATGATGAACATTATCAGAGTTATGCTCTTCAGCAATATCAAAAGGAAACTGAAAATGTAACGGAAGCTGATGTATACGACAGTATACTTATTGTGTACTCAGTATGCTCAGAAACATCACCGGCACGTCATGCACATGGAAAAGGGCTTCATTTTGGGTGACTCAACATCTCGTTACGACAGATCTATGTAGAAAGAAAGATGCAGTGTATTATAGATGGTGGGCTGGAGTAGGTCTGAGTACGTACAGCAGATGGAATCAAAAGTGAGGAAAGTAGTGACAAAACCGTGACATTCCAAAAACGTACAACAACAGCCAATCACGAAGCGGAAAAAAGGGAATTTTTGATAACATGCCAGCTGAACTATGAAAAGAATAAACGGAAGATAAAGTTGACGATAATAAACAAAAGACAGAAATATGCACAAACAACACAGAAACGTCCATGACAACCACTTATTTAACAGCAACAAACGGACTCAAACGTGGTGAAAACCACAAAACTATGTAATTTGACAATAATAAGCAAGACAGAGAAATATGCACAACTGAAATAACTGAGAACATAACAAAATCTGAGGTGTACAAGAACATGAACTGCGCTCAGTAGCCTCAGAAACATCACTGGCTGGAAAAGGAATTCACTTTGAGGTTGACAAATGCAGTATAGTATTACAAACAATGGGCTGGAATGGGTGTGAGTAGGTGACATTTCGTGACATTCCGAAAACATATGAACCGGAAAAAATGTGGAATCTAAAATTTCCCTCTAAGGGAAACCACCGTCCCCTAAAACCCAACTACCTTAAAAGGTAGTGGGAATAATTTGTCTTGTGAGCTGTATAATATCCCATTAAGACAAGACTGCTTGACATAACCTATTGTTGCAGGGTATACGGCATTGAGGTAGCTCTAGATGACCCGATGACTTAATATATCTGCGTGACAAGGGGAGCAACTGAGTTGTTATTGAGTCTACGAGAGTAGAGTAGAGAACCGCGGTCATGCTGGAACTTCAAATGTTTGAATTTGAAACTAAGTACTTACTGTGCTTATCATTTTTCTGAACTAGCTCCAAGTTCATCATTCATCTCTCATCTCTGCGTTTTTAAAAAGAGTGTGTTAATTAACATCGCTGCATTCTCCACTAGTAAAAGAAGTAGTCTCCAAAAATTGACCTGAACTTTGAAGGTTGTGTGATAGACAGTGGCCTAACCTAATCTAATCCTTTACAATCCGAGTAATTATGTGCATTGTACTTACTTTCATCAATCCTCAGCAGGTTTAATACATGCCTTTTAACGTGAGATAATCAGCAGACCAGTGGTTAAATTTGGAATATGTGTCATCACTAAATTCGGGCAAACCTCCCGTGAGAATATAATGCAATGTGAGTTGATGTGCGTGGTATGAGCTGATACAATCTTACGTCGGAGCACAATGCTGCACATGGTAATTCATCGCCACCTCAACTAGCTATTTCTTATGGCTATTCATGATTCTAAATGCTGCTCATGGGAAATCATGAGTGCGGCATATTATTGCATTTGTAGCATGAGACTGTGGTGAGGTTTCTATAGAATCATAAGTTCATTAACACATTTCGATGCAATCATGACTTTCATGTGTGATAATATTGCACATATTCTTCTTTCCCAAGCAGATGCAGAAAGTATATATATAATGAAATTAGAAAGTCAAATTAAAAATCAGAACAAAATATATATTCATCTATGTACAATGTACACGGCACTCTGTACTATGGGTCTAAACAACAAAGCTTACCATTCTGTCCTTCGCTTTTCCGGCTGAGATTCTTTCTATGGCAATCAACCCTGTTATGCCGCATGTGCTGATGATCCAGGGATACCAAAGGAGTCACTAATATATGAGACTATTAAACGATGAATGTCAGAAAGTTATGGTGATACAGCGACACCCTTACCTAGACGAATTCTTGCATCGCTACAGGTGCTACTTAGCCATTAGGAAAATATACAATAACGGCATCAAATGTAATGGACATACTCATGCCTCTACGCACAAAATGACTTATCGCCAGAGCTGATACATGTACATGTAAACAGTAGCAAGTATCTATTAGATACGTTATACACTCAATTGAAATGAACATATGAAGGAAATGTATAAACTTACTTGTGTGCGAATAAGAAATGTGCAATGGAGTAAAAGTTGGTGATACATCAAAGAGAGGGCTGACAAGTATGAAGTTAAACGCAGGACGAAAGATAGCGAAAGATCCGGTATAATGGGCTTACATATATCTTACTCTACATCGCCACATGGGGTATTCAAAATTCATTTTTAGCGAGAGCGGGAGCTGGCGCGACGGATCCTGACTCCTGATGTGTACCAATTCTATTGCAGAATCGACCACACATATTTCTGGACCACAAAAAGTCCAGCCCTACATGTATGTCCGTCATCGAAATGCCTAGGCACAATTCCGTGAGTATGGGGTAAGACAGTCGGCAGGCCTGAGTGACTGACTTTGCATTTGCCAAGCATTCCGGAAGTTTAGGTACTCTATCGCCCATGATCCGCTAGAATCCAGATTGGATCAATCACATGGTTGTAGTACTAAAACATCACGACCACCATTCCGCACTCTAAAGCCATTAAGAACGGTGTCAGCACACGGACTTCTAATTCCGAGACTTGACGGTGTCTCAATGCTATCTTCGGAAACGTTTAGCTGGAAGGCTCTGTGACACCTTACAAGTTGTGTAACAGTCATGGGGTAGTACCTGTAAGTCGGACGAGGATACATGCCACGTTTGGCGGGAGAGAACACTCTCAACAACGAGAAGGAAGTTGGGCACCTTTGATGAGAAATTGTAATAGTTTCTCATAATGTTATAATCATAGACGAGTTGGTCCGAGTTAAAAATGAACAAGGAGAGTGCTGCATTGCTTCGAAGAGGCGAAAGTTGACACATACAAAATGCTGCTTATGAGATACTATAATAAAAGACTTGTGAGGCTTATGTGAGTCAAACATAATATGTTGATAAGAGCATACCCGCTTATCAACAGTATCTGAGCTCATGAAATGTATATGTCCACTTGTACATATGATACAATATCTTAGTGAGATCAGGGGTGTTGTATACTATGATATCAACATCACAACCAGCGCATAACCGCTCATAACCCCCGTGAGACATGTGCGGCTATTTGAGACTTTCAGCGATTTAGTGATGGTTAGTATTGCTGACACAGCGTTGCAGTACAGTGTGGGTGTTATGTTTCTTTTCTCCAGATTCAATTTCGGTGGCATAAATAAATTTTCCTTACTTTTCCTATCATAGCTGTGTAGTATATAAGCAAAATAAATAAGTACATGGGTTATAATTACATACATTAGAAATCTCATTCACATCCCAGGATAAGTGGCCTAAATTCCATCAGCAAATCTGCAGGCGCATTCTCACGACATTATGTGTCTTTTAAAGACCAAGATGCTGGGAATGTCACAAAAGTGTTCAACTTCGCCGTATCATTTAACTCTAGGTCATTTGCGTTTAATGTAGTAGTTATCTTTAAATGTCAATTTAGTCTTTTGAATGTTACCCAAATGCATTCCTTTTCCGACATGAAAGACACATGAAAGACACCTTGAAGCTCACTTAATTTGGTAGTAAATCGAAAATTTTCATATATTTCAATTCTATTCAAATACTATGTATAACTACTTTTATACATAATTCATAATTATGTACTACAGAATAATATAGCACTAAAATATTGGAACTGTTAGTAATGCAAAAAAGCGAGCCAAGTAATAGATTGCCTACACTCCTGAACAAATGTACTCCCTCCCAGTACCCTCCACTGTAGCCTCTATACCGCAAAATTGTACATCTGGAACAACAAATTGCATTGATAATGTTCAGAAATGTTAGAAGATGCGTTGGCATTCAGAAATAGTGAAATATAAGCTTAGTACTCACCCAAAACCCAGCTGCGCATCTGCTACTGCACACCAAAACATCGCCCTATTGACATCCTACAGTCACTGAGCGCCTCCTAAGGAGTGTTCACATAACCTGCTGAGCTTTGCTAACTTGATGAAAAGAGGATTAGCGCAGAGCTTGATGGTATAAGCCAACTCACTTCTATCCTGATAGATAATAGTGTTGGGGCAGTAATGGGGCAGGAGGGCTGAACACTGAGAAGGGGCGGTGGGAGGGAGGACGATGCATGAACGGCGACAGGTTCTTCAATTGAATTTGCTGATCGGCGGAAAGGCTCGAGACTCGGATCCTAAACTTAACATTTAGTGAAATTGCCTGGGCCAGTAGAATCTAGCACGGTTGAGGCTTAACTAGATGCCGGCCTATCTGAGGCTCGGTAAACAGGGTCGGGATGCTCGGCATCTATCAGTGATCAACTTGAAACGTTTAACACCAGTTAACGCCCCTGTTCTGGTTTAACGATTTGGCTTGCATCCCCCCATCCTTCAACTTCTCGTTCTCTCTGTTACTATACAAGTTACTTTGAGCCTTAATAATACTTATGCCATATGAGTTGTAGATTGTGCAAATTGTATACATGTACCATAGCATACCCAGAGCGGATATGTACTACACATTGATATAGTTAGTAAATGTTAGAATGCAATGAAAGACGGGACGCAAACGGAATACCGACCGAATGCAAATCCATGTTTTGAAGAGGCGAACAACGGAGAGAAAGTCAATGTTGATGACGGAAGAGAAAGATAACTCATAATGCCAACGCAAATGTCACCTAACGTCACTTTGAAAGACAATGTGCCGAAAGTTCTCACGAATGCGCATGCAGATTTGCTGATGTCTATTGAAAAGAAAAAGATGACCAGTAATGGAAGCTACTGAAGTCCGAGGACATTCATGCTGCTTCTTCACCATGTATCAATTTTATGAATTGGTACAATCTTCAAATGCTATGCGGACATTGTTGTACATAATTTTCGCACCTTACTCACATGGATTATTGGCTCTTCACGACATATACATCCTCGCTAATATGTCGTTATCAATTAAGTCAAATTATCCCACTGGTAGTATTACTTAGTCATAGACTCATAGTACTCTTACTTGTTTTTCAAGTTATCGAGATACTACCATTTGATCACATTTTCTTTTCAATAAAATAATTAACGTATTAACTTTTCACTCTAACAAGTCACATAGGGCGGTACTGTTCGAAGTTGTACTTACATGTAGCTTGTTACAATCAAGAAGGTTATTTTTCTGTGGTGTGTCTTGCCAGATCTTCCGAGTCCGAAGTTAAATTACAATAAGCCATTAGTGAACAAAGCCTCGAAGCTGGTCAAGTCCAGGTCAAGTCATCAGTCGCTCCACAAAGCGAACGGCTAGATAAGACTTGAAACATCGGCTCCCATTCAGAACCGAAGATTTCTTTTTCTTTTCATTTTATGCTCGGGATATTACTGCATTACTTATATTCCCGCTGAATAACTGTGCATTCTTCCATGATAAACTTGGACCATGGCAAGTAGAAAATGTCTTAGATAGGTCTGAATTCTGGAGTCACTGTGCCAAAGTAATGACATACTACTACATGTAAAGTTTAAAACTAGAATGAGACCTTAGAAACTGTTTCATAGAATACCTTTCCTTGAATATAAGAAATCTCAAGCTCAAGTGTGGAGGGCTGGCGAGATCCATTACTTCCTGCAAGAGTTCCAGCACCCCATGGAGAACCTGAAAAACGATAATATAAACTTCAATAAATTAATGCATCTCATTGACAGAGATATAGCATACCACCGTGAACTTCACTGATGTTACTCAGTTGAGAGAAAGTGTGCTTATAGCCCAGGGGAACGTAGATAATGCCATGATGAGTGAAGGTCGAAAGGGTATTCAAAACAGTGGTTTCCTGTCCGCCGCCGAGACCCGCAGTGGACACAAATACACTGGCGTATTTTCCATGGAGCTTACCTCCAGCCCAAAGTTGGCCAGTTGCATCCCAAAAGGCTTTCCACTGAGCGGGCATGGTGCCATAACGTGTAGGGATACCAAAAATGAAGGCATCATATTCAGTGAGGGTGTGTACACTGGCTATTTCCACCTCGGGTTTAGGAGGGGCATGCATCTTGCTGAGGACATCTTCCGGAAGCGTTTCTGGTACTCTGATAAGTGATTTATATATTTTATCATTAGATGGGTTGCATGGTAGTAGGTACATATGGCATGTTTAATGACATACTGATAAATATCGGCCTTTCCGCCTATGCTCTCAACCCCAGCCTTAACAGATTCTGCCACTGTATAATATCAACATCAGCATGCAACGAATGATGCGATGGAATGTCCATATTGAAGCTTACGCTTATAAATGTGACCATACATTGAGTAAATAATAATCGCAACTTTTGGAGTTGACATTTCAACGATGGTCTAGAAAGGTGGACAATAAAGCGAAAATCTGTAGCCGGGGAAACTTGGAAAATATTCTCCTATAGTGACGCCTCTTATGTATTGGATGAGCACATATGAGGTAGATCGATAGACAAGATATAGCAATGATAAATCACAAGTTGATGTACATACAGGCTGATACATCACGCGTGCTGACAGAAACAGACCCCTTCAAATGCATATACTTACAAACAAATACTGCACGCTAACTTCAACTTCGGGGGGCCTCAACTTAATTGGTTACTACTGGATAATTTCGACCAAGTGTTCGGACCCTTTCAGGTGTGACGGTCCAAACCTCTGTTCGCAGCCCTATAGAATGTGTGACACCTGAAGTGAACTGTTCGCAGCTTAAGCCATTGGGTGAGCAAAATTTAAGCTGGAATAGATTTGAATGGCTTTCAAGTGTAATTATTATACTCATTACACACTTCAGGAGGTATATATTGGTGTCAATACTGTTTTAAATATTACTACTTATTTTATTTTATTTTTAACGATTTTTCACAATTTTTTATTTTCCTTGTACCTGTGTTCATGAGTCTTTGTGACGCGTGACCAACAGCTAAATCTGTTCTGTTCATGGCCCTGTGTGACGCGTGACCGAACAGTTGGTCGAAATTATCCAGTAACAGTAAGTATACTTACTAACTTCGCCGTTTCCACTCTCTTCCGTCTCCTTTTGTGGCCGTGTTTAACTTTTCCTGATAGCCTGGCGGGTACAACGTGGCATCATAGTAACTGTCTTTCGATTAGCAGTCCATTTTTTCAAAGTTGATGGGTGCTCGAACGTGAATTTGAACAGTGTCAATAAGTCGAAGTTAGTAATGTTTACCCTCCAGGCTCCTTCAAGTAAGTATACGATGTACTTAGTGTAGGTTCCATCATGAAGCAGAAGAATCTACCATCTAGTACTACATAAGTACTTAATTGCTTCCAACTTCAAGACACCACTCGGAATTATCGCGATGCTAGCAATTGGCTAGCAAATGTTCTAATTTAGACACTAGCGCTCAAAAAGGCTTATTATTATTATTATTATATAGTACCAGGATGCCACTTCAGCTGAATGAAACCTTGGAAACGGTCTCATAGAATGTTTTGCCTTGAATGTGTGCAATATCATGCTCAAGAGCGGAGGGTACGCGAGAATTATTACCATCAGAGAGGGTTCCAGCTCCCCACGGGGACCCTAAATTAATTAATTTCACTATTGAATGTCATCTACCACTTAATAATATAAGTAAGAACGTACCACCGCGAACCTCAGTAATGTTGTTCAGCTGTGAAAATGCGTGCTTGTAACCTAAGGGAACGAATATAATCCCATGGTGCGTGAAAGTAGACATGGTATTTAAAACAGTTTCTTCTTGTCCACCGCCAAGGGTGCTGGTGGATACAAACACACTGGCGTACTTGCCATGGAGTCGACCTTCAGCCCAAAGTTTTCCAGTCGCATCCCAAAAGGCTTTCCATTGAGCAGGCATGGAGCCATAGCGGGTGGGAATTCCGAAAACGAAAGCGTCATATTCAGTGAGAGTTGTTATACTGGCAACTTGGATGTCAGGCTTGGGCGGAGCGTGAACCTTGGTGAGAATATCCTGTGAGAGTGTTTCTGGGACTCTAAAAAAATTATAGCAGGTTATGTATAAACGTTTCAAATTACAGGTATTAATGACGAACTGAAGGATATCTGCCTTTCCTCCAGCGCTCTCTATTCCAGATTTTACGGATTCAGCTACTGCAAAACATCAACATGAGACACTGGATATCAACTTGATTGCTAAAATTTGACACATACACTGAAAGATGTGGCCGTACATTGAGTATATAATAATGGCCACTCTTGGGGGCGGCATTTTGAAGGAACAAGAGAAGACAGTTGAATACAATAGTGAAAGGTTATGATACTAAAGGTCTGATATAATAACAGAATGGTTGTCGCTCTTTTATATCACAACGGCATAGCACCTAAACTGGGAGACTCGTACGAGCTTCTTCCAGTGGTTTCATGTTTTTGAAGCGGTGATGACACTTACTGCATATTATTATCAGCCAAGACCAAGATAAATAGTTGAGATTGAGATTGAGAAATCACTTACTGAGTGATCAGATGCATATGCAATTTTTGAGTACATTTCATCCGCGAAGTACGGCCGACGAGCATAGGTAAATCAATGTTTAAAGTAGTACTGTGGCAGACTCGCGGAGGTGTCCACATGTCTACATGTCAATATTCAACTTCAACAAGGTATGATCTGCGGTGAGCACGGGTATGCTATCCGTTACGGATACGTATAGCCGCAAAAGCAGCAGTTTCTATAGGAAGTAAAAGTAGAAAAGCAAATGCAATCATTAGGTATGTGTAAGCAGCTGATGAATTGTAACTTTATCATGCTCTTGTCCAATTCAATTCGTCATATGGGCTGGGCTGTTCTCCATCGTGTGACCGGTTTCACAATAACTTCTCCTTAGAGAAGCTAGCCTAGATAGATAGCTATGTCAATATCAGCACTGGAACCAAGCGTGGACGTTGACAACCGCACTTGAACAAGTCGCTGGTACATATACAGTGTGCCAATATATTACATAAGTACTTGTCGACTCAATGTTGACCTGGACATGAGAATATTTTTCATCCTGACAAGTTTGCGCAAATTCCAAGTCCTAATACATACTAAGAACTTTATATAAGTACCGTAACTCAGCAATCCAATCCCACATGGTATGTAGCTGCCTGCACCTAAGTTCCTGCACTGTTGTTTCTACCAAATATCTCGGAAAGAGCACTTGTAAGCTAAAGTAACATTTGGTTTTTGAATCATGTCTAAGCATGATTCCTAGCCATCTCCATCCGTCCTCTGGTATTACTTAGAAATCACCAGGCGTACGTAGCCTTCCGAGTTGACTCAAAATTATAATACATACACAAGTATGTTTAAGAACATACCACACCAACTAATGCCGGGGTTGGAACCTCACTCGGGCATTCACTGGTGTGATAGTGACGCCAGGCTTCCACTTCAGCATTTCTTGCTTTTGTTGTTCGAATGGCTTCCCATTCATATCTACAGGAAGCAGGACCTTATATCTGCGAATAAGACTCGCCAAGACACATATGCCTTCTGTAAGCGCGAATCGCTGGCCGATACACGTCCTATGTCCTGCAGAGAATGCAATGACTAAAACAGTAATTTACTAATACCATAGCACCATTTAAACTGAGGTACGTACAAGCATCTCTCGGCCATTTGTAGGTATCGGTATCAATAAAACGACTTGGTTTAAATTCTTCAACGTCATCTCCCCAATGAATCGCTATCAGATGTATTTATTTTAGAAAGAACTCTTTCTTCTTATATTGTACTCACGATTCTTATGCAACCCAAAGGTATCCAAAATGACGATACTTCCAGCTTTTATTGGAACAGTTATTTCTTTTACTGATCCAATTTTACCTTCAGAAGTAGTAGAGAACCGTTTAGCTTTCAGCCTTGTATCTGAAAGTGTATGCCTTGCCATACGAGCGACCGGGGGATATAAACGCACTGCTTCGTGGAATACGGCAGACGTGTACTCCTGTAAATTTTTGATACACATTAAGTTAAGCTTACGAGAATGAAAACTCCTCACCAGCCGTGACATCGACTCTTTATACGACTAATGACATAATCCATAATTATATGTACAATTTAATGTTATCAAGTTAGAACTTACGGTGTGGCTATTTGGTGTAGGAGCTCCGTTTGGCCAAAGCCGTAGTGCTTCTTCGAATACTTTCTCCTGAATGTCAGGGTATAATGCAAGGAGTATTATAACAAAACAGAGCGTGTGCGCAGTCGTTTCTAAGGTCGCTTAGAATGCAATATTATTAATGAGTTACGCTGAGCTTACCGTGACCAGCAAGTAAAAATACCTAATTGAAGGAACCGAGATTTTTTAAAGTTTGTCGCAGTAATACAAACGATGAAATACCCACGAATATGTCCGACAACAGTTCGTCATCAGTCAGTCTTCTTCCATTAACATCACCCTCTTGCGTCATATTAGCTTCGACAAGATTACGAAGTAGAGCAGCATCCATAGGTTTTACTCTACCCCCCGCGACCCAATCACGAGCAAGTCCGACAAGGTCCAACATATGATACTTCAACACTTCAAATGATTCCTTGGTCTCTTTCAAAAAAGAAGTCACAATAGGGATATGAATTCGCTCCGACAAAGCATATATCCAAACCGGTGTCAGAGCCTTCGGGATTAAACTCATAATAGCGGACGCGAGTGCAGGGCGGAAAGCAACTTTATGCCCCGGCGGAGGCTCAGTTTTTCTGTCTTCGGACCAAGAGACACATCGTCCAAACCCAGCAGAAGATATCACGAGAAGAGTCACTTGTGCAAAGTCATGGAGAAGATCTACCGAGATTTCCGCTGTGTTCTTGGTGGATCTATCCAGTTCGTTAAACCATTCACTGGCGACGCGTATCGTTTCTTTCCACACGAAAGCGTTGTTTGCCTGTGCCGACACTTATAAATTAGAACACAAAAATATGCCGCTGTCGGTCGGCTTACTTCGTTGAAGGCAGTTTTTGCCACTGTGCGATGCCGTTTCCATTCTACACCTTCAGTGCCAACCAAGTTCTGTCCGTAGATATTAATTGTCTCGTACTGGCGTGTTTAACAATTAACTTGCAGTTAAAGAGGTAATCGGTTCACCTACAGCTTCGACATCCTTTACGAAAACAGCGCGGTCTGTGCTGACAGTTTTGATAGAATCCGCATCGCTTAGCCAGAACGTGGGTATCTCCCCAGAGAAGGTGATGGATGACAGAATAGTGGTTCCATGTTTGCGGTAGACTTCACAAGCCTGCATCAGAAAGCACTTTGAGCCCAGCTTTAGTGTACATACAAGAAAAGTCCGCAAAATAGTATCCAATTTGCCCTTTGAAGGGGAATATGGGCCCAAGAGCCAAGGCTGCAGTTCGAAAAGGATGCAACCAAGTTATGGCTTGTCCTGGGGTATCTCTTTGTTTTGAGGGGTGAATATGCGTTGAGCTCCACGAACACAAGTGGCGCACCCTAGAAGCTTCCTGGCATATCTCACAGCAACTACTTTCTGCGCAATAGTTTTTATCAGCCATAGCGATAGGACTGAGGCCCCAAGTTGCAGGACATTGAGAGGTGGCATATATTCTGAATGCCGAGAATAGGGACAAGTCTACCTCTGGCCGGCGGGAAGAAGTGGAGGGGGTATAGGGTGATGTTGCTGGTTGTTGGTTGACCTTGAAGCTTGACGAATGGGGGAAATGGCAGCGGTACTTGTTGATCCAGTGCTCATATGTACTACCCACAAGGGAGCTTCTTTTTCTCACAGTCATTGAATAAGCGTCGGGACAAACCCAAGTACATGCTCGGTCGGAGTCGGCTGGCGGTGGAATAAGCTCTGAGAAGTTTGCACAGTGCGATTCATTATAATGGAGAGCATTAATCAAGGATGCGGTCGGTAGAAAACCACCAAATGGCAAAGCTCTTAGCTTACGTCCCAGATCTATTTATAAGTATTTGTTTGGCACTGGCCTCCAAATACCACATGGCTGCTCAGTTCAGTAAACACTTAAGTTTGACTTGAGTAGTACTTATTTTCAACTTTTTTGTTTTCTTCTCCTTACATCTCCTACAAGAATGTCTTCCGCAGAAAACGATGCAAACGCGTACGAACTTCTGGGCATAAATGATCAAGCTACAGAGCAGGAAATTCGAACAGCTTATCGTCAACGCTCACTCAAAGTTCATCCTGACAGGGTAGGTGAATAATTCTTTCCGACGTAACCAGAACTGAATCGTTCTGACAGTAGTACCATTTAGAATCCAAACAACCCCGATGCAGGCAGGTCTTCGTATCTCCATCTTGAGTGTAGTTCTTACCGCCTTTTTAGCACGGAAATTCCACGAACTGAACCAAGCCTACGAGCTACTGCTCGACCCGTTGCGAAGGCTCGCCCTCGATGCCACTTTACGCGTAAAGCAGGCACGGGCTAAGAAGTATCAAGCTTACGATTCCAAGCGGAAGGCCATGATTGACGAGCTCGAGGAGAGGGAGCGGGAGTTCAAGAAAAGGAAGATGAACCAGCAAAAGGAAGAGGCGGCGCGGTTTCAGGAAACGGAACGGATCAAGGAAGAGGGTAGGAGGTTAAGAGAGGATAAAGAGAAGCAGGCAAGGAAGATGGAAGAAGAGCGTTTGCGTGCTATGCGATCGCCTGCACCGGTAGACGATGAAGTACCCCCTGCACTAGGTACATCTCCATCCTATCGTTCATGAACCCCTACTAATTCGTCGTACAGATCCACTAGATACAACAGTTCGGCTCAAATACTCACTGAATCTCCACCCAGATCTCACAACGGCAGAATCAATAGCAAAACTTCTCAAACCTTTTGGTTATACCGATACCGAGACCATCGTTCTCTCCCTTAAATCAAAGAAAAAGTCTGATAAACCCCCGAAACATGGTACTGCACTAGTTCCCTTTAAACAGATTGGAGATGCCTTCGCTGCCGTCTGTGCCAGTGGACGACAAGATCAAGGGCTACATGGCATCGAGATATCCTGGGTCAGAAATAATGAGCCTCAGATTATCGGCTGGCTAAAGAAGATGGGAAAGCTCGGTTCTATACCGCCTACATCATCAAGTTCTTCGGGAAAACAACAGGATACTAAAAACGTGAAAGCAGAACTACCTCAATTGCAAACGATCGGCGACACACCCTTTTCATCTTTTCCTTCAACCTTTGTACGTCTGTCTTTCACGTTTCTTGTTACACCATGCTAACATATTGTTAAAGCTCGACGCCACTATCCCACCGAAGGAGTCTACACCGGTGGTTACTCCTGGCCTTGACTACGAGACGCTGACCTTGATGCGGATGAGACAGGTAGAGAAAGAGCGGCTAGAAAGAGAAATTCTCGAACAGGAAGCAAACGAAAGTTAAATACAATATATATACACTGAATGAGACCATATGATGTGATAAACATTCCCAATTAATACTGTAAGGTTATGGAACTGGAGACGGAACTGTTGATCTTTTTATTTCCCTTTTGCAGCTTTAATCACGGCATAACTCTGTTCACTTGATTTTGTTTGTTTTATCATTCTTTCCTGATTTTCTGACTTCAAAAAACATCCCAGCACGGGAAATATGCAAATTAAGTTGGTGTGCTCCCAGCCCGACTTTTTATAATTTACAGGGCCAGAATATTGCATAGATTGTACAATGATGCTACAAAAATAAATGTTACGCATTAATAGATTCTCTATTCTTTTTCATTGTGTTCTACCAAGAAAGCCCGTGCTTGAATATCATACAAATTCGCATATTCTCCGTTAAGCTGTATCAGTTCACGGTGAGTCCCGATGAAGTTCCACAACGGAACCATCTTTCATGTAACTAAAGTTCTTGGTTAGAACGATGGCAGAAGAACTAAATGGATGTATGAATGGTCACATTATCTTGTCAGCATATCGCGTCAAATGTCCAAATCTATGAGTAACAAAAACCATTGTCATTCCATTACGTATCTTAATGAACTGTTCAAAAAGGCGAAGTTCACAGAACCAGAGTTGAACCTCATGAATGTACGAGCTCTAGAATGCAGCGTCATTAATCGTTGAACAAAATATTCTTAAGCAATAACGTACGCCACAAGACGCTGCTTCTCTCCCCCTGAGATCTCAAGCTTCTTTTGCACAGTGTCAAGTTTTTTTTGTAGAGCATGATCTTGTTCATGGCCAATATCGTGTACAAAAAGATCCAATAATGGCTCCAACACGGTATCCATCCCGTCACTAAGTTTTGAGTGAATTCTGATGCGCCGCCCTGTTTTGCAGCTTGAACAATCATTTCTATATCGCCGGCATGCTCAGCGTATCCTAAGCCAGTGTTCTCTCCCGGGGAAACCGGATAAATGTGGTTATCCTAACTGAGGATGGCGGTAGCTCTATGAAGGTTCGCTACCTTATATGAGCTGGCCAGCTCCCCGTCGATGAGAACAGTTCCAGCTGTGGGGTCATATAAGCGGGAAAGAATGCGAATCAGAGTCGACTTCCCACTTCCATTTACTCCTACTATAACCACCAGCTCTCCAGCTTAATTTCAAGGTTTATTTTATTGAGCGAATTGGAGATCTTATTGTTCCCTGGGTATTGGAATGAGACATCTCTTTCCGTAAAAATATATTATTATATTATTATTGGTACATGAAATTTTTTGTCTTTACGTACCTGAGGCTGAACGACATTCTCTTCTTGGATGTTTCAGGTTGGGGATAATAAAGTGACCCATCCACCATTTTTCTGCGAATATCTGACGCTGCGTAGATATTCTGAATAGTGTTCATATTTTTGCGAAACATCTGCTCGTTTCTAAATACTAACTCTAACGAGTTCCGAATGACTGCTGCAAAATAGCGATCGTTGAGAGCGAGAATGCAGAGGGATTTCTTGCAGCGTTAATTGCACAGTAAACCTGCAGCATATAAGTGTTAGTAACACCCGTCCCGTACCGTCGAGAGCTCAAAAAAAATTCATACGGTATGGTTTTGATAATACGGCCGTAACACGTTATGGTACGGTTGGCAGCCCTAGTACTACTTACTTGGGTTAAGTAATAGGTATTGACATGCATTTAAATTTAAATTTATTATGTTTACTTAGGAGAAAAACAAACGACAATCATAATGTTGATGAGAAGGACTTGAACTTCTGAAGAAAGCCAAGGTGCATTTGGAAATTGCAAGAAGTGAATCTTCAATCAATCCTTTCAAACATTGCATAGTACATAAGTACTACTATGTACTACTTTAAGCTGTAGCGCAAATACCTCCATTTGTCTCCGATTTAATAAACGCACTCGCTTGAATCTCATACAGCTTTGCATACTCTCCTTTACATTCCATTAATTCTGCATGGGTCCCACTTTCGGCGATAGTTCCGTCTTTCATACATCTGTCTTTAGTTAGTAAAATATTGTCGCCTCGGACTCCTCTACTGCACGTACATTATCTTATCAGCATAGCGAGTCAGATGACCGAACCTGTGAGTGACAAAAATCATGGTCTTCCCTTCTCTAGCTTCCACAAGATTTTGAAATAATTGAAGTTCCCCTTCGGCATCAAGGGCAGAACTAGGTTCATCAACGGCAACAAACTTGACATTGCCAGATGAAAACCGCATAAAAGTACGGGAACTGTTAATCAGAAGATTAAAAGCTACATCGTTTTTAAAGAACTATAGGTAACTCACGCTACTACCCGTTGTTTCTCTCCTCCCGAAATTTCACTTTTCTTGTATAATTTTTCCAGCTCGTCATGTAATGGATGGCCATGATTCCCATAAACATTTATGGAGAATATGTCCACCATTGGGTCAAGGGTTGTGGAAAATCCATCATTATAATTTGAAATAAAAGCCAATGCTCCACCTTTTTTAGCTGATTCAGTAATCATTTCGTTACTGTGTGCGTGTTCAGGATATCCCACGCCAATATTTTCACTGAGCGATAAGGGAAATACGTGGTTGTCCTGACTAAGTATGGCGGTTGCATCGTGTAAATCAGCCATTTTATAAGAATTTGCGGAGTTCCCATCAATGAGAAGAGAACCGGAATTTGGATCATATAATCGTGCTAATAATTTTATCAAAGTCGTTTTTCCACTGCCATTTGATCCCACGATGACAACGAGCTGTCCTGCGTTTATACTTGTGGATATATTATTTAGTGCATTTGATGTTTTCGTACTACCAGGATATTGGAAGGTCACATTTCTAAAAAATAAATAAGTATGTAATGAGTCAAACACCTGAAACCTGAAAAATGAATTAAACTTTTATTTACCTTAACTCAAAAGACATTCCTTTGTCCGAAGATTTTTCGTGGGGATATAGTGCTTTGCCATCCTTAATTTTGTTTTCAACTTCAGGTGGGGTGTATATTTGTCGTAGAGTGTTAAGGTTTCTCCTAAACGACTCGTGTTCTCTAAAGAGCACCTCGAGTGACTGTCTGAGCCCCGAGGATGACTGCTCCAGGATAGCTATAGATGAAAGAGATAACATAGTAGGATTCAATATGGCATTTAGTGCACAGTATACCTGTTGAATTTCAACTGCATATTACATATGGATTAAACAGAGATACATACCGTTGGAAGATCTCCAGATAATTGCTTTATTATATCGAACCAGGGAGAAGAAAAACGTTCATATGCATAATATGGGTGATCTGTCGATGATACATCGATTTTTTTGTATGCTTTCTTATATTCTAGTATGTATGTAAATCAAATGAAGATAAAAAAAATTCGAAGCCACACCCACCGTTCAAAATATAATTTGCAAGATTCCCAGTGTGAACGTCTTGCTTGTAGCTATCGTCCGTTGCAAGGTTGTGCATGGCTTTCATTCTATTAAAATTTGGATCGCTTACATATCCGATGCAAACTTCCAATAAACATGTAGTTGGCGATAAGTAATTACAAATATCTGAGAAATCATACTTACCTTTGTTCCAGATTGAACGTTGACAAAAAGTAGTTATCAGAGGTTTTGCAATGCAAAACACAACGAAGATAGGGCCGCCAAAGGAACGTGATAGATGTCCAATAAGGGCCAATTGACTCGCAAATGCGATGAATTCAGTGAAAAAAGACGAAATGTCGCGAAATGCGTGCCAAGCATCTTCAGCCGTTGTTTGCATAGTATTTATTGCGCCTTTTATGTTATGAAACAATTCTAAACAGAGGTACAATCTTGAGAAATAAACCTGATCATACCTTTGTGTGTCACTAGATCTACTTGCAATTTTGCTTCAAGCCAGGGTGAAGATACAATCATACACATTTATTGTTTCTCAGAAATTCAAGTTATCTTACCTTGCATCAAGATAATCTCTAGGTGATAAGTAACTCGCCCTTTTATGACAGAATTTAAACTTGTGCTAGACAGCTTTTCAGTGATATTTCGCTTTAAAGACCTCTATGATCACTGACCTCCACCATTTGACAATAGCTGCCAGAGCTACAAATGCCAGTCGGCGTGTAAGCGCTGAGAGAATTTCCCGGGAATGTGATTTATTCTTTAGTCCGGTCTCGATCTAAGTAACGATTAGTATTGTTACTGGTGTGATATCAGAGGTTATGTAGCAAGGCTTACTTACCACTTTAAGGAGCTGACTTGAAAGATGTGTAAGTATCGCCGATTCTAAGCCTGACCATATCATCGACACAATGAAGGCAATAAATAAAAATGGACTGAGATGGTAAACATCAACAGCCATTCTATAAAACCAAGGTACAACCGAAACCAAGTCCCGCCAGTGTTTCCCGAGGTCAAAAAAGCCATGCTCGCTAGATCTAAGGTGCCAGATTCCTAGTTGCTCTGTTACAATTTTCACATGATTAGTGGTAAGTTTAGGATCAGAGGTTTGTTTTTCAGAAGGTTTTTCAGGCATCGTTAAAAACTGGGGATAAACTTACAGAAGAGCGTATGGAATTTTATAAATGAGAAAGCCGCTTCACAGCCACGCATCAGAACCGGAGAACTTGTAGTTGATGCAGTGTGGTTACGTTAATTTTTTTCCGGTGGACGCCTTAGCGCTTGACACCATAATACATAGCGGCATTCAAAGTACCGAAGATGCAGTGAAGCAGTTTAGATCGGCAAACCCTACAAACCTGAGATAACGGACGTTACATACAACAGCGTGGTATCAGGTCAGCGGCTAATTAGCCGCTGACTATGATGTTGCATTCATTTCGGACTTCAATCCGATGTTAGCGCGCAGAAGTTCATTTACATACTGTGATTCGTGAAATTGCTGTGAAAAATGATTTCGTTTGTCGCCGGTCGGAATTTATTTCCTTAAGTTAAGTAACATAAGCGCCAATCGGACGCGGCAACGAAGTCGTTAAGTATGTATACAGTCAACTCTCTCTAAATACATAGCGTCCCGTGAACCCAATAAGCTATTAAATAGTACAGAATATGTAGTAGTGAGAAGGATCCTTAGTGGGCTAAGCCGGACTCGGTGGATCCAAAAAGCATTACATTGTGCAGAGTATGTATTTACACAGCATGCATGTATTTAGAGAGAGTCGACTGTATTCAAATTTCATATACTTATCTCCGTTTAACAACAAAAGCTTCTGAAACTTAGAGTTATATTTAGTTCCTGCAGTTTGGTTGCAGTACCGACCCTCCCGACTACATCGTACTCACTGAAAGTTCACGCGCACGCCTCACATCAAGCTCCTAATGGAAATAATATACAATAAGGTCTATTGACAATGAGCTTCCCCTAAAAAAACATGCAGTGAGATGAGAAAATCAGATGTAGATCAAACATTTATGTTCCAGGTATGTAATACAATAGGTATATACTAGTATGCAGTGGTATGGGGTATCAGATACAAGATAAAATATATAAAAATGATATAATTATACAGAGGTCGTAGAATCTTGAGAAAGTCTGCGTAAACTGCCGGGAACCATACGATACGGTTGTACACGGGCACCTTTGGCGAGGGGCCGTTGTGGATGACGAACATGGTCTATGGCCTTTCCGACAAGTAGCAATGCCTGACCGTGCTTTCCGCCAGGAGGAGGCGCAGGACATTTCAGAGTGGGGATGTAGGGAGTTTCAGGGGGAGGAATGAGTACTACAGCATCAGCCTCCTCCAATGTACATGGTAAGAGCGTAAATTTTCGTAGGGAGGGTGGCAGCAAGTGTGCATGCGGGGAAGGGTTTTGTCTGGAAGAGCTGCGTGACGAAGACGAGGCGACGGGCGAAGGAGAGGGTGTTCGTGAAAGGGTTGTATTGGAAGAAGACGTGGACAGCTGGCGTAGGCGCGGCTTCACAGGAACCTGCAAAGGCGGGCATGACTACGACAATAAGTTTCATTGTTCGATGATATCAAAGTACCATCGAACACTCACGTTTTCATAACGATCGTAGCGTGCGTGCGTGCGTGATATAATGGGTGCACTGGCACTGGTAGGGACAGGCAAATCCAGGGAGCGGATTGGAGGAAGGGTAGGACGCTCGCTGGAAGACGAGGACGACGCGATGTTAGATGGCATTGGTTCTGTTTGTTAAGTAAGCGGGGTGGGTGAATTGAAGAATATACGTTGAAGAGTCGTTGAAGAAAATGGATGACCACCTGGGTTATCAAAGGCCTGCCTTATATGCAAGTATGAAGGAGAAATGGAATGGAAGAAAGGTGGAAAGAGATGGAGACGATTGGGGGAACGGGGAATTACCGAGTTGCTTTCATGGCCTTATAAGGCGATAGCGACATGGGAGAGGACAGTGAAGAAACGAAGTTGATTGAAGAGATGCATGGGCTCATTGTACGAACGAGATAAGCGAAGTAGACTATCCCAAGGCACTATTTGGCTCCATTGTTTGCCAGCCGTCCCATTGTCATTTACGTCTCCTTGGCACTTGTCCATGTGCATATTGTTGCAGTCAATGCAAATACCGTATTCCAATCTATTAAATCCATCGAATCCATACGCACTGCACTTTGACCAAACTTTTTGCTTTGTCCATCAACTTGTATATTTACTAAATTTATATAAACCAAATTGTTGTTTATTTGGCAACAGCCTTCAACACAATCACGTGCCTCAATTTCGAAATTCCATTGTCCATGTCGAAAATTATCTTGTTTCTTACCTGTGATTCAGAATGGCTGAAGTGCTACCACCAAAAGTCAAAATCGTAATGCTCAGGCTTCTTCGTCGGATGACTGTCTCTGATGCGAAATTACAGTTGAAAGGCGCAGCGCCCGACTTATCAGCTGCCACCTACCAAATTTACGACGAGTCTCATACAGTAGGAAATACGTTAAGATGGATGTTGATGAAAAAGTACGCCTACAGCTCTTTCTTCAAATGCCTTCTGCTGACACTCTCTTAAGCCCCAAGGTGGAATTCTGCGGCTACAGGTAATTGCTTTGCTTTTACTATGCTTTATCGCATCTCGAGAGCCTGCTTAATTCTGCTGTGAACGATGCAAGTCAGCGAATAGACTTAAGAAATTTGCAAAAGGAAACTGCCGTTCGGCGCCTTGCTTTGTTGATCGACTGTCCAGATTTCTTACTGACCGACCTGTCCGTCGCCGAATAGTTTCTACGCTATGTTATCTCCGGTGGTTACGCATCCTTTGTAGTCAGCTGGTGACCTTCCTTCCTTTGTGCATCAAAACATGCGCTCTTTTCCGCGTCGCACTTATGAAATATATTCTCGGAGCTCATTCACTAATAATATCATACTGCATATCACAATATCTGACTTCTCAATAGTGTCCCCCATCCATCAGAAAACATGATTCAAGTGCGGATCCAAATGTATGGTATGGCATTCGGAATTTTCTTTTTTTCATCATTTCTTATTTTTTCCTTTACAGATAATCTTTCATCGCTTCAGGCGTTGGTACAAGCACTCGACGATCTCGATAAGCTGTGTGAATCAATTGAGGATGCATATCTTGAAAGTTTGAGAGAAAACAAGTTTGAGCGTTGGGAGGAGAAGAGCTGAGTGTCGAACCGCTTTGAATCATAATTCCACTGTATTTTTATAATGCATCTGTAGATCTTGATACTTTGTATCGTATTCTGAGACAGTTATTGTCGTAGCTTCAGTGATCATTCTACTTACGAATACCGGCTAGAAATCTTAGGAGATGCTTTACTACTTCCTCCGGCTTTTCCTGTTGTACCCAATGTCCGGCTCCTTCGACTAAGACAAAGTTCTCCAAAGGCATCTTCGTACACAATTGCTCTCGCATCGCTTCAGCGGCGCCGGGGAATTGATACGTTCCCCAGTCACTTTTCCCTGCAATAAACATAGCAGGTATCTCTATCTTCTTTCCTGCGAATACCCGTAAGTCATCCGCCCATCTTCCTGGATCCATCATACATCTATACCACATAAATCCGCCTTGAAATCCAGTTCTCCCATACTCTGCAACATATACGTCCAACTCTTCGTCCGTCAGCCACTTGTTCTTCGAAACTTCGTCCGAGGAAGGGGCGTCACGACCCACACTCTGTGGCATCGTATCGTCGATGGGCATGATATAGTAATGAGGTAGTTTGGCAAATGACAATACATCCCTAGACGGAAGAGGATGCGGATCGTTCTTTACCCAGTCTGCACTCTTCATGTGGTAGTATGCCCTCAGAAAGTTTTTTAGGCCTTGCGGGGGATTGCTCATATCATCATTTGCAGCTGAAGTGCAGTAGTACGCCATATAATGCTTCCTTGGTGGATGCAAAGTCGCAAGTTGTTCGTCCAATTGATACACAAGTGATTTCGTTGATGGCTTTTTAGATGAGGATACACCATTGAACGGTGCGCTCATCAGGACTACTGATTTGAATAAATCTGGTCGCAGCAGTGCACAGAAGCCTGCGGGTCGCGTCCCAGAATCATGCCCAACGACAGCCTCAACGGAGTCATACCCTAATGCATGAACCAGTTCGACGATATCAGTCGTCAGGTTCAGTAAGCGATACGGGCTAACGTTGTCCTCGTAGCGAACTTTAATTCCTTCCTGATCACAAGGCCTAGTCTGGCCATAACCGCGCTGATCAGGTGCTACAACATGGTACCCAGCCTCTGAAAGTGGGACCATAATCTTCCTCCATGAATAAGCTATCTCTGGGAATCCATGTAGGAGAATGACCAGACCATGATGGGCCTTGTCGTTGCCAGTTTCTTGCTGAGGGTTTACCTCGAAGAAGTGCAAGTCCATGCCATTGATTTCTAATGTCCTTGACTTCACGGTGGAGGGCAGATTATGCCATGTTGCCATAATCGAGGACGAGAGGAGAGTAGAAGGAAGACAGCTCTCACCTGGCTCTCACGGGATATTTAAGAGTAGCAATCGGACCGAGCCTAACGGCAACTGGTCTTCTTCAAATAAGCAGGAAACATCATCTGACATATCGTATATGCACGTTATTCTTAGTCGTTCCCTTATACTTAGCACGGTCCCCGTCATAAAATGATCTGAGGGTCGGTGCAGGCGATGCCACTTATTCCTGTAGGATCGCGTCGTTTTATGGTTATGCATTCTGAGTAACAATAAACAATGTTAACTTGCAAGGTAAGACAGTATCGTACCCTTACCAAATTTGCCAGATATATATAACCTCTGAACAGGCGTGTATATGATTCCATAAGGTGTAGATACTGAGATAATTTAGACTACTTCGTCGACTTTCGACCTATTAATACAGAAACCCTAAATGGTGGAAGATAAGCGTGAAGTTAAAACCAATTATGAATACCACGAACTGGTGTTACCCATTCCTTGCATCCACAGCATACACCTGCCCAATCGTAGTTCCCAAGCTTTGCACCGCATTTTTATTCGGGCATATGATCTTCCCAGATAAATGCCCTTCTTGTAAGAAAGGTTCCATCCATTTCATCTGTAAGAAGCACTTAGTATTTGGACAGATGTCGCAATCTGGTTACATACTGGTTCTACGAAATATCCAGAACATTTTGAGTTAATGAGAATCGGAGGACTGATTGGTGTCTGCGCAGGGCTTGTAGAAGACTTCGTGCCATATGTAACACCAGTGGCATTAGGCGCACGGAGTGCAGCAAGCTTGGGATTCTCAAAAAGCTGCGCCGCAAGATCCGCAGCGCTGGAAAGATGTGTAATAGGGTGTCCAGGAGCCTTTCCGTCCATGGTTAAGTTGCCCATACCGATCCTCGTTGTTTCTTCACCATTCACAACAGGCGTTTCCAATATAGGCCCCCTGACATCCATTGGAGTAGAGATCATTGCGTCGGAAAGTGTCCATCCTAGTGCTTTTGCAGCTTCTACTGCATGAGTAGGATGGACACCGCCAATAGTGGGCGTCATCTGGGATGGAGTCACCGTTTGGTCTACTTCGTCTTCGTCTTCATCTTCCAATGCTGAATTAGATGCAGACTGATCCATAATACTTGACATGGAACGAAGATTGCGCAGGGAAAGTCCATGAGCACCTGAAAGACGTCGATCGACTAAACTTCCATGTTCATTTAACGACGCGGAAGGTGTGGTGTTCATTGTTGCCACGGAATCTTCTGGTACTACTTCTGGCTCAATAGACGACATGGAAAGGGAATCACCCAGTCCACCGTACGAGAGAAGAGACGGCCTTCGGGTACCTGACTCCGAGCCCAATCTTGATCGTGATTGGCTAACAGAAGGATGTCGCGATAAAGGCTGAATTACACTTGTGGAAGGTCTTCTCGAAGCAGCTGGAGTTGCTCCAGCAGGAGTGGCGGGACCTAACTGGCCATGATCGAGCATGTGTTCTCGGGTAGCCAATTCTTGACTATACAAATACTTAAATGGCAATCAATGCAAAACTGAGTTATGCATACCGGCACATTTTACATCGAATTCGTCTGCGTGGACCTCCAGGAGTCGGTGGCATTGAGTCAGAGGGCGTCCTGGGGAATTTCGCGAACATATCGGTATCTGGAAGTGAGCCATCCCCATCTATGACAAGAACAGGCTCGTGACAACGCTTTAGGGTAACTAAACGTAGATATTTCACATACTCATGACCTCCTCAACCGTCCGATCCAAGTAGAACATTCGAACGTCTTTATCTCTTCGCGATATTTTATAGTGAGCTTTGTGGAATATGTATAATTGTTGAAGGAAGTTGTCATTAGGTCTGAGTGGATGTTAGTGGATGTCCATGATTAATGAGGTGTTCTTACTCGATTCCTGGTCGTTTGGTCCTGATTAGTTCAAGAGCAGCATCCGTGTCCATGTTTCGGCTGTACATGAGATAGGCTGCTACTATGGTTGCACTGCGGCCTGTTAGCGACAACTCAGATATACCTTAACCACTACTAGGTAAATAATAATATATACTTACTTACTCCAGCTTGACAATGAACCAGAACACCCCTGCCTTTATCTAGTTCAGCTTGAATGAAATGTATTGCGGGAAGGAGATGAGATAGTATATCAGCGTCTTCGGTGTCATCAAGGAGGATTTGATGTCGAATGAATGTCTATCGGAATGTTACACTAGAATAACGACAAAAATCAAGCGAAATGTACCTCATTGATAGTTATCCGTCCTCGCATCGCAGAAAGAATGGAAAATATACCATTCTGCTTCAGTTTTTCCACGTCTAGTGCGCTACGCAAATCGCCAATCCAAAGCCCTGGAATAATTTCATCCATTACGATGCGATTGATTATAGGTGACTGAGTGTTTCTTGTAAGAGCTCGTTTGTTGTATTGCAAGATGTCCTTGAGTTGGTTACAGTTCGGCTGCTCCAAAATCTTCGATGCACTGTGATTTACGGTACTTTGATATGGGTATCCAGAGAGAGAGTTATGTGCAGAATAGAAACAGAAGCGGAGAATGAGGAAAGGGAAGTCTGCATATATATGTAGGAGCAAATGAGAAAAGTGAGATAAAGGATCTGGCTCTCGGGCGTCTGCACTGACATCACCCGACTGCTTACATACAACATCACTGATCAGTACCAGTACTCTCAGTTTACAGATCCACCCAACTCCCCACTCCCTCAGGCCTCAACGTCAAGTCGACAGCCAGCTAAGCTTACGTCAAATAAAATTGGAGCCAGTACGTATACTACTGTCATACATGCAACATGTACAGATGTACCATTCCACTCATCTGAACTTTTATTTAAGTTGTATTTAATCACTGGCAATGCTGCACGGAGAGCATTTCAGCATTCATGCATGCAATCTTTTGAGTTTTCGATTGTTTCCCTGCGAGATCGTTATTAAGCGTATCTTGACCCCCCTGAGGGTTGGTGTACGCGAAGAAGCAGTGGGAGTAAAATGATACGAAGACTTACGCCCAACCGGAGGAGTAGCGTGCAATCCATTCAAGGCTATTCGATGCAAACGCGGTACTATTTCCAGTACAAGTCGTCCACCAATTGGTTGCGGTGTAGATAACTATCAGAATATTAACGAGAGTCCCAACTGGAGACAGCATACTCAAGGACCATGTAACTGGGGTAGCTACAGCCTACAAGACAGGTAGTAAGTCGGAGTAAGTACTGAGGAATGACCATTATAAACTCACCGGTCAGTAGAAACATGGCAGGTATTGGAAAAGTCTGCAATTCAGGAAACCATTGCTGATTGACTCAACCCGTAGCAGGTGGCACCGTAGGGATTATCTAGTAGCTCTGATGATTCATTAAGTTGTTTGTGAGTTGAGATATGGGAAACCAAGGACTCGGAAGTAGGTTAAATATGACATGGTCAGTTCATGTGTTCCATGACAAAGACCATAGAAGCTTGTATCCACCACAACACTGAACCTATGAAACTGATGCCGAGTCCCGACCGCCAAATCACGTCACGCGTCACGGTCTCGGAGGTCTTCCTTCGCCGTAGTATTTACTATGCTTTCATTCAGGCTCCTACAAAATGGCAAACTACCGCAAAGCTACCTGCTGCCCATTTCCACTCAACGTCAACGATGGACTCAAATCTCTCTCTCTGTTCACCCAGGCCATCGTCGGGACTTAGTCTACACTCAGTGCTGGTAAAATCACCTCGACCCACACAATGCCCACCAAATCATGTAGTCATTAGGGTTGACCGCTTTGGATTCTCCGCGAACAACATCACATATCAAGCTCTAGGAGAACATCCACATTTCCGGTGCGCCTCTCGTGGTGTTGTTGTTTCTATATACGTATGATTCATAGCTCATATATATCTCAGCTACTTCGACTTTCATGCCCCACCAGAGACTGCGGATATCTCCCCGAAAACCCATGGGGTCATTCCAGTGTGGGGCTTCGGAACAGTTGTAGAGTCAAACCACCAAAAGATTCAATCTGGTGAGCGAGTCTACGGTTACTTCGCACCCTCGAGATACCTTGTCGTTCCTGTCTCGTCCAATGGCGTGAATAAGTACGCCTTCTATGTACCTCGTCCTCACCTTCCTCCGGGTAAGACTATTTTTTTTTTGAACTTAATCATATATTGTCAGCCATTTATTCTAGCTTTACATGCAGATCGTCGGCCGTATAATCAAATTCGCCGTTGTGAAAATGATCCCGAATATATTCCTACACCGGAGGCAGAGGATTTAACCATGCTCTATAGACCATTATTTTGGACCTCGTTTTGGTGTGAGGACTGGGTCTGGTCGTCCCGCTACCGAGGCGCCTCGACTATCCTTATTTCATCTGCGTCTGCCAAAACTGCGTTTTGTTTAGCGTATCTAATGAAGAAGCGCATTCATCGAGGACTCCTCCCTAGAGATGCTCTAATAATAGGTTTGACATCCAAACGAAATATCGAATTCACGAAGCATCTAAGGTTATACGATGAAGTTCTTGAATACGACACTTTCGTCTCATCACCCTATTTTCATGGCGAACGGGAGAAACGTTGGTTATACGTTGATGTTGCTGGTAACGAAACACTGAACAAAAAATTGTTGGCCTACTTCACCTCTCCATATGTTGGCAGATTAGCCGCATGTATATCACTAGGAATGACAAACCTCGCACCATCCATCTCGAGTTCGGCTATGAATTGGACAAATACAAACTTCTCACAAACAGATTCCTCCGGTAACTCGACGTCTTCCGCTGAGCATGCTTTAGTGGAAACATCACGTTTTTGGCCCCAGGCTGAACAGTTCTTTATGCCTGAATGGCTTAATGTTCGAAGACTACAGCTATCGATAGCAGAGATCTCCGCTTATCAGCTTCAGGCTTGGAAGGAGGTCATAGAAGACGGGAAGGATTGGGTGAAGATTGAACGTACTTACGGAGCGTTCGATGTTCGAGAGGCATTCGAACAGATCTCGAGGTATGGTTTGGATCCTGATAAAGGGCAAATCTGGAGCCTTTGGGATCGTAGCACAAACCCCGTGGCCCGACTATAATATGTATATACAAAATATTATTATACACTGGTACACTACAACTATGAGATAGGCTAAGTATTCGCAAAATAACATGCAGAGTATGCATTATATGATAATACTCTGAAAAGGCTTTCGCCAGTCACAAAAGCACACCAGCGGAACAAGAAGCCTAAAATCGACCTTGCCAGGGACCGGCCAATATCATCCAAGAAAGCAATGATGGCTAGAAAGTTCAGTGATCACTACTTTGGTCATTGGCGTTTCTTGTAATATTACTGTGTTCCCCAAGGATCTGCTTTATTGATGAGAATATCTCAGCGATGACATCTGTAGATAGCCTATCAAGAAGTGGAACAAAAATAACACAGGAAGTGTAAATACCATGATCATGAGTACTTGATCCTGTATCTCTCCAAAATACTTCATTCTCAAGTTTTTCGATTAAGTTCTGGAGGAGCACTCGCTGGTTTTGTTGGGAATCGAGTAAACGTTTCCGTTCTTCTTCCACGTTCCTACACTTCGTCATTATCATCTCCACCAATCGTCTATCGCGTTCCATCAGAACTTGAAAAACACCAAGGAATTCCGATGGTTTGCTGAAAGAAACAGGTTCATCTCCGCCTGCGATTCTGCTAATGGCATCGGCACCGTGAATGGCCTTCCGCTGGAATTGCGCGTCGTTGATGACTTTCGCGGCAGCTCGAGCAGCCTCGGCTTTGAAAGTTATGGAACCATTTGAGTACACCATACCCATGCTGTCGAGCGAGTTTTTGAGCATGTTGAGTTCGTTATTCAATGTGGCTGTCTGCTTGTTTGCCTGGTCTGCCTCCTGTCGCATAATTAAAGCATCCATCTGGAGTCGTGTAACATCCGCTTTGCACTTGTGCAACTCATCCTCGATCCCTATCACATTTTCAAGAACGGGTTTGTCTGTTTCGGCATAGAGGTGGTACGGTGTAATGTGTCTTTCGAGCTCCTGGATTTTCTGTCTGTATTGAAGAGCAAGTTTTGCTTTTTCCTCTTCAATAAGCGTAATAATGAGGTCTGCTCCATGTTGTATTGCGAATGAAGGACGGGGCTTCCGACTATCAGAAGGAGGTTCAGCAGCCATTCATAAGACCAGTCGACGCATAACACAACTATGGTTAGTTATACATTTCTCGTTTAACGTTCGAAAGAACGATACTAATTAGCGTTTAAGTTTGTAAAAAGCTTTGCGAACAAATATCCGTCACTTTTAATTAGTAACCAAAATAACTTACCTAGACTTCAAGTGCGTATGTGCTTACAAACATTGTCATCGGGTGGATTTCTTCAAGTTGGTTAATTCGATTTATGGCTTACTGTAATACATTGCATTTAAGATCCTCAACAAGATATATGAAGCCTGAGCGTAGTATACATGCGTTGTGTTTTACTTTACATCTAATCCGGCTCGATGAATTCCATCTAAGAAAGGGAAGGGTTGTTCTCAGCGAAATACTCATGGTTGTCAGCGTTGAGGATAGCATGTGCTGGGTTGCTGGTGGCGAGACTCTTCGCCGAGGTTTGGCCGTAGACATAATCTTGGGTGCCACCGTTGACAGTAAAGTGAGAGGACTCGTGAATGAGGGTTCCCGACTATGATCACAATGTTAATGACGAAGAAATAGCATATTAAGATTTATTAACAAACCTTGGAGTCTGTGCCAGTGGTAGGGGCACTCCAGAAGGCACCGCACAGGTAGATTGTGCCGAAGCTGCAGGATAGCGAGATAAATACAATGACTGTAGGTTCAAAGCAATCGGCAACTTACGTGCCAGGGTAGACATAGGCGTAAGTACCAGACTCGGTACAGGTGCAGTCATATTTGAAGCTAGTGAAGTCATTGCCACTGATGGCGCTGTAGTGCGAGGTAACGGTGGTGTGGCGGGCAGTGGTGTAGGTGCCAAACCAAGTAGTGTAGCGAGTAGTAGAAGCGGTATGAGAGTTGAGGTAGGAGAGGGCGTTGGCAGCATAGGTCTTGGCACCAGCTGCAGCAGACACCAGAGAGGTCTGCTCCGAGGAGGTGCAGCCATTGTAGGTGGCGCGCTTCTCAATATGACGGCGGGCTACAGCGAGCGTACCAGAGACGACGGCGGTGTGAGCTTCGGCGTCAGCGTAGAGGGTGGAAATGTCGCCGGTAGCATCATCAACGACGTAGAAGAGGTTGCTTGCCTCAACAGAGTATTTACCCGCTCCGGGAAGTGTGAAGTTATAGGCCTCGGAGAGGTCGTGTTCGACGGTAAGGGATTGACCCGGTGCAAGGACCGTGTAGGCACCGGCCGCCGCCGCGACCTTAGGAACGTATTTCACCTTAGCACCCGTGAAGGAGGGGCGATCACCGGCATCGTTGGTGATATCGAAGGTGTTGGCGGGGAGCTTAGAGAGGGGGCTGTGGGGATCATTGAGGATCTTGAGCGTTTCGTCTCCAGTGTTTGTGACAGTTGCAGAAACCTTGAGATTTGCAACGGTGTTGACAGCATCGGGACCTACAAATTTTATGTCAGTAGTATGCCTAAAATAGTCAGGAGATAGTTACGCACCAGCAACTTTCAAGGAGAGACCTGGGGCTGCGCTGACTGCTACAGCAGAGGCAGCGAGAGCAATCAAAGTAGCACGGAGGGCGTCGGAGAACATAGCTGCAGTTGTACGTGTACGAGAAGCAAAGGCTTGAAAGTGCGCTGGATTGCTGGTTATGTCAACCCCAAATCCTCCTATGTTTTATACTCGAGCATATTCCTGCAGTACCAAGCGCGTTGGTATAGAACTGTAGAGCTGTAGATAAGAGCCAATGTGATCCAAAAGCACGAAATACCGCCTATTCTCTTGAGCAAATGTGGACACCATGCATCTGATTCGATGAGAGCATGCGTAGGAGGAGGTAGCCATACGCTTCGCTATCATGAAGAAGTTGTCTAAAAATAGAACATGAAGGTTAGGATCAGGATTCGCCATAGGTATGATGGCGATATCAAGCCCACCCTGTGAAATTTAAGGCAATCCTAAAACCAAAATTAGAGTACTGCTTGCTAGGGAATGCATGGAATAATAGACTTTAGAACGTGAGATACATATAATGCAAAGCTGCTCCGACCACAGCGACGGAAATTTTTAAAAGGGACGGGGAAATCAAAAAATGTCAATCACATGGCCAATGCTTAGCGACATCGGCCTAAGGAGCTAATCACGAATGTACCAGCACAAAATGCGAGATAGCAAAACAACAAGGTCTGCCGCACGACTGTTGAACACTGTACTTGCATAGCAGTAAGTAAATATGTGCGACGACGACATATCGGCTGATCGGCGATCCAGAGAACTCGGTATACGCAGGTATACGCATGCTGAATTTTCAAATTCCGTTCCGATATCGTGAAATGCGGCTGTCAGCACAAAGATAATGGCGCCGATGTCAGGCAGTCTTAGAAGACAGATTGCCTTTACCGCAACAACAGCGAAGAGAAGAGCATGTTTCATTACAGTTTGCATGAGGTGCTTGATAAAGAAACGCGTTCGACCACATGAACTCTTTGCTGAGAGTTATGTCGGTGTAAGTAGATCAAATAGTGTTAGCGATGCTTGTTATTTTGCGATTTTCTGGGGGAAGGTGTGTTATCTATGCGGGACCGCGTACCCTTGAGCATAGTTGGTAACAATTGGGAGATTGAAATCGTTGCATCACTCACGTACGCGGGAAATTTAGAGGTTTTCCCCAGTCTTCCGCAGAGCAGAAACTGTTACAATTAATGGCACGTAGCTATCCTATCTTTCAAACATCCAAACCATGCCTTGTGACTTGACTCTTGAGCCCTACTTTAACTTATGGCTGTAACCGCTCGTCCGCTGAGATAGTACCTGATAGAACCTTGTTCCGCGAGCTATCAAATACGGGAAGCCTGATATCAAAGGTATGACCCAAAGTCAGCACCCTTTGAGAAACTGTAGAAATGCGATGCCACGGAAGCTTGACGGGGGTAGCACGGTATACCTTGGCAATTGGATAATCAAGTACTTAATATTTAATCTTCGTGCTTTGCTCGTGCTTTCGCTTGTGGATGGACGATTTGTGTCTTTAAGTGAGTGTCGAGATTTCCAGCTCTGACACACGAGTGTCTCAGATAATGCAGGCGCAGTGACAGGCTGAAAAGGCCACAATCGTTAGCCGTTAGGAGATTGAGAATAACGCTGTGAACGTAAACAAGCAACAGTGTGCATCAGGAATTCGAAGGTGATACTGCGTATGTAATCAAATGGTATTTAGGTAAGGCCTTCGCTTCATGACTTCAACTGCTTTTCACTTGTACCTTAAGATTCAGCTTTCCATAGTATCAACATTTAATGGTGCTCGCTCGACGCTGCCCAGGACTCTTATAGAAAGCTGCGACACTCTCACACTCAGACAACAATCTTCCTGACTGTTTGCTGAATAAGAACAATAATAAACTTAATATGTACATCTGCTAAGTACAGCAAAATACTCAGTGCTTCTTAGGTGTAAATGTATCGGGGGTGCGGAGGACGGAGGATAACGAAAAATGCTTCCGCATTCCGTGCTTATAATGTACATCCGGTTTTTGCATCAGCGATCGATGGCAAGGAAGGGTAATTATCTGTAATTGGCGGACTTGAGCGCTCCATTTCGTGAGACGCGGCCTGATGCGACCTTGGTTGGCCACATCGTAGTCTCGTACCAAAATTATCCACAAAGTGGATCCGATCTTAGGATTCGACGTCGGTTTCCATATGTCTTCATATAGTAAGAACCATGTGATTCCGTAAGGCGGGTTTTGCTGAGCCCACATCGATGCTGTACAACGTCAGTTTCCGGAGAAGTGGCGACCCCGGCTTGAGGCTACCGGCGCTCAGTTGTGTAATATGACACTCATATACCTACTATCAACATTATATCGCACAGTTTTGTAGTACCGGTATCCATAAATACGGTAGCGTATTGTTTCTTTCTATGAAGGGCTAGTGACGGCGGAGGCGGAGGTACTTAGTTCCAAGATAGCTGTGTCATGTGCCTCTGCTCGTCAGCTTATGGGCAGACAGTAACCAGTAACCATCTCGGTGGAGTGGTTCTAGAATCCAAAAAAAAAAAAAAATGCTGATATTATTGTTCTTCTCAGTTAATATGCTGTCTATCGGCGAGAGTATGAGCGTTAATTTCATGTGGTGAGTTTGTCAGCACCGGGGATGGAGCGAGTAGAACACTCGGCGAGAAGAGCCGACGAGCAGTTAGCTAATTGAATCGGGGATGGGAGGAATAAAGGCAAGTTGGAGTGGATGGTAATGGTAGGAGTGTCGAATATACATGGACTATGTACAGTAGTGTTGAGGACGACGAGGAACACAAGTGTAACTCCCCTAAGATTGAGAATGTATGAAATTGATTGACAGGGAGGATGTTGGTTTGGAAGGGGAGCGTGGGAAGATGTTTGGACGCGTTTGGTTGGAGTGTGGTTTGCTCGCTTTGGCAGGTTTGTGGTCTGCGTCAGCTGCGTGGTTTGGGCTCTTCATCTGCGCCCGCCACTTCCCTAGCCACCGCTACACTCAAGGCCTACTTATCAACCATGGCCTCTGCTTCAGATGGCCCCCCTTCCCTCCCCCCCATGCCAGACTTCTCGGCACACAACAATCCTTTTTCTACCGCTGGCGATATGAAGTTTCACTTACAATCTCTCCTTGATGCAAAGGAGAAGCAGCTGCAGCAAGCTGGCACTCTTGGGCAGCGGGTTCTCGCCCAACAGATGGAGCTCGAGGAGCGCATCAGGCAGTTGCAGGAGATCGAGGCTGATAAAGGAGAGGATGATGAAATCGACCCGGAGGCAAGAGACAGGTACCGTGAACTTGCAGACACCATTCTCGCGTGGGATGCAGAGAATGCCCAGCTTTCAGGCGCGTTCGGTGGCAGCTCAAAGGTAATGTCTTTGTTTCTCTCACAATCTCTCATTCCAGACATCCTCATCTAAAATCTCACATTGCAAACATCAGCGCTTCGGCAATGGCATCGTGCCCTCTCCCTCCTTATCCTTTCTTGAGCTTCCCCGCGAAGAATCAGAGCGTCCAAAGGCTTCTGGCGCCTCGGCTGCCCAATCCAGGCGTGCCAAAAACGCTGCTCATAGAGCAGATGATGTCGGTGAGTGTGCCTTCCGGATTATCATGCCACTCGGCGGGTATCAACGGACTTGGCCTTTTCTGGCTTCAAGCAATTCTTCTGCTTGGGCCTTACATATGGTGTCAGCCATTCGATTCTTTTCGTATACAAGATGTTGCCATTAGAGGGAGAGGGGTGACGCTCTTGTTGAAGAGCTAACCTTCGGACCTTGGTTGGTATTATTACCTTAACAAGGATGATGTTTTTACACATCAGTTCCGTGATACATTTGTCCACTTTATATATGTCTAACGACAAAGTTACTATATCCATTCACGACCAGATACTTCTCTGCTTCATCGTCATGCACGAATGAGCCTGATTTCTGATGCTCCTCTACGCAGAATTTGCCTTCGAAATTGGAAGCGGGCTGCTGACCGAGGTCCGGCGCCTTCAAAGTCTTCTCGGAGAACGTGATAAAGCGATTCAAGACATGAAAGAAGAGAAGGACGATCTTGAGAAAACTGTGGAAAGTCTTCGAACAGCTTTAAGACAGCAAGAACAAAGTACTGGTGAGTACATTTTCATAACTCATTTCGACCAGATATTCAATTCTTGCTTCAGATAAGTTCAAAGAAGAAAACTGGAATCTCGAAGTTACACTGCAAGAACTCCGTGTTCAGCTTGGTGATTCCCAAGCCTCAACTCAGCGCCTCGAATCCGAACATAAACGCCTCACTAAAGCTCTTGCTGTCACTCGTGATGCCAGTGATCAACACAAGAATGAATGCGAACGCCTGCAGCACATCGTTGAAGACATGAAAGCTAAACATGAAACAGACATCGCTCAGGCCCGCCGTCATGCAGCTGGACTTGCGCGAGACAAGTCCGACCTCCAACAAACTATAGACCAACTTAAAACGGAAGCATCCCGTGCTGCACGAAGATTACCCCGATTTGGGTCCCCGCTAACTCCCAATGGCGCTGGGTCGGACGACTTCCACACCCCTGCCGGGACAGAGGATGGTGATGGCGATGTATTCGGAACTACAGGGGGTGCGTCGACAAATAGGAGGAGACTGGACGCTAGTGGCATATTTCCCCCTGATGAATTTGGTATGGAAGACTTTCCAGATTCGCCTGAACCAAGTCCATTGCGGAAACCGTTTTTGGCGCCGAATCATCCGAGGAATGAAATTGAGGCTCTGCAGCAACGGCTTGCGCATGCTCAAAGGCAGATTAATACACTCAAGGGATCATTAAACCGTGAGAAACAGTCCAGGATGAAGTTGGAGAACGCCTCGCCTGGGAAGTTGGCATTTGGCGAACAAGCGGAAGAGGATGAGGAGTTCATGGATGAGGACACAGCTGTAGCACTTGCTGCGGCTGAAGCAGCGGAAAATAAGCGTCAAAAGAGAATTATTACACCGTTTAAGGTTCGCGGTGGACGTGGTGGTCGCGGTAGAGGGCGAGGAGGAAGAGGGATTACGCTGATTCAAAGGCTGGGTATGGCAGCTCAGAGCCCGTCATCAGAGTACAATGGTGACGATAGGCCATTGGATGAATCACCCCACCAGTTCCCTCTATCCCTATACGTTTCAGCCAAGCCGGAGAAGACGATGAAGAACAAGCATTCTTCAACGATGATCCTGTACCTGGAGAGGATGACGACCTCGATCCTCAACGTTCGCCTTCGCCTCCTATCAATCCTCCTTCTAACAGGTCTAGCATCGTAAGCGTTGATGGCATGGATCCTGCATTTGCCAACGTTCTTAAGCGAGTGCCTTCGAATGGGTCCTACGCCGGTAGCCCTCTTCGTCAAATACTTCGCCGTGGGCGCGGTGGTACAGTTGGCAGTCGTCGCCCTAGAGGTGGAGGCGCTGCATACAAGGAAGCTCGCCCTCCTTCACTTGTTGATGCACCAGAAGTGTTGTCCGCTGAACTCAGTGAATTCAGTATTGACGGATCTCCAATTCGTCGCTTCAGTCTTATTGGTTCACCAATGAAAGGTCAAGGTATCACTGAAGAGGAAGATAAGAAGGAGACCGCTGACTTCGGATGCCAGACTGAACCTCCAATTGAGGATGAGAAGGCCGACATATCGAAGTCCACTATGGACTCGGGTGTTCAACACGATGTTCCAGTTCGGGTCGAAAATGGTGTTCAGGCTGAATTCGTCAGTCCTCGTCAGTCTAAGGTGTTTGCTCCATTGCTGCCTTCATCTCTTTCTCTGGATTCAAGTAGGAGAACAACACTCACCCAGTATGATTTGTCAAGGAACAGTTACAATTCTTTGGGAGATACCACCATTACACGCAGCTTCTTGGCCGCGGCTCATGGAGATGAGGAGGAGGACGATGGTGACATGACTGAAACTGGAGCTGATACAGAAACTGACGTGGACGAGTATCATGATGCTCGCGCAAGTGTAATCATGTCCACTCCCTCTGAATCCCAAGAAGACTTCCACTCGTTGAGGACCATGACGGACAACGAATACTCTGACTCTGATGACGATATCGAAAGCATAAGTGCGTCGCGGCTGTCCAGCCGCGTGGATATCTCACGCTCGCCTTCTGTTGTCGATTACCGCGCGGCTTCTACTACCTCATTCTATGAAGACGCTCTACAATCTGCATACTTACCTGTCTATGAATCTGTGGGCATTGAAACGGATGCTGTCCAGCCTGTTATACAGATTCAAACGGTGGAGAAGATTGTGGAAGTCCCTGTTGACAGGATTGTTGAGAAGACTGTGAAGGTTCCGGTGGAGAAGATAATTGAGGTCCCTATCGAAAAGATTGTCGAGGTGACCGTAGAGAAGATCGTTGAGGTCCCTGTTGACAGAATCGTGGAAGTCCCAGTCGACAGGATCGTTGAGATCCAGGTCGAGAAGATTGTCGAAGTCCCTGTAGACAGGATTGTTGAGGTTGAGAAGATCATCGAAGTCCCTGTGGACAGGATTGTCGAGGTGCCCGTCGAGAAGATCGTGAACAAGATTGTAGAAGTGCCAGTAGAGACGATTATCGAGAAAGTTGTCGAGGTTCCTGTCGAGAAGATTGTTGAAGTGACCGTCGAGAAAATCGTGGAGAAAATCGTTGAGGTACCTGTCGATAAGATTGTGGAAGGGCCAGAGAAGATCATCGAGATACCCGTCGAGAAGATTGTTGAGAAGATTGTCGAGGTGCCTGTGGAGAAGATTGTGGAAGTCACAGTGGAGAAGACGGTTGAGAAGATTGTCGAGGTCATAGTTGAGAAGATTGTTGAAGTTCCAGTGGAAAAAATAGTGGAGAAAAGGATTGAAGTTCCTGTTGAAAAGATCGTGGAGGTATTTGTGGACCGGATTGTTGAAAAGAAGGTGGAAGTCCCTGTCGAGAAGATTGTTGAGAAATTCATCGACAGGCCTATCGAAAAGTTGATAGAGAAGATAATTGAAATCCAAGTACCGGCTCCGAAACCAACAGTCTCTGAAATGTCTACTCAGACTGATCCGCCTCCTCCAGCACCGACTCCACTTCCCACTAATGTCCCAGTGTTCTCGCCAGTCCCCAGGACACCGCCCTCAAGTACAGCCGCAATTCAGACATCTCCTAGTCTCTATCGTGTTGGATCAACAGGTCAACAGTTCCAGTTCATTCCTCCTCCGCCTCCCTCTTCTTCAGCTTCAAATGGCCTTGTGCTAGCTTCGAGTTCTGGAGCAGCAGGATCTATACCCACACCTATTTCCGGCGTCTTCCGCGAGCCCAGCGCAACAGTTGGACTTACACGAACCACTGCCTCTGATCGTCGCCAGTCAATCGAGTCCGCTATTTCTTCTGTTATTCCGGGAGAGGATGCTTCGAACAGATCTCGTGTGTCATCTACAGCTACTGGCTTGCTCGGTGCAGTTGACAAGACGAAACCTCCGATGATGATGCTTCCGCCGCCGCCCAAGGCACCTCCCCCGTCTAACAGTATGCCTCCTCCATCATTCATCCCCGAACGGAAAGCTACAGACGATCGTCCTCCTCCACGACCATCATCACCCCCTCCACAAGAGCTCATTCAACGCGCTACTACTCCTACATTTGGCTCGGTGCTCAATGTTCCCGGTCGTTTGCACGGTCCAATGTCGCCTTCCCAGACTGGTCTCAAGCAGCCCCCGTCAACCAGCAGCTTCAGATCAGCAGCATACACTCAGCGTAGTTTGGCTTCACCAGGTCCACTGGCTTCATTCCCTCTTAGAGAACATGACAGAAGGGAATTCTCTACAACATCACTTACTTCTGATAGGAGTGGCATGGCATCTCCACGGTCCTCAATGTCGTCTGACCACGATCACCACCCATATAACCAGTCTGGTTTGTCATCGAACAAGACGGCAGACATAACTCCACGTGCCAATGGACAAGCGACAGACCCTGCCGTTATTCATGCAATCACACAGACGATGATTGGAGAGTTCCTTTACAAGTATACTCGCCGCACCATTGGAAAGGGTCATGGCCAATCAAGGCATAAACGCTTTTTCTGGGTACATCCCTACACGAAGACATTATACTGGAGCTCGCTAGATCCTGGGTCATCCAATGTGTCTGAGTCCAGCGCTAAAAGCGGTAAGTAATATATATACTCATTAGTGCTCATATTCATTCTAATCATTTTTATGCAGCATACATTGAAGGTGTTCGTTCTGTGCTTGACCCCAACCCCATGCCCCCTGGTCTTTATCAATACAGCGTTGTCGTTTCCACTCCTCAGAGAGAGATGAAGATCACTGCTCCTACGAAAGAACGGCACGATATATGGCTTAATGTACGTTTCTTACTTCGATGTACTACTTGCATTTGTATAACTTTTTACAGGCTCTCAAATACTTGTTAGCTCGTCCTAACCCCACCAACCTCATGTCACCAGGCACAGGCAATGATACTATTATGCTTGAAAGCCCAGCAGCCCCAAACGAACAGACCGATGACGATCGCCGGTCCAGGATGATGTCCAGTCCAAGAAGTCCACGTGGGAACCGCAATGGCGATACATGGAACGTCACTCCTCGTGGCCAACGTAGTAGATCACAGCTATCCGTCAAGGGTTCAGTTGGCAAACGTTCAGGCACTCCTGCAGCTGAGTACCTCCGCTGGAACACCCCCGAGAGTCCCTATAGCCCCACTAAGTCTTTCGTAGACGTTCCAGGGGGTGGAGATGAAGAAGATCTCGATTTTGAGCTTCACGGTGACTCCCGTTCGGACGAAGGTTTTGAGGGGCTTGAGAATGTCCGTGCTTGCTGTGACGGCCGACATACTGTCGGCCACTCTCATAAACACCATCATCACCATCACGATCATAGCACTATAACGCGGCGCACGAGCTCTGATAGCCAGCACCTACATCCCAATCCCGAAATGATGGTTCGTCCGGTGTCCCCTGCGTGGTCATTGCGGTCACGGACAGGCAGTGCGCGGTCCGGTGAGGGCGGTGGAGGTATCTTCGGTTGGGGCCGTGGAGATGATGGCAAGCTCCGATTCGGTTCTAGGAGGTCAACAAAGTCATCCGTCCCCGTTACAGATCAATAATACTTTTAAGATCTTATGGGCTTTCCGTTTCTTGTATTGTGTGTGCGCTTTTTAGGATTTGGTTTAGTTTTCATCTTATTCTTCTCTTTCGTCTTCTCAATTCTGTGCTCATCCTTATGCATGCTATGCTCCTTGCTAATGAACATTCATCGTATATTACCCTTCCCTTCCTTCGTTTTTTTCCCTATCATATGCCTATTTCAACACTCTTTATTGCCATCCGCTTCTTTGTATGAAATTACACATATCTTGTGCTATTATCACGCTGAATACCATTCGTTTACCATACAATGTCTCTCACATCACTCGATATTAGGCAAAATATATTATTCTATAGATGTCACTTCATGTCATTTATATCTACTGGCTTTAAGGAGCGAGAATCGAAGTTACCAGGGCGTACTGCCGCCGCGGAAACTACTTCCCCCGCCAAATGATCCTCCATTCGAGAGCTGTGAGAATCATCAATCAGAAGACGCACTCGGTCTCGCATGAAATATATACGAACCACGCTCGATATATGTCTATGCACTGTGGCTAAGTCTACCTCAACGCAGTTGGCCAATGTTTCTTTAAATGAACAAAAAAACGGTAACGCACAATTTGTGTATGACATCGCCCCATTATTCTCGTCCTCCACTAGCATATCACTAAATTCAATCTCTAAACCATCCATATCCTGCCTTACTATACTGATAGGGCTTCGATGCCCTCGCTCAGCGAAACGGTGGGAGATGATATTCCTAACTTGTGTCGAGAAAACGGTGGGTATGGTGGGCAGCTCGTGCTAACATGAAAGTACAGGGATAAGGAAATGTGAGACAAGAAAATAAACGTAGACACACTATATTCTTTCCGATGTTTTGTATGTCATCTACCTCGAAGAGATCTTGCAATAATTGCGGTGATGCGCTATTCGATACCCAGAAGATCATCCATTCTCCATTATCTGTTCAACGATTCAACCAGGCCTCAGGTTAACTTTCCGCCTCACCTGTCCCTATTCGCAGCTGCAATAGACTCACCGATGAGGTATATACCTCCAGGCTCCATAAACCAATAACTGCTCCTCACACAACTAGGGTAGATGACTTTGCGATAAATGTTCCCGTCAGGATAGGTTACCTCTATCGGGACAGCAGCGTTGTCTTCCAAGTCATGTAAGGGCAAAAGTTGAGGATAGAGAAAATGGATAAGGGCCCGCGGGGTTAGAGATTTAATACGATGAATAAAGATGTTCCGAACATCCAGTGATACGGATGATGCTACGGAGTCTTGTAAGTACTATAAACAGCTATTGATAGAAAACGGCCGGCACCTTTGAGCGGCTTGGATTTCTGAAGGGCCAGTGTGAATGCCGGGAGGGAGCGGAATGCTTCAGGGATGATCAACTATATCCGTTGTGTTAACCTTGAATACGCATGAGAAAGATTACCAGTATACCTCTGACGGTTTTGCAGAAGCAGCACAGTTTGTCCTGTACCCAAGTAGCACCTGGGCACATTTCTCCGTGAGATGTTCTCGTATAGAGGACATCTTCTGATGCTTCATGTTCTCCATAGCTATTCGTGATATATTAGTTTTTCTCGATATTAACACAAACGAAAAGCTACCAAAACAGAGAAAGGAAGTAAACGGAGATTTTCAAAGATTCTCACCTTCCTTAGCTAATCCGCTTATAAGTGCCTCCATATCACCATACTGGAACACACTCCCCACCAACTCCACCACATTCATTGCAAGATTGCACACTCTCACTCTCCGTTCACCTGTCTCTGTCGTATGTAATACCGCAGCCTGGATATATGCGTACTCCCGCGGGGATAGTTTTCCGATGTGATCTAAAGTGACGGAAATACTTTTATCAGCATCTAGGGAGGCGACGAGGTATTCAGAGAGTGGGCGAGGATATAGAAGGCCGTGGTGTGCTATCGTTCGAAGGCCTACACACCGAGCTCGTAAGTAAGCGAAAAGCGGAAGAAAAGGAAGTGAACGAAACGAACCATTCGAGCATCGAACTTTTAAACTGCAATTGAACCCCTTCCACCTCATCAACACTCGCCCTAACTCACTTCTTACCGCAGATCCCTCCCTGTGTTCATCAAACCTGGGGTGCCAAAACACACTTCCCCCGCTCTTTTCGCTCACTACACTAATACTCGCGACGTCGACATATTTCAAAGGAGCAAGCCACATTGATACGCCTACGCCATGAAGGGCACATTCCTCGCCTGTGAGTATCCATCCGGCTTCACGCTGTGTGAACAATTTGTATTCCGAGGAAGTGTTGACCAATTCTGTTTCGGAGGGAGGAGTGGGTGAGAGCGCTCCGAGTCCAATGGTGGGAATGGTACTATGGAAGAGTAGGATGTGGCCTGCTGTTGATGCCTACGATTGAATGCATTAGCCACGTAAGTCAGAGCAAAAAGTAAGAGAGTAATGTAATAATCACTGACCAGCGCGGATAATCCAGCGCGTAAGGCCGATCCAAGTGCGTTTCCTGAAATTGTGGTTTGCCAGAAACGTTGCGGGATTGAGGACAGGAGTGATCGGATTGAGGATCTGATGGGACGCGTCAAGTCATATTCTACCAAACCCAGTTAACAGGAAATGCACTTCTTCTCTATCGGATTAACAAACAGCCCTTCATTAATAGGAGCAAACGGTTCTTCGAGATCAGCGACCACAAGCATTCGTGGGGTTTCAGAGTCTTTCTATCCCAAACCAGGTCCCGATCAGCACGACATTATCAAGAGAACATGAGTAAAAAGAAAACAAACCGCACAGAAAGATCATAGAAATGTATGGTTGAATCAACAGTTACAAAGCCCACTTTGACTCCTTCTGCTAATGTTACGGATTCTTCACCACAGAGCACCTCAGATATAGAGGAACACATGCTTTGCAACCACCCCGAGCTTACCGCGTCCATTGAGACATCAAGCATAAATAAGTACCTCAATGGCTCTGGTTTCTTGTTCCCAGTTGGGTGATTACGAGAGAAGAAAGACGGTGTGAGCTGTACAGGAGGATGTTGTGCCCAGTATGTGGGACAAGAAGTGACATTGAAATCTATCGTTCCTTTGTTCAGTTCTGGACGTTCAGTATGATCGAGCCGCACTCGTGTCGCATCAAGGTTGCTAAAGTAGTGCGAGGGAACTAATAGCGGTTTAAGCCGTGAAGTGCAGCCATGAGCCAGGATGCACACCTTCAGTTTCATGTTTACACAAATTGCATTTAAACCTCACTCCTCCACCCACCCATCTTACCCACGGATTAATGTATGCGTTACATCTGGCACAGCGCGGTGGACCTTCTTCGCCGAAGTCAACAACAGGTACTGGTTCTTCCCTGGGATCGAGTTCTGCAAAGGGTTGTATGATAGCGTAGATAGGCACACCGCTGTCGTTGGCTACTCGAGAGGTGCTGGGCATGTTCCATGTTGACATGCGAATGAACTTTGGTGAGGAATTGCCTGTTGGTATGTTAGCGAGGGAACATGAGTACAGGGCGTAGAAGGGAAACCTTGATCGAGAGCGACAAATTCAGAAGTACACAACGGTGCATGTGACCCTGGCAGTGTGTGGAATATCTTCGTCTCCCACTCTGCTTTATCGCTCTCCATAGCTTCAATGGGTGAAGGAATTTGAGTAGGGTCGACGGCTGGTCGTAGGCCTGGATTGATGCACTATGAGCAAGGAAAGACAAAGGAAAGATACGGGTAAGACGAGGAAGGACCTTTGAAGCGAAGGCCTGCGGAGTGCGGCGGTTGAGGTATGTGGGTTTGAGACATTGTGCAATGTAAGGAACGATGAAGTCGAGGATGCGATGAGGTCTTGTTTCTCAAGACTCACTGTACAGTGCAGCTTGGCCAACGACGCGACCGACCGCATCAATGCTATTTGTTATTAGCTTTGGATATAAACAAATAACTTAACTATTCTGTGGACCACATCCGTATTTAGCGTCGCACTAACAACCTGACCAGGCCAGAATCTGGTAGAATGGAAATACTTACTGAAACTTATCAAGGATATAAGTGATGAAGCTTGAAGCTGTGGCCTTACTAGTGGTTTCGTGAACATGAATTGTCTGCAAGACGGTCTGATGACGCTGGGGGCCACGCGTCCGTTTCCTCTCCATGTACACACCATGCCGCTTACACCTATACAAAGTACCCGTCCAGCTAGGAAATTATATAGTTCAGGCGTAAGCAAAACAAGGTTCCGACATCCACGCACGGAGACACCCATTACTGTGGATCTTCCACCTACCATTCCTAGCCAAACCTACACGCTTCCTCCAAGATATACCAGCATTAAATCCAGATTTAGCTCTACGTTTCGGAGCCGCGGAGGGAGGGGAAAGTTATTAATTCTTTCTTCTACCATCCTCGTTGCAAAGCACGCTTGCAGGGGCCCTGGGTGCCCGCGTTAATAATCTACCCTCTACAAAGTTCTTGGAAAAATAAGAATGGGATCTGAGAATAGCATAGCAAGGCACACGAGTTGGAGTCGTTAAACGATATTGTTAGCATCGGGAGGTGATGTACATAGGACCCCTGGTAATCCCTATAACAGTTAGATCCTCAAGAATTTTTTTTTGTCCGGACTGTCATGAACAAAATTTTGAAATTTTGTCCGGAGAGCATCTAGGTTCGCCCGCTGGGGTCAGAATTTGTCCGGATTGAGTGTTCTAAGTTCCAAAAATCGGTATTTTCGATTTTTTTCTCTGACTCTGCGAAAGAAAGCTTCTAGAAGACATAAACTAGCAATACATGTATATTAGAATGAAGTAGAAACACTGTCTTCGTCAATGATAATAATTGTATTGCCGTTCATGATGCTGGCTAGGTAACCTGATATGGATCCTAAGTGGGGTCTGGGTGCTCTATGGAAGTAAAAGGTTGTCAGTGATAATAATTAGAGCACAAATTGACAATGTAGCGAGTGAATATTACCAATATAAAAAAGAATGAAATGATAGAGATGTAGAGTAGATTGTGTAGATTGGCCATGAGAAGCAGGATAACTATTGGTTTAATTGCTCCAGAACATATACAACAGTATATATAGTAGAATAACACAAAATAAGGCCGAACATGAGTACTGCATGACAGAGGTAAGGGTCATCCTTGGTGAAAGAATGGAGAGTAAATGAATGTAGCAAAAACACGAAGACGAGGAATGATTAAAATGACTGGAAAAATTAAAAGTTCAAAGTCTTGTCTAGTTGTTGGACAGTCATAGGTAAGTAATTGCCGTATCCAAGCCTATCCAAGCTCAGATTGTGCTGCGGCCGCGTTGGTTGGCTATGCAAGAAATATGTCTTTGAGTCGGGTGGCTCGCGGAGATGAGTGAACTATCAGTACGGTGCTCGTTCAGGTATATACTGGACCATTTCGACCAAGTGTTCAGTCACGCGTCACGCCGGGCCTTTGAACAGAACACTTGAGCGCATTTGTCACGCTTCACAGGCTGTCATGAACAGCAGTTTGAGAGAAATACGGCGCTTACTTAGCCAAAAAATTTCGCCCGTGCCGGGCGTCTGTAAGGGTATGAACAGTTCCACCCTATGTCACGCATCAGTTTCGGGCTTGAACACTTGCCCAAGCCGAATTTTTCGTCACGCTCTCTCGAGCATGAACAAGTGGTCGAAATGGTCCAGTAATATGGGAACATCGGTCGCAGTGGGATTCAGTGATTGCAGAAAGCGACAGATCAACGTTGATGTTGAACGCTGAGCAACAGGTGCAGTCAACAGACATCAAGGGAATCAGTAAAAACTATCTAAGCATTGGTGATGTCATTGGTCAGCCGCTTGGTATTTGTCCGGACAGGGATCTTACATCTGAAATTTTTGACCGTCGATGTCCGGATAGGTGAACAGAGTTTGGCGGTTTTTAGCCCCCAAAAATGTCCGGATTGCGACAAAGTTCTGGGGCCTTTGGCCCCGATTTGTGTCCGGATTGGCGACTAAGTGTAATAGGGATTGCCAGGGGTCCTATGTACATGCGGGCGCGGGTGCAGAATCATGATACTATGAGAGAACCATTCTGTTCTAGTGGTTTGCGTATGTAAGATTTTCCACCAAGGGCCATACGGTGGTGCACATTTTTGGAGGACGACCATTCAAATCTCCATTCCTTGAAATCCTTCTGCATTCGCGGCAGTTGTCACGCTATATTAATTGATTTACCGTCTCAATCCATCCCACTTCAATAAAAGAAAGGCACCGGGAAAAGTGAAGGAAACGCGATTTTTGTTTTTGTTTTTGTTTTCTCCAGGAGCACGGCGCATTTCCAAAAACCGAGGAAGGACGTTCACACCGAATTTACCTTTCTATGAGAACAAGGAACTGGTGAGAAATGGAATGCTCCCTCGACACCGACGGCCGTACATATTTGTCTAGATTGCGGGGGAGAGTATAGAAGAGTGGAGTGAAGAGATCGTGCCAGGGACTTCATGGTAATTATCTACACTTGCTTCACTCGGAAATGAAATAGTTTGTTTCCGGTACTCCGAAAGTACGAAACTAGCCGGAGAATTTGAACGAAAGCCACGATGTCAAATCGGAGAAGGCAGAACATTCAATTGCACAGACGCGGAGACGTCTAACACGAGTGGGAACATCTCGTTACCCAACGTTACCGTTCCATTCTAAAAACCAAGTAAGGAGACCGGATGAACGTACCGAAGGACATTATTGATTGCACCCAGCAGCTTGAGCGTGGGAACTGAGTTCCAGCTTCAATTCCGCGATGTAGTCTTGTACGGTAAAATCCGACGAAAGTCCTCCAACTCCGTTATTTACCATCTTCCTGTAAATCAAATAAACACGCCACCCCCTGACCATGCTGTCTACCAAGTTCGCTGAGAACATCAACTTCTCCCTTCCCGTCAATTGATCGCCACTCTCAAGCCTACATTACCTTTTCACACCCAATCACGAAGCGGAGAACGGGGAAGAATAAAAGGAGCTATTTATACAGCAGCCAGCTCAGATGGCGACTAGGTACTTAGATACACAGGGTACTACTTGGGGCAAAAAGACAGGGTAAAGAGAGGGATATAAAACAGTAGGTGATTATCGAGGCGGAACATAGGAAAAATTTTTGAACAAGAGAGAAGAAAAAGAAAGCAATGCGATGGGAATATATGAAGAAAGCGTTATCAATGAAAAGGAAAACTGATTTTATATAGAAAGGAGTGTCGTTAAGCGAGAGGATAGCAGCAGAGGAAACCAAAACTGAGCACTTGAACACGGAACACCGAAATCCAACAGAAGGAAGGAAAACGGAAGAGAAGAGAGCGCGTACGCCTCCACAAATACACAAAGCAATCAATCAACAAACTGAATGACGAAGGATGAATTATGGAAATATAATTCTGAGGATAGGCAGGGGGGAGGGTATTTTGATGGCGAGTAGTGGTTTGTACTCGATATTTGGGGCGTTTGTACATTTTATGCCAGATCTTGGAAATCTTCTTCACCTGCCACAGATATATCATGGTCTCCTTCCTCCATCTTCAATATACACAAGGGGAGGTTGTGGTTTGCGTTCTTGCCACGAGGAGCTCTGTACGACGCAGCACACACGTGGGACATGTCACTGCAGAGGGAAGGTGATGGACGAGTCAGATGAGAAATAGGGAGGGGTTTTGCTGCGTGTTTTGGCGGTGCATCTGTGTGCGTGGTGCGTTGTATGTAGGGGAGGATTTTATGTTTGCCTACATTCATCCCCTCCTCAATATGCGCCCCTCCCCACTCCCTTTCATTATTCCTCCCGCCCCAGCTTCTACTGCCCCTCCCCGTTCATCTTCAAAGTTTTTAGGTTCACACAACATAGAACCGCTGATGCCACTTTCCCTCCACTGCACCTCTAACCGCTCTTATCAGCTGAAACATCCGTTTTGAACAAGCTCACACCCTTGAACCCCAGCCCCGTTGGCGGCGCTCTCAATTGGAGCGGTGACGGTGGCGCACCAATCCCACTTCCCAGCTGCAACTGCATATGCGTACTCGCGGGCGATGGCATGGGTGGCGATGGGAATCTTGGAGAGCAAGCCACTTTCAAACCAGGCGCAGAGGGCGGCGGCGGTGGCGGTGGTACACTATTCTCTTCAGGGAGAAACGACCCCGACGAGTCTGGGCACCAGGAATGTCGATGCTGTGGCTTCCTTCCTTTGCGTACCCCCATATCAGCCGCATTCCGGATCGACCGGTAGTCAGTGATGATAGACCCCCCTCCACTAGTACTACTTGCTTCGGATGGCGGCCGTGAGCGACGAATCGTTCGAGGAGCTTGGGGTGTCGAGGAGAAGGAGGAGACATCGGATGCGGATGATGACGCTGAGGGAGAGGTGGGCGCGCTCTCGGCCTCACCTGACCCATCGCCTGAGGTGGTGCTACCGCTCGTGGAGCTATGATCCAGACCATCCATTCCTAGCGTTGGCAGTGCGAGAGGGAATGAGCCCTGGTAAGGAATCAACGACGGGGGGTATTCATTCAACGGGTATGCAGGCACGTATGTATCAGGATGTTGCAAGGGGGTGGAGGGAGGCGGTTGCGAGACAAGAGATGATTCCAGGTGAAGCTTGCGGCCCTTCCAGATTTCTAGGTTGAGCTGACAGCAAGTGAAGAATTTCCTCATTCCTTCAGAAGAGGTGGATTAGTATGAGATTAGAAAACGAGAACAATTCCTGTACTCACGTGGCACGGCACGAACCATAAGTTCCAACAAGGGACAGACATACGCTGTAGAAAAGGAGACTTGGCCCTTTGCAAGGCTCAAGGGCCCGTCGCAGACAGGCATAGTCTGGTCGATGGCGAGCTCCTTCTCCAGCTGAGCCTGGCAAGCCCATTCACTACCCAGCGCGTCTGCCCAGTATGCGGCAATTTCAAAGGGGCGGGACTGAGATAGACAGAAAGTTAGTGAGTATCACACCATAACAAGATCACGCACAGGATTGCTAATGTCGGCGCACTTTAGCATGGCCTGACAGATGGCAATCTTTCTCATAAGAACGGGACCTTGCTCGCGATCGGTATCCCTGATGAGGCATTCAAAGCCTTGCATGAAGTCGAGGTGTGCGCTCATGTCGGTGGCCATAATGGTGGACCAGAGAAGTTTACGGAAGGCGTAGTCGTCAAGGAGGTGGCCGAGGCCGTGTGTGCGCATAAGAAGGAGAAGGAATTGACAGTGCATCTGCTCAAGGGCTGACTTGCCCTCAAATACAAGGGAAAGGCGTGAGGATGCATTCTTCTGGAAGGATGTCAGAATAAAGGGGAGAGAAGCGAGAAGTGGGGGGAGGGACGAACCATGAAGGCGTTGGTGACACCAGGGTGGCCTACATCGTGGCCTATGGCGGCAATATAGAGGGCAAAAATATCACGCAGGGTGAGGGAGGTGATGAGCATGCCTGGGGCGTCAAATCGGAGGCTGGATGACCAGGGGCCAGAGGCATAGTTGAGGATGGTAAGTGGGGGAACGACGCCTGCGGCCTGGAGGTAAGAATGAATGGCTTGCAGGACGTCGAGGGCATGGTGGAAGTTGTGATATTTGTTGTCACGGTAGAGGCGGCGAAGGTGGTGGATGAAGGGGGCCAATTGGGCTGGAGGGGGATGAATAGGGAGAAGCGCTGGGGAGAAAAGAAGACAGACCGAGGGAAACACCGACGGCGGCCTGCATACCGTCGATACGGAAGATGGCCTCGAAGATGAGGAGGGTGGCAGCGACGTCATTGTCGTGGAGGCTTGATGGCTGGAAGCTCCAGGAGTCGAGAATGGAGATGAGGTGGTTGCGGGCGGCGGGGTCGAGGGGTGGTGGCACGGTATAGGGAGTGAGGGGAGGAGGGTGGAGGAGAGAAGGGGGATATGCGTCGTTGATGGAGTTGAGGAGGTGAGTGTACATGTCGCTGAGGAGCTCTGCAAAGGCGGGGCTGGGAGGGGTGGGTGAGCTGGGGTGGGAGAGAGAACAAGGGCACGTACTAGAGGTCGCCGTCGCCGTCACCGGTGGCGAGCCAGCCCTGCCCATAGCCGCCGCCGCCAGTGGCAAGATAGAGACCGCCAATGTCCGCGCTTCTTCGGCGCCAGTTGGGATGGCACATGGTTGTTGAGGAGGAGAGAGACGACGAGGAGCACCGATGGGAAGTAAATCAAATGATTGTTATATACAACGGACAACATCCCATCACCACAGATCGTGGATGCCACGAGACACAGACCCCAGTCACCCCCTCCGGGGTCCACCACTACAAAATATATTATTCCTTTGTTTCCGCGGATTCCCTTTCTTTTCATCTTTATTTCCATTATCATTCACCACAATCAGAGCCACCCACTCCTATTGTATTCTACCGTCCAACCCTCCACCGTGCCCAGTGCCGTAACCCCACCTCTCTCTAATAGGTCTAGTCCGATTCCATTGGCTCGCACTGTGCATCAGATCGCCAGACCCTCCCCATCCCTCCTGCTCCCTCCCACTTGCACTGGGAACCAACATCCGGATTTATCGCCTTCCAGTCTACAACCACACGTGTATCAATAAGGGCATCCTTCCCAGTTTATTTTCATTCATGAATTTATCGAGTGGAGATAAAAACGAGGTCCAATCCCGAATCGGCTATTAACCTATGCCACCTACAGGACGCCGATGGTAGCTACCCTTGCGTCTATTTCTCCGCTGCCGACTCGGTATGCATTGATACTCGCATTATCAAGTATTTTTATCCTCCCCGGTCAATTAACAGACATGAGATATGTATTTTGATGCTTGGAGACAGGGACAGCATGCGTCTTGACAGACAGGATCATCTTAAGTGCAAGAAATAGACTTTTCGCAGTCCCGACTTGGAAATGATAGCCCAATGTTGTACCACTGCTGAATAACCCTTTCAGATAAGCAAAGAAAAAATGTGCACTTGCGGATGTTATCTTTCGGTTGAGAGTTATTTTCGAAGTCTACAACCTTGGCTAGCTAGAATAATAATACCGATGTATAAGAATTGAAAGTTGACGTTGAGCCCCTGGATATTTTTATATCTGCGACCTTATCTTTTCGCCATTTGTTAGTTATAAGAGCCTTATCTGCGGGGTTCTAGGTAACTTTGTTTCCTGATGATGGCGGGAAGGATTTTCAAGTACTTATCCTAAGTGATCATCATATCACTTTCAATACAGTATGGTGTGAATCACTTAGTCACCACAACTTTTGTACAAGGAAAAGTCACTTGATATTTCTCATGCAAAATAACCCCATTTTCTTATTCCTCTTGTAAAAATGCTTGTTTTGATGAACTGAATAATTCTACTAAACAGTTTGTCAAAATTCCCAAAACTGAGCGAGTTATATTTTTCACACATTCCAGATTTTGCCGAATTACCATATCGGGAAGGTAATTACTATAAATAGACATGGTTAGTCATCATTCTTATGCTTCAAATTTGTGAAGGAAGCTAGCATTTCACCTTACAATCTACTCTTTTGATGAAGTATCAATATCATACAGATATAATATACTCTTAAACCTTCAAAAAGATGAACAAAATTGGCCCAAAAATTTCAAAAAATTTCGTGGCCCAATTTTGCCGCTGTACAAAACTAGTGGTGACTAAGCGATCCGCACCATAGAGTCCTTGTCAATCTTTAAAAATAACTCGTTTACATAAAACCGCTGAGAACACTGGAAGCCCCCCATCTTGGTCAAATCTTGGTAAACAAATTTCGACACAAACAAAAGAAACTCCTTCGGACTCCCTCCTGGCCACTGGAATCTGTATCAGTGGCGCATTATCAATGGGGTTCAGCCGCCTCACGCAGCTTGACAAAGTGGTATCGTGGGAATGAATCAATTCCTTTCATGGACATTGGGTGTCGGTGCGCTTAGGTATCGGCTGGAAGTCTGGAACCGTTCAAATGGAAATAATAAACTGTGTCGATTGCTTGAATTGTGCAGTTCATTGAACATCTGCATTAAAAGGCCAGAGGAAACAATACGATTCTATCTTCTCCGGGTGACGACAACCGCTGAAAAGGCCGACTATTGCTGCCTAGAATGCCGTCATACATGTTTCATCGCAGGGAGATTAAAGGCAGCAACTTGCTGATAATTTTAGCAATGCCTTCGAAGCGAGACTGAGATCCCCGCTTCGTGAGAAACGGTTGATATAGTTTTCTCTCAAAGTGCACATAGTACATGCAATAAATGTTCAGGCTCATTTTATTAACTGATCATTAACTGAATTAACGGGTCCGTGTACGGTACTGGTGTTGAATAATAATAATAAGTAAATGTGAAATACAAGACCAGTGATCGAGACGTCCGCTTCATGCGAATACTCGCCCCTAGATCGAACTTCCACGTCAAAGCTATGTCTAGCTATATACACAAGTGTACGCGGTATTGATTTCTATGATGCGGACATACTACTCCCTAAATCCGGCGAAGACTTCATTTCCACTGGGGCCCACCATATTGGCTGAGGCCTGAGGTCTCGCGCCCCGCTCCTCCTGAGTAAAAAAAAAACTCCTTTCGAGGTTTCAAAATGTTCATTTGAGGTTCTAGTGGGACTAAAATGGATCAACGCATGTGAACGGCGGACTGAAGTAGAATTGGGAAGTGAGACACTGGAGTCATGAGCAGAAAGGGAACATCAATGGTCTCGTCCGAGGAGAAACACGGAGATCAGAGGGGGCGGTTTAGGCCTTTCCGGAATCGGGACCGTCGACAAAAATAAGAGATGGGGATGTTGTTATAATATTTGCACAGCGATTAGATTACTTTGGACTAGCACGGTGTGACTCTGGAGACCGTAGGTCAACAGTTGCCAAGGCCTGTGAGTAATCGGCAGTACACGGAGGACCGGTGCGAGGATCCGAGAGCAGATATCAAGCCTACGGGAAAGCCATGTTCAAAGCAGGCTAGGCGAAGTATATCCAGTAAGCAAGGACAGGACAGGACAAGAGTCCGTTCGGAGCAAAGCTATTTCGAGAACTAAATATTCGGTCGGAGATTTTCAGCATGACTATTGTGTTATGTGACCATAAAACTGAAATGTTTCTCTTACTTTTCTCAACTGGGCAGTTAAAATGCCGTGTCAGAGCGAGGAACTTAAGGAGACTAGTATAAAAGCATGCCCGAAGCTTCTACTAGCATGTAGCAATATTTCACAACGTTTGTAGTTTCCTGGAATTGTCAGCTGAGTCATTTATATCCAAAAGTAATTGGTTTTAAATTGTTGACGATCAACCCATCACTGCTTGACCATGGATCTTCTTTACCATTTTAGGCACTCTTCGCCACTTCCCTTATCGATGCAGCTACCTGAATTCCGCTTGAAATACATACCGGCAGTTACACATGTGAAGCTTATGAAAGATTGGGAGGATATCATGATTGCGTTTTGACTTTGAGCGCATACTATCCGCGGAACAATAATTGTAACAATCATGAGTCCAACTTGAATATAGCTCGGCTGAAAAAGTGTACAGCACGAACAGTAGAAATGTACCAAGAACTTTTTCCCGGATTGTATTATATGATACTTGTCAAAAATATGAGAGCCAAAGATTGAGCCAACGTACTAGTTGGTTTCCTAGTGGGGAATCACAGAGCTTAGGCCAAGCCCACCTAATAAGTGAGTACATAATAAGTATATGAAGCATGAAGATTTTTTAAATTGTTTCAAGAGTAACGAAAACGAGACTCTTGTGGCCAGAGGAGTGGCAACGGTCTAGCGTAGGATAGGAGTAAATACTATATCCATGATTTGGAGGAGAAACTTATACTTAGTATGCACCATCAAGCCACAAGAACCAGACGGCATTCATACGTACAATAAGATGATGCTATTTGAGACGTCCTTTAAAGATGAGGTCATGTCAATGTGGTTTCCGCGATTAATTTACCGATTAATCGTAGGCAACCCCCTTATTCTCCGAGGGCAGAGGCTTGTCAATGATACTTGTCAAGTTAATTAGCTCAAAAACGAACAGGAGCTAATAAAAAAAGGACACACTAACTATGTTACTCATACGTCGTCACTGGCAGAACACCCCCAGGCTTTGACTGGGGATACCATCTGGAAGCCAAGTCGATAGCATTTCAATAAGCACGCATGAGGCTGAGTGTTTGATTTCCCAAATTGCGGTTTCGCCGACGTTTCCTTCCTCACAATTCCTCAGGGGAAGTTGGGAATAAACGCAGGTCACGCATTGACAATGATCGTACTAATAAATATGGCGTCATTTTTTTTTATAACTGTGTCCGAGAAAAGTCATTCTTAGACAATCATAGTAGGAAAGAGGAAAACAACAACGGCCCAAAACTTTTTTTGTAAAACTTTTCGAACGACGATATAACATAGAACTCACAAATAAAAATGGCTGATCCCAACTTCGAAGACCATTCCTATTCAGCTCCATAGCTTAACACGTTCCCTTCGGCCTGCCAAATTTGCCGGAAACATTAGTATGCACAGCTGAATAGAGCAGGAATAGAAGATGAAAGATTTGGTCCACCGTTCTTAGCGCTTTGGAATATAAGTAAAGGAATTGAATTCGAACCGCAAGGCTGATATTCCGAATGCATCTCGCAAATACGATTATACTTATAAGTGAAGTTGGCAGATAACTGAGAAGCAAAGAGTTCTTGAATAATGGTTGGTATGCGTCGTGGGCACTGTTGAGTAAATTAATTCCAGCAGATGAGAACCCGCAATAAAAGCTCAGTAGATCATGAGGTGAATTTGAGGTGAATAGGTCAAGTTTAAGTTGTTTCAATATTCGCAAGGATCATGCTTGTGTAATATATTAATAATCATGCACATGGTGTAATCCAGACTTCCGAAGGATACCGGCAAGCATTGAAATATTGAACTCTTGAAACAATCTTTAAATTTGAAAAATTGAAACCTCTCCAAGTTTCCAATTGTAATATTAAATCTTGAATTCAATAGTATTTAGTACTGTATTGACCTCATCCAGTGTACCTTGCACTCTAGCTCGAATCTAGTATTTGGAAATACCTGGCCAGCCCTGAAGTGCCCACATGGTACGTCGAGGTCAACTTCGAAGCAAATCAAAAATGGCTGTCCATACTGTATGTACTCAACTTAGACACCCTCCCTGTTTTATATTTTTCCTGTGAACTCGGATCTTATTACTTTTAGTACGGTGGAACTCTTCCAATCCGAACGTCCCAATGTTCACTTATATGTAACACAAAGAGCTACTGCAAAACAATGGTACGTGACAATATACGTTCAATAATCATCTATATATACTTTCTGTACATTAGATTGATAAATTTCGAATATACTTATATTAGGATAACATAAGTTAGTTATATCAGGCAGACGCAAGGAGGTATCGCAAGTAAATATTGCTGTCGGAGGTTCTCTGGTCCCAATATTCCACGTACATATATGTAATGCAGTAGTTCGTTAGCAAATGTCAATTACCCAACATTTACCATTGAACACATATGGAGTTCATACTTCATCACCATAACTCTCACCTTTTTGTCTACAAACCAAATTCCTGAGGGATTAAGACATTTTAAATTTTAAGTAACTTAGTGGCACATGAAATACATTGGACTTATTGTGCATTTCCACCTGGAATAGCAGTGGGGAATTCCAAGAGTCGACGCAATCACTTGATTTGTGAATATTGCTAGCGCCTGATCTCGAGCCTTCGGAACCTACGAGCTTTTATATCACAGCAGTTAGAAGACCAAGCGATCATGTCATAACATGTATACTGCTAGGTGAAGAAATTGATACGGGCGGGTATGGGGAAGGATGCTTACCTTAGCTACCCAGAGACTCTCTTTCAACACTGGCATCCCAGCTTGTGGGCATTTTCGTAGTCTAGTTTAACTTGCTCTCTACTCTGAATTCATGTTATAGCTTACGAAGTGCGGATAGCAGTTATGGGACGTACAAGTAAATCGAATATCTCGCCATGCGAGAAGAATCTTAATATTATAATTCCAAACAACACCCTTACTGTTACTTCTTCCACAGATAGTTTTGGAACAATAGTTTAATGTTATGACAGAAGGGATATGATTTCACTGTAAAAAAAATCCACAAGATTCCAATTCAGAATGATTTGCTCCAGATAGTAAAGTTGCTGCACGAACCACAATGAATTGAATAGTTATGGCAGCTTCACTTTGAACCCAGAGATGTGAATTCGTAGCACACACCCCCGGTGTGACTCGTAACTCTATTATTACAGGCTTTATGAGCTCGGGTAGCAATTGCTGCGGGAGTGACTGCGGCTTGTGAATACCACTCGTAGTTTGCTTCATCTTCTAACCAGTGGTAATAATCCACGTGTTTGCCAAGTTTTAAGTATTTGCAGATATAATGGCTTGTAGAACGCTAACAAAAGACCATCCGCCTACAGAAACCATAGAAAGATGCGCCGGAAGTGAGCCATAAAGATTAGCAAGGGTTTTCTTCGGACGATGAATTAGCAAGTTAACGATAACAATGAAGCCAGAGGTAAGGTGCTTCTAAGAACCATATCATTTCATGTACAATAGTGACTTTCAGGTTCCGTACCTTCGAATTCCAAATTCTCAGGCTAATGCCGGTTACAGGAGGACAAAATTTCAACCGAAGCATAACTGTCCAAGCTATTGGATAGGATCAAACTGGGGCTGATGAATCCTGCTCAGTGCTGTATAGTGCCAGGAACAAAGGTCCCGAAATGCTACCATGAGTACCCTTGAAGTTCTGTATCACAGAACGCCCATAGTAGAGTATACAGGCAACAGCTACGGACTGATAGATTGAGGTGGCAGTACGAGAGCACACGTACAGATCCTCGTGCTCATACAGGTAATACGAAATGCCACATGCCCAGTTCCTTTGATTTGCACAGACTCTTGATGAAGTTCTCGCACATCATTATGCCGTTCTTCCTTGTGGACTTGGAAATCAGCGAGAGGTTGGTAGCAGCTCGAAGCCCAGTTCCACGAGGTCACTCATCAACCTGAACTGGCTCGCACAGATTACAGATAGGACCTTTCACGAGACCATGCGCCATTGCTCATAACTGGTAGAATCCAAGAAGCAGATTGTCCAAGTCCAAACAGTGCCTTATGGGTTTAACCCTTCGAGGGTAAAAGACTAGGATAGTTCAATATATGGGGCTACAAGACGCTGCCATCTTCGAATTCTGATCTTGCTTGTAGCCTGAAACACTATGTTATAATCATTTAGAACTGCTGTCAAAAAAATTAAAACGAAAAGGAAGAATTGCGAACTGAAGCTTGCGAATGGGGTACCGTGAATGCTGCATTGAATTTGAGGTTTCGCTGAGTTGATAAGGGTGAGAAAGACTATTCAGAAAACAGCATCGGTATTGAAAATAATACCTTCGTGAACTTTTCGGTGGTATCTACTATGTAGTGTAAAACATTCCTGAGGACGTAGGTCTGGGGTAATTTTAGGAAGTAAACCTTCAGCAAACCACAAGCCTTTGAAAATTTGATAGCTTGTCATCGGTATCTTTCCCACGCTCTCCGAGGCCGTATACTTTTGGGGTAGAAACTCAACTTCGTACTCAACTCTAAGATTCACTACCTTTCTTACATACTTGTTTATTTTATCTGTCTCCTCATGTTAGCGTGAGTATCATCAACTTCTCCGAACGCATGAAATTTACGGACGAGCTACAGATGCGGCGGATCCAGGAGCGTCTTCGACTTTCTTAACGTCGTTATGACACCCATTGACGGACCAATATGAAGGAAGCAGTGGTTTGTTTCTCTGATCATCAGGAAACAAACCTTTCTGAACTAGACTAAGAGCAGGCTTCAGTTAAATCCCCTATTATATAGTACGGCTTAACGGGTCGGACTATTGCAGCTCAACCTTCACTACGAAAGACTTCTGTCAGCCTGGCAGTTCCGCTCTGAATAGAACACTCACATCACTCAAATGCCTACATGGTTCGCCAGATCGCGCCAGATATGGCGGCGCACAAACGGACAAGAATGACTCATTTCATTCTTCTATCGCGAGCTACGTTTACAGCGCTCAAAAGAATGTAGATTTAGCCGAACTGGAGCACTCCATCGGTCTGCTATACTACTTGCTGCCATCTCTCAAGTAGGCTCATTTAGTTCAAGCTGTCTATTATGTGGTTCGGTTGTACCTCAGATATCTAATCTCGGTCCCTTGCCGGCGTCCAAAAGTACTTTACTTATTGCATTTACGGCATATCCTGGTGGCACAAGATTCTCACTTGGTAGATCGATGCAGAAAATAGGCTACGATTGTACAGCATCGTCCGTTTTCTCGTCATTCATCATGAATACACAACCGCGGAGATGAACGAAACATCTCTGCATGCGTTCGAATGTGTTAAGGTGCTGCTGCCCAATAAACCCACCGGCGGATATTCCAGACAAAAGCCTTACTAGTAACTGGTGAAGACCGGTGAGTATCTCATGGCCTTACGCAGTGCAGTCGCAAATCGAGGCTAACGACAACTCTACACCATCTTTAGTCGATTGTAGTTTGGTAAGGCTTCATATTCTCACATTTGTTCCGTTTTGCATGGCACTTGATTCAGACTCGAAATGTCGCCTTATGTCGCGTGCTCGGCAACATATCCAACTTAATTCGATGTGCAGACATTGCTTGAAATCCGCATCGGGACACTTGCCAACCAGATCGCAATATCGTTGGCGTTTACCTCAGAATGCCAACTAAAGGGCGACTAAGCTTTTTGTGAGCAAATCCCAAGAGGAGCATCAGACGGCGGCACACAAAATAACTCTCAAAAGGAGTCTTAGTAAAACCCGTCTACTTACAGTTTGCTGGAAATATTAAATAAACACAAATGCATCGATGACCGGCGGCTCAAGGAAACCAAAGAAGTCGCCGAACCCGTAGCTGTCAGTATCGCTATGGTGGTGGCGGCAGAGGGGAGGAGGTTAGAGGTAAAGGAACAAAAATGGAGAACTCCGATCGGTCCGGGATTAGATGTCTTGGTGGCCATGGGCCGCAGGGAGTAATGTCTCATACGTGTTGCTTTCTGGGACGATATACGCAATCGATCGCGCTCAAAGGCCCCTCCGCTTCACCGCACTTGTTGGCATTCATAACATATCAGCATTCTCGCATTGAATTTAATCTCAATCCCGCCAATGAAGTCCTGCGTCCGCTGGTCGATACCGTCGCGTTGATTGCGTCTCGAAAGAACAACGTTCCTCAGCAAACTCGTAATTTTCCTTTCACCTTCTCCGAGTTTCAATCTGTAGGAGAATTCTTTCTTGAGAACAACCTTCCGGAAAGAGACATCGTTTCGAAGTTCTTCCATGTGGCCGTTGAACTTCCACTGGACCCTGTGTCGATGGAATGGCTAAAGTACGTACCGCCATGGTAGGCATGAAACCAATGAGGCTTTACCGTTCACTTTATGATGAATGAATCAATGAAATGAAATCAGCATCCTGAACCTCGCAGGGTTTCACTGGGGGCTATACGAAGCATCGTTATTCATATAATTAAAGTCGAGCGGAAAAAGCTAGGTCATCTCCGTTTCGCCAATCTGAACTTGTCTTCTTGTATCAGGCAGGCGATAAACGGCTTTCTGCACCGACCAGTTTGTGATTTGTGACAATGATGCGAGATATTTCGTTAATAGATTTTGCAGGCCGTCGACTTCGCGTACAAACTTTGAATCAGCGTGGCGTTCGGTCCGCCTCATTTTCGAAGCATCCAAATATGATAGTGAAATGCTCACCTCTATGTTTGTCCGTTACTAGTCTACACGCTCTAATACGCCCAATATTGTAGCTCAGGGTACTTAGAGTACTGTCCTTTCGGTATATCAATATGGCTGGCTTCGACATCTACCGACAATGGCGCAGCTTATCTCCGTACTGGTTAAGGTATACATTTGCAAGAGATTTTGGGGCTCTTATCTGGACGACGACTAGGCGACATATAGTAGTCCGCTCGGTCACTCTAGCGGCGTATATGCGTTTCAACCTCATACTGGAACCACGCCACTAACTCTTCCGCTTTGGTGTTTTTATCTTGTATAACCTACGATCTCCGTTAGTTCGAGTGTTGCGCTCGATGCCTTGCGCTTTTGGATTATATGTATCTGGTTGGTCCCCCGCTGACTACAACAGCGATGATCGGAATGGATGGCTATTGAACGAGCGAGCTCAAACTGAATGACCCAGATAAGGCACAGCTAGATGTTCTATCTCTTTTGACTCTTCCTGGCCAAATTCGCCTTCTAAAACTGTATACCCGTGGCTTAGCTCCATAAACAAGTTCCTGTGATGGTTCTAGTTTTTTCCACTCGGAATCAGGAACCAAAAATTGGACGAGGAGCAAGAGGACGCACTAGAACTTGATAACACCACGTCTCCATCTGTTTTTCTGAAATTATCCAGCGATACGGGCCATTATCCACGTTCATTAAAAATCAAATTCATGATGGTCAAGCTGATACGGGGAGGGTGTGCGACTTGATGTCCAAACTAATTCCTAAACCCCAATGGGGAGCAATCCGCGGCTGAACAAAATTATCGAACCGTCAGCTTACCCAAAAATTGCATTCGGAATCCATATATCTGTCCCCATGGAATGAACGAGAAGATCGATACACAAGGTGTCTGCACGTCGTTTGAGTTATCGTTGACTGAGATGCTCAAGTTTGCGTATGTTTTAGACAGTTTGGCAAAGCATTGCGATGCAATACATACTTGCAAAGGAAGGTATGTGTGTAGAGAGTGGCAAGGACATGCTGCTGGTAATGTATCAGATGGCACTGCATGAGGCGCCGAGTGAAATGAAAGCAAGTCGACAACGAGGAAGAACAACTTGGAAGGCCCATCAGTATATCGTCATCGCTATGATATCGTACATGTGCCAGCATAGACTACTACTCGGTGTCTTGTTAACTGGAGCGACGCTGTCACGGTGATGGCATTGCGAACAACTGTAGTGGACATCCGCCGGTGTTCTTTTCAGGTTGTCAGTAGGTGGACGAGAAGGATCACATCGCGGACGCAAAAAGTCATCTTCTAACGGTTTTGTTCCGCTGTCTCAAGCTTGTGTCATTTTATTTTTCTATCTCTTTCTTCCACCACTCGACTTTGAATTGATGTGTTAAGAAGATGTCAGGGAAATCCGGCATCTCTGACCGAAGCTAATGTTGGTGTAATCACAAACTCCGTGACTAGCTGATGCAAGGTGTTAACAGCGCGTCGAGATTACGACAGAGAAGTTGGAAGATCTATCCTGAATAGACAAGTGTAAATTAGACGGTGAAGTTAGAATCAGTTATCATATCAGTTATCATCGTCGGTTATTGGCTTTTTGGTGGCAAAACAAACTCCGCGAGCGTACAGCGCAGAGATTACATGGATTAACATTAGGACCCTCCTTTGAACTTGCGAGGTATTGCAGGACGCAATGCGCGTGCATTTCTCGAATGTGGAGGATTTTGGAAGAAAAGGATTGTTCCTGTGAAGAGGAACGATGGAAAGCGAGGCGATTCAATGTTCAAGAATGAACCGCGCCGGTGCAAGAGCGGTCATGGATGAGAAAGTAGCAAGTGAGCAGTAAAAAAAGAAATACGGGAAAGGATGAAAAAATTGGAATGATGGGGTATGTTGGAGGTGAGGTGAAGGGTGGCACTGGTTGAGCCGATCAAGGAACAGGTGGGGGAAGGCGGAATTCTGGAAATGAAGAAATGGAGAGAGGATGAGGGGAGAATTTGGAATTTGGATTAGGGAGAGAGGGTGTGGTAGGACGAGAAGCTGAGAAGAGGCGTATTCAGGGTGGTAAGCTTTAGAGTTGTGGCTGGAGATAGGATTGCCGGGCGGGCGGCAGGAGGAAGGAGCGAGGATGATGATAAAGAGGCCCTGTGTTCTGCAGATCGCGAATCGGAGACAAGAATTGGATTTAAAATAAATAAAAAATAGTATTTGTAAAGCGATAACGCGTGACAGGAGCAGGGGAGGGGAGGGGAGAGGCTGGGGGAGAGGCGACAGACGCGCGCGTGGGTGGGATTTCTTGAGGGGGGAGTCCGAGTGGGGAGGGGGGCTTGTGACAAATTCGCGGAAGGTGAATAGACGGAGGTGTGTGGGAAAGTATCTATTAAAGGGTATGATCGAACCTCACGGCGTGCGCGATCTGGGATCGAATGCGGATCCCTTCGAGAAACGGTACCGGGTTTGGAAAGTAGTGGTATGGGTCAGACCAGGAGACGAACTGGATGGGATTGGAACCAAGGTAGGGCTCTGAGGGCAGGGCATTAGCGGCGGGTCACAGGGGCTCTCTGTGCAGACCAACTGGACTGGATTCTGTGGCTCGTCAGCTGGCTTCTGTGGTTCAAGGTTGAAAACGGGCTTCGGTGCTCTGGTTCAGCTGGTACTGGGACGCAATCTCAATCTGAGCAAGGTACAGCGGCGATCTGAATCTTGTGATCCTCGGTCAGTGGGTGCACGCTTGCGGCCACTATGCCTCGATTTTTTGCAACCTGTTTCGTTACAACGTTTCATTGTCAACAACTGTCCTCCATTACATCACTCACAAAGTCCACCCTCAAAATTAATATTCCTGCTCTGCCTTTTGCCCGCTTTGGACCCAAATCACCGCGATTGGCGACATATCTGCCTCGTCCCCGTCTTTTGGCCCAGATTGCCCGCCATTTCCCTCTTTGTTCTTTATTTTTTTTTTCTATTTTCTCGTCCACGCCGCCACATATAAGTATCCTCTGCTCTCTGCCCGATGCTCCCCTCCAATGCTCGCCGCCGCCTTCCCCTCCTGCTAGTATACAAGCCATGTCCCACTACCCACTCTCCGCAGTCCACCAAGACCGTCGCTACACCCTTCTCCCAGACCAACATCGATCCTACTACCCTCCACGCACTCACCCCGCCTGGAATGCCAATTATCTAGCTGCCCCATCTGTCGACACTGTCTCCTCCTCGCCTTCCTATACTGCCCATCTTGGAGGCGCATTTGCCACCACTTCTTCTGGCTGGTCCCTCGAGGGGCTGCTGCTGCTGCTGCTGCCTCTTATACCCCACGGTCAGCAGAATTTGTCTCAGAGCTCCATCCCACCATCACTGGCTATTCATCGGCGCCTTCAGAATACCCCGAGTCTTCCCAGCGCACCAATCTTCCCTCAGTCTCCCCCAACCCACCGCAGGACGATGCCCTCCCCCAACCAGAATATCCCTACAAAAATGATCTCCCTCGATCTCCTTCACATTCCCCCGATTTTAGTCCCAAAAACTGGGGAGATGATTTGTACTCTCTCCCAGAGGAATCCCAGTCCTCGCGACAGCCCTCAGCGCCCCCATCGCTTACTGCAGACTTTGACGGTGATGACAGCACAGAAGGCTGCTTCATCATGGAGATGTCTATGTCGGGCTTGACAAAGACTCCAATAACGCTTGAGAATCAGGCGCCCCCCACTGAAGTACCCCTGCGCGCAACGCAAGCCTCCAAAGAAATGCGCAAAATGATGGGCGTCTTTAGACTCAACCCTTTTGCAATGCATAGCGGAGAAGGGCGTGGGGTCCTCTCCTCTTCTTGGTGCGGATGCGAAGCTCGCCCACTCGACGAGGAACCCCTCATTTTTGAGTTCCAGCTCGATCTGGACGACGCCGTCCCCCCTTCCCCCGGTGACTCTGACCAGCTTCGTGCATTTTCCCCAGATTTCGAACTCCATCGCCATGAAGTAAGGGGTAGCGATCAAGACGATGCTGAACGTAGTGACTGGGGAGAGCACAGGTCTGAGAGTGGATTGACGCATTCACCTACACCTTGGGAATTGGAGGAGCATTTCTCTTCATCTGCCTCCACTTCGACTGACATCGTCCCCAATTCAACGACATTCTCTTCCTCAACGACGCGTATTCACACTTGTGCGCTACTTTCTTTTTTTTTTTTTTTTGTTGAACAGCTTTCCTGACTTTGACATTTATTTTAATACATTTCATTGAATTTACAGCCGTTGCACATCCCTACATTCGGAAAACCTCGTACTCAAGCCAACATCCACACCACCACACCCAACCTCATCATTCCGCATACCTTTTCGGAGGATCAGGCTCCTCCGTGGAGGTGCATCGAATGTCCGCGCGCGGCGATGCTGGAGCTGCTGGTAGTGACCCCTGTGAGAGCCCCTGGGCCCGGGGCGAATACATCCACCCTTCGCGAAGCAACTACGCGCATACTAATGCTACAAATGCCGCTAACTCACCAGGCTTGAGTTGTAACGTAAGTTCCGCGCCTTATTTTTAATTCAATAAAGTTCTATGAACTAACCCCACCACACTCTCTATTCTATTCTACTCTTTTTGTATCTGCCTTGGGTTCGAACTTCGTCTTCTTCATCTTCATTGAATGCGATTATACGGGTTACTTAGGCCGCGGTACTGCCTTCTATCACGTCTGCAAATCGACGCTGGTCACTACCCGATTCCTCGAACCTTGGTACGACCGGTCAGTTCCTCATGTAGGATAGTAAAGAACCTCGGAAGATTGGCGAGAGGGGGCTTAGTTTGCCTTTGATAATTATGATCGGCATATCTCACGGGATAGAAGTATAACTCGAGGAAGAACACGAACTCTGGTCATTCGTTGCACAACCCGTTGTCGTCCAAAAAGACTTCGCCGTTGGCAGGCAGGCATACTGGTCTTGGCTGTTTCATTTATCGGCTCACTGGGAACCTCTCTACTTCTTCAAGTTGACATTTTTTCTCCTTTCTCTCGATTTCTCCTTCCGTCCTTCCACTTCCTCATGTATTTTTTGTCTTCGTTCTTCTTTCTTACTTGTAGAAGTTATAGGTTAATGGGTAACACTGGCCACGTCCGACTGGGATTCGCAGACGATTCGGAACTTGGACGATTTTTTTTTTACAATAACGTTATCGCTGGCTGACTTCTTGAACAGACGCTGTCTTAACTGCTTTTCTGTACCATATACCATATACCACCGGTTCATTCACGATTACCCCTTTACCTCAAAATCCACCATCATACATTTTGGCTCTCGTAGTAGACAAACTATGATATCTTGGCCTCCAATGGGCATTTTTTGATAATACGTACATACCACTGTAGCAACTATGTCATTTCACGTATAGCATTTTATTACCATCGCCATTGACGAATGTTTAACTTCAAGCTAGGATTTTATTTTTCGTCGTTTTAATTTGCACTGTTTTGTGACATGTCGACATGTGTCGAGCCAAAATCGAGCGGATGTGATAGAAAGGTTTCGGATATCACTATAGTCGCAAAATTAAAATTTTGTGATGCGTTGTCATCGTCAGTAGTGTCGGGTGTGTGATAGTATGCGATGCGTTGGATATTTTACCTTACCTTGACCTAACCTCTGTATCTAGCTGGTAGTCCAAATATCGTACAGAGTATCCGTGGCTTGCTGCCACCAGAAACTGGGCTGCATCACACCCTTGCAGGTAATTGAATAAGAATCCGAGTCGGAGGACGTCTATCTAATTCCTGCCTCCGCCCGCAGCATAAGGTTCGCACCACTGGTCATATTGTTTCTCCTGATGACCAACCCCGCCAAATGGGAAACCGATCGCACACCAGTTAGTCCCGTCGACGAGTACATACAGTTGCCGCCGACCAAACCTTGTATGTGTATCTCTGAGGATCAACCCACCAAGCCCAATATTAGCTTCGGTAAAGAAAACAGAGATGAACCAGAACAGACAGATTATCCAGGCAAAGTTTCCATCCCGACAGAATTTGACAGCAAGCCCAACATGTCCAATTCGCCTAGGAAATCTTACGTGTGATCGAGGGACCTTCAACAGATACGACGAAAGAATCTTCAGTCACGTAGTCAATGTCAGTGTTACAGATGGCATCGAAAAATATTTGTGAGCGCCGAAGTCCATTTTTATATAATTCCCCATCAGATGGCTTAGAAAGTGCGCATATAGCTTTCCTTCTTTAAGTCGAGTGGGAATGAGACGACGCTAACCAACCGACTTTTTGCAGAAAGGAATAGGTTCTTGCATCGATCTACCATATAATATTACCGGCTTGTATCAATGAAGATTCTCTTTATCGTGTACCTGTTCACGTGAACCGTTCAAGCATGCGTCGCGGGAGAGGTCCAGTCTAAGAAGGACGAGGATAGGTGACAGTTATGGAGTCCAATGGCACATTGGTCGCGCGAAGCTGGTTGAGATATTAAGTGGCACAGGCTCCGACGTGATTCCTTACATTCTGGGGATGTCTCTGAAAGATATGAACGAGATATACATATGGTGCGCTTTGAAGAACAACGCCGCCAGTTCTGCCAGCGTATTGGGGCTTATAGCATCACATGCTGACCTGGAGCCGGCACGTTATCCCGAGTAAGATCAGAAGAGAGCAATCCATTTGCCAAGATACTTTTCCATCTGTAGATACCACTGCCAACAGTTGCTCAAAGTTCCCGCGCCCACACTTGTGTCGAGAGGACAAGAAATAAACCAGAATAATGTCGCATGGATGGTTCCTGAGAGCCGTTGATAAATGTTGTCGTGTTCATGGTGCGGTAGAACTGCGCGCGGATCGCAGCTCCCCTAAGTTTTTGAAAGCTCGTCGTCAGCGTGCCGCAGAACTTCTTTCGGTGGAGTTTCCCCCGATCACAGCCCCTTTGTATAGACCAGGATACGTCCCATAAGTATTGTGCCTAGGATAGCCAGTGCCAGATGAGATCATAATGGAGGTGTTTTACCCCAGCAGGCATCGCCCAAATTCGCCATCTGGGTGAAGAAATCAAGTCGGCGACTAAGTGGACGCGTGTGTCGGAACCAGCCAGCAACAAGCTGACAACCTCCGAAATCCGCCTTTTCTTTATACTATTCGTATACTATGCAGAGCTCGAAAAGAAGCCACAAAAGGCGTAGAATAAAAGAGGCGGTATCCACCTTTGGAACGCGCCGCTTTTACTGATCCTCAGCGCTTCAGCGCGTGAACATGTCCTAATTCCAGTCCGTCCACACCGTCGCAGACCCTCTATCCGATATCCTTGGGGGTATGTTGCGGCTAGGAATTATTGTTGAGGTTTACAGGAGGGTCATGTAAGGTAAGGACAGTCGTGCGTCTAACCGCAGCGTATGTCAACAATTGCTACTCCGGCTCTTCACGACAAATAACAACAAATGTTTCATTTTTGGACCGCGGCAGCTGTCGACGTCGTATACTCATTAGTATCTTACTCATCAACGTCAAAACCAACATGTGTTCGACACACGTACTCCAACACAGGCCTGTTCTTGGTTCATTGCTGGCCCATTGAATGGATGTATTAAACAGTATTATCTACTCTGATGTGCTTGAAATCCGAGGCTCGCTTTGTCCACTGGCAGGCTCAGATTACTGTCGATCGGCTCGAATTCGAAAGCCCTTTTGAACTGCTCTTTGTCTGTTCTATCATGTTTATTCTGTCGGTCCTCAAGCTTCAGCAGTAATAATGCTGGTTGTATCAGATATGGCTTTCTTCCGGTCTTAGTGTCGGTATATGGCTTGTGTGTTTCCCGTGCCATTGTCCTCAAGTTAAGTTATAGGGTTTATCGGACATCCCTGTTGGCGACTGTCATCAGAAAGCACTATTATTCTTGTTTACGGCGGTCTTAATTTGCCGCTTAGCAGCAACTGGAAGGATGAGGGTAGAAGCATGTTACTGATCAGAAAACGTCCTACTATCACAAGAAACTGGCATATCCCCTATCATTGCTGTAAGTATTCGAATGTCTGATAAAGTCACTGCAACCCTTATGTCTCCTGTGGAATATGAATATAATATTGGCGTCACTCAACACTGGAATATCTGCTCTCGATACTTACACGATTACACTAACTCCGAGCCATTTGCAAAAGCCCTAAAGGACATGGTGGTATAATGCCGGCATCATCACCTGGCAGTGCCCATAGAGGTCTTCCATTCTGATGAATATGTCCAGGTGATCTGTATTCATCCACGACATGAAAAGATTGACTTGTGGAGCCCATCGGGATGATATCTGTTAATGCTATCGTTGTGTCAGACTTCGAGTTCTGGAACCAACGCGGAAGGAAGTGATCGAAATCAACATGATTTTAGCTATAGAACCAGATCGCAGCTTTTTCTCGTCTGCTATTTAGTACCCATCTACTAGTACATATCTCATTCAGTACCATGGGCCATGGCTCGCACAGTACGCAATGGTGATCAGAGTTCTACAAGATGGTCAGGTTCTCTAATGCGTTTGGGATAAGCAGTTTTGAAGTTGCGATCGTTCCCTTACTGGACTCCAGTATTACGTTGCTGGAGTTGAAATAACAAGGTGATATCGAAGATCTATCCACTGATGAGTAAATCAAAACATATGTATTATCAGGTCAAAGGTATTATTCTACAATAAAGTAAGTATCACGTCTTCATGAGCAGCGGTAGTGAAAGCATTGAGCAAAGAGTACGGACGTCAGAGTATATGTACAAATTAAGTTATCGAAGGCTCAAGCTACAGCCTTTAAGTAGTGGCGAGCGGTTTGTTTTAAACGCATTATCACTTCTCTTCGCCTAACTGAATCATCGGGCAGCTTCAATTGACCAGTTGCGAGCTTGAAAAGGTAAGAAAAATCTGCCTGGGCAAACAACGGTAGCCTTGAAGATGCATCCTCCTTCTGTTTCTTTTGCAGACGCTGTTTGAATTGCTGTGCGAAGTTTTTTGAGATTAGCTCTGCACGCTCCACTACCTCCAATGGCACGCCAGCGATATTAGCTACATGAGTACCGAAGGACGACTCTGCGACGCCCTCGACAAGCTTAAACAAGAATACAAGCTAGAAAACATTATTATCGTCATAAAATTCACACAAGCTGAACGGCATACGTCTTTCTTTTCATCATCCACCATCGTAGACATGTGCATGTTTCTAATGTTGGGGTGGTATGCAAAGTCGTCTGTTAGTGTTCCATAATGAGTGGCAAAGAATGATAGAGGTAGGGTATGTGTTGCTAATTGATGAAGAACCGCCTAGATATTGTTAAATAAGCACGATCATTTCAGATGCTCACTACGTGCACTTACCCCGGCAATTGCCATGCCATCCTATAAAAACGTTGTCATTGTCGTGGAGGCAAAAATAGAGATACATAACTCACAAATGTAGATGTTCCTCGACCGAGCTCTGGTTCATCAATTAATAAATGCAGTTTAAAGGCTACGTTGTGGGTCCATACCATCTAAGATCACTAATGACTTCGGAGTGCCATTCCGAAGTATTTTGCAACTATGTTAAATGAATATCAATCGAAGATGCAGCCAGACGCGTTTGAAACACGTTACCATTCATCAAGCTCGACCTTAAAGGTGCTCGCGTTAGAGAACATGTTATCATATGCACCCATCCTGGTGATGATGGCATCCACGGGACATAGCCTGGTGAGAATGCTTTAATATGCGACATCGCAGATGCGTGGTATATGGAAGAATATGCTCACCGGGCTCGACTCGCAGGGACCAGCATTCCCAATTGAGCCATAATCTAGAGAAGGTGAGGCAAGCCACCTGCACTATCAATGAAATCCTGCTTACAACCCCGGTTGCGGTCATCCGCATTATCTGTACTGTCTGTCAAAACCGTAGCTCGTGGGGACACGTGGAACTTACGGTTGATTTTCCGCTAAATAACCAGAGTAACATTATTAGTTGGGCCATTAGAATGCACTCAATAGTACGTACGCCATGTTTGGACCTGGGGTGCACCATAGTAGTTCACCATGCAGGAAAAAAATCATGTGAACGTACCTGTAAGTAACGCTATCTTCCCAACATCGCCGCCTAACTTTATGTCATTAGGAATGAAATTCCTGAGGTTAGTGCTTAAGCAAAGAGTAGGATGCCTCAGCTCTTCAAAATCCAACCACGCTTCGTCTCCTTCAATGAATTCAGGCCTACAGGAAGGTTCCCCGATCGCCGTCGAGGACTTGGCAAGACCGACAAGGCAGTCCAGCTCAGAGAACACCCTAATCACACGCAACCATATAGCGCGGTCTGCATCGAATTCAGAAAATAACCGGAACTTAAAAGCCTTAATGGCGGCACTACGGGTTTCTCGAGCCTCTTTGAGTTGGCGAACTTTTTCTGAAGAGATCCGACAGTATAACGTTTCTTTGCCTACAGAAAGGGTGCAATATAATAACCATAATAATAATAAAATAACATATTTGGGGATATTCACCTTGGTACGACTGCTTATGGTCCAATCATCAGGTATATTGCTAGATGAACTTGCGGGTACTTCGATAAGGTATATCTCCTAGAGATGATATCAGAGGGGTTAGGAAAACGAGCTACCCGTATCACCTTATTCCTTGAGCACTATGCCAGTAGGCAAGATTAATCCTATTAAATGCAGTCAAGATTGGTCGACCATATCGGAGAATTAATGACAAGTACCCTAGTTTCTTCTCAAACGCCTTCAGGTTCTCGTTGAGTTCCTTCTCAAGCCTTTCGATCTCAGCCATAATTTCATCGTAAGTCTCATCCTTCCCCTTCTGAGGTACGAGCTCGTCAGCATCTATATACCTCATTTTAGCACCTCATGCAATACATAGATCATGTACATACCCTTCTCTGGTGACTGATACATGCTCTCTACATTCTTGATATTGGGGAGAAGATCGGGGGCATTCCTAAGCAATCCAAGGATAGTTTTTGACTCGAATCCCTCCGACGCATCTGCCAACTTGTTCATACCCCGGTTCAACTTCTTGAATGCCTAAGGAGCCCAAAACATTAGTGGCGTCGCTGAATTAGGTATGATTAGGCCACATACTGATAATACCTTGAGGAAGTCTTTAACCTTGCAATTTCGGGCATGAATTCGGGAGACAATGCGCTCCAGGTCTGGAAGACCTTTAGCTACTTCTTCAAACTCTGCTTCGAAGGTGGGATTATTTAAGATATCTTGAACGGCATCCAACCTGAGAAATCAAGTTTAGCCCGATACGGAGAAGACAACTGATACATGTAAGATACCTTGCATTGATAGCTGAGATTTCGCGCAGTGGTATGCAAAGCCAGATCCGGAAAAGTCGCTTTCCTGTATCATATTGTTGAGCAATTTAAGACGATCTTTCGACGGCAGCGGACTACACACCAAACGGCGTAACACATCTACCCAGTAATTTTAGGAGAGTGCCTTCCTCAGTTCCTTCATTATTCTGAAGTACCTCAATATGTGAGAGGGTCTGCCCATCGAGGATGAGCCCCTCTCCACGCTTCATTGGATCGTAAACATTAAAATTACGCATGCTTAAGATGTCTTTATCAATATTAAGTTGACGCAAATACCTTAGTGTCACAATTTAGTTTCTTAACCAACCGAAAAGAATTAAGAAAACGAACCAGATCATCGACCCAAGCGCTTGAATAGCTTCCCCAGATGAACCTATCTCGCGAATCGAGTCTGGCACAGAGGAAGGTAATTGCCCATGCTGCCCTTCCTCCTCCATGTCGGTTTCATTACCATCTGCGGGGTACAAGGTTTTTAATTCATTCAGGGTATTCTCGTATGTAAACCCTTCGACATCACGCAATCCAGTCCACAGGCACGTCGCTGGAAGAACGGATTTAAGCAGGCGTGTAGTGGATACTGATAGGTTTCCCTGCCAACACAAAAACATGAGAATCCCAATCTTCAGAATCAAAAATTTGGGCGCCATGTGGAAATCAGCATGCGCCGCAGGCTCAGATCGTACCTTCTTAAACACGAGCTCTTTTGCCCTCACTTGCCGCATGAGGGTCTCGAGTTGGGTTCTACACACATCATCCCGAAAAGCGCTCAAATTGAACTGGGACGTGGAGCAATCAAGAACGCATATCCCAAATTGGTTGCCATCGGCCGAATCATCTGGAGAGGCTGACTCAATAATTGCAATACAGTGTCCAGCTTGATCATCTGTAAGGAGCTCAGGATCAACAAGGGTACCATTGGTATATACTTTGTTGAGCTCCCTGAGAACCAGTTAGAATCACGTAAAGCTTGTGAGCACATAATATCACACCGTCTAACGATCTTATCCTTTCCTTTGTCCTCTGAAGCCTTGCCCTTTGACTTGTTGGCAGCCATGCGCATTTCTGCACCGAGTGCAGTCTCTGACTGTTCTACCCGTCCAACTTTGTATCCTAAACGTAAACAATGAGAGAATGCAGAAATCGCGTATAGCTTACGACAGACCTTTACCCAGGAACTTGCTTTGGAGAGAGAATTTTGGTGAGTCATCCACTGACGAGAATCAAATGATGAAAACATACGCAGCCCAAAAGTTGATAGACATTTCAGGTACACCGACCATTGACATCTTCACACGGGTTGTGAGCTTTAAATCAAATTCTTGATGACCGACACGAGCGTCATCTTCATAAAGTTCAAAGAATTTTCTATTTAAGACACTTAGAAGTGACGAGAAAAAGTGATATCTTCAAACATACCCTTTTTGGAAAAACAGAATCTTTGGATGAACAAACTAGGGCATTAATTGATATAAATGAATATATCAGATTAAACTCACAGTATCATAATGATTTTGCTTTATTTCCCAGAACTAGACGAATGGTTCAATATTGGTGTGATACTTGGGCACAACTCTTACTTACCTGTTTCTCGAATGGAGTGAATTCCTTCCAAGCCGCATTCGGTATGTAGAGCGTACGAGGGTCATACCCTTCCTCTCCAGGACGCTTACCATCTTTCTAGGATTAGAAAACATGATGTTAGACAAGTAAAAAACTTCACAAAAAAGACTACGACACATACATCTCGTACATCAGTGAGGAAGGAATATGGTGTTTCGGCTGCCTTTTTATCATCCTTCATATCTTGCTCACGTCGCTCAGCAGCGGTGAGGAAGATACCGGATGATGCATTTCCACCAGCATTGTTCTTTGATGGAGCTAGGATCTTAGGCGTCCCCTGTGTCTTCCCTTTCTTTGGTTTCCTACTTTTGTTCTCTTCGTCGTCATCGGATTCATCTTCAGATGAAACGGCTGAGCGGGTACGCGACGAGCGCGAAGAAATAGACTTTATAGAACGAGTCTCCACAACGTCGGAGTCCTCGTCCTCGTCATCTGGGGCAAGGAAGTCATCATCATCTGAACGATATTTACGAGCTTGTCGAATATCAAATGAAAGCACTTAAGAGGTTAAAGAATACGCGTACCTTTCTTTTTTTCAGGAGCTTTCTTAAACTGGGTAAGACGCTGAGAAAATGATGTGGTAATTTCTTCGTTTCTATCCTCCGTTTCATCGTCGTCAGTGACTGTAGGTACTTTTGATAGACGTGGTTTCTTTGCGCGACCTGAATGCAACGTGACCAAATGTTGAACGAAACAGACAACAAATTAAAACATACCCTGAGGAAATTCTGTAGGAGACGGGCTACGATAATTAGAAGTTTTCCTTCGCCTGGCTATTGGTTTTATGGGTGCATCCTCTTCATCAGAGTCATCAATAATGACTTTACGTTTACCATGAGTCTGTTAGTCCAGATCAGCTACAGCACAAATATGGAGATGTGAAACACGTACCTTCTTCAGGCCAGACTGCTCCAACTCTTCACCTTCAGATGTCATAATCATGTCAACCGTGTCAGTGAGAGGCGAGCTCGCTACACGCGACGATGCAGAGCTGGGAGGTACAGACGAGGAAGGTACGTGCAAATCCAGCCGTGTTATGTTTGGAGTTTTTGGATCCAATGGTGAAGAAGGTGTCAATAGTACGGACGCGCTTGATCCTATTGAACTGCTCGAGGTGGCTTTCTTCAGCCCAGGTTTGTTCCTCGCTGGAGTTTTGATGCCAGATTTCTGGCCCGCAGACGCGTTGGAATCCTTAGAGAAGAAAGCCATAAGGCTCTTCTGCTTCATTTTGTCGCTGTCTTTCGTTTTTGGAGGCATGTTGATGGTGGACTTGTAAGTGCTTTGTGGATTTGGCACTTGCAGCTTAAAAGTATCCGACGCGTTGCGTCGTGTTTGATGCATAATTTTAAGTACACGCTCCTGTATGTAAATAAACTACAATAGTAGGCAAATAGTAGGAACTAATTACTAATTATATATTATAATATTACGTACTTATGTATGCACGTAACTTAGCAAGTAAGTACTTACTTTCATACGTCCAAAATACCATGTATTTACTACATCCGTGAATATTGAATATTGAGTATTAAGTGTAGTGGCTAATGCTGAATATATCATGATAAATATGAGATCCAAGTCTGAATCAATGCTGATGTTGGTCTGATGATCTCACCAAGATCTTAGGGCCGTTGCCGATCAGCTGCGTGACTTGTTTTATTCAAGGAGGGTTGCCAAACGTAGTCCTCCGACGTCCAAAGTTAACGTGTGTCTTTCAAGTTTAAACTTAATCAACTCCAAATCAACACAATTTAATTGAAATTAATATTCCACTCGCCATGGTCACAGACAATACCGAAGATTACGAAGATATTCTCAGAGATAGCCTTGAATTTCTGGGTGGAAACCCTGTGATGGACAACGATGTCATAAAATATGGGCCTATACAATTGACGGTCGCTCCGAAGGCATGCAAATCGATCTTTCTTTTGTAATGACTCGAGGTTAAATTTTCAACTTTGTACAGGAAGGCAAAGTGCGATAAATTCGAATTTTAGAATAGCTTATGCTTAAGTGTTAAAAAGGCAAATACTCTGTTGGCAGATCACCTATTTTCCCCTGCTATATATCTGGCAGAACGGATAGAGACAGGAAAGATGAATGAACGAAATCGAACGGGTGAGGTCCTTGATACTGATAATTGATGTTAAACAGGCTAAGGATCAGTCTTTAACCTGAAGTCTTGGAGCTAGGTGCAGGTACTGCACTTCCATCATTGCTTTTGTCTGTCCTTCCCAATCCGCCGTGTCTCATCGTTGTGACGGATTATCCCGACGATGGGATTTTGGGAAACTTGAAGAGAAATGTAGAAAGAAATCGCGTGCATTTTGAAAGATCTGTGCGAGTAGAGCTCGAAGGATATGATTGGGGAACCGATACCACCCACTTACTGTGAGCAATGGTTTACTGTGATAATGATCAACACTGATATTTACTTAGAAAAATGTTACCAACGGGAGCAACAGGATATGATACATTGATCCTCTCGGACCTCGTTCACTTTCACTCATCCCATCAATCCCTCGTGTCGTCTATAACGGCGCTGCTGGCAAATTCTCCGTCGTCCAGAGTTCATGTCGGGGTATCTATCTTTCTTTTGCTCATTTACTCTTTTTCTCTACTGACTTGTATCCGAGGCCGGTGTTTACACTAATGCAGAAGTGTGTGATAATTTTCTCTCTCTGGGTCGACAGGCAAGTCTAGTATTCGATGAAATACTACTGACAGAAACCGAGAGGGAGTGGAGAGGTACCTTAGAAGTAAGTGGGCTCGATGCCGAAGCCTTGGCATTGCGTAAATCAGCATGTCGATACTGGGTTGGACGATGGGCAGATTACTAGCAAAAATGAATATATGTCTATTTTCCTCTGAAAAGACCCACCAAAGATCCACGTTCAAAAATCAGCTCGTACTCGACTCTAAGTCGTTGGTTACTACAAGTACTTATCCTAGTTGCCAGTGGTCTGACGTTAGCCGTGTTAACTTGAAGATATATGTATGTAACTTTTATGTAACTCTTGTAAGCCTACTACTTAAGTACTTACTTGTAATTTATTAGGTAGTTTCCTCTGCTTAGTAAGTATGCGGAAGTTACTACATTTAGGATGTTGTCGTCAAGATGTTGTGACCGGGCCACTTAGTGACAAAGTCCTCGTGACACGACGTGTTCGCGTTGTTTGCTCGAGTTGTGCAACAGCTTTCAGCCATTCTCGTTCGCGGTCACGTCGAAACAAGTCGAAACACCTGCTCACTCGTTCACACCAATCCAAGGCGGCTCCATGCTTATACCCAAAGTCTAAGTGCAACTTCACGCGTCAAAAATACGATGGGTATATCAGGACTTCTCCCAGCGCTCAAACCTATACAAGTTGTGAAGCCACTTTCAGATTTCAAGGGCAAGAAAGTGGCGGTTGACGCGTACGTGTGGCTGCACAAAGGCGTATATGCATGTGCAACGGAGTTGGCCACCGGAAAGACCACTTTAAAGTGCGTGGCTACTAGTAAATGATGATCAAGGCAAGCTGCCTTGTGATTCCATCGCGATTGACTAACGGATTATCATTTCTTCCAGATACGTAGACTATGCAATGCATCGCGTTAGGCTGCTCCGACACTATGGTATTGAGCCTTATATTGTATTTGACGGCGGCCCACTCCCTGCCAAGAGAGGTACCGAAGACGAGCGAAAGCAAAAACGAGATGAATATATTTCGCGAGGACATGCTTTAGCTGCACAGGGCAAGCATAGTCTGGCGCGCGAGTGTTACGTTAAATGTGTGGATGTGACACCGCAGATGGCATACCAACTTATAAAGGTATGTTTGGTTACAATGCTCTGAGCATCCTTCGCTGAAGCAATCACCATAGGCGCTCAAAGCTGAAAGTGTAAGCTATGTCGTCGCACCGTACGAAGCAGATGCACAACTTGCATACCTCGAACGTGTCGGACTGGTAGATGCTATCCTTACCGAAGATTCTGACCTGCTCGTCTTCGGCTGCAAGAATGTCCTCTTCAAATTCGATACCGCTGCTAGCACAGTTGTGTCTATCTCTCGTTCGGATTTTGCCTCGATATGTGATGCTAATGTTAGTGGCATGTCTTTTCTGGGTTGGTCTGATGTGCAGTTCCGTGCTATGGCCATCCTGAGTGGATGTGATTACCTTCCCAGTATACCCGGGATTGGACTAAAGCGCGCATGTTCACTATTGAGGAAATGGAAGACTGTGGAACAAGCTATTCGAGCAATCTTACTTGACGGGAAGTTGAAAGTTCCCGCTGGGTACCTTGAAAAATTCCGTCTCGCTGAAAAGTGTTACATGCATCAAAGAGTGTATTCTCCGCTCGAGGAAAGGTTAGTGCATCTAACAGAAGTGGATATCGGTTGGGACCAGGAGAGCGACGCATACGTCGGAGGAGATCTAGATCCCATGTTAGCTAGGGCGATTGCTGTGGGAGATGTAGATCCTGTAACATTGCTGCCCATGATAGACATAAACCCAGGATTTAAACCAAATGCTCTGAAGCCCATTCCTGGTCTCGTCAACTCCTCCCCTAGAAAAGGGAAAGGGAAAGGGAAAGCTACCGAAAGATCTGTTGTTGGCGGTATTCTTAACTTTTTTGGTTGGTGATTTTTTTTTTTCCCTTTTATTCGACAATTAAACCACAATACACAGGTCCAAATCCAATCATTCCTCCGCGCTCCAAATCCAACCCATCAATCGTACCTATCAGAACTCCTACTACTGGAAAGGCCAGCGGCAAACGAACTCTTGCGGATGTAATGGACCATGATATCTTGGAGAAGAACAAACGATTGAAACATCGAGAATCATCACCCCCGTTGTCACAGTCTAAGTTCTTCGCTGGTTTTATGCCCAATTCCACCACGGCCGGCCGTCGGAAAACTTTGGATTCTTTACCGGTGGCTAGTTCTTCGCGACTAATCGAAGGAAAAGAAAATGTCGTCGTGATTAGCAGTGACTCGGAAGAGGAGGAGCTCCCAACACAACCAAATGCGCTTAATTGTATTAAGATATCGAAACCGGACGCATCAGATTTCACAGAACTCGCACCAGATCCTTTTGAAGGGAGTGATCTCGACATGGATGAGCCTACAGAACTAATTGAGCAGGAGGACGGATATATTTCACCTACACCTTCATACTGTCTGGATGCCCAAGACTTATCATCACCTCCACATGGAGGATCCACTCCCTTCCCCAACCGCTTGGGGCGCGAAAATCATATCGGTGACGAAAATATTGAAGCCGATATTCTATCAAGTCCAATGTCCGCTGTGAAGCCCAGGCAATCACCATCAAGGACAATCCGGCACTCGCAGTCGCCGACACCTAATGAGTTTGGTGAATCTGTAATTCTGCAACCTTTTGCCAGTGATACTCCAATTCGCGAGCATCATAACGAAGTTGTCAAAGGCTGCGTGCAGCCTACGATGTATGCAGGACCCAATTTGCTTGACTTCTATGAGAGTGAGATTAACATCTCCAAGGAGAAAAGGGTAGCAGAACGTCGAATAATCAGGACCAAGATACGATCGAGGCGATCTTGGTCAGATTCTCGCTCAGGGTCTACTGCTCCACCGACACCATCGCCCGAGACACCACTTCATCATACAGAAGGTGTAGTTCCACTGGTTATCGATGTAGACGAGCTTTCGGATTATGATGATCAAGAAACGCAAACTCGGACGTTCATAAACGGGTGGAGAGAAAGATGGGCATTAAATGGGCCAGGGAGAATGAAGTCAGCGACACTAAACAATGGAAAGAACCCGGGAGGGCTGAAGAGAAATGAAACAAACATCACGCCTTTAGGAAGGCATTCCCTCGCACGGAAAGTGATCACTTTACACTCAGCTCCAGCGAAGTCTGTTCCTAGACAAGATTTCAAACCTAAGAAACTTCCCCAATCACGCAAATGTCTCGCGTTATTCGGTGAAGTAACCCAAACCAAACACCAAAACGCCAAGATTTGTGATTTGTCCTTGTCGGACGTTGAAGACTTCACTGTGGAGCCATCTAACATTACCAGTACAAATGGTAAAGACTCTGAACAATTGGTTATCTCACGAACACAGCAAAGGTTAACAAAGTTCCGGTATGCTCGAATGAGTACATGATAATGGCGTGTGGTTGATTGTTGAGCAGCTGGACTGCATGATTCTAATGCATTACCCTGGAAAACGCTGAGATTGTTGGCCTCTTAGAATACGGAATCTACGTACTGAATTACCAATTTCTTGTGTAATATAATTATATCCGAACATGTAATTTATATCTTAACACTGAACAAATATATATATATACACAGAAGCTTTTTGTCGGAAGTATCAAATATCACTTAGTAAATTTATATGCAAGTACTTACGTGGATTTTAAAATGCCTACATGCACTGGTACATTACAAGTAAATACAAATTACGCTAAGCACCAAATGAATTGGACGCAGGCGTTAGAAGTATTAACATGTCGATAACGTGAAATTCAGTCTTGTTGAAGATCATATAGAACACGATTCACCATCCCTATAGGAATATCATATAATTGAGGAATAGCACCAGGTTGTGCAGACTCGACATAAGGATTATGGAAATCTTCTTTATTAAGAGCGGGGAGGCTGGCGCGTGAATCTATCGTGGCTTAGTTTATCTCATCTGAAATTACACAACCCTCCGTACCTGTAATAGTGCTCATCTCATTTGGAGAAGGCGTTCCTGCTATTGCAATGGCCCAGTACGCGATATACGTGAAAATAACTGCCATGATAGACCATGCAGGAATTAACAATGCCCATTCCCTGCAGCCGTGAATCGTCAATGAGCATCATTTCGAAACCCTGGAGAACTCACCGGTTTGGATACCAAGTTACGCCTAGCCAATGTATGCATTCATCGGGAAGAAGTGCCCAGAGCACGTAAACAGCAAAGAGCAAGTATGTTGACGTGAGAGCAGCGAAACCGTAAAATTCGGCCGCCCGACTCCTTCCTTCTACGTTCCGTGGTCGTGAAGGTGCAACATACAGGGAGCCTTCCATACCTTCCGTCATTCCTGGATCATAGTGCTTGTGCAGCGTAGTACTTGTTGTCATTAGTTACAATGGAAATTACTTTAGTATGTACTATAACAGTAAGGCGTGAGAGAAATCAAAAGATACCTATGTACTTGAGAAACGCGAGTTTGAAACAAAGTGACTTATTTAACTATCATGTCACGACGTCGATTACTGTTCAATATGGTATAAGTAAACCCCATAGTAGATGTTCCACAAATCGTAACTATACAGCATATCGTGCAACAACAAATAAAATAATTGAAGCGGTATATACACCTTGACTGCGAAAAGAGAAACAATCAATTCCAACGAGAACTTGTAAAAGGAAAGATAAATGAGAACAAGATATGCAACGTCATGAAAAGAAAGACATGAGATAGTTGTGTTGAATAGAGATTGTAAGGGGAAAGATGCCAGCAGGACTCCTTTGCATTAGCAACTACAGTCAACTGAGAAAAGATTTTTGCCCCTTGACGACTAGTTCGTGGCACATGATCGGGATGGATGTGCTGCAGGTCCAGGTAATCCACGGAACTGGAGAATAGACACACAGTCAGACCTTCAGGTCGCGGTAAATGGATTACGGACGACGGACCTGTGAAGGATGGTAAGGATATGGACCAGCAGGCGCGAATGAGTTGCGTTCCTCGAACGAGGCATCGTCTGGTTCAGGAGAGTAATGAGGAGAGATACCAGATAAACACCTAGAACAAGCACAAGGTTCAGGTGCCCGGCACGGAGATGGAATCGCAGGTTGTAGTGGTATGGACAGCAGCGAGTCCACGCGGCGACTTCCACCTCTCAGGCCTGACTGAGAGCTGCCTGGGACATCGTCGTCATCGTTGCTATCATCTGATATGGCCTCTTGTTCTGATACTTGTCGCAGTCCAGATGCATTTGTTCTCGTTGTCAGGCTTGGCGGCATCCATCGTATCTTGTAGTTATTTACAGGAGCTAGCTCATAACCAGATGCACTGGGCATATTTACAACTGGTGGACTAAATCCGACGTTGTAGGGGGTTTGGCCGGATGCATTGGCAGACTGAGGAATGACACCATGCGTGCGCAGGTGTCGCTTTGCATTTGACCGCACTCCAAATCTGCGCTGACAACCAGGGTACTCGCAGATATAAGCTATTAGTGGGGGGGGGAAATACATCAGCGCATATTCGACGTGTAATGACCGGATGAACTCACGCCTGGCATTGTTATGAGTATTCATGTGGGTACTCAGCCCGCTAGGTCTGTGAGAGTTAGTGAGGCCAAAAGGTTGATTGACGAAAGATATCTCACCGTGGAAAGCCTTTTCCACAGACTTGACAGGGATGCATCTTCGATTTCTTCTTTTTCCTGGCAGGAGGGACAGAAGATGTCGCTGATGAAGATGCTAGAGGCTGGGGAGGTTCACTACCGCCCGCAGCCAAGCTTTGAAAGGCAGCCATTGATGTTCCCGAATCAGAGTCAGACGTTGCATCAGGACTGGTCTCATTAATAGGGGGCAGCAAGGAGGATTGATTATCAAAGGCGCTGTTCAAAGGGGGGCGCGACAAACCCAAGTTATTACTCATGGGAATGGAAGAGGGGGGATGCTTCTGGACAATATTGGCACGGGACGATCTATCCCTCTGCTCTGAGTAGATGGAGTAAGACAACTCAATGTCGTTACCGTCCGAAGGCAGGAGCGAAAGGGGTTCTGTCTGGATATGACTTGTTGTTGTTGTTGTTGTTGGTCCCTGAGGATGCGACTCCCGATGTGCATGAAGCGCCAGCGAGCTAGATTGGCGATCCGGGATGGTTCCCAGTGATCTGACCTTGCGCGGAGCCTCACCGGATGGATCACGATACATGTACTCCCGGGGCTGATGGCCAAAAGAAGCATCAAAGGGCGGCAGCGGGTGATGAGGGTCGTCATCGTACAGCAAGGACGAAGGTTGTTGTGGTGAGGCGGCAGAAGAGAAAGCAGCGGGGGACGAGCCAAAAGCGGAAGAGAAGTGTGCAGAGGAAGAATAGCGATCGACATGTTGATGGAGGGTGGAAGGTGGGCGGGCAAAGCGGTCGTTGATGGAGTAGGGAATATTGTGGAGGTCAGAATGGAAGGAATGGGAGTAGTTGTCAGAAAAGGAGTGAGGGGCGGGGTGACGGTGGGGGAGGGTGGCGAGGATGTCGGAATGGGGATGTGTAATATTGTGGATGGGTGGGGTGTGTCGGTGGGACTGGAGACCAAAGGAGGGAGAAGGTCTGCGGGATGGGGCACTGGGATAGTCCAAATCCATGGTGTGACCTATAATTAAGTGCTGCAGAGATGAAACGGATTAGGGCAGTCGGTTGACTATTCAGGGAATGGACACGGACCACACGACAGGACTCAGTGGTGCAGCAGGATGGGAAGACGGGCCCACCACACGCATCGATGCGAGCTTTTTAACTCTGCACGAAAACAAGACCAGGGCCAGGACAAGAACGCGAAGCCACCAGCGCAGGATTCCGAGTCGTCACAGTGCGCTGCCTGTCCCGAGGACTGATCCACACGACGGTTTCGAAGACTCGACTCGTTCTTCAGAGTTCAGAGTTCTGATGAGTGAACTGTAAGAGATTGAAATTTGAACCAGTCTGAGTCTGGCACTGAACCTGTTGCCTCGTCCGTGACCCTGACAATCCAACAAATCTTCCGTCCAAGTTCAACATGTACAGAAACTTCATCTGCAGCGAATAAGGCGCCAAATCCCTACAAACACGAATTCAATATTCCCTCTTAATCCACATCTCAGTTTTCGGGAAAACTCGCATCTATCCGCCTCAAGGCAACCTTGCCCTATCTTGTTTGCTTGTCAGCTCCAATCTAAACAACTTGAGCCTCTGCCCATTCACTCTTCCTCGATCTGCGCATTGTTGCACTCATGTCTGTCATTTCGGGATCCATCAAAGCTCAGAAGAAAGCACTCAGGAATGCTGTTTCTTCGAAGCTTGCCTTGCTAGCCCCATCCACCATAGAAGAACAGTGTAGCTCTTGCACTTCTCTTCCTTTCAACTCCTTCTGACAATTTCTTGTCGGGCTCTATGCTGCTATTACCGATCGTCGTCACTCTCCTTTCTACCATCCATGATTAGCTCAAGCCCTTACTGCCCGTGTTTTGGCCCTTCCTCAGTTCCGACACTCCAACGCAGTTAGCTGCTATCTCAGCATGCCCACCGGAGAAATCATCACCTTCCCTCTTGTTTCAGAAATCCTGGCCTCTGGTAAGGACAGCCCAAACTCTTGTATAATCACCATTGTGTCTTATTGTCTGGCTTCATTCCAGGAAAGTCTCTATTCGTACCTAAGATCCAGACCAAGAATGGACATATGGAGTTTCTCAAAATATATGGCGCGGAAGACCTGGCTTCTTTACCCAGCGGGACGTGGGGTATTAAGGAACCAGGACCGCAATGGCGGGATGAGTTGCGTTCCAATGGTGCGTAAAAGTTTCAAGGAGCCTGCTGTACGGTTTCATTCAAAACTTCATCCAAGCGTTGGACGATACCGCAGAAACACTGGATATCATCTTCCTCCCAGGTTCGTATGTACACTATCCAAATGAAATAATTCAAATATTGACGTAAGGTCCCTCAGCCGTTGCATTTGATCGCTCCCTTTCGCGCCTAGGCCACGGTAAAGGGTACTACGACCGTTTCATTACATCTTATGTCGCGAGTGGTAAACCTAAGCCATTGTTAAGTGAGTGTCCATTATGTGATCTCCACAGTTCGTCATTAAACATATCTGGAACAGTCGGCTTTGCATTACGTGACCAAGTGTTTGACAGAGGTCAGGTTCCCATGGATGAACACGACTGGAAAATGGATCTCATCGTTACCCCGAACGAAATGCTGGGAAATGTCATTTGATACCCGTTCGAATTTGGTAATTTTTCTTTCATTATATGATTAATATTCGGAATGCTTTTGGATAACTTACAGTATACCTCGATACTTATTCCAATGTTTAACTATGACGTATCGCCAGCGGAACCCCCCGTTATTAGGAATTGCAAGCTTGAGTAAAATAATGTTGAAGTAAATACTATATTAAACAAGCGCCAGAAAAAGAAACTGAAATCCGGTGTAGTCTGTGAAGGGTATCACAACAAATTCTTCAACCAGACATCGCCATTGAAATTGGCGCAAAACTAAAATGACAAACACAAATACTAGCTGGTATATAACAGTAGTGCGACATTTTTAGGCAACTGCACAAAAGTTGCTTGTGTACAAAAAAAAACTACAATGACTTGAGCCTCCAGAAATAAGTCCATAAGAATCATTCATGACTGAGAAAGGTGTAAATAATATGAATCAAAAATAGGTATCGTCTTCGGAATCACTATCCACTGACCAGCCTGTCTTTGTTAGCCATGCTTCAAAAGGCGATGTTACCTCCGTTGGCGGAGAAGGAAGGGTAGCCTTCGTGTTCTTTAATACGAAATTGTGGAGAAGTAAGTTAACTCTGGGATGTACGTTAGTATCATTGGGGTGATTCTCTTTCGATTTTCACTCACTCAGTAGGATGGGTAACGCAACTGAAATGAGGGGCGCCATCGATGAGCGTAATTTCTGTATCGACGCCGGCAAGTTGTAGCTGCTGAAGGAGTTCCTCAGAGTATTCAACAGGATATGCAATATCTCCTTTGCCGTGAATAAGAATAACTGGGCAGGTAATTTTCTGAAAATCGAGTGCTGTATATGGTTGGGAGTTTGTGAAAAATTTCACTGTTACAGCATGGAAGTCATCAAAATGCTCAGGGCTCCAATTTTTCATTGCTTGCGGAACGGTATGGTTGTTCAGCCTACGAACAGGTTAGAGTAATTGAAAACGAATCAAGTTGAAACTTACGCCTGAACTATGCTGTTGTTGTTGCCATTAAACCCTAGCTGAATCGAGCCATAGACTGCGTCAAGAAGCGCTGAGTCGTCAACATTTTCTGGGTCGTTGAAACCAGCTATCCAACAATCGTAGATTTCTTGTCTCCCCTCGGCGACTTCCTCTGGCTGATTACATGTCAACAAAAAGTCAACAGAAACATACGATGGATGTAATACCTCTGGCGCTGGAGCAGGGGAAAGCATACACAGTGATAAAACTTTTCCTGGGTGACTGATTGCCAACTGCAGTGCAACAGAAGATCCCATGGAAAGTCCAAATACATGGCATGGAGGGAGACCTAGAGCTTCCTACATAGAAGAATGAAATCGTGAACAGGGACATGAGTTCCGGCACGCACCATAAACAAGAATACATCTTCCGCTGCCTGCACTCGTCCATAATCATTCCCAGCTGAACCTTTAGTTTCCCCGTGGCATCGTAGGTCTAATGCTACAAGGTTGAACCTCCTAAGGCTCGTGTCTGCAAACTGGTCTAAATATTGTTAGCAAAGCAGCTGCAGAATTAAGGAAATGAAATACAATAATAGATAACCTGCGCCAGATAGACAGGATGCAAAAAGATAATCGTAGGAAGTGCGGGATCAATTGCCTGTGCTGACTCGCATACTGGTGTAGAAATGGTGTAGTGGAAGCCGACGGTCCCAGTCACAGTTTTCACGTCAATGTGGGGCATGTCAAAGAGGACAGAATAGGGCAACGATGAATATAGAAGGTGAATGCTAGTGAGTAGGGCTGAGCTGGGGTTAATGAAAACTGTTGTCAAAGAGAGGAATGCTTAGGGTGGTAAAATGAGAATATGCGGGACAGCCCCTATTCATAAGTCCTTGGTATGACCGTTCCTCCTGTTATGAAATGCTTGTCATCCGCACATGAGAATTCCAGAGAGAATTCTCAGAAAATAGCACCGCCGTGGACCAGCGTGGACTTCTCCATCAAATTGAGGGCGAACATCGAGGGACACTGGGAGATCGTAATGGCGCATGAGCGTATTACTGATATCAAGCTGTTTCAAGAGGTTTCAAGGCGCCCGTGAACGAAACTCGTAGCGTTTTGAAATGCAATTGCCATTACGAAATCATACATATACGACCAACGGCTTTGAGCTGCAGTAAATAGTCTTATGATAGCCTATGGTCTAACAAGACGACATTTAGTTTTGGTAAGACAATCTCGTATTCGTAAATTTAAAAGAAGAGCCTGAAAAGGCATGTCCGGAAAATCCTGACAGACGGCTGGCAGATCTTACCGATCTCAACCGGCATCCAAATATTGAGAAGGCACAATAAAATGATCGATCGATGAAAAAATGAGACGTGATAGGATAGGACGTGATGTGTGATGTGTGACACTAGAAGTCACGCATCACGCGTTTCCTTTCAATGTACTTACGTAACCTTAAAGTAAATTGGTGAATCCAAGGTGAATCTTTGAAAACGGCTCGTTAAAAAGCATTAGATATCCCCAGTATTTCACAATCCTTCGTATGCTTCGACTTCTGGAATATTATACGCTAGAGGAGATGACGGTGTTGACACCAGCTTCGCAAACCTAACAAATTGACAGGTCAATGCAAGTGTGAAATGGGCGGCAAAGAGCACATAATCAATCATACCCTGAAGTTGGACCCACTCGAGAAAGTATTACTCGGTATGTTCTTCCGGAGGGAAGATATGCAGGGCCTGATGGCCACAGTCAAAACATTTGCATCGGAGGCTCAAGATTCACCGTTAACTTACCAAGTTGAGGAACCATGATACCCTTGGCTCCTGTGTCAAACGTGCCGGGCGTGCCATCTGCTTTCAGCAGCTTCGTAGCAAGCTGCGACGTTGTCACAATCTAGGGAACCAACTGTCAGGAAAGAGAATAATTACTAGATATAGCTTACAGTAAGGTTTTTGAAGGTACACGCCTTCGTCAGTGCTTGCTTTACCGTGTCAAGCAACGCATTCCGGGAGGTTAAAGTCAGGTTCGGGTATTGAAAAGGGAACGACACCGACGCGATTATCAGGAGTTTCACCTTTATCAGTGCCATTATCAGTGCCACGCCCTAGCGGTAAATGATAGGAACAGACTTTTGGATGTGCCTCTAGTACCAACGGAAGTCTCTGGATGAAGACCATCAAATCTGCCAGCGTGTGTATTTTCATGTAATGCACGAGTGCAAGTGATTCAGGCCGCTCTTTTGTGAGTCTTGTTAACATCAATCTATAGCTCATGGAATTTCAGAGACGTTGATGTAGACATACTTGATAATATATGTTTCAGCTTTGCGCATGGGACCATGTTCTGACAATCTATCAACAAGGTATGTTGCCAGTTTTATCTACTTCCCAATAGAAATAACCCTACCGACAAATAGTACTTCTTCATCTACCTCGATGAAGGAGGTCATAATACCAAGCGCGGCTGTTTCCTTAGGACTTCCGGGAACGCCAGTGACTTCAAGTATGTGACCACGCAGAAGGCCACCTCGTAATAGTCTATCAATGCTAGGTATCTTAGTTGGAAATCTACATGAAGTATTCATTAGTGCTGCGCCCGACTGCGTAAGTGGTACGGTTGGAGTTATATGAACGACGTTGATTATCTTCTCCGCTGCATTGTTTGTGATATTGAGCTCTGTAACTGTAACAATCATACTCATCCATGGATACGCCAGAACTCGTTCTTTACCTTTTGCCAGATCCTCCGCAGTTGCCGTCTCCAGGTCTTGGAAAGTTTCATATCCACATTGCGCCAAAGCAGATAATGTATCTTTAGGCAGGCCGATAGATATCAAAGATCGAGAAGACATTACTATGCTCGAAGCCTCTAGCTACTAAGGTACATTAGATAAATAATCTTAAAGGTATATTTAGTAGTAATTGCAACTCACATCGCTTTGGATAGCTGCACGAATTAATTCCTAAGAAAAACTAGCTTGTATAGTAAATAAAAGATGGATGTTCGAGCAGAAGCAATGGTATATACCTATGTTGCATGTTGGTTGCACGGACACTGGACAATTGGATACTTATACTTATAGTCACGGTTGGTCACGGGTGGTCGCGACTGGCAGTGTGGGAATTTGTGTGCGCGCGTTCGAATTTGGACGCGCTTCAAGCGAGGCACCTTTTGCCTCCGACCGCCATCAGCTTCTGCTTAGAACAACCTTTCTTGCTTTTTGGTTTCTGCAATAATACTTTCTTGCTTTTGTGGTTTCAGTGAACAAAATTAGACCTGCTAACTCATTTCCGACGACTCACAATGTCTAGCCCCATCTGCGTCGAAACATCAGTACCTACACTTCCTTTCTCTTCCCCCGCAAACTTTGCCAATGGTGCCGCCATGAACTCAGTGAGAGTGAATAATATATCGGATGAAGGTAAGTTTGTTATTTTAGAGACTGATTATAATATTAAACTTGGTTATATGCTCTAGCACGCCCTGATGATATGGTCACAGATTTCAGCACTCTAATCGGTATGGCGCATAAATATAACCCCCAGTTAAAGTTTACTGCTTGCTAAACTAATTCCGACAGGAGACATCCGCACATTCGAGACTCGAAACGATTCTTCCAGAACATATCTTGAGATCTCGTTCAATAATCAAGATACATTGAAGTACGAAAATCTCGTTATTTTGCCAAATGTCGATGACTGATATTTTGCATGTGTCATAGGAATGCTTTGTGCATGAACGGCTATGCCTTGTCCGGTACTTCCATGTATGTTTTTTTATACTAGTCCTGAGGCTTCGAGGCTATGGCGCTTGACATATTTGTACATGTTGCAATGGCTGATGGCAACTTCACATCATTTAATGGGTAGGCTTTTGGATTATATACATTACTAACCGCTTTTCAGGTCAGTAACATCTTCAGAAAATAGAACCGCACCTAAGCCCTATGCCCAAACTGGACTTCATCAGCCAGATGATCGAAGGAACCTTTATGTATTGGGATTGTCATTTAATCTCATGAAGTACGTTTTCGACTTGTTCTTTTTACCTTAGCTAACCGTAAATACATGATAGAAATGAGTTCTCTGCTCTCTTCTCGCAATATGGAAAGGTCGCCCATTGCGTTATTCTCGCAACGGTTGATAATTCCTCTCGCCGTCGTGGGTTTGTAGTTATGTCCACCCACGAAGAGGCGAAGTGCGCAATGACGAATCTCACTGGGACACAATTCAAGTATGGATTTTTATTTCTTTCAAAATTAGATTGTATTCTACTTATAGTGTTTAAGGGGTCACGTGCTTGATGTTTCTTGGGCCGTAGTCCAACGATCGAAGGGTATGTATATTATCTCACCCTGCATAATTGGAAGTGCCTGATTCGTCTTAGGCTTCCTTGATGGTGGTGACCGGTTGATGATGGCTGACAATCGACCTCCGTATATGCCTTCCCCCTCTAAGCTTCAATCATCCTTCTCTGAGCTCTCAGAACCCTGCTCCGGCGCTGAAGATTTTAATCTTGCTTCAGTGACTCGAAGTCATGTTCCTACTACTTCTCTTCTTGTCACCGGGCTCCCGGTTCTACTTTTTGGTCAGAAGCAAGACTTGAATCCACTATTTTATCCCTTCGGGGATGTGAAGAAACTGGATGTCCTCGCGACCTCGGAAGCGGAGATGCTCTCTGCCTTTGTGGAGTATACTTCTGTTTTATCGGCGCAGGAGGCAAAGGACTGTCTGCACGGTCAGATTTACGGAGATTCTGCGGTTGAAGTGCACTTTGTTGAAGCAGTTTATTCTGGCTCGCCTTTCGGTTTTACTTCTGAGATATCCCGATCTGCTACTTCCCCATTTGGTCCAAGAAATATCAATACGCTTTCTCGTGGAGAACTGCATACACGCTCTTTCCCGTCAAGTTACTCGTATGATTCGAAGAATGAAAATAGCTATCCTCGCCACAATTCATTCCCTTCTTTCCAGTCGCGATATAATCCTACGATGATGAATCCTCCATTTGGGCCTTACAGTTTCATCAGTAACAAACGTTTTCGATACGCTAATCTTCGCACTAGGTACGGGACGGCTACTATGATATTTCGTAGATAGATACGCTCATGGTTACTCGATGACAGCGCGGAGTCTTTCCCTGCTCTTCGAACCTTCTCCGGCAACGGCACGCAGTTCTGTCAGATGTCTAGCAATGATAAGCTGAAGCCTCGCCATTTCTCCGCTTGAATCCTACATGCTGGCTTGACTTACATGTATAAACAACAGCAGCTTATCTTTCGGCGATACCACCCGTTTTCCGATTCTAGCAGCGTTTTCAAATGAACTACAGCCTACAACATAGCCTGCACAGACACTTCCAAATACTTGAATGCACCATTACAATATTGTTCTAATTACTCAATTGGTCGTGTGGACCTGTCGAGGGCTTTACTTAAAATAAATGACCACTCAGCAAGCGTTGCGACAAATAGTTTTGTACTTGATAGTTCTTAATAATTATATGCGCTGTGCATTCCGCCATTTTCAGTGTGCTTTTCCATTTCGACGTCAAGTTGTACTTAGCAAAAGTGAGACTGGAGCAACCACGTGGGAACAACCCTGGGGAACGAACCGCTTTCTGAATGACAACTCTGCTAATACGACAAGCTACCTAATTTCACTCTTTTACCAACTACTACCCACATTCTTTATCAACACCTCTTTATAAACACCGTATACAGCTAAAAGGAATAACTCAGCAGTCTCTGAATAAACCTACCTCCAGCGCGGACAACATGTATTCAACATTGTTAGTAGGACTTTCCTTGATTTTTTCTCTAATGACACGGGATGTCGTGGCCACGAGCTGGTAAGTCCCATTCCACTTTATAAAAATCAACAGCTCACCGAAGCCTCCTCCTTACTGCTAAGCAATGTCACGGACCCTTGCTCAGCGTCAGCTCCGTGCTGCAGTGCGTGGGTACTTTAATTCGCTGACAGTATATTGACGCGTTTTGTCTGTCCATAGGCGAATTTGGATTTTGCGGAAAGGAACATGTGCGTAGTTTCTGGCACACTATTAATAGCAAATCATGAGCGTCAATCTAATCTATTTTTTTCCAAAGTTCTGCTTAGGTGGTTGCAACCCATTCGCTTCAAACAGTATCGATTCCTGCAAGCCGCGTCCTGTTTGCCAAGATGCTAATGTGAGTGGGCGTTTTTGTTTACAGATATTCAACGGAGCTACATGAAGGCTTCAAAACTAAGATGTTTGCAAATTTGTGCTGAAAGCACTTCAGCTTAAGCTGACGAGTGCAGCGTATCGCTTGTTTCCCCCCTGTCTTAAATCTATGGCGTTTCCCTGTATATTGTTGTACATCTTGTCTCATGCTGATATTTTTGTGTATACTTAGCATGATTTTGCTGATAATTCTCGTGTTCTTACCAACTCAACGTTCTTTGACGGTAATGCTACGGAGTATGGTCAGTAATTTGTATTGCTAACAACTAGAATTTACGCTAAAAGACCTTGCCTCAGACTGGGTTGTTGAAAGCGGCAGCATTATGAATACCAACTCCTCGGGTGGAGAGCTTGCCTTGATTTTAACTGAAACAAACGGCGGGACGCGTCTATCTTCTACCCGTTACGTGCACTACGGTACTATTACCGCCAAACGTACTTTTTCACCATTAAAATGCAACTGTAAGCTTACTTAAATTCACAGTCAAGACAGGTCGCTGGGGTGGAGTTATAACTGCCTTCATAACAATGAGCGACATTAAGGACGAGATCGATTGGGAATTCCCAGGTTCCGCCACCTCGGAGGCACAGACTAATTACTTCTGGAAAGGAGTTATTCGTATGAATTCTTTTAATCTGCATTTCTCCATTTGTTGATTTAATTTTTGTAGCTGAAGGTTCTAACAACGGGAAAACTGAAAAGGATCTTACTGATACATTCAGCACATACCATGACTACACGGTAGTGCTAACTTATCAATTCTCTCTTGAACTCCCCTTATCATACTCAAACTATATAGATTGACTGGCAGCCGGATTCCCTATCTTTTTCTATCGACGGAAATATTGTTCGTACTGTGCAGAAGTCTGATACCATTGATATCGCCACTGGGATTGCTCACTATCCTCAGACACCATCCAGAGTGCAGCTTTCGTGAGTATTAACCCTTCACCTTATCTCAATGAACGCATTAAGCACTGTGCTTCAGGTTATGGCCTGCTGGCGTCGATGGTATGGCGTCTGGTACTGTTGAATGGGCAGGAGGTACGACACGCTGCACGGTCTAGCTTCGTAACCTAATGTTCAATATTTTTTAGGTATGATTAACTGGGAAGATGATGATTATAAGTCTGCTGGTGAGTAGTCTGACATTCCACTCATATGGCTTAGCCATCTGGACACGCTTTCAGGCCAGTTCTACGCCCTGGTTAAATCTATCACCATAAAGTGCTCGGACACTGACGCTCGCCCCACCAATACTACATCGTATATATATGCGAAGGATGTTAGTACAAACAATCTTGCTGTCAGCTTCAGCAACAGAACCACTCTCTTGAACAATGCACCAGCTAGTGTGCGGGCTGGTGGACCTACCAGCATCTTACTTGCCTTCATATTATTCGGTGGACTCATGTTTTGATTTGGGTCCGCGTTTTTGATTTGAAGTAATGGGTATTTTATAATACATTAATCTCGACTACATTGGGTTCCAATACAGGGGACGAACGCTAAATGCAATATTTATGTTTGATTTTCAGCTAGAAGAAAACGATATCGTAGGATCCAGTTCAACTAAGACACTATCTTCATTAAAAGTCTCTTCGAACTCCTCCACTAGCTGCTTAGTTTCTTCCTCAATTGCATTTAGTGCTTGTCTTTTGGTCCACATAGGCATAACCCCTGGCTCTGATCCCATGCTACCCAAGGAGAAGGGCTCATACCCCATGAAAGTCTGGATACAACGAATTCGTTGATATGTGATGTTCATAAGTGACGAAGACCGTATTTTGGGAGATTTTGAAGGTATGTGGAAATTTCCTCCTCCAGTACCACCTGGAGAAGGAGGTGGATTTCGTAATGCCGAAGGAGTAGTCGGCCCAAGGTGAATGATCTTCGGGCGAGCGAAGTTAGCACCAGTCGGTGACGATGGAGTAATAGGTGAGATCTGATAACCAGGCTTTCTCGTATTAAGAGACGACAGAGATATGTCAAGAGACGACAATTGCAACGCACTCGCACGGGGAGAAGAATCTGGCGTAGCATGGGTAGATGTACGCCCGCGCGGTTTTACGAATATCGAAGTCGAAACGCGACGGCCACTCAGTGGAGACGGAAAGGGAGTAAGTGACCCATGGTGTCGTCGTATTTCATCATTCAGGCCGACAATTTTTTCCGCAAGAAACAACCGAAGTTGCAACTTCAATGGACTACGATACGCGCACAGAAATTCAAAGAAGGACCATAGAGCATAATCAATTATACGTGGACTGGAATGCGCCTGTTCATGGGAAGGCGTCATTGCATTTCCAGTGGAAGGATCGAATTGACTACTGGTCCTGGGAGAGGCAATGGGAGATGGTGGCATAGAATGGTCTAACAAGAAAAGGAATTCGGCATTTCCTTCCGACAGAACGGTTTTCAGAAAACTTGCAAGACGCTCCCAAAAACCAGGAAGATTAGCAGATAGTGGAGCATCTGCTTGTACAATAATGACCTTCATGATCTGAAGGGCCGCCACAAACAGCTGAAGCTGTATACGAGTTTCTGATGCTGTAGAATACCGCTTTTCCTTCGATGAAACGTCGGACGCTGCGCGAAGAGACTTTTGGCATGCTGACATAACATAAGAAATCAGTCGTACCCATGCACGCGTCAATGAGTCACGAAACCATGGCTCAGGCTTAAGGTTATTTACAGCCAGCTGAGCCTCGTTCTTGATAGAGATCGTCATGGGTAGAACGACTAATAATAGGAATATATGCGTTGGTGCACGCTTTTCGATCTCAGCTACTATATCTGCACCCTGCAGAAGTACAGCTTGGCCTAGCAATGCGACCACTGTCTGCCGACAAGGCAATATAGACAGGTAGTTTTCTGATGCGGCCAGCTCGCAAACCGCAAGACCTGCTGTGCATATTTCTGTCACAACGACTTGAGAAAATGTTAGCTCCTTCGCATACATTGGAACGGCCGATATTTCACAGATCGTTTCAAATACTCCCGAGAAGTCGATCGACGAGGAGAATGTGTGTATAATTGGTGCTACTTCTCGGAGGAAAGTAACAACGGCCTTAACGCTGGGGCGTTCGTTGCGCAGCAAAAGGGACTTGAGAAATTCACTAAAAAATGAGGCTACTGTATCCTTGCTAGAACCGGTGGCGTCCTTTAAAACAATCCGTACCAGATCTAGGATTTGTCTCGCAATTGAAAGTGACACAAGGCCGCCCGCTCGTCCAAAGGCTAGCACCAGATGAAGGAAATCCAAACGCATACTCGCGAGATCGCTGCTCAGTTTCGTATCAGCCGCTAGTTGGCTTTCAAGCGTGGGATTAGCCAATAGAAAGGCGGCCTTCTCCTCGCCAGAGAGTGCCTGTATGTCAGAGGCTTTTGATTTCAAACTATTTTTACTGAGAACATTGCAAAGTGCGCCGATACCTTCTTGTAGAATTGACCGAGCAGTAGACGAAGCATTATAAAGGGATGGTGTAAGTACCCTTAATAGTCGCAAAAAATGTTCTGCTTGTATGATGTTCGGATCATGAGCTATTACTGTCAGGAAGAGCCGCACGAAATTGTCCATAGCCAAGCGACGGCTTTCATATTCCTGTGGGAGATCAATAGATATCGGCCCCCCCGCTTCAGGTTTCCGCATAGAAGAAAGAAATGCTTGCGGTCTAGTTTCGGCTGTATCTACAAGCAGTGCTTCACGTTCTTGTCTTCTGTTGATATTATGGATACCAGCAGCATCCGGTGTACCGTGTGTGATCCCTTTAGTCAAGGAAAAGAACAAAGTATAGATGCCTTTTCCTGTCCATTCGACATCCGCCTCCTGGAGCATCAGTACACGTGCGATAGCATCCAAGCTCTGAAATAGGAAGGCTTCTTGATGGAGTGCGTAGAATCGATTAATAGCGTATTCAATGGCAAGCGTGATTCCAGGGTGAGTAGAGTATTCTGTATAAACCTTCACCACTGCAGGCATAAACAAGCCGTATGCTCCACCAGAGGTAAATAACCGACGAAATCGAGTGCTAGCTATCATTAGAGCTAGCAATTATTTTAGTTTCTTTACCTATATTTCTAAAGCCTCCATAAACATACCAATCATAGCCTGGCTAACAATCCCAATATCGTCACCATGAGCAAGTAATACTCTGTTTAAGCCATCAATTAAAACAGCCAATTCGTTTCGGTCATTGAGGTGTCGGGACATGGAACGGAAAACTTCTGAAACAAGTAAGAGATAGCTACGGGACAACATCAGGGACAACACGGTGATATTATCAGGGACAGAGGATGGTTCATGCCGTAATTTCCTTGGGACAAAGTCTTTCAGTTCCAATGACTTGGCAGATGCAGGAGAATCCAGAGAAGGCAACACAAGTCGAGTCATATTCTTACGAATTAGATGCACCTCTTGGCTATTGCGCTTCAGCATGGATAAGAAAAGAAGATTCTGTGAAGTCCGTATCATTGTTATTGCAGCGATTTGAGTCATTGGGTCTTGGAATGGATCTTGTCTCCCTGAATGAAAACGAGGGAACATCGGCCCAGGAGGAGACGATGACGAGAACCACAGCGACCCAGAAGGAATAAGAAGACTGTCTACTTTAGCCCGTCGAATCTCACGAATAGACATTCCACTGACTTGCAATATCAACTGGGAAAGGACTGGAACTAAGAAGGCAAAATCTTGGAGCGTGTCTGGAATGTCGCTCTGTCGGGAAGACATTTTCATGAATCCTGCAATATTGTTAAACACGTGATGCGACATTGGGGGAGGCAATGAGCGCTTGACATGAAGGAATGCGGTCAAGATGTATGATGCATGAGAGACATCTTTATGGTCTCCCGAAAGGAGATCAAGGACTGGACGAGTAAGTAGCCCGGGATCACTCCGCATGAGATCCAGAATGGTGTTACGAGCAGTAGACGCCACTACGAAATTTGGATCATAAATAAGTGCTGCTAGCCTAGTAAAAATAGAGCTGAGTGCTGGAACGAATATTGCACGTCGTTTCGAGGTATAGATAGGTCCCCCCGAACTAGATGTACGACGTAAAAGTGTACGCTCTGCATAATCCTCAGATGGCGAAGCAGATCGTCGGGGAGATATAGGAAATGTATTAAGCGGGCCGGGAGACATTAATCCGTGTTCCACAGATGCGGGAACCAGCCGGTCGAGTTGATTTGCTGGTAGTAATGACATGGGAGTTCGCATCCATTCCACACGTTCATCTGTAGGTGCATTTACTTCTGACCAGCCGATTTCTGCTAAGCGTTTCCTGATCTCACTTGGAACATTATCATCGTTTTCTGTATAATTTTCCTCCGGTATATATAATGTGGATCCCATATCCGTTGGAACGAAAGGTAATGGAGGACGAGCGAGCTTGAAAGGACGATGCGATTTATCCATTATAATGTTTTGTGTTAGGATTTGGAAGCGCCAATTAATAAGTATACTTATTTTTTTACGGCTTCCAAACGCGTTGTATCATCGGACCTGAAAAACCTATTAGAATGGTGGCAAAAGCTCAACTCAAATGACGTACGTTTGCATGTCGACCTCAATGATAGCAAGTAAATCTAAAGGAGACTTTTCCGCACATTGCATAACAAGGAAACATGCCTATAGTAGGGCTTAAATACCACTGCAACTTGTTAGGGCACTATAGCACGAACCATAGCGGTTGATGAATGTTTACGGTGACTCGGCGTAAATTTAGCACCTGGTGTGACGTGCATTTCTTCTAACAATAAGCCATGCTGCCATACCACAGGGCCGAGACGACGGTACTCCTCTTCACTGATCATCTGTGATATACTTGTGAGTAGCTTCATTGCTTTCGCTGTATAGCCATCCGAGAGAGATTCGATCAACTTGCTCTGCTCTGCAAAGCTTATCGCAAGGTCCCATTCTTTGGACTGGTTTAATGAGTTGGGTACGCTATGAGTTGAGGCAGTTGATGCGAAAAGCATGGTAGTATGGCGCTTGACAACCAAGACTAAGATATCATAACTTCAAACTGTAAATACATAACATACCTTATGGATTTGGCTAACACCGCTCCGGGCAGCTTCATACAGGCCTTGAATCTGCGTAACGGCTTCTTTTGGTTCATGCACGATCATGTTCTCTAGGCGATCATCGGCAAAGAACTCAATAAACCATGATATTGTCTTCTCAATCCAAGTAGATCTGAGGAAGATGTGAGAAATGTTTTATAAAAATAAATCAAGCAAATATGCTACCTCCTGAGAGACCGTGTCAAAAGTCTAAACTCACGGAACATCATAAAAAAGAGCATTCTTTGCGAAGGGGGTATCAGGACAGTGCGTTCCTTTGATTGTGTGAGTATGTAGTTAAATAGAGGCATGTGAGAAGTACCCTCGCTTCCAGCAGGATAGAAACCCTAGCTTCAAAGGTCGTAACAAACTTAATAATATCTGATAAAGAGTGTTCAGAATTCTATAGAATAATAATAGCCATGAGACACCACCATATAGAGAGATAATCTACCCACCGATAATTCTCTCTGATGCCGAATAGCTTGCATCTGAGCAATTATCTCTAACATAATCACAGATTGCCCCAGCCTGGCTTTGGCCCACGGTGCGCCGGTTCTCTCCCCCTTCAAGGTTTCCTTTTTTGCTCCGGCATCGCTCATAAGTGCTACCGACAACATTTCTGCGTCACGAGTCCAATAGTCTGGAAGGAATTTTGAATGAACCTTTAATACACACAGGTGGTTGACGACTGTAAACTCTTTTGAGGATGCTGCACACGAAAAAAGAGGCTTGTAAAAAAGCTGGGGATAGATATGGGACAAAGTTTGCAGAAGGTTAGTTAGCTGAGAACAAGGATGACTTGGGGGCGTTTCTACAAGTTGCTTGAGAAGAAAATGAAGAAATATCAAAATGATTTATTGGTGAGCTTACATCATTTATCAAAGGGAGCGCGAAGGTGAACATCGATTTGCAAATTTGAGGCGTCACGGCAACGTTGAATGCTAACAAAAGCCTGAGTGTCACTGCCCAATTACCCCCAGTGATCTTGGAAATACTGCTTAGGAGGGAAAACAAAAGAACTGAATGTAAGTAATGGCTCACCACTTGGTGAAGAGACTTTTCCATGCTTGTCTTCCAGCTTGCATCCTCACTATACCAGCGACACAGGATGGAAGAGCTCCATTCCACAATATCCATCATGTCATCCAAACACAACATCTCGTAAAGCACTCTTATAACCATATTTTGGGCGTCTAAAGCATACTTCCCTTGAAGTCTATTAGCATCAGGAATGACTCTGCTGCTGGTAATATGGTAAATCTGCTTTATCATGGTTATCTTCGTAGTTCCAACCAGTTCTTCCTTCGAGAGCAAGTTTAACGAGAGTCGGCCAAAGGTAACAAGCCTGCGTGATAGTATCGTTGATAAAAATGGAGACAATATCGATCCACCGGATGAAGATGGCCAATAGTCCTGCCAATTTGCTTAAGCTTCCTGAGGAGACTTTTAAAAAAAAAATTTACCTCAATCGCGTACTGTAAAAGCCAGATACAGGTCTTCACGGAGCTATTTTCTAAACAGATAGTAAAAGCGTCCAGAATGATCACCTTCCTTATAGTTCCTTGATCCTCTGTTTCTGCTCTGACATTATACCATTCCTCTATTGATATGCTATCAACTTCACCATAGGAAGTAGACATGAATTTTATGATCAATTCCTTCACCAAGTGAATGTCTACGGAACTAGAAGGAGAGTAGAAGGAAGCGAGCAGAGTGAACAAACCGTAAGCAATACTTTGAACAGCTTGTACACTGACAATGGGGAGGCCATCACCAGGTGCCAAGATTCTCCAGAGTATGCCAATAATCTGTGCTCTTATCGCTGATGGGGCAAGAGCCGCCTTACAACACCACAAGCAACGTTCGACACTGGCAGCCTGATAAACAGTTATAATTGAACAAATACGTACTTGGGTTACTACACTGACCTCACTATCCGGAGGCCATGTTCGCGAGATAAGGTCAAACAGCTGTACTGCTAAAATTTGCTCTTCCTCAAGTTGCAGCACCGTCTGCGGAGAAAGGAAGGGAAACAACAATGTTGACAACACTTGATTTTCATAGGGAAACGCAGTAAACGTTCCCGCGTCTCCAATGATGTTTGCATAATGATCAATGATCTGATGTAAGTATCTTAGTGAGGGAGTTGAACGAAGTCCAGCGGCAAGGGAAGGCTGGGAGGTCTGGACTGCACGAAAGTCATTTTTCTTTGTGGAAGGAACACCATGGGTTGATGACACGCTTGTGGTTGTTATTGATGTAGTCGACATAAACGGTAGGTACAAAGCAGAACCAATCGTGGCCTGATCCTTGTCAACCTTTCCTTTCAGTACGTCGGGATACCGCGCAGCCCAACATGCCTTGAGCACTTCTTCTCCAAATTTTCGAGAATCGCCGACTTCGCGGGCATGTTCAACGACATGCCGAAAGCCAAGTCGAGGAAAACGTGATATCTTCGGTGTAGAAGGTCGCGAAAAACTAATATCCCGAGAACTTGCTGACGGGGGTTGGGATAGTGTCGGAGGCGTTTCACTGGGATGTTCTGAAGATGGTAATACGTGCTGGCGAAGATGCTCCCACCGGGCTTTGGACTTTGAATATCTCAAATGAGAATCAGGTGTCGCAGAGCGAAGCGGTAAATGCGTTTCCTTTGGAGCACCTCCTGCCTGAGATGACTGCATTTCCATCGCAGATGACGATTCTGTTTCTGTTGATTGAGGTTCTTCTAACTGCTGCGAGCGGGGAAGCGTCGTATCGACATGGGATGACCCAGCTTTCTCAGACTGTACAATTTTGATTGAGTCAAACGAAAATAAACGTTTTGGGATGGGTCGCTTTTCACTTGGTCCTTTGGGCGGCATTTTTGTCAGAGGTAGAGTAACATACTGCAGTTGCTTCGTGATAGACAAATTGTTGGTCAAGCCCGCCTAAGGCACATTCGGCCAACAGGTTTCAACGTATTGTATGTGCTTATTTAGCAGCACGGTTATTATGTAAGTACAACGGGCCCAACACCGTGTTGGGCAACACGTATGTACTACTTAGTACTAATAGTAAGTACACTCAATATTATGTATGATAAAATCTCGGGGAAAGCCTGAACAGGCCATGTTCAATATGGAGGGTTCCATAAAATTTCATGCAGAAGTACTACAGGCTACCTCTACTTACTCTCCGTGGGAAATTTAATGGCCTTAAACTTACCTATGTAGTATTTACTATTTTTGACGCTAAGTACCGGATCTCTATCCATTACTTATGTTTCTTTTTAAAATTTTAAATTCGGCACTAAACATCAGAAGATAAACCGAAGGACTAAGTTTAGGATTCCGTTCTCAATGGACGACATAAATATCTTGTTCTACTTATGTTCTACTCGAAATAAGTATTTTGTAAGTTCCAATACAACCGGGAGTAATCAACTTCTATGAATACTAATAATAATACAGCGCTCATACATACTACTTTGCGATTCCTAAACCTAAGCATGCACGCGGTGCTAACCGCATATGTCGAACCGTTTATTCCAAGAAAACATTGGCAGCGCCGCAGCAGTCACCTTATCCTATCAGTCACTTTATGATGCACAGCAAACCCAAAGAATGTAGGACAAAGGAATGACTGTACACAGTGGTAAAGAATGTCAGATATAATGAAGATGCTGATATGAAGGCCAATGTCCATGCTATGACATATAATGCATTTGGTATAATTTCTACACGAGAAGCTTAGTAGGGCGGTCGCTTGAACTCGTCGCTAATTATTTTTGATTCCAGATCATAGGACTCTGCGTTGTCGTTGACTATTTTGCCTGCTGCATCGTAGGCCAAGTAAGGCTGATCTGTGGGACTTTGAGTGGTGAAGGTGTCCATTTGCACGTGAACGGCAGGCATTTTGGGGGGTCGAATTCCGGCTGAGCCATTTGATCGGAAAGCAAGGGTGGACCCTTGAGTAGTTGAACTGGAGTAAATAAAATTGCATAAGAACCACTGACACGTCAGGAAAAAAAAGAGCTCATGGCGTGCACGTACGCAAAGACCTCGGGCCCCTGTGAAGTGAACCTGCTTAAGCGGCGCACCACTCGACATGCGACAATCTACAGACATCGTATTAGCAACTCCAGAACTAGAAGATATAGATGTGACACATACAGTCGAGCAAATAGCAGCCGGAACGTTTGCAATAATCGACATGACAGGATTGAGGTTTAACAACATGAAGATCTAGAAGCGAAGAAGTTCGAGCTACGAAATAAACGGAATAAACGAAAGGTATGGCTTACCGTGGCCAACAGATTAGCAAGGAAGCTAATTGAACAAAGGATATCAATGCAAACGTTAGGATCTTCGGCACAGAAAATTATGGTCACGTACGCGATAAGAAAGTAGATCAGGCCATCCTTAAAGATAAGCTCTACCAGTCGGGATCGCCCCGTTGCAGGGTATATAAGCTTGAAGGCCGTCAAAGAAAGTACGACGAAGTCGAAGACCATGGAGTATATGAAAGTGACAGCGAGAAGTTTGTTATTCGTCTCTGTGATGACACATCCTCCCTGTTCAGGGATCCACGCCGCCTTCAAAAGAATACCTGCTCAAATCTTTAAGTAGAGTGTCTGGAAGTGGAGACGCTACGACATACCATGTAGAAGAAGGGACCAGTGACCGAGAATGACAACGATGAGTGGGACAACGATATACCATTTTTGAGACCAAACAGCCATCCTGTGAAGGGAGAGTCAGAAACATCTACCAAAGTGTTGAGATCTCGCTCACGTTCTTAATGAAAGGTTGATGCTAGCCAAACCAATGGCGGCATTGCCAAAGCACTGGTTGAAAGTATAAAGGCCCTGGCAATTGATTTCGCTGTGATTGAATCGTAAGACGAAAGAGTAGTGTTAAGGGAACCACGGTGACTGACGTCGTGACGTTCAATGCGATCGCACTAGCAAAGGATAAGAGGATGAGCTGATGAGTTTCTTGAACATCTCATTTACGTACATGCCGACGAGAGCAAAGAGCAGGCAGTATCTATTGAGGAAGTAGAAAACCTTTCGAAGCAGTGTCAGGAAGTGTCGGCAGCTAAGCAGAGACAAAAGCCGGAATACCAGAGGCCAGCGGAATTTCTTCCTCCCTGAGATGTAGAGCCAGTCGAAGTCCAAGGAGGTGAACCATTCCCAGCTGAGAAAGTGTTAGATAGAGTAGAGGAAGCAATGATAAGCGTTCGCACATGTAGAGGCCTAAGAGAGTGTGCATGAATCTGCCGAATACAACTATGATGCTGGGGATTAGGGCTGGGAGAAGGGATATCGTCATATCAATGATTGGCACGTACGTCCATCCTTCTGGATTTCTTCGAGTGATTGCCAGTCGGGCATGGCTGTGAGGAGTAGCTCTACAAGAATAGGTAGAGGGGGCGGAGGCCTTGGAGACTCGGAGCAAGGGACGTAAAGGGATACTTATATCGAACGCATGTGGAGTTGTCGCCTGTTTTTGAATCTTGGGACTTCTGGGTGAGAAGGACGGGGCCCTTCTTTTGGAGTGGACCCCTTCACGTACGCATTTTTTTAAAAACTTCGAAGACGTCGAAGGTTTGCTTGCTCTCGCTTGTAAAGGGCACTTGCAACACCTTGGGAATTCCCAGCAATCACCAAACGGCCCCCCTTTCGGAAGTCTGTCTTCCAGGTTCCTACGTCAAGCATCTATCAATCAAGCATCTGCATCAGACCTGGATTACGGATAGAAATATTCAGAATCCAGATTATCTTTGCGATATGTACTTATTACTTTTCATTTACTTACTGCAATTTACAGCAAAGAATTTAATGAGCGTTGACGCTGAACGTTGAACATTTATCCAGCATTTATCCCTTTTAGGAAAGAGTCAACCCCACCCGCTGACCAGCATTCTCTAGCATTCTCCTTCCTGCCAGTCCAAACGAGCATGTGAGTTGCCACTAGCAACTGCTGCAATGGTTCTCTTCCTCACCAGGAGGTCTGCGATCCTATGCCCTTCATCCTGCTGCGTGACATTTCCCCAACCTTCCTGCATCATCATTCCGAGTCATCCATCTTCTCGGATCCTTCTTTCCTCTCTCGTGTTTTCTCTTTTTCTTAGCAATGTTTAAGCGGTTCCTATTGCCTGATGGCTTTGCACATATCACGGCATTTGCTAAAAGTGCCCGCTCCACCAGACGCGCTTGATCCTGCTTAATCCTGCTTAATTCCCTTCTATCCCACGACATCCATCCCATATACCCTTAAAAAACTTACTCCGTGCACTGAAATATTCTCCAGGCCTTCGTCGTGCAAGTCGTCTGTCTTATGCAAAGGTCATGCACTTGAGTCAGGTCTATTCATATTCAAATAACCCCACCATCTTCCATGTCGTCTTCATAGTACCGTTCAATAATGAACCTAGGCGTCAAGACATAAAAGATCCCTGAACGTCCCTCAGATGCGACAACCGGCTCCTCCGAATTCGGGGACTTTTCATCATCAAGGATTTCCTTCGCCGGTCTTCGACATCTCTACGCGCGCACTTTCAGTTCCTCTCCGAGGCTTCGTCTGTTACGAAACGCTCTCAGAAATCTTCACCCCTTTGGCCGGGTTTCTTACCCTTGAAATTGAATACTATTCATGATTCTCTGGCGCTGCCCTTATTCCAATACTTATGTACTTATCGCTCAACTTCGATGCCATATTGCAGCTTGGCACCGTTTGGCTTTCAGGTACGTACAACTTGTGGATCCACATACAAAGAATGCGCGCCCATCCGGTCTGCAAGATTTACTCACGGGGTGGTGCTTTTGAGAACATCAAAGTATTACACCACAGGCTCGTTGATTTTTGCGTAGTCTTTTGATGCTCGTCGCAATGCAACATTCAGACGCATCTCCAACAGGAAAAGAAAAACCTTCGCCGAACGGTCTTCTTCCATGACAAATGTTCCCTTGTAATAGGTCTGATTTAGGTCTGATAGTCTTTCTACATGCCATTTCTATCGCTGCCGAAGCATTTTCTCTCAGCAGTTACAGGTAGTAACGTCCACAAACGACAAGCATCGTCTTCAAAAATGACGCTGTGTTGTAATATGGAAGTACTACGACCGCGTGTACGCAATGCGCATGAACTTTTATGAACTTTCCAAAACAGTCTATATTTCTTAAACTCTTTGTGCTCTATGGGGAAGCGTACTAGCCAGCGAAATACTTTCTGGGATATGCTCTAGGATGCAGACCAAATTGAGCAAGGCAAATTGCAACATTTAGTACTTAACGTGGTGAAGGTGATAATTCATTTCAGTGCTTGATCTCAATTCATGGGTATCCCACTAAGTAATACCTAAATACATAAGTAGTTGCCGGCGGTGAGTAGCTTCGAAATAGACCCCAAGAAATACGGAGGCGAATAAGACATCTTCAACTTCGAGATATATACAAATAAGAGTTTGTACTGCATACGGATGTCGATCCCTTCGTCACATCGACCTGTCAAACTTCATTCAGGACGTTAATCGATTTACGCGACGGTCCGGGGAATGCAACTTGCGGGGAAAGCTGACATGCACTGATATGTGCATGCGACTACATAGTTGACTTCTCTGCTTAACTTGAATGTAAATTTACTGTAGAGCCTTTAGATCTCTTTCTACAAGTGCATTGGATGAATGGGGGCCTAGTGTGTCGGAAAAAAGTTTCTTGTGATTCTGATTTTTGGAACTGTCTTTCCAATTAATTACTACGTACATTGTAATTTACATATATATCTGCATGTTGACGCAATGAGATGCTCAAAGTTGTACCTTCATTAATACACAACAGCATCCATCAAATCATAAGTATGTAAAAAAAACTCATTCCGGTATGACTTCTGTATAGGAAATATTAATTCTGAACCCTATGACTGTCGACGAAAAGTATTCACAGTCGAAGAAGTTTAATTTGTGCATAAATAGATGCTTTGTTCCCTAAATTTGAACTGGGTATGCTCGAAACAATTCAAGAATGTCGATGTAATTATTTTGGTACGAGCAAATAAGCTGTCCTCTTTGTCATACATAATAACTTCTACAATGAGTGAAGATATGTCCAATTATCCTCGGGTATATCTTTCTACTATCAACACATTTTACAGCTCTCCCTTGGCCTCTATATCTAACTCCATATCGGTGTCACTGCTGCTGGGGTTATGAGCTGTCTTGGTTTCATAAGTGGGATCTACACAGTCTTCTGTACGGGTGAATGTCTCCATCTGATTTTTTTAGAAGTCAATTATACAAAAGCTGAACTAAAAGTGTATCATCCTACCTGGACATGAACACCGGTCTTCGGTACGTGTCTGAAAGAATGAACAGTGGAAATGCCTCTTGTAGATGCAGTTACCCCAGTTGTCCCTCGGAATGGAATATTGCCTGATACTGAATGAGAACTTGAAGCGCCACTGCATTCTCCCATCAGTTATCAAGTTAGACAAGTTTGAAATGGACTGATCGTACTAAATTTCAGGCCCCTGGTTCGTGAAGTTCGTCAACCTCCGTACTGCACGACAAGCTACAATCTAGCCAGTCTGGTTAATTCATGTCATCAAATAGAAAATTGATGAACATACTGTGGAGAAGACAGCAGCTGGAACATTGAAGATGACGCTCATAAGTTGATTCAAGTTCAGCACCATGAAGATTGTGGCGATCAAGTTTGCAAGGAAACTTCAGAATGGAATGAACAAGCAGAAAAATATGCAATGGAAAATCGATACATACGCAATGATGAAGAATATGAGGCCATCCGAAAATATCATCTTCGCAAGTCGGCTTGTCCCAAGGCTACCCCCATTTTTAGCGTTGAGACCCACAAGCTTGTATACGTTCAAGAGCAACACAGTGAGGTCGAAGCACATGGAATATATAAATATGCGACAAGGATCTTATTGTTTGTTTTTGTAATTGCACATCCCGTTCCTGGTATCCATACAGCAGTTAATTGAACCCCTTGAATTGAGATTAGCAACCACAACACACATCCCTGTCATAAATTACCTTGAAGGATTAATGACCAATGACCAAGGATTATCAGAACTAAGAATCCAATAATATATCTGTTCTGCGACCAAACAGCCATCCTGCGGCAAATATGAGTTAGCCTTCATGGGGAACTATAGCATATATTAGGCCTTACGTTCTTATTGATAAGTTGATACTTGCAAGACCCACAGCTGCATCTCCAGCAAGCTAGTACCGAATTAGATTCTATCGACTTGTAGATGATTGACAACTTACTTGATTGAACGTATAGAGTGTCTGGCAATCAATTTCTCTGTGATATCATTTATTTCAGTTATCAAAACACTGCCGCCTATCCATAGAACATACGATGTTGAATCAAGAGCTACAGCACTGAAAGACGTCTTTAATGGTGCATGTATAAATAATACAGGATATTACTCACATTCCAATCATGGCAAACAAAAGTAGATACCTGTTAGCAAAATAGAATATCTTCGCATGGAATTGATGTTAATTGGTACCGATATTATAAGGCAATAATTACTTACCATGGGCCACCTGAACCTTTTCTTTCCACTAAGGAAATCAAAATCAAAATCCAGAGACAAAAACCATTCGTAACTGACAAGGTAGTAATTTAGAAGGCGGAATTAATAACGACCATAACGCGTACATATAAAGTCCAAGCAATGCGTGCATAAACTTTGTGAACACATCAGCCTCCTTCTGAAGTTCTATGGGGGATTGCCAGTCCGGCATTTTCGTATGTGATGTATTGAGTGTAGAATGGGATAAAGAGAATGAAAGAGATTAAAGAACGACGAGTAGAAAGGACAAGACACCCCACTGCGAGAACTGGGGAGCAAGGAAAGAAAGGACCACGGTCGATGAAATCCAGCGCGCCTTATAGCTTTGGCTTTGCGAGAGGAAAAATCTAAGTAGTCACGGAAGCATGATATGACATACCATGAGGTTGATTTTGCTCCATCCGTCACATCCGCTTGCAGGGCGTCCCGTTGGGGAAAGGAGGGTTGAGAGCGCCTGTGAGGGAGTTCCAGATCGAAAAGATTAATTTGGAACGGACATCTGCTTGGAAAAAAAAACAAAGAGCTAGCTGTCACGTTGGTACAATTTATCTAGTACCGTTCCTTGCGATAAGATGTACTATTGCTGCGCTGAATGGCAGATGTTTGTATTGCTAAGGTTGACTAGTAGCTTTATCGTTAGGAGCTTGAACTGCCCCAATCTCGTGGACTCGGACATTGGAAAGGAGGACGCAGTGTCAATGGAAGTATGTAATTACCGGCTGGTATTGGTAAAGATCGTGGCTTCATGCCAAATGGACGATCAATCGATTATTGCCGGAGACCCTGTATACAACGCTTGTTTGCAAATACTTACTGTTTGGCTGCATCCTCATCTCCTTCCGAAGGCCCAACTAAGCTAATCTCCAACCTCGCTCGCCAGTCGTGCTCAGTGCCATGTCACTCCATCCTGTGGATCGTCTGAATCCGAAGTGACCTAACTTAAATCCGCCCATCATCTAGGCATTGTCTTCACATTGAATGTTTACTTCAGCGCCGAGTTATTATGGCACTTATTTCCGTAATTTTTAAAGTTGTCAGAAGTCGCTACAGCATGGAACTTCTTCAAAATTTACCATACTCTTTCGGACCTTCCAATGTTCCTGGGAGCTGACCGTGTCTTCAAACTCCTCTTTTTGACATTGCACTACTTATACCGATTGTGCAGGCTGTAAAGTGGGTTTGGGCCATTGACGGAATGGATGGCGCGCGTTCTTCAAACTCTTCGGTCTTGGTGAGCGCGCAACTACAATCGCCAGCAACGCTGATATCGAGTCAAATCTTTGTCTTCACAAACATGCACCACATCTGCTAAACTTGGATCATTCTTAACATCGTTTAGGTATCCTTGGGAACTGTAATGTGCTTGAAAGTTGATGTTATGTAGCTTCTCGCTGACAACGAGATCTTATCGGCCGTAAGCAGCAGTTGAACACCCGAGTGCTAAATGATTTACCTTTGCAAAGTTAGGGATTCTCAGTTCATCCTGTACACCAATTGCTTTAATTTACGGCTGCTAGAAATACTTACACGTACTATATGCTCGGATAGAACCTCTGTTCGACGGCAAAATTGGATAAGTTTAAGGAAACTCCATTGGCTTCATCCCCCTACTAATATCCTTTCAAGTAAGTCTCAGACGTCGTCGTGGCCCTTCACTCGCAGGTTGTTGACAGTTGGCCGTGTGGCCTGAGGTGGAGCAACGGCTGGTTTCAGCTAGTTTCCCGACACCCGTCTCGGACCCTCGGATCCCTGTCTAATAAACAAATTAACTTCGGAATTCGGCTGCGAACCCCCGCCCACAGGAAACGCGATTGTACGCGATTGCTTCGCATCGTATACAGGAACGAATGGTCGTGAGATCTTTTCGAAGCATTTGTAGAACTTTGCCTGCTGCAACAGTTCAGCTTGCCTCGCTTTCGAGCTTGCCATCTTCTCTCATACGTAAAAATGTTCTGCATCGCGCTCAGAATGATGATTTTGATTGCCATATCGCAAATGCCATGATGGACGGGGACCTGAGAAGAGTCAAGCTTAACTTGGTTTCATGGAGGTATCATCCTATCCAATAATTCCACCTTCCAGGCCTATAAGTAGCTTACCTCGAAATCATCGCCGTTATGATTGTGCTTTACTGTGTATGACTTGTCAAGTATACATACTTCACTTTACTGGACCAACCTGCACTATACATAAATTCCATAGCATGTATAATTCCAGAGAAATGAATACTTGGTAATACGATGTGACAAACCCACCAATCTCAAGGATATACTATATCAAGAAGTCCATTTCGGCCACAAAGGACTGACTACTTCAATCAAGTCCATGAAGGAATAAAGTACACTAATTTTGGTCCTTAGGAAGTCCAACAACGATGAAATATCTTTAAGCATCAAACTTGGTCCTAAAGCAATAAAGGTTTTGGATGGCGCATATTTACTCGACAGTGACAGACTTGGCCCTGAAATGGAGCCACCCCGTCAGTAATTGAAAAAAGGAACAAAAAAAATGGAAGACGCACAAGTTTCTTGGGAAGTCAACATCACAGCCATTCTTGACTGCAAGGTGATAGCTAAGAAGTTGGAGTGGGATAATGTTGAGCAAGCCTTGCAGACAGTCGACTGTCTTGGGCACCCGAATTGTTTTAGCATTGGCGGAGATGCCCTCATCATTTTCATTGCAAAGAACAATGGGCTGCGCTTTCCGGGCTGTGATCTGAGAGAAGGCAGACTGAACCTTGGGGTAGAGTGAGTCCTGAGTCATGATGATGATAACGGGCATGTTTTCATCAATGAGGGCTAGAGGACCGTGCTTGAGCTCTCCAGCAAGAATACCCTCAGAGTGCATGTAGCTGATTTCTTTGATCTTGAGAGCACCTTCGAGGCAGGTAGCATATCTGTAAATAGCGAGTTAAATTTGAATTAAATTGTGCAAGGAAAAAGAAAACGTACTGGTACCCACGACCCATAAGAAGAAGACTCTTATTATCTGCAACAGTGGTAGCAAGCTGCTGAATACCGCTATCCAGCTCGAGAATCTTCTTAATTTGAGAAGGTAGGGCATGGAGGCCATCGATAATCTGGTGACGGCGCTCCATGAATGAGATGCGATCCTCTGAGAGTTGTAGGGCGATCATCAAAAGTGCGACATATTGCGATGTATACGCCTATGAAATAAAAATGCATCAGGAAGTCTGCGATATCTCCGATTGAAAGATATTTACCTTGGTTGAAGCTACACCTACTTCGGGTCCAGCATTGATATGGACACCACAATGAGTCTCGCGAGAAATGGTCGAACCAACCGTGTTTACAACACCGACGCAGAGAGCGCCACGTTCGACGCAGTACCTTAAAGCCAGAATGGTATCGGCTGTCTCGCCACTCTGAGACAGGAACACGCAGACATCATCTCTGAAGATAGGAGTCTTGCGATCAAGGAAGTCACTGGCCAGCTCAACGCTAACAGGAATCTCAGTGAGTTCTTCGAAGATAGCACGGGTGGCAATACAAGAGTGATAGCTGGTACCGCAGGCAATGAAAACGATACGACGGCCCCGACGGATAATAGGGAGATAAGCACGAAGACCACCAAGAGTAATCTTGTACTCGTCAAAGTTGACGCGACCACGCATAGTATTAACAACAGAGTCGGGCTGTTCGTATATCTCCTTCTGCATAAAAGTGTCGAACTTGCCCTTCATAATGGCGGCGATTTCAATCTCAAGTGTCTCAATGGTACGAGTGGTAGCAATCTGGCTGGGCGTTTGAGCTCCATCTTCCTGACGGCGGAATCGGTGAATATGAAGCTCTCCCTCTGCAATGTGGGCAATGTCGTCATCTTCAAGGTACAGGACGCGTTTCGTGTGCTCGATAATGGCTGCCGCATCCGAAGCGATGAAAAATTCGATGGGTTGAGGAAGCCCATCCTCGGACATGAAGGCTCGAGACTGGGTACGGAGAACTTTAGGGTTCACTGTAGGGACAGCCAACATCGATGTCGGCGATGTAGGTTGGACTGACATACATGAGAAGTGTGAGCGAGATGAATACATCCAAGCCGTAGGAGTAGGTAGCACTTACAGCTATCGACACGACCTTCGGAATAATCCTGGCCGGCAATCTCAACATCGACGAAATCAACTTTAAGCTTCTTGTCGGTCTTAACACCGATGAGAAGAGGAGACCCACGACGGGCAGTAACGACTTCATTGGGGTAGTGGCGTGACTTGAAAACGAAGGCGAAAGAACCTTCCAGCTCCTTGAGTACCGCCTTAACGAGGTCGGTGAAGCTTACTCCCTTTCCAGTGTAAGAATCATAAATATACTTGGTAAGGATCGCGACAGCCTCAGTATCAGTGTCTGTCTCGAACTTGTATCCGCGCTTCTCAAGGATGAGACGAAGCTCGGCACAGTTAGTAACGATGCCGTTGTGAACGATAATAAACTCGGACCCAAGGTCAGAGCGGATCGGATGGCAGTTTCTCTCGGAGGGTGGGCCGTGAGTTGCCCAACGAGTGTGGGCGATTGAAACTTGCGAAACGAAAGTCTTGTTAACATCGAGAGAGGAGGATGCGATCTTGTTACGGAGACCAGCCACTTTGCCTACTTCCTTAAAAAAGACGACGCTTCCTGGTGTGTCGCCATCGACACAGACGCCGGCAGAGTCGTATCCACGATACTCTTGACGAGCGAGACCGGCGCAAAGAGTTTCAAGGACTTCCTGGCGACGCTATCAAATGGAAGAAGACGCGCGTCAGCCATGAGGTTCAGGGACTGGCACAAAGAACACGAGAGCAGCATGCATCGAGGTTGGGTCATCGATTTGGGATAGATTATCACGTTGCCGTAAGCAAGGTCGTTCGTTAGAAGGTGAAGAGACATCCCTCCTGTACGGCGGAGCTCTGTGAGCCGCGTCGCCCGCGGCAAGGTGAAGGTCGACTCCTGAGCAGTTCGACGACCCAACCGCATACTCGGGAGCCGGGGGAAGAGAAGGGTGGCAGATGAGACTCACCTTCTCCTTCAAGTAGCTGCAGTAACCAAAGATTCCGCACATTGATACAGGAGTTGGTGACTGCGGGAGATCGAGGGAAGATCAGAATTTTGAGAGACGGTGGATGTATGAAAGTTTTTATGCTCACATGTATGTATTAAAGAGGAGAAAAGAAAGATGAAAAACGCGTTGCTGGACGAAGGATAAAGGAGAGATGCTGAAGAAGTGATGAAGAGGAATGCTGGACTTTTAGCACCTCCTATATTGGCTGGGTGCGTAAACAACAACAAATACGCTATTTCGTTCCATCAACGCCTAAGCATCGCCTTCCACCTCTCCTTCATCACGTTCTGTACCGCCCATGCAGGATGTCAAGTTAAAACCCTTGCTTTTCAATTTCGCACTGCATATGGGAAGCTCTTCGATGTATTCGTCGCATCTCTCACCGCTCTGGCCGATTTTCAACGCCTAACCTGACTTGCCTGCTCGGCTAATCAGCAGCAACTCGTAGGTTTCCCCCATACTTACTTACTAGTCGTCTGGCAGTTAGGAGTTGGTTTCGGAATGTTCCAAGGCCTCAAGTTGAACTCGATGACTTGCATCTGGCGTTATCTTTCCTGGGCACGACTCCGTTGGTTCGTTCTCGCTACGGGGTATTTGTTCCGCAATGGACCTATGTTTAGCAATAAGAAAATCATGTTCCAATTCGAGAAGATCACCGAAAGCTGCGTCACTACCTTAGCGATAAGTACCATAGAGTACCATGCACAGGTGTTATCTCGCGTACATAAGTACAGAAAACGCCCGAACAGGCGTCCTGTGCACTCCTAGTTCTTGGAACTCATCGAGGGTGTGGCGGTGCTATAGTGCCACGTATGCTGCGCCAACTGTTGTCTACATACTTATTGTCAGCTTTGCTTGCTAATTAACCCTTTCATACCATCGGTAAGTAGATCCGTAAATATATAATAATATTATCAACAGCAGAAAGTAGCGCAGTCTATGTACATACAATGGGCGTCGGGATGGCGTATGCCAAGCCCAATCCCGCACTTTGTATTCATCCATCCAATTTTCTTGGATTTTTCGAACTTCGATCAGCGGGTTGCTATTTTAGATGTACAGTGGTAAAACACGAACCTGCATTTTTTGAAACAATACTTGCCTATTCCCTATTACTATCTCCTTGACCGAGTCTCATGATACCCTCAGCGCTCTTAACGGCCACGGTCTGTCGGAAGATGGACACTTCCGGTGCTGTCTCCTTGGTTATGTAGCCCCGATACCCGGACGGACTTGCACAAAGCAGATAAAAGTATTAAGTTAAAGTATAAACAACTTCTCTAACACAACTTATACTATTAGCGGTCTCAAACTCATCCCTTCTGGTTCCCGAGACTTCCAAGTTTCCTTCCTTACTTCTGTATTAGTATTTCAAATTAATGGACTGATTCGGGTTGGATTCGGGACTTAGTCAACGAATCCTAGGTGAAGAGAACTAGAGGTCAAGTGGAGACAGCTACTTAATGTGAACAAGTAATAAATATGTTCAGCTTGCGGTGGCCAAAACGACATACAACAATACGTAAGTGAAAAGATATACAATAAGTAGAACATGCTCTAATATACCAACATCAAGACTCCAGACTAAGTATGAGCACAGCACTTGAGTGTATCATACGTAGTCTTTATTATTCTGAACCAAGCTTCTTAAACAAAGAAGAGAAGTTATTGCCTACAGCTTTGTGATGCTAACTCTAGGTAGGTTCTCAAAGATTTTTCTGGTAAAAGCATAGACGTGAAAGTATGTCGTGTAAAAATTTAGTCCCTCATAGATGTTTTCCAAAAGAATCCGGAGCTCAAGTAGGGGAAATAAAAACAGACAAGATCCTCCATTAAATTCCGGGTGAGATGAGCATACTAAACACAGCGAACTCTAACTATATGCCGTCTGAGGTCCAACCGAGCATGTATACATTTGTCAAAATGTGCTTCAAGCTCTGAAAGACTTGTCCTCCAATCATGCCCAAATCCAATTGCTAATTCCGCGCTTCACTGCCTGAATCGCCCCCTCCCCACGGGCCTCGATGGTTGTGAGTAATGCACGAGGGGCGCGAGTACCCTGAAAAAAAGGAAATGATTGGTATAGGTGATCATAATGAACAATGAAGTACTTACGGCGACGTTGACTTCACGGTTCTTTTTCACAGCGGCAGCAGCAGAAGCAGCGGTGGCACTGGCTTTTTGCTGGACCGCAACGCAGTTACCAAATCCGGCGGTGGTGGTGAATTGCTATACAAAGAGTAAGTCCTGCAATTTTCTTTTGAATGCCAGTGAACAGCCATACTACTAGGCAAACATCGCCAGTAGCACCACCTTTGCAGGCAGTGCCTGCTGGGAGCTTTGCAACAACCTGTTCTGATCCTGTACTAGTGGGGTTCTGGTTGACAGATGATCTCAGCTGTGACAAGCAATATAAACAGTGATGTCTACTCACACCGTCGCCGTTCTTGGAGACCGTCGCAGCGACAAAGCTCTTGCCAGTTCCAGCTGCGTCGACCTTAGCGGAAACCTGCCGGGAACCGTCCTTACCACTGATTGTGGGATTCGAGCAATATGCGTCAGGTCCATATCCTAAGTCAGATAATACAAATTACAAACCCGTTGAAGTTCGCAACTGTCGTCGTGAATGTTCCGTCGGCGGCGGCAGCCACAGGCGTCGCCGAATCCAAGGCAGTAGCAATATTCACGCCCGCTCCACAAGGATTAGCAGTAGATGGACGCTTCACATCACTACGTTTCGGAGTTCCAGAAACACCGATGACTGGAGCAACAGCTGCATGCCCATGAACCTGAAAACAAAGAGCAAGAAGGACGGTCACAGAGGTCCAGATCTTTGCGAGCATATTGACTTTGAGCACGGTTCACGTCAAAAAATGGGGTTGGAATAAAGGTCAGAGGAGGACTGAGACAGACAAAGTAAAAGAGTGATGAGGACGCTGTGCCTTTGGAATTAAGAGAAGGAAGAGGAACCAGTCCTTAGGAAACTGACAAGCTGTAAGAGAAAAGGGAATAAAGAGATGACTTCTGGTGCAACGCTTTTATACTAACTTCCTATTGTTTGGACAAGATTATGTGTATTTTTAGCCCATGTCATTTTCTTTTGTATCGAGGGACTCCAAGTAACCTGAAGCAATCAGCATGGAAACGGGTTTGGCAGATTCTGTGACCCGCGTGTAAATTGAAATCGCAGAACGGCGCCAAGTTGGTGTTCCTTACTCGAGCCCATTTCAAATTTTTACATATAACAGCATATAACTAATACAGACTTACCTTGTGCTTAACTGAACAACCAGCGCTAGTGAACGTTTGAACCACAGATAAGTACACTCCCTGCCTAAGCTTCGCCAGTTGAGTTGCTCTAAAGTTCTATTAGGCTCTATTTGACTACTGGAACGGATTCCAGGACAATGGCCCAGCGTACACAATTTGCCGTGTGCAACCGTGTGTACGAGAAGCTTGCGCGACGAATCAAGTTCAAGTTACATGATCACCCTGTTTCCATATGTAGCACGTGGACTTGTAGTACTTGCCAAAAGAAGCATGCAGAACGTATCACTACTGGCGTAACGAATCGAGTGAGGTCGAGCACACGAGGAAACTGACAGTGATTAGGCTCAACAAAGCCCGTCAACGGAATCGACAGTAATAAGGAATCAGGTGGATAGGTTTGTTTGAGGATCAATCTTGGACCAATCAGCGACGGGACATCAATTTCACAATTAAGTATGCGTATAACAAGACCATAACGCATACTTAATGACTTAGCTACCTGCTGAAGTTAAGCTGTCGTAAGATAATAGACCAAAAATACAGCACATGTATTCCAGGCTGGTAGGGCCTGCTAGTTACTACATGGTCGAGCAGAGTGTGAGGCCTAAGCCAAGCATTGTGACGTCAGCGAAGTTCGGACTAGTAGGCAACTGACCAGTCACCGTGGTACACAAGCCCTTCCCCCCTAAACCATCACTCGACACACTACGTAGTACGTATCACTGAAAATCTTCAAAATGCCCTTCCAGTATGTCTTGTCACATGTGTACTATTCAAATACTGGTGCTGACTGACCACCAGTGTTCAAGGTCCTAGGATTGTCCGTGAGTACTATAAACGGCAGTGAGCATAGCGTTAGCATGACCTGAGGCTTACTATACAGACTCGCATAAGCGCCGTACAATTATTCCAGGGTATGTTCATCAAAGATAATTGTATTGTGACCGACGTTAATTCTGGGTGTCCCAGCTTTCTCTACGTAACCTTTGTGGGGTTCAAGCCTCGTTTTTCCGTGCAACTGGGACGTCATGTCCACATCAATTGACTCAAATTAGTTACTTGAAAAATGCAAAGAAATGGTAGTGCTATACGCTATAGGTGTTCTACTTGGCAACAAGCATCATTAGTGCATTGTGCAGTTGGGTGGAATTTTCCAGGGAAAAATGTTGAACAAAACTAGTTACTCACAGATCGGTGTATTTTGGCTTCTAATATAGCTGCTACGAGTATGATTCTCATAAAAATACGCACAGTGAGACCTGCCGGTAATTATACACTGAAATTATTTCAGGGTAGAGCCAGAGAGTATGTGCAAGTGAACATGTCGGGTAAACTTTGGATGATTTTCGGGAGGCCGTGAGGACGAGCTACGGTGCATTTTCTCACACTTGTTTTCATTATCGAATGCTGCTCTCGGGCCTCTGACGTGTTGTCGTTCAACTTCCACTCGTCTATCTGAATCCATCACTGAAATGGACCTTTCTAATTCTACCGTCCTTTCTCATCCGTGCTGGAATTTCAAGGTTTTCTGACCTCTACAACTCGGACCTTCTCGTGACTTTATCGAAATATCGTTACTGACAAAACTCTGACTGGATGCCTTGGCTTCCTTTTCGTTTACTTTCTTAAGCACGTTTGGTAACCGTACCGTAAACGCCAAATATATCTGACTAGTAAAACATGCGCCCTACCATGTATTATCCTGCCGCTGGATGTCAAACACTTCCCGCGAGTCAAGTCTGCAACTTGATGTCTATAACACTGGCTTTATAAGTCTATGGCACTTCACTAATTCACGCCTAGTTGGAATATGGAGTTGACCTTACTGCAAATCATGACTTGATCAAGACACCGGGCTCCCAGAATATTCGCGTGTGTTGGTGTCGCTATTTTGAAAAGAGATACATTTCCGTACACAAATCTTGTGCCTGAACTAATTATGGGGCACCTTCACTGCGTTTTCTGGATCAAGCTTAGATCTCGCATTCTTATGTGTCGTGCTGCGTGCCAATATGCAGTACTGACCAGTGGGGTTGAAACTTAAAGAGATATTACCTAACACGTGATAATACCTGGAGTTTACCTTGAATCGTTATAGCCCCTTATAGTCTCTATCGCCTTGCTTCTACGCTATTATCTGTCGGTTTGCAACTCCAGGCTTATATTCTGACGTATCATCGATATCCGATGTTACGTGGCACTGGCAGGCTTTATCTACTTTCATGTAGTAGACATTGCTAGGGTTCTGTCCCAATCTTGGTTTCCCTCAATTCTTCAACGCGTCTTACTTGTATTTCACAACGATTACGTCTAAATGTTCAGAAACATCTGGACTCAAACCGCTGTTATACCTGGCTGAAGGAATGTTTGCAACATATTGGTTACTTGTCCTTGTTATACACCAAACCACGCTCCTTCGCCATATCTGAACCTTGTATCGATGGTAAGATGTCTACCGCTGTTGGTCGTTGCGCGCCAAATTTAATAAACACTTCTGCCACACCATTATAGCATTATCGACCCCACGGATGTGCAATAAACTCTGACTTTGGACGCTCAGGCGGCAACGCATTGAACCTGAACCGGACTTTTTTATATGTTGTTGCATCCGACCGTGAGTTTCCAGAGCTACTATCCTGTATTACTACCGTCAGTGCCGTTTCTCGTTGTTTGACTTTATTCTCATACTAATCAGCGTTATTGGTCCGGCTGCTACTGCTCGTTGATATATACTGGATAAATCTCTTGACCCCATATTTAGCATTTTATAGACGTTGACACACTGGTGTCTGGGAGCGCTGTTCCATTCTGGAGTCTAGGTGGTATTCGAGGGAAGTTCGGTACTCCAACTCTGATCCTTCTCGACCGGAAGGTGCCCCATTCGATGATGTCGGCATGTTTGAAGTCCCCTTCATCGGTATCGGCGCGCCTGGTACTCGGACAGTTCCCAGAGTAATCACTGCCCGCAAAGTTCTTCAAGTCTATCTCCTCAGTATCTGTGAACATTCACAGGAGATGGCATACGTTTATGATATGCACGTGTGAGATTACGCTGCAGCTTTCCTTGTAACGGCCGGTCTTCTTTCTCCTGACACCGCATTCGTTTGGCTTGATAATAGAGGGGGTTAAAATGGCCTCCGGCGCAAAATTTAGGAGGTAAGACTGATGGTAAACGATAAGACCATACAAGACTTAGGTTCACCACTCCACGTGATTATTCTTGGAAAGCAGGATAAATTATCTCAAAATCATCGATCTAAGTTCCAACAGCTCTTACACGGTTCTAACGGTCTTAATTCCTTTCTTTTATCATAGAGATCCACTTCAAATGCAGTCCTATCCGACCTTTCCACTTAATGACCTTCCAGCTGAACTGCAGCGAGAGATATTCTCAATGGCAACCTCGAACCAACTCAGCTGCGCTCTTCGCCTTTCCTTAGTGGCCCGACGTGTACACGAATGGTATGCATTCTCCTATTCCATCTTCCAAACACCTTTCTGAAGCCTTTTAGGGTGCAGCCACTCGTTTACGAAATGGTTACTCTTGGTGCCGATGATACAGCGTTGTTTTTGCGAACTATGGACTCCAAACCGTCCGAGTTCTTTGCTGCACATGTTAAGCAACTGTGCTTAGCAGTTTCGGTAAATCCAGAGGACGCCGCACGGATTCTTGCTGTATGCACTGGCGTGATTGGACTCGCATTCTGGGTGGACTACCTCGCGACCGTGTCTGATATCCCCTTATCCGCCCTCATTACATCTTTGTCCCTTCGCAGATTATCCATCGAGTTTACGCACTACTTGGACCTCTGCGAAATGTCTAAACCTAGTAGCGTGAATTGGCGAGTGAAACTTACACACTTACACGTTATATTCTGGACGAATGAAGAGCCAGCATTCATTCCGCATTTGGAATGTCTCAGCTGCCTCACCCACTTGTCTCTTCGACTCCGATATAGGCAATTAACGGAAGACTCTATATCTGCAATACTTGCGTCGTGCAAGTCTCTTCGAATTCTAGCAATACTACTGGATGAGCTGGATCTGATGCAAGACCTCGCCAAGTTTGAAGACAAACGCGTGGTGTTTATGCCATACCCAGATGCTGTCCAGGACTGGGAAGCGTCTTTGCGAGGACTGCCTGACATTTGGTCAAGGGCCGAAGAGATGGTTCGGGGACATGAAAGGAGTTCCCAACGTGGACGTAAGCCTTTCTTTTTAATTCACAAAGATGGTACTGATAAGTCCTTTCAGCAGCTACCCATATGATGTGATGATGGGAACATCTCATCACCGCGGAGTAGGATATCTGTCCTACTGTTCTTCGAAATCATCACCAGGACTTGGTGGTCCTGTAGTAATATGGAAGCGATGCTTACTTTGAGACTACCAAGCTCCATTGTGCTTTTTACGTGCATAAACGTCACAATTTACACCAACGAAACAATGGAAGGCGGCCCGGAAGTGCGAGCATCATGTTTCCTAGCGATTACTGAACCCAATGAAGGCAATTCCATTCGCGAAAGGTTCCTCAGCAACATTGTTACATTGTTGCCAAATCGGAGTTTTTACTACTCTTATGTAGGAATCCCACAATACTCCTCTCTCACCCACATAGATATCAAAACTGGCCATGATGCTTTATGGGTCTTTCAATATAAAGTTTTTTTCGGAGAACTCAATACTATACTACGGTGAGTATGTGTAATGCATGAGAAATTGTTAATTTATGTCGTTCGCTAGTGAACTACTTCCGACATCCCGTGGAGAACCAAACGAATATTTCCCTGTAATGACCTTGAAAACAGTGATCGAAGCCGAATAATTTCACAGCCTAAGCCTACACGCTTCAATATTCCGATACTGATGGATGTAGAGTGTCTGCTCACTGATATCCCTCCGTAACTCCCCCGTGTTCTTTGCGTTATCACAATAAGCGTCCATTTCCCTATCGGATAACTCCAATACCATTATCGCCATCTGGAATCTATCCGGCATATCACGATTTGTTGAAGACGTAGGGACCGGGGGAATAGAACCAAGGTGAACACCCAGTTTGCGCCATGTTGGCGCTCCTCCTTATTCTAAGCAGTTCCTCAGCGATGAGATTACCACTACTATACACGTGGAAACGTTGAACATTTCAACTATAGATGTCACATCTTTTGAAGCTTAGCTTTCGGCTTACGCATGCTTTCATCGGCCTCTACCTGGATGTACCTCATCAATCCGTTAATGAGCGGTTGTTCTAGTTTTAACGTCACCGAGTCTATTCTCTTAGAATAGACGATTCAACGCCGATCAAATCGTTAGAAATAGATCATCCGCACGCACGCCTTTAACACGTTTAGAACCCCCCTACACCGCCGGTAAAGCCTGGTGACTCATCGATACTGTGTTGTAATGTTGAACCAGAATCTATGAAGTTAAAGAGTAAGTGCAATACATACTTGTCGGATTCAATTCTGTTAGCTTGTTCTGTAGTCTAAGTACAGTGCTAATTATGATCTGGGTATTTATTCGGAGAAACCTCTTAGACGCGAGTGTGAGTATGAATACAAGTGTGACAAAGAAAATTACGAAGTATACATGGTGATATACGACTAACATTACAATTTTAGGGAACTTTTGCCGTAAATGAGACGTAGCGCTCTTCCCACCCATGCTCATTAGGCTTCGCTCGCTCGAGCCAGAAGATTCGCCGGATAAATCTTTCTAGTTCACGACCATTATAATAATTATGGCCGCCGTGCGGAAACTGCGGTGTCCGTGCAATACCATCATGCTCTGGAGCGAGGTGGAATAATGCATATTCAGATTCGGTTGGTGGGATACGGAATAATAGACCTTCTATTGCATAGAATGACTGGCTGGAGAAATGTCGGTAGCCCAATAGCATCGGTGGGAGGGCAGGAACACCTGTGAGTGGAGAGAGGTGGTTTGCCAATCCGATACGGACTCGATCAAAAAAGAGACCAAACCATCATTGTACCCTTTCACAGAATACTCCTGAAAAGAATCCCTTCCGTTGACTTGTGTGTATGATGCTACTAATGTTCGCCAGTACTCCACGAAAGTTTTGTTCCCTGTTCTTGGAGCACCGAAGACGACTATTTTGAGACGCATTCCAGAGAGTAAGCTGTCACAGTCGAGTAAAAGGTCTAGGCAGAGGAGATACGAGATGCTTCCACCCATGCTGTGTCCGGTAATAACTAGTTCGTTGACGTCATAATTCTTGAGAGCCCTTCGTATGATGGACATGGTTTCATTTTTAATTCCTCGGTATAGGTACCAGAATCCAGAATGCACAGAGCCTTTGTGTGGAGGACAGGAACGTCGGAATGCTCTCACATCCTGTAGTGCATGTTTCCAGGAAGTTGTTCCAGATATAGCAACGACTAACTGCTTTAGAGTGGGTCGATAGACAAGATATACTGGAAGATCTGCATTAGTTCCGATAAACGAAGAGACTAAAACAACCCCATTGATGGCGTCGTAACCCTCCAATGGGAACCCGGAGGCTTTTAGAAGATCGATATTCGTAAGGAGAAATTGAATAGGCACGACAGGAACACTATAGATCAGTTCTGCGAATTGACCTGCGATGTTTAAGAAGATTGTATTCGATAGGCAATCCGAATGCAACGAATGCATTACACGTACCCAGCTCGGCAAGCTCGGCATCCAGCTCTGGGGAGACAATGTCGGCATCGGTCAAGGTGTACGGAGAATAAGAGGCCAATAATTTTGAGATCCAACGAAAATTATCGAGTTTCTCCGCAGTATACATGCGTTGCTGCTCTTCCGTGAGCGAAAGACGACGTTTTTCCCACCAGGCCAACCCGCTGTGGGACGAAAGTATCTGTAGAAGGTTCATTCTAAATTTTGTTTGGACAACAAGAACTTAGAAAACCACTGGAACAATATTAGTCTTACTTAGAATCAAGTGATGACGGAAAGTTGGAATGCGTGATCTTCACGATGACCGTGACGGTTAACCGGCGTGACGGACCGTTGCTCGTACTTTAGCTTTTACGTTCCTCCGAGTCTTACTACTACTAGACTCTAGTACCAGACGTCGTTATATCTCGCTATATTTTCCACTCTCTGTGGCCCTCTTCTTATGTGATTGCCGTCCAGCTACTCTTGTACATTTGCACCAACTTTCAGTATGTCGCATGGGCGAAGAATTTCTCAGTCTTTCACTGGAAGCTGGAAAGAAGTCCTTTCACCCAATTTCGTCAGTGCCTCGGATAGAAACGCCGAGGAATGGGTTACAACCTGGAGAGCATCGTTAGCCAGAGGTATGCTTTATATGTAGTATAAACGGCATCGTTTCATTTGACATCGATCTCTGTCAGACCTGTTAGATTCAGATTCCCGTCTTGTTGCAGTCGATGCTAATACTAGCGTGGAGGACGCTTGCGATGTGCGTCGATTCAAAGCGCATTCATTATTACACGAGTTACTAAAGCTACTGGTACTAGCTTCTTCTCTCAGAAGGAATTTCTTGTCTAGCAGTTAAATCTTCAGTTGACAATACCCCGACCTATTCTGGACTATTTGATGTACGTCCCAATTCAACAACACGGCTGCAATGGCCTTAACAATACCAGTTTTCGGACGTGAATGCTTTCCTTACGCTTGCTGCTACCAGACACACACTCCTTCCGGAAGATCTACGAGACAATCATCGTGTAGATGAAATTGTCACCGCTGCGAAGGCTGGCAGAGTGCCTGTCAGTCTTGTTAGCAGTAGGTCCATATGAATATGTAGCAGTATGAAATATTGACATGTCAATTGCTAGACTTGTCTGAGAAGAATCCTTTCGAAACACTTCCATATGGTGCAACCGTCTTATCTCTACTTACAATTTTTGCAAGAGGATCACATCGAGGTATATTGTCACAGTTCTATCATGCTTTTATTGTAACGTTTGATTGTAGTGCTTGTCCAGGCGGCGGATCCAACTGAAGGATTCATTGGAATAATATCCGACCGCTGTCTTCTGTCTTGGTTTTCATCTTTTGCCAAAGATGCGCCATCCCTTCAGCAGTATCTCTCTAATCCTTTGCACTTCCTCGGGCTTCCGTCTCTATACCTTTATTCCACTGTCGTCTCTGCGCGATCAAGCTCCACAGTTCTCGATGCCATGAGAAGAATGAGCGAGGAGGGCGTTAGTAGTGTGGCAGTGTTAGAAGATGAATCTGGTAACTTGCTTAGTGCTGTTAGCGTAACCGACATCGGGAAGGTACGCACTTTTTTTAGCACAATTTTGTCTGTACTGAATAGTTTGACAGATTGTTGTTCCCTCAGAGAGTAAATTCATTTTGTCTACTCCTCTACATGTATTTGTTTCGCAGATAAAGGTGGGAGTATCCTTGTCACCTCTTGACACTTGAATATTAAACAGTATGCATAGGATCCTGATGGCTCCACCGATGGTGTTGATAAGTATCCTGGTACGTTGACTCAGCGCATTATAGTTCGAATATATCATTTTTCTTCGTAGTGTATTCTGTGACACCATCAAGCACTATGAACTACACAATTGAGAAATTACTTGCCAGTAGGTAAAATTTTGTTCATTCTGGCTTATTCTTGCTCATAATTTCTTTCAGCAAATGCTCATCGTCTCTTCGTAACGAAGGAGAGTGCTGGTTCATCTACAAATACATCGAGCAATTTTGGAAACCTGTCAGGAATTGTATCAATAGTTGACAGTATGCTCTTATCTCTTTCCATATATTAATAGTATTCATTAACTCCATAGTATTGTCATTGTTTGCGCGATTGGCCAAGATCCCAGTTGATCCTACAAGAATGCAACGTCACCGGAGAGCTTCTTCTTCGTCTTCTCAGTCCTCCAAGTCCGAACGTGACAACCTCAGATCTCGTTCGAACAGTAGAGCCAGCGTTAAACGAAGTCCAAGTTTAGTGTCAAGTCCTATGTTGTTAGCTTCGAGTCCACCTGGGAGTGTAGGTGTAATCGAGAACTCTCGCAATTCGATTTCTGGTTTAGATGCAATCTCCGGTTTATCGCTCCACCGAAAGGAGAGTTTGCGAAGCCGTAAAGATGGAATTTGAATTTCTTTCGTTTTCTTTCGATTTTTGATTCCTTTTTATTTTCTTTCGTGTTTTGGAGATTTGAACTGGAGTATTGTGTATTATCAGATTTAACAGAAGAGCTATGTATTATAGTGTTAGCGTTGAACTAATTACGAAGATCTAACGTTGGTCTAACGTGCGTGTGATATTCCACATTCGCATGTGACCGTGTAATACTTACGGTCGACTACGACTTCCAAATTTATCATTCAAGGCTGATAGCATATACTTCCCATCGCATTCACATCTTCTCTCCTGCATTCAACTTCTGAGCAACAATGTCTGCGAACGTTGCTTTAGGACTTTCCTTACCACCACATACACCACACGCAATCTCGGTCTCTCTTCCCACCTGGCGTGACAATGTAGGATATGAAGAAGGGGAAAAGAGGGTAATAGATACCATGGTTTCCGGATATCCTAGGTTCTTTCTTCATTTAAGCATCCAGAAGGTGAGTTTCGCACTTACATTTGACTTGAAACTCAACGTATATACAGCTCGCTCGGATATGTGAGCAGAAATATGCTGCGGAAGATGAACAATGCATGTTGTTCCCCACCCAGAAAACTGCCGATCAGTGTCGCTCTTTTATGCTTCAGCGTTCAACGTTAAAGGGATCCCCGATTAATGCTAGATTGGTGCACCTGTTCATTTGTCCAGAAGACAAGCAAGTTGGTGGCAACACGGAGACCACCACTTCGACCGGGTGCGCAGACCTACATATAGTTGTCTTTTCGGGCCACTCCTTCTCAATTGCGAAGGAGTTTTGGCAGCACACAGGTCTTGGTATATCAAGCCGCCTTGCTGAACGTTGTTTGCGTTTGCTCCCTGATGAACCTACTCCTTCGCGCCCCACCTCGCCTATTTCAAATCGGTTTCCGACAAAAGGAGCAAATCGGCATTATTCAACGATAAAGAACTCGTGTAAACCATGCGTGGTGCAAACCCCCACTTCCTCGAATACCCTGCTCGATCATCAAGTGGAAGACCTCGAGCAAGATCACAAAGTGTACTTAGAAGAACGATATGGACGTAATTTACCTCTCGAACTTGCCTCGGTTGCGAAACGGGCCTTGAGACGTAGAGTTGCCGGTGTACTTGTCCATGACACGTCTGACTGCCTGGGTGGTGAGCCGTGTGCCGGACAAGAGGGGGCTGCCACCGGCCCAAGTTCGCGTGGCGTTGCTACCCTTTCAGAAAATGATGTATACCTCTTTCCCACTGGAATGTCTGCTATTTGGAATGCTCATCAGCTTGCGCTTTCGGTTCGGCCTCAAAATAAGAGTGTTTGTTTCGGGTAAGCTTTTTCTTTGAATTTTGGAAACTCACTTGATGACGCTTCTTAATAGCTTCCCATACGCCGATACCCTCAAGGTACTCCAAAAGTGGGGTCCTGGATGCCACTTCTTCGGGCACGGTCTTGACAGTAATATTGACGATTTAGAGAAGATCCTGGAAGACGAATTTAAGCGCGATCCAACTATACCTCCTATCCTAGCGCTCTTCGTCGAGTTCCCTTCGAATCCTCTATTGCGCTCCGCCAATCTTCCCCGTCTCCGAACTCTTGCAGACAAATACGGTTTCTTAATAGTGGTCGATGAGACAGTCGGCAATTTCGTAAATGTCGAGGTTATTCCATATGCTGACATTCTCGTCAGCAGCCTAACAAAGGTATTCAGCGGGGCTTCGAATGTCATGGGCGGAAGGTGTGTGTTCCCTCTGCATTTTATTATTCATATACCGAACGACTTCTAGTCTTGTCCTAAATCCGAAGGGTCTCCACTACGCTAACCTGAAGGCCCACCTGGCTTCTAACTTTGAAGATCTTTACTTCGAAGAAGATGCCATATTCATGGAGAGCAACTCCCGCGATTTCAAGCGCCGCATTGGCATCATCGATGCGAACACTCAGGCTGTCTGTGATTTTCTCCGTTCTCGTTCTGTAGCCGGCGGTGTTTCTTCTGCGGCAATCAGTAAAGTGTTCTATCCTAAATACGTTACACGAGACAATTATGAAATTTGTCGCATCAAGACGGGAGAAGATGGAAAACCCGGCGGATTTGGTGGATTGTTTTCACTCACCTTTACGTCGAAGGCCGCCTCAGAGGCATTCTTTGATACACTTCCGTGTTACAAGGGACCTAGTCTAGGTACTAACTTTACGCTTGCGTGTCCCTTCACCATTTTGGCCCACTTCACAGAGCTGGACTGGGCAGCTCAGTACGGAGTTGAGGCCAACTTAGTGCGCGTCAGTGTTGGGATGGAAGAGACATCTAAACTTCTCAAGTCCTTTGAGAGGGCATTGAACGCTGCTGAAGTTGCAGCACGATTAAATCCGACTTAGACATCCTTAATCCTCATTTTACCTCTCTTTTATATTTGCTTTCGGTCGTTACTTCAATTGTTTCATTACAATGCATCGGACGCGTTCCTCCAACAGGACTACCTAGAAATGTATCAATGTATCCAACTACAATCTTTGTATATCCAATATATCCCTTGCATTCAATGTTATCTGCATATATACACCATATATAACAAAAGTTGATAAAGAAATCGAGTGGGGAATCGCAAGTGCAATGTTACGTAAGCGATGTTGAAGTTATTGATTTATCAACCATTTGTAGGATTGTAGACGAACTTTTCATCATCTGTCTTCGACGTTGTCAACCCTCACCCCACGCAGTGGAAGTCCTGCAACTCGAAAGAGGATTTCGGTGGATCTGAATAATGCAGACATGTAAGTATTCGCGGGCCCTACACTGAATACATGGGAATTGAACATGTTGCATCAGGTCGTCAATGGGAAAGAAGCCTGAAATAACTTGAAGGGCAAGGGTAGGCAAGGACCTCAAGGAACAAGCACCCGGCCCGCTGACATACCTCAATGTCATATGTTCCTATTCTGGCAAGCATTTCTCAACCGTTTTCTCTGCGCAGAGCTATGTAAACTTGCATGGCGCTGTTGAACAATTGTCCATCCTCATTCTCCCTTGGTTGTAATGACATTCCAACTACCGACTAATCTGTCGGCCACTATTTCTCAATCCCGCGCTCGCATATCCATCTTCAATCATGAGATTGACCTAGATATTGTTGCGACAACGCTCACTGTCTTGTCCATACTCGCTGTCTCTCGGGTGGTAAAACTTGTCCAAGGTCTACAGGTTAGCGGTGAACTTGCGGTGAACTGCCAATTCTTCTTGCACACCTGACTATGTTCGTAAACTTGTAGTCTGTGAATTACATGCCTGGCTTGCGCATTCCATTCCAACCTCTGGGATTTCCAGGGGCAGTACTTCCAACTTCGTGGTGGAATCCGGGAATGCACTTCCCCTGGTTGTGGAAGAATCACTGTGAGTTCATTTTGCAGGTCCTTTGACAAAGGTTCGCACTTATCTAAAAACGTAGTTTACAGTTTATAAGAAGTACCAAAGCGAGAATGTCTCAGTAATTCCTTTCGTGTTTGGAGTCCCAGGAATATATACATCGAATATTGATGTCGCCCGTCAAGTTGTAGCTGGTGGCCACAAAACTAGCTTTATAAAGCCAGAAACTGCAAGTCGTGCATTACTGTAAGTTTCGTTAACTATCGTATGAAGCCTGCACTTATGATGTTTGTAGTTTATGGGGAATGAATCTCATCGCAGCTGATAAAGAGATGTGGAGGAAGCACAGGCGCATAATGGGACCGGCATTCACCCAACAGCTGTTAGTCTAAGCGGATGTTTCTTCATATATTTTTCTCACTTCTCGCTTTCAAGTTATCAAATGGTATGGGAGCAAACGATAGAGACATATCGTGAGATGATTTCCGTTGAAGGGTGGGCAGACAAACAAAGCGTAGAGGTTATGTCTGTGCAGTCTTTGACATTCAAGGTTCACTTCTGTTCCCACCTCTTTTCAACATCTCCTGATAGACAGGGTAGTTGGCTTTCCTGATAATTGGGAAATGCGGTTTTGGATTCTCCTTCAACTGGGCAGAACCTCCTTCATCCCCGGACGGTAGCATGTCTATCCAGGAAGCGCTTCGAGTCGTAGCTGATGACCATATGTTGGCGATCTTCCTTCCCAACTGGATCAAACGATTGCCATTCAGAAGGTACGGCGAATACCTGTAATTTTGAAAACCGGCTAACTTGTATAAAACTTGTATAAAGACTACGTATATTAAAGACTGCCCACGAGCAGTTGATGGGATTCATGCAGGAGCAGGTGTCACAGAAGAGGGCAGAAATCAGGGGCCGAGACTCGGTTGATAAGGGGAAGAGTGACGTTTTTACTATGCTGGTCAAAGCGAACGAAGATGAAGCAGGTAAATTCAGGCTAGACGACGAGGAATTGGTATATATCTGTTATTGCACACGTTATATTTATTGGCGCTAACGCGTGTAGATCGGAAATGTGTTTATCATGCTGTTCGCTGGTCACGGTAAGGATCTCAATCCCTAGCAGTCGTTCACTATGTTTAAATCGAACACAGAAACAACTGCACATAGTCTTGCAGCAACGCTAGGGTTTCTCAGCCTACATCAAGATATCCAGCAAGAAGTTCTCGAGCAAATCATTGAAGTTGTGGGCTGGAATCGCGTCCCGGTAGGTAGTTTAGATGCTCTCCGGAGTCAAAGTTTGATCTCACACATGAATCATGCAAACGGTAGGTTCTGGGGGATTACAGCAAGCTGAATAAGGTGCTTGCTGTATTTTATGAAGCACTTAGGATGTTCCGTGGGTACTTTTTATTTATTTGCGTCTTGTTTCCGACAATCCGACAATTGCCCAGCTGCCGGACATGTCATGATACGTGAAGCATCCGAAGACACTGTTTTGAATATACCAAATCCACCAGGCGAAGAAGGAAGCACGTCGATGCCGATACCCAAAGGAGTCCAGGTACGCAATTTTGTGTTGAGAGAGAAACAGAGTTAAATTTGGACGGTAATACAGGTTGTCGTAGATATGATTGGTGTTCGTAAGTCTTATCATTGGCATCATGGTCTGAACACTTTGACCTTCTCTCTTTGCAGAATATAATCCGAGGTACTTCGATGAGCCAGATGATTACAAACCATCGCGCTGGTACGGCGTATCCAACGAGTCAGAAGCCTTTTCAGCGTTCAGCGTTGGTGGGTCGCCTTTTGTGTTCGCCCTTCTTGCTTGAACCAAGCATGCTTTTCAGGTCCTCGCGCCTGCATTGGTCGAAAGTTTGCAACAACAGAATCTGTATGCTTCCTTACCTTACTTCTGCGCGACTGGCGCGTGGAGCCGGTGCTAGAAAAGGGAGAGACTCTTGATGCTTGGAAGCAAAGGGTTTTGGATGCAAAGGTGATTCTAACCCTGGGTGTCGCTGACGTTCCTATACATTTTGTAAGGAGGAAGTAAGATTCATGAACTGAATACTAGTTACTGTAAGTGGTATCATGATCAAGATGATGTGTAGTTGGGTTTCTCGTAATTACGACGATCATAGGTGAGTCCAAGTGAGTCATTCTCACTAGCCGCTAGAAGGGTGGCGTCTGGTGCAACACAAACCACCGTTAAAATTTAAATTTGTTCGTAGACTAATAAGTTAGCATCCAAGCAAGGTATGAACTAGGCAGGGATTCCTGTCGTATCCTGTTGCGCCATTATGTAGTACCAGTAAGATCACCACTGTGAGTTACTGACAGTGACAAGTGTCTCGATGATGAAAGTTTGAACTCTGAACTGAGTACTGAATCGACTTTAGTGCTTTAGAAGTCACGATAGCAATTGAACTTGAAGCTTGAGTACTTGAGTGATAATCGATAAATATGGACTTGACGGGCACAATTGTATATCTGATAGTACTCGATAGACCTTCCCTACATTCAAGTGGCCGGCTCCGGCTAATCCTCATCCTTCTCTTTAACTTTTCAACACTCCTCACTTGAAGAACATGGAGCTCGAGATATTGCCTGTTAATAGACATTCTACTGGATCGTCCCATTCACTGGCGGTATCGTATCGCTCAGATATAACAAAGCAACATGCAAGTGCTGTTGTAAGCCCAGTTCAAGGAAGTAATATCCCCAGCCATGATGCTGAGCCACTGGCCCTGACGAAAAAACAAATCCGGTGGCATTGGATTCAGTTTTGTACCCTGTGTTGGACACTTTTCCTTGCTGGCTGGAATGACGGTACTCTTGGTCCTCTTCTGCCTAGAATCCAAGAAGTTTATGGCGTACGTTTCTGGATAACGATGATTCAGATTAGCAGCAGCCTCATTCATTCTTATTCCATCGTATTAGGTAAATTTCACCATTGTATCCCTCATATTCGTATTCGCATGTGTGGAAAGTATTCCTGCCTTCTCAGATGCCTCGAACAACATTGTGACGTTACTGATCCAGGGATTCATAACCGGTGCGCTGGCCAATGTCCACCTCAACGACCGCATTGGATTCGGAAAGGTAGGTTTCAAATTTTAATCATTGTTACTTCTAAAGAGTGAACATATAATCGTCATTTAATTGATGACAATATGTACATCATCAGACTATTGCTCTCGGTAATTATGCCTTGTTTAAGTAAACTAAAGATTGCAAGCCGGTAACTTCAATGTTAGGATCTATATTCCAAATTATTGCATACACACTTCAGGCCCCTGGGATGCCATTTCCTGTTTTTGTGACAGCCTTCGTAATAAATGGATTCGGAATTGCTGTTCAAGTAAGTCCCGCATTATTTAATCCATACTTGACTGTAGGACATTTACTTGACTTTGTACCATTAGGATGCACAGGCGAATGGATTTGTGGTTTCGTATACGTCAAATGCCGCGGCCAAGATGGGATTCCTTCATGCCGGTTATGGTGCTACCACTTCGGAATCATGTAGTTGTTCACTGCTATGTACTGACGCATACCTATTCTAGGTTTGGGAGCATTTGCCGCCCCCCTTGTATCCACCCAATTTGCTCAGATACGCCACTGGTCATTTCATTATCTGGTTTCTCTAGCTATCGGGCTAAGCAACACAGTGCTCCTTATCACCGTATTCCGCTTGAAACCACAAGATGGTTAGGAGTCGACTGTCTCAATTAAAATATGTTAGTTTTCTTACAATCCTGCTTTACAGAATGCCTCGCTCAAATAGGACAACCTGCCAGAGAGAAAGGGAACAGTGAGCATAGCACCTTCCGTCAAATTTTAAGTCAAAAGGCAGTTCATCTTCTGGCTTTCTTTATTCTCGTTTATGTCGGCATTGAGGTAACCATTGGAGGTAGAGGATTTTGCTACCTTTTCGGCTGTTGCCTTTTGTTTAATAATATGTACTTGTTTAGGATGGATCGTAACATTTATCATCGATGTACGTGGCGGTGGTCCAAACGCTGGTTACATTTCTGCTGGTTTCTTTGGTGGTACGATCGTCGCATTGAGGGCGAACAATTCAATACTAATACATTTAAAGGATTAACACTCGGTCGAGTGATCCTCCTGTGGGTCAATGAGAAAGTAATTTTACTGTTTCTCTTTTGTAGATAAGTCCTTATTATCAACATTGTTGCAGGTTGGTGAACGTCGAGTCCTATTCATATACGCCCTCGTGGCAGTCGGGTAGATTTAAATCTGTGTGACGACACCCATATTATGCTGATTCACGACTCTTTTAGGCTTGAATTGGTTGTCTGGCTCGTCCCCTCTCTCATTGGGGGTGCTGTGGCAGTTTCAATTGTTGGCATCCTTCTCGGACCTATGTACCCCATTGCCATGAATCAAGCTGGTCGAATTCTACCTGCCTGGTTACTTACGGGGTCAATAGGCTGGATTGCTGGGTTTGGTCAGGCAGGTAGTGCTATTCTGCCGTTCATGACTGGTGCCATTGCCAATAAGCACGGAATCAAGAGCTTACATCCTTTGTGAGTCTCATCGGTTGTCGTTCAAGTACTTATAAGGTGCTCATCCAATTATAAGGATCGTTGCGATGATGTGTTTGATGGTTATTCTATGGGCATTAGTTCCACGAAAAGCCCGAAAGGAAGATTAATCGCCGAATAAACGATGGTACATAATTAACCCTAAGGCCGGCTGTCGCCGGCAAAGCCGCATTATCAGGTTTGTCTCAATACCTTGACCAATCACAGACTACAGTTTCATTACAGAGCAAAACGTTAGTATCATATCAAGGCAAAATGAAATAGAAGTTTCCTTAGAAAAGCAGTAGCGGTACAAGTATAAATCATGTAAGGAGTATCAGCGGAAGAGCCTGAGCCCAGAGCCATAACAAGTGGCAGACCGCAACAACTCCAAGTACACCCATGTGCAAAGCAAAGTACTTGTCAGACATAAGTAGATCCTAATTTAAATGCCACTCGTTAGCATGTAAATGCCCATCGACCACTGCAAAGTCACCAAGAGGTTTGAAGAAGTGAGAACAAAGGAAACAATAGGAGCGTACAAAGGGAAAAGCCAAAAAATGAAAACCCAAAGAGGAAATGGTATGATGACATCGGGTTTTTATGAATTTCCCTGCCAAATTTCGTTTCATTTCGTCCACCAAAACCCAACTACCTGAAGGTAGTGGGAACTTTAAAAGAGATTAAAATTGTCAGCAAGTATATCAAGTCTTTCGCTGTCCATTAATGTCCATACTTACCAGGATTATAAATTTTTTAAATATAATAACAAATTGAGAACAATGGTGTTTTGCCCTGCTTCAGAGAGTATCTCATAAATACCACCGTTTCTTGGGCATCACAATATCAATCTATAAAACAGTACAACATAACGATTGCCACTAGTAGCTGAGTAAGTACAACTTCCAGCCTTAGGCAAAAGCTGGTTCTTCGCCTAAGAAATCACTTCCATGCTAATCGAGTTCCTCGAGCGACTCAAGTTCCCGCTCTTCGATTTCACGCTCATAAAGATCATCCAAATTACGCTGTTGTTGCTGCTGATATTGGCTAAGGAAATGGGATTGTTAAGTTTGTGATGCAGACACTAGCAAGAAGACTCACTTCGCAGCACCTTGTGCAACTGCACCTACTCCGTCTCTATGTTTGCTCAAAAACCGACCGGCTGATCGAAGCAATGATCCAACTTTGCGAGCTTCAAGAGTGACATCGTCAAAATCTCGTTCCATCATTTCATCAAGCTCCAGATCACGTTTTTGTTGCTGCTGTTGCCCTCCAGTGAAGACTTTGCTGACACCTTTGATGGCTTTAAGACCTAGTCCGAAAAGTCCACGAGCTTCAAAGTCACTGATGTGACGCTCGAGCAACTCGTCAAGCTCGCGTTCGAAGACCTCGTCGTCAAGATCACGTCTCTGTTGTTGTTGGGAGTTCCCGGAGGAATGATGAAATACTTTCCCGATGCCTTTAATCGCTTTTAAGCCAATGCCAAAGAGACCTCGAGCATCAATGTCATGTCTCTCCAGCAATTCCTGAAGCTCTCTTTGGAAAACTTCGTTATCGAAATCTCGTTCATACAGATTGTCCAAGTCTCTCTGTTGCTGAGAGCCATGACTGAAAGCGCCAGCAATGCCTTTGACAGCCTTAAATCCCAAACCGAATAGTCCCCGTGCATCAATATCATTGAGATCTCTCCTGTATAAAATGGCTCAGCACACGACATTGATAAGATCCGAGATACGATAGGGATTACGTTACTTACGTTGCAAGAATTTCTGGATTAATGGTGGCAGAAAGCACGGGTGCAACAACAACAGCTGCGAATACTACTGTAGAAGCGACTTTAACCATTATCGAAAGTGTACGTGAAGGATAGATGTAGAAAGTGTTCGAAGAAGGTGCGATCAACGCAGGAGTCGGTTCCTGGGGATAATAAATGGAGGGGTGAGACCAGCTGAGGAACATAGGTGAGGATAATCCTGTTTTTATACCATCGACCCTTCACCTCGCCGATTCGGCAACACCTGGAATTTGAATACTGTTGCTTGAGACGGGTGGCACCCATCACCCCCAACGCCGATTATGCTAAATTTAGGCATTTCAAATGATGTCAAGTAGGGCGAACACTTACTAGGACTCATTCATTGCTTTAGGCGCAATTATTAACATACGATACTGTATGCAATGGTCGAAAATCACAGCGTCGCAGCAATTTCGACTGCATTATTTATCGCTGACGATAAGTTCCGTACGGACATGTACGTAGCTGATTCTTGGTCGTCTCCATGTAGTTTACGTCTGACACTTTCAGATACTAATGTTGCGGTAGTCTGCAGGTGGCTGTGATAGCACTGCAGTTATCCTATTTATAAGATCATGAAGCTTTGAAGAGTCGGGCGAACAGCCTTAAGCAGCGATGCCACTTCCAACATAAGTACTTCATGGAAATACCTCCCTGTAGGCTGTGATATGTATGAAACTAAGTGTTTGAAGTATAAATGATCGTTGTATCGTTGCCAAATCGTTGCTTGATCCATTTTTGCAGCGTGATGTTCATATGGCTGCTTGTAGCGTTGGTCGAAGGTGGAGAGATGGCGGGACACGGTACAAACTATGTAAGTACAAAGTTCTTGCTGCCGCCGTCGCCTTGTCATCGAAACACATATAAATAAGAATATCGAGCTCGACGTCACTTGCAAGCTGCCTCCGACCTCGTCCTCAACACGTCCTCGTCAACGTTGTCCGTTTTATTAACCTCACATGAGCACACCTGTCCCACAAGAAGTCCCGCCTTACCAAGCACAACAACTTGTCAATAGCGTTCTTCAGGAGTTTCGTCCGTGTTCTTCTATATATTTGGCTATAAACATCCGTGCCTAATACTGAACAGACTTAGACACGCGTGCGGTGGAAGTGCGATGTGCACAAGCATTAGGTATTGTTCTATGTCCTTCGTTTTTACAATGAGTCCGACTTGTTTTGTCCAATTTAGGGTCTGAAATTTACGTTGGATGCTCTAATGGAGAGTTGCTTCGATTCGCATTGCAAGCCGACGACCCCGACAAGGTTAGCCAATGTGAAATACGGAAGACAAACAAATCATGTTAAATGCGCCATAGCTTGATTATTCTACCTTTTCGCGGCAAACTATATCCGCTGGGAAGCCAGTAGAAGAAATTGTTCTTATACCCAGCTTGTTCCGTGCCCTCATCCTATCTGGTACTAATTCCACTCAGTGCATTTACCATGTTCCTCCGTATCCGACATAGACCTTACTGTACTCCTCTTTCTAGACCGACAACTTCACTTTTATGTACTCCCATCCCTGGATCCCGTCCCCTACAACCTAATCAAACCTATACGACATGTCGTCACTTTTGCAGTCGACGCTCAGCATTTGAAACGACCACCGCCTCCTGGTGGAGCACTAGGAGAGGCAGTAGACTTCTGCGTTATAAAAAGGAACGCTATTGCGATGTACATGCTGAGGGATAGGTTATTCTACCAGAAGGTGAACACAGTATACTTTTCATAAGTTAAGGCGGGCTTAAAAAGGTCGTTTATCTTCAGGAGATACCGTTACCAAGTGGTGCTTCATTAGCGCGGCGTGCGGGTCATGCCCTGTGCATTGCAGATCAAGATTTTTACAATATGGTTGACCTTGAAGGAACTCTCCTTTTCCAACTCTTACCTCTCAATCAAGCACCGGGGTCAATTCCAGTTCCCATAAAACCTCATATAGTCGTCATAGGGCCAAACGAGTTCCTCATTCTATCTTGGACAGGCACCAACACTCTAGGGCTTTTTATCACTGGCAACGGGGATCCCGTTCGTGGAACTCTTGAATGGCCTGCACATCCCGACTCTATATGTGCGCTGCTTATACTTGATCAAAATCACTCAGCTGACACTTCTAGCAGCCGTTGATTATCCGTATGTTATTGCTCTTCTACCCAATGGCGCTATCGAAGTCCACAGCCTAGAAACCCAAACATTAGTGCAGGTGCTGACGGCTGACGACGAAACAGATCCAGGTCAGCGAAGAGTAGGTATAACAGCTAGTTTTGGTGGTTATTTCGTCCCGTCGCATCAGCAGTCCCATAAGATGCACAAGGTGCGAGTAGGTCTACTCCGCACATCGCCTTCAACAAAGGAGGATCAAATACATGATACAAATGAGAATTATAGTTGGTCATTAGAACACCCAAGTGCGCCCGATGAAGATGTGGAGGTGTTAGTGGGCTATGATGTCTGACCGATAGAGTATCCACCATGCCAGTTTCTGAATTATTTGCCATTCTATCCGGTCATATTTTTAGTCATATCGTCACAGCCATTCAATCTATTCACTGGTCATCGCACATAGCCTGTAATTAGTGCTTTATAGCTGGACTTCAACGTTCAACGTCAACTTTGACAATATTACATTGGCTAATCCACCTTTACGTTCGTACTGATTGAATATACGACAGTAACGCAGAAAACTTTTTATCCCAGAAATGGACCATTGGGGAACCGTTGTGTAAGCCTGGCGCTCGTATTACCAATATACTCACTTCCAGTCTCACCACCGACGTCCCAACACACGCCGCTCTCTAAGATATCCTCAAGGCCAAACGCTACCCCGACGCGACGGACACTGGGCAGTGACTCGTCAATTACTTCCGTTTTTCTCTATTTTTTCATATATATACCTTCTCTCCCCCATCTTCCTTACTACGTACAATGAAGGTATGTTTCATCCATTATATCTATTTACTACATTATGATTCTTACTACGTGCAACGAAGATACCTTGACCCAGTCACATTACGTTCGATTCAACCACCAATGACTCGTGAGGCTGCCGAAACATGACAGCCTTTCACGTTGAGGCTATTTGTCTGGAATTACTTATTTAAAGTAGTGACCGAGATCCACAAATGTGACTTGCAGCAAGTTTCTCGTCGGGGGGTCGTGGTTGAATTATAAGTGAATGTGGTCCACAGCATTATTAGATAAAAATGGCTAATAACGTCTGAATATGCCACGTAGTATTGAATTTTAATAGCCGCAAATAAGGTATCATTCTAGAAATACACCGATAGTACATATGATAACGAAATAAGAAATATGCGTGCAACGCTCTATGCCTCGGCTTCTTCCTTCCTTGACTTTGTCTTTGTAGGCAAAAGTTCAGGAGCAATGTGAGGAACTGTAAAAGCGGATGAGACCAACTCATTAAAGGATAGAAAAAATGCATACCGACACCACCCTGTGAAATGACAACGTCTCCAAGAAGTCTTCCGAGTCTGGGAACAATAGGTAAGATTTGTTTATTTTTGAATCTAAACCAAAGTGACAACGTACTCTTCGTCATTGCGGATGGCTAGTTGAAGATGTCTGGGGACAATACGATGCTTCTTGTTATCCCTAGCAGCATTTCCAGCAAGCTCAAGAATTTCAGCGGCAAGGTACTCGAGAACGGCAGCAAGGTAGACTGTGTAATGACGAATCAATTACTGCTTCCATTTATGAAATATTTTACACACCTGGAGCACCGGCACCAACACGCTGAGCGTAGTTACCCTTCTTCAAAAGACGATGAACACGACCGACAGGGAACTGAAGGCCGGCCTTCGAGGAGCGAGATTGAGACTTGCTTTCACCAGTAGACCCGGCAGCCTTGCCCGACTTAGACTTTCCGCTGACTTTTCCAGACATTGCTTGAAGTAGTGGATAGTTGATGAGTTACAATTGAGATTTAAAATGTGCAAGGCGGAGGATGGGTGGGACGACGGATTGGAGAGAAATGGCCGATTGTGTTGCCGCCGTATTTATAGCTTAGCCGAGGGTGGATTCGCCAAAAAAAGCGATCAACAAAGACGCGTCGCGCGTTAGTGTGAACAAACAAGTACAACATCACGTGTTATTATATAAACACTCGCACGTCCGTTCAACAGCGTCTTCCTCATCTCTCCTTCTTACCACCACTATCACGCCTCTTCTCCGACTTCGCAGCCATTTATACCCTCTCCAACAATATTCTACGCTAGCTATGGCCCCAAAACCTGCTTCCACCGCTGGAAAGGCACCTGCCTCCACCGCATCTAAAGCTCCTGCTAAAAGCACTGAGGGATCCAAGGCTGCGAAGAAAACATCGAAGGCTGCGGCACCTGCTGACGGTGAGAAGAAGAAGCGTAAGAAGGTCAGAAAGGAGACTTACTCTTCCTACATCTACAAGGGTGAGTGATCTACTTCAAAGATGTTATTCTGTTACTAATTTCTTATTTACAGTCTTGAAGCAGGTTCACCCTGATACTGGTATCTCAAACAAAGCAATGGCCATTCTCAACTCCTTTGTCAATGATATCTTTGAGCGCATTGCGACAGAAGCTTCCAGTACGTTATTTGATTTACTTCGTTTCAACAAGTTCTTATCTTCTGTTTGCCAGAGCTTGCTGCTTACTCCAAGAAGTCTACCATTTCATCGCGTGAGATCCAAACATCTGTGCGATTGATCTTGCCTGGTGAGCTGGCTAAGCATGCTATCTCTGAGGGTACAAAGTCGGTGACCAGTAAGTAAATTTGTTGCTTGTTCAGTTAAGTGAGTCTAATGCGTTTCTCAGAGTTCTCATCTGCGGGTGCCAAGTAATGGACTTGTTTAGTTTCGTCTTATCTGTGTTTTACTACTACGGTCTATGTACATCAGTGTATTTTTCATTAATCTATTGGGATAAGAGTAACTGAAACGTTATTACGTCGTTAACTGAGAACAACACAGTTCGTTGAACGCTTCATATGGGTAATGAGTAAAGTATGCAGGTTTGAACCTTTTAAGTAAATTAAAAAGTAACTGAACATGTTGGCATGATGCGCAAGGAACTAGCACTCACGCTCACTAAACTCGGCCCGCCGGCATATGTGGTATTTGTCAATGTTACTATCGGAAGCTCACTGTCAGTGGCAGGTTACGTGAGGCTCTTCCTTGCTGCCCATTCTCTAGCTTTTCTGCAGAAGGATGCGGATGAGGTCCATCAAATCGCTTTTTGCATGCAATTTGACATATTCTCTAGGGCTTCAAACCAGAAGCTCTATATCCACTTTCCCTGTACTCAAGAAAATGACTACAGTAAAGGGTCTCCACGCCGAACTGCTCTACGAGGCTCCTCTCCCTACACTAGACCTCTCATCCAACACAACTCTTCAGCAACACATTCAGAAGGGACAATTTGCAGCTGCTGAAAGGCTACTTGATCATTTAGTATTTGATGGTATACCTATCTCGCCTCATCCAATGTATGAGAAGGCTGCTCTTGATGCATTAAAACTTGACCACAAGGATGATTTAGAACCGTTTGTAACGTGGCTATCTTTATATCCGGAACGTGGACATTCTTTATGCCCTTCAGAAGACCGTGAAATACTCAAAGCAACGAGAATTGCCCTGTTTGAAAGAGGCCATCCAAGAAAGATGGAGGAGGCCGTAATGGAATTTGCTCGTATCTGTGCAAGAAAAGGGCACCTTGAGGTGGTTTACGGCGACGTAATGCGCGTGTTGGTTGGAGGCACGGAGAAGGAAGTTTTGGTTAAATTTCTCGTTCATTTGGAATCGGTACTCCCAGTGGCAGAGAGACAGAAATGGCGAGATCGAAGTACACAGGCGTTGGCAGATGCAGGATATACCTCTGCGGCAGCCGACATGATTTCAAGGAAGAGGAAGGGCAAATTCACGTTGAGTCCAGAAACGTATGCGAAAGTTCTGAGGGCAGCCAATGGCACGGGCGAGATACGAGATGTGCTGGACATGGTTAGAGAGCGAGACTGGAGGCTAGGTGTGCAAGAAGGGAAAAGGGGGGTGCTGGGTGTGGGGAGGGGAAAGAGGAGGGGACAGTGGGAGGAAAATTTAGCTGATAATGCAGGGGGCCGCCGTCCTTCGACAGGAAAGAAGATCAACCAGCGGACTGTTTTTAAAGATCCGTCCTCATCTTCTAAGCCCCATCCGCAATATATGGAGTATGATGCTGTGAAACAGGCTGCAGTCGCATATGGAACCCGTCTTCCTCCACCCCCTGGCGTCTCAGCGGAAGCCAAAGATTCAAAGTGACACTTCTAATGCTAGTCGAATGGACCTTCAAGAGTTAGTACTGCTGCTTAGAGCATTACGACGAAAGGAAGTTCCCGTTGCCCCTCCAAGTTTCACAAGGAACTCCGTTTAATTTCACTGCAGCAACAGCTCTGGTCTTCTTCGCCTTTTGGTTGTCGTGTTCTCGCAGCATGATCACACATTCTCACATCTTGAAGACCACCAAAGCAAGCTTCAGCTGTTTCCCTGCACTGCCGCTTATAGCCTGGCGTTGATCGGTGGCTCTTTTGCAGCGGACATGTATAATTATGATTGTGGTGTAAATCCTTGTAATGATTGCAAATGAAGCAGGCATGAAATGTCATACAGTCACACATAGATACAAGCACAAGTTTATATTCGTACATTGTCAGCAGTGTTAGCGAGCGGTGGTCTGCCTTGCGCCAGACTTGTCCTGGACGCGATCGACGAGCCTTGCATCTGAAGCATGAGGGGCTGGGACTTGGAGATGGGAGTTTATTTCGCGCTTGACGGAGCGCATATCGCCTCGGAAACCAATGAAATAAATGCGAGATCGTTCTTGGCCGACAGCATCGCTCTGTACATGGATTAGGAGTGAAGTGAAGGAAAGAAGGAGAAAGGAGGCGAATGCGCACGAAGAAGAGGGACAGAGAGTGTATGCTGGCGAAGGAGGCAGCGCGGAGGGGGTACTCTACGACGGCTGTTTCGCCTTCTAGGAGGGAAATGTTAAGCTGGGGGGTGGTGGCTTCGGCGTCTGCAAAATCGATGATGGTGGGGTGGTTGGCATAGATGCGGAGATGGCGGGGGGTGGATTCTCCTCGTCCTGGAGGGGGTGAGAGGGGTAGATAGATACGGTACGGAGATGGACATGCCTAGCTTGAGGAGGAGGGACTTTACGCGGACATTCTGGGTGAAAGGAATGTGTATGACGATCTGGGATATTTTAGCAGAGGGGAGAGCAGGTGGAAAGAGAGAGAGGGCAGACCTGGTCGTCGACGCCAGAGTCGGCATAGCGCAGAGTGTCGTCCCTGTCGTCCCAGGTCTTGATGGGGTGGGCGGCGGACTCGGGGACGGCGAGGTTGAGGCCATGGACGCTTAGACGGGTGTGACACTCATTCGACTGGGCAGGAGAGGGACGGACTGGCTCACTTGTGCTTGTCGATGACGGCGTAGAGGTTCGTTGCGTCGGTGCCAGCCAGTGCTGACGCGTTCGAGTTCGGGGGCGGGTGGTCCATGGAACGATGCCCCGAAAAGGAAGCCACGCATGTCCACAAATTTAAGTCGACCCAAACACAGCCAAACACAGCCCTCCGTTTTGTCCTCTGCTGTCTCCGTCTCAATCTCAACGGGCACATGAGCTCGCTCGCCCTCCGCCCCCTTCTTCGCGCCCTACGCGCCCACTCTCATCGTCCCACTTCCCTACGTCTCCCCCAGCCCGCCCCCCTCGTCCGTCCCCCTACCCGCCCCTACTCCTCAGCTCCCCGTTCGGGTTCTTCCCTTGGTGCGTCCATTCTCGCTCTTTGCTCCCCTCGCTCACCCTCCTTGCAGACAACACTCTAAATGACGAAGAGAGCTGCAGCCGGAAAGAAAAGCTTTCAGAAGAGATAGCGGAAATAGGTTTGTCTTCTCTGATTGTCTTCCCCTCTGTCGCCTCAATACGATATTACAGAGAGTGAGTTCGATAATGTTCTCGATGCCACGGTCAAGTTCTATGCCGAAGAGAAGGCGCCCATGCACCTGAAGAGACGCATCGCGCTCTCAAAGCAGATCGAAGAAGAGGGTGTTGCGGAGGATAGTGTTTTCGACCCTTCAGACCCTTTAGACCGCTCTTTCCTGGAGTTGTTCGCTCCAGAGACCCTCGTCACAGAGCAAGAGAAAACTTTCGACGACGAGGCTCTCGACCCTTCAGACAACACTCTCGTGGAGTTCCTCGAAAAGCTCACTCCAGAGCAGCTGGCAGAGCTCGACGCCCTCTGGGATAAAACTTCCTCTCAGGGTTTGGAACCCATCTTCCATTTCCTCGACCGCCATGGCATCCAAATCAAGACAAACTCAACCGTCGACAAGGTCCTTCGCGGGAAATGGCATGACAAACCTACTCCCACTAGTGCTACTGCCCGAGAGGTCTTATCAAACTTGTCGGAACAGCAGTGTACCCAACTCGACTCCCTCGTACTCAAATCAGTCTCCATTGAACCTGTAGTCGAATTCCTCACCAAGCAAGGTCTCTCTGCCGAAGACGCTATCAAAACCGCCATTAAGCTCAAGAAATATATACCTCTCCGTACCAACTTTCGTGCCGACGCTGTCAAGCTCCTCAAACACGACTCCATCCTCCCCACAGAACTGAAGGATTTAGTTGGTTCTAATGAGCTTCCTTTCCCAGAACCAGGTACCGAATCAGATATCCTTTTTCCCGAATCAAATGTTCTCTCCGTTGAGTCTATCGAGCTCCTCCAGTCCACCTTTAACGATGAGCAGCGTCGTCATATCGAGTCCCTGTGGAAAAATTCCGACTCCCTTGATCCCTTATTCAACTTCCTCCGCGAGCACCGCATTCCAGACAATGTCTCGCGCCAATTAGCCAATGAACTTCATCTAAACGACTGTGCCAGTCGTATAACAGGGACGTTTCAGGCTGAAGCCGCCGACTATGTGGAACAGATGGGACAGCAACTGAAGGAGTCCGAGGAAGCGGATGATGTACCTGACGATAGCCCAGCGATGACGATTACCGGTCAAGTCGCAGAAGAATTTGAACAGGAGGATGAATTTGATAAATTGGAAAGGGAGATTGACATGGAAGAATATTATGACCCGTACGCGGGAATGGAGGGCGATCCCAATGACCTCCGCCGTCGTATGCCCTGGCATGACTCGACTGAGATCTTCGATATCCCCGCGTCCAAGGACAGCCCTTTCCACAACCGTGTCATCATCCATAACCATGTACCCATGTTTGCATCGCCGGAAGAGCTCAAGAACGAAGGATTCGAAAATCCTGACCTCAATCTTGAAGACTCTGAGCTTACTGCCGATGAGAAAGCCGTGTTTGCGGAGATCATGAAGCACATTAAAAACAAAGACGTTGGAGTGAAAGATCTCAAAGGTGTAGAAAAGGCAGAGGATCTGGAGTTGAAAGAGTTGGAGGATGCTATACGAGCTGAAGAGATGGAGGTAGCTAATGAAATGGAACGCGACGAAGATATTGATGAAGAAAAGGGAAAAGATGTCAAAAGAGAAGAAAAGATGACGAAACGGAAACAAGAAAGTGTTGAGGAAAACGATGAAAATATCACAAAAGTGCGACTCCCAATGTACATCGACCAGAAGCTTTTTGACTCGTTCTTCTACCGTGTGCTGCTTAAGCGCCGCGTGACACAACAAACAGGGAAGGGGAAGAAGCATCGTTACGCTACTATGGTGCTTATAGGTAACCGAAACGGTATTGTGGGGATCGGAGAGGCGAAGCATGAGGATTCTGCCATTGCGACCAATGCTGCAAAGCTTGACGCTGTTAAGCGCCTTGACTGGGTTGAGCGCTTTGAAGATAGAACGGTGTGGACAAATATGGAGACTAAACTGGGAGGTACGCGCATTTTGATGCGTCCTCGGCCTTTAGGCTTTGGTCTCCGCTGCAATCCACATATCCACGAGATTTTGCGCGCCGCAGGAATCAAAGATGTCAGCGCCAAGGTATGGGGAAGTCGCAACCCGCTGAATGTGATCAAGGCAACACTTCGGATGTTGCAAGCAGGACATATGCCGGTGAATATGGGAGATGGACTTGGAGGACGAGGCAGGAAGATGAGCAAAGGCTCTGGGATAATGCCATTGGACAATATGGAGAGGGCAAGAGGGAGGAAGTTGCTTCCACTTATGACTTAGGCAATTCCTCAGAGGAGTATATATCATGTTATTACTGGTCTAATTCAACTAATCGACTCCTTACTCAATCAGTGAGCCATAAGGTCAATCTATTTCATTGGTACACTTCTTAAATCCAATTCTATATCTTACACTTAACTCTCCCCGAGCTTCATTCCTTCCTGAATTTCTGGTAGTAATGAATCAAGCCGGTTGTAGATGAGTCGTGGCCCTTGACATCCTCCGGCTTCTCGAGTTGTGCAAGGATGTTCTTTGCGAGCACTTTGCCAAGCTCGACACCCATTTGGTCGAACGAGTTGATTCCCCATACAACACCCTGCACAAAGATCTTGTGCTCGTACAACGCAATGAGCGCTCCCAGGGTGGCGGGAGTTAGGAGCGGGAACATGATGCTGGTGCTGGGCCTGTTGCCCTCGAACACTTTACTCTTCACGAGCACCTCGCTGGCACCATCACCAAGCTCCTTCCTCACTTCCTCTTCCGTCTTTCCAAAGGCCAACGCTTCCGGCTGTGCGAAGAAGTTGGAGAGCAGAATGCGGTGGTGCTTCGAGTGAGAAATTGGGTTGTGGGTGGTGGCAGGGGCGATGAAGTCGGCCGGAATGAGCTTGGTGCCTTGGTGAACCAATTGGTAGAATGAGTGCTGGCCATTTGTACCCGAGGCACCCCAGATGATGGGCTAAATAACGATATGTGAGTTATTTGGATGGTGAAAAGGGAAGGAGGAAACACACTCCCGTCTGGTAATTGACGTGTTCGCCGTTTTTGGTGACTGATTTCCCATTAGATTCCATGTCACCTTGCTGGAAGTAATCGGCGAACTTGTGGAGGTACTGGTCGTACGGCAGGAGGGCGAGCGTTTGGGCCTCTACATTGCATTGTTAACCGGACATTCGAAGAAAGTAACAGGAAACACACGATAGAAATCGTTGTACCAAATTCCAATAGCAGCCATTATCACAGGCAAGTTTTCTTCCAATGGGGTCTCCCTGAAATGCTTATCCATTCCGTGGGCACCCTTCAGGAGCGCCTCAAAGTTTTCGTAGCCGACGACGAGGGCGATGCTGAGACCTATAGCGCTCCACAAACTGTATCTTCCGCCGACCCAGTCCCAGAACTGGAACATGTTCTCCTGAGCGATGCCAAAGGCGGTGACTGCCTTGGTATTAGTGCTTAAAGCGACAAAGTGCTTCGCAACGTGAGCCTTGTCGCCTGCGGAGGCGAGGAACCAGTCGCGTGCAGTCTCTGCGTTGGTGATGGTTTCCTGAGTAGTGAAGGTCTTGGACGCGATGATGAAGAGGGTGCGCTCTGGGTCGCATTCGCGGAGGGTTTCGGCGATGTGAGTTCCGTCGATGTTGGAGACGAAGTGGGCTTTGAGATCGCGCTTGGCATATGGCTTGAGTGCCTCTGTAACCATGACGGGTCCGAGATCTGAACCGCCAATACCGATGTTGACGATGGTATTGATGGTTTTTCCGGTGTAGCCTTTCCATTCTCCGGACCTTACAGCGTCGGTGAAGGACTTGATGTGGGAGAGAACGGCGGAGACCTCGTCGACACCATCCTCTTGGATGTGGAAGTCACCAAAGTTGCGGAGGGCGACGTGGAGGACAGCACGGTCCTCGGAGGTGTTGATGTGCTCGCCGGCGAACATCTTGTCGCGGTATTGCTCAAGGTTGGCTTCGCGGACAAGAGAGAGAAGGGTGTGGAGGATATCCTTTGTGATGAGATTCTTGGAAAAGTCGATGAGGATGGACACATCTGGACCGGAGGCGCTGTTGTAGGACTTTGAGAAGTTATTGAAGCGTTCTGGGTCGGCGGCAAAGAGGTCCTTGAGGATTATTTGGGCATGCTGGGAGTCATAGAGATGCTGCAGCTTCTGCCACGAGGGGTAGGCTTAGGAGGAGAGATGAGATGGTGGAGAGGAGATAAGATAAACGGGGAACGGACTGGATGCCAGATTGCCGCTCATTGTTGGGTTGGACTAGGAGGAAGAGAGGGATGAGAGGGAGAGAGGGGGAGATGAGGAAGAGAAGGGGAGAGTGGGAGATGAGGAAGAGAAGGAGAGGGAGAGAGGGGAACAGAGTAGTCGACACATTTATAAGTTGGAGGTGGGATCGTCATTCTGGCTATCTGATCACATCGCTCCCACCTTCCGCTTCCGTCACCGCTCCGGCCCGCTCTCGCTCTTTGTCCCGAGCCCCGACGTCGTCCGTCTACTCTTCCAGCCTGAAACATGTCAATCATATATTATGCACCGCCCATGCCTGATAACTGATTTGCGGTATCCTCGACAACTCTGCACTTTGCACCATCAATCATATTTGATGTCCGTTCTTCTGCCTATATAAACCCTCAATCATTCCTGTTTTCTCCTCAGAGCTGGTCTCTTTACTGTGCAGCGCGCAATCCATCCAACCCTCCTACTTATCTTCCCGTCATGCAGCTTACACGCCCTTTTCTTGTCTATGTCGCCCTTCTCGTCGGCACATCCTACGCCGCCCCTGCTGGTCTTCTAGCCAACCTCTTCAAGAGCAACACCCCCAATGCCACCGCGAGCGCTGTCGTACGTCCCCCAGTGCTGCGTCCTTTGTATTTCCATTGATTATTTCTCACAGAGCACTCCGGCTCTCGACTGCAAGAGCGTCAAGCCTGGACACATCTCCATGGCCAATAATAAAGTGTGCACCGGCTCACTCAGGGCGAGGCAACTCGTTGAACAAGATCTTATGCCTCGACTGTAAGACTTTGCTCTCGTGATTCTATTTTTGCAACTAACAGGTCCCATCAGCTTTGGTTTAGGAAAGAAACCCAAACCCGGCTCCCAGAGTACGAAGCCAAGGTGAAACAAACCATCCTGCAGTACCAGTCTGAAAAGGACAAGAAGATCGAGAAGGCTGAGAAAGAGATGAACGATAAGATGGACAAGCTCGTGAAGAAGGAAGCCAAAACAAAGTTGTCCGTAGATTGTGCTGCCTGCCCCGCAACCTGGAAGGACAAGATCACCAACACTGTCAACGAAGCTTGGAAGTCCTCTCCGTATAAAGTTTACGACACATGTAGGATAAAGTGAGTGAACTTTGTTTCCGTAAGCCCACGAAGTCATGCTGATGTTCTTCATCTACAGGGATGTGGTCCAGGGATCAAATAGCGTGAATGCGTCAGCATACTTTTTTAATGGCCATAACAGCTTCAGCAGTGGAACGCGTGCCACTATCACGCTCTAGAAACTACTGTACCTCTTATAAATATGTCCTCGCACGAATGCTATTATTGTTGTGATACTGGAACGATCATATATGTCAATCTCCTAAATGACTTGATGCCTGATCCCTTCACGAGAACTCTGTTGTATTGATGCCCGGAGCAACTGAATCTATCTAAATCACGGAGTTCCCGGTGATGAAAAAGTGAAAACATGTATAAAAGCCTATCGTTAACCAGACATGTATGCCATAGAGCTGGTCTCCATCAATTCAAGTATAACCACGCGCGAAAATGCAGCTCAAAGTTATTTTGTTTTCGGCTTTACTTTCCAGGTCGATAATAGCGGTTCCGCTCCTTAAAGATGAAACAGTTGTGGTAAGCAGGGCACTAGTAGTATCACCAAAGGCACGATATAATAGGTCCATTCACAGCGCGGACTGGCGTTTGAGGGGGTAGAGCTGCGCTCGGATCACAAAGACAAGCTCAGTACTCGCACATTTGATGACAACAACCTAGAGTTCCGCGTAGTCGAGGAGACGAACTTTGTATCAAGGGGGCTGTGAGTGCAATCACATCTAAAGGTGGAACGACCGCTAAAGCGGCATACAGCTTCGGCTTTGGGTCAACTCCGAAGCTAGATATTGTCTGTGACAAGTGCGAACAGTACGAAAAAGTAGCCGTGAAAACAGTTAGGAACGCATACAAGGACGACAAACAATTGCACAAATTCGACAGTGTCAGAATTACGTGAGTCTTTCCTTGTCCAGAGTGGTTTGGCGAAGCTCATCCCAGTAAACTTCAGGATACAAAAGATACGCAATAGACTCTTTGCGACTGGCTGGTATAGCAATGATTCCGGGCGCGGTACTGTAACCTATTCGATTGATTGAGTATTACATCGTGTTTTAGTAGCCGCAGTGGGCTGCATAATAATCTTGTTAAAGAGGCGTGTATCTGAGAGGGATGCTCGCTCGCGTTTGTTGTAATTCGCCGGCGTGTTACACGGACAACATAGCCTTCCGTTTATCTAACCTGTCCTCGAATTCGGCAGAACGGCGGTCGATTCCATAGGTACTTATGTGTATGCCTTCAGGTTGATCTTACATAGAGCAACAATAGTATGCAAGGTGCATGAAAAAGTTGTATGACTAGAATGTTAAAATGTACCATAATGGATGCTAAATCTATTTTTATTCCTCACCCTAAACAGCTTCTCTCCTCCTTGGCGCTGCCCGTAGGATGTCGTCGACACTGCGGAGAAAAGTAAGCTTGCATTCAATAGAAAGGGTAGGTCAATGTACCGGATGATCATTTCTGCGGCTTCACTTGCGCTTAGAACCACCTGACGCTTGAGCTTGTAGCTCTCCGTTACACCAAGCTCACGCATTGAGCCTACAGTGCCGTTATTGAGATCTATTATGGGAGACGGTTTGATGGGGGTCTCTTGATATGACAAATAAAACACTTACCTAAACCGGCATCTGATTTACCCTCGAAATGTGCTGCCCTCAACCTTGCTACGAGATCTGCGCTATCCAACCCAGCATTATCAGAGAGTACAGTTGGAATTGCCCTTAAAGCCTTCCCGAATGCCTCGGCAGCCAGTGCAGTCTTCCCCTTCACTCCCCTCGCAGCTTCTTCTACAGCGCAGGACATAAGCATCTCTGCACATCCACCGCCAAGGACGGTTCTGGTCTCTCTGACGGTCTGGGAAAGGACAGAAAGAGCGTCGTGTAGAGAGCGTTCGGCTTCGTCGACCATTTGGGAGGTAGAGCCACGAAGGACAACAGTACATGCTTCCCCAGCTGCAACGCCAGAAAACTTGATGAGCTGCATAGCCGTTTCAGTATAAGATCATTTCGCACTGCGAAATTATTACCTTGTCCTCGCCAATCATCACCTCCTCGATAACCTCACACCGCCCTAGCTTGACTTTTTCAGGATTATCGAACGTACTCGCAATTTCACCTCCGGTGACGAGACTGAGCCTTTCGACACCCTCAAAGTCGGCATGTTCTATGACCATAATTCCGCGCTCAGCAAGAAGTGATTCAGGGTAGTTGTAGATGAGCTGTCGGTTCACAAAAACGTTCACTCCATGTGCAGCAATTTTATCCACTTTGGCACGCATTTTTTCCTGTTATCAAGGTGTGAGGACAGAGTTACAAGTAAGGTAGGAAAAAGCATACACGTTCTGCGCGCTCGAGTTCTGCGAGTTTACCAGTACCGTCAACTTTCATACGAGCTCCGAAGATCTTAATCTTATCAGTATCCATGGCTGGAGCGTGATGTCAGAAAGTATATAAGAAAGTGAAAACGGTAAGACTGACAAGTATTGGCAATTAGAATTTTAGCATTTTCTAATCGTTTGGGCGAGTTGACAGCAATTGTTTTGTCAAGAATGAAGCCTGTGTTAGATACATCAATAAAGGTTTCGTATGGGTTCGAAGTTTTATATACCTTCATCGAGGTAAGAATCAGTCAGCTTGCCACCAACCTTTTTGATGACTTGGATGTGCTCGAGGTCAACGGATCCCTGAGAACCCAAATCAGCATGTATCAATACGATGAGAAAATGGGCACACCTTCAAGCGAAGAACGGCATCGACAGCAAGATTCGCGAAGTAGTTCTTGTCCTGTGAGAGGACTTTTGATGAAAGCGTGGTACGCGCGATATTAAAAAGATCTTGACGGAATTGGGTTGGATTTGAGCTAAAAACAGGATAATCAACTGTAGGCCATGAAAATAAGGGAAAAGCACGAAAGCGTACGAGTGATCGACGGCAGCGCCTTCTAAAGCCTTCAACGCCGCAGCACTCGCGATCCGATATCCCTCAACAATAGTCTGAGGGTGGATTTTCATCGCGATCAGCTTTTCGGCTTCCCTAAGCAACTCTGATGCCAGCACAGTCACAGTGGTTGTACCATCCCCAACCTCATCGTCCTGGACCTTCGAGATATTCACGAGAATTTTAGCGGCAGCATTGTCAAGCTGGATGGACTTGAGGATCGTTGCACCATCATTGGTAACATTGATCTCGCCGGTGGATGCGGACTGAAGGATCTTGTTCATGCCTTTGGGGCCAAGAGTAGATTTTACAAGGTCGCCGAGTGCGAGGGCTCCAACGAACGAAGAGAGACGCGCATTTTCAGCTTTTTCCTCTGTAGCCTACGAAGAGGGGTGAGATCTAGAGTGATATTGTAGTAGAGTAGCAGTAACACGTACCTGCTCATTGAATATTTGCATGGACATGACGGGCAAGGGAATGGAGTCGTGAAAGTGAAAGTCGCGGAGGACGCGAACGAAGATGAGCGATGAAAGTGCAAGCGCCGAATCAGGAGCGTGGGCAAGCGGCAAGCGGGCCGAGTCACCCCCACAAATCATTTCACTACTTTCTTCGTTCAAACACTCACTCTTCACCTTTCCTTTCAATCTGCAAGCTTAGTGGTCTTTCAACATTTGCGACCGCAGTAATTCACACCGGATGTCTTATGGATATTGCAAAGAACGATGTATTATTAATCTAGAACATTTACGACGTCGTTTCTGACTGGGCTTTGGTGATTTTCCTACTAGTACTGGTATTTTCTGACCATGATATTGCATGGGTCAAAATCTGTACGTATGTCTGCAGTCCTCATGTTCCACAGGACCGCAAATCATGCCAGTGTTACCATCACTATTCATCACCTCAGCAAACCCAAGAAGTGAAATCGACTGCAGACTCACTGCTTGGTGCCTTTCTCTATGCGCTTAGGTCTCGTCTGTGTCACCCCATGATTAGTTCAGTTTCTTCATGTCTCTATCTCCCCGGGTTTCAGTAGCAGTTTCTTTCATGAGCTACCCATACATCGCGAGGCTTAGCAACCTTCTGCATACTCTGCTAAGTGTGCTCCCTTACGGTCGAGGTACTCACATCTACCATGTAAAAACTCACGCTCTATCACCTGGCAATAGCAAGTGATGGCTTGGCCTCAGATACCATGTTGATACCATCTATAAGATAACTAGCCGTAGTATCTGAAACGCTTGTATCCGATTGGAAAGAGTCCTCTACCGCTTCTCAAGCCATATAAAACCTTATAAAACCCGGTCAACTCTCAGTCATGGTTCTCCAGCTGGTCTCACCCCTTCTCGCCCACCTTCACATTGAACTCTTAGTTTAGCGTTGGTCGCACTTTTCGTGGCCAATTGCTTATCCTTTCACGAATTTTAAAACAATCACTATTTGTTAACTATGGTTCAATTCTCCTCTCCTCTTGTAGTTGCCTGTGTTGTTGCCCCCACCCTTGCTGCTTCTCAGTCTGGCCCCGAACTTTCCACGTAAGTAGAAATCCAGCTCCGCCTTCAAATGTGTTTAACCGTGTCTATAGTCGTAGCATTTACAACAACGAGCTTGAAGCCCCTAAGTTTAGTATCAGGAAGTGGGCTAGTAAGCCTAAGACCCTCATAAACAATGTTCTTCCACTTGGGTGAGTCTTTAATGATCATTTTATCGTAATAAAATATTGATTGTAGCCATTTAGCTACCGAGCAAATTTCTCCGGAAAAGCGTAGTTTCGACGCTGAGAACCTACAAGCGCGCCGCGGTAGCGGAAGACGCCGTAACCGCTCCCAATCTCGCTTTTCTTCTGGAATTAAGATAGAAGCGCTCCACGCTCTTGGCGACACTGCTGGTGCTTTCGCGGGGTGAGTGTTCACCATTTTCCACCTGACTGAGTCTCATTTTAAGAAAGGCAAGCAATTTCCAACTTGAACACGCAACCCCAGCCTACTGTGACTTGTGAGCTTCAGGAGGGACTTGTGGCCCGTGGCAAACGCAATCGTCGCCATGGTCGTGGTCGTGGCGGGGGTGTCGGCGCGCCTTCAGAGGCTGCCCAGCCTGAAGAGCGAGACCTTTCCGATATATATGAGCTCGAGGCTCGTGAGCTTGAGGAGGGTCTTGAGGCCAGGGGTAAGCGCGGTCGTGGCCGTGGCAAGAATGTCGGCGCACCCGCAGAAGTTGCCTAACCTGAGGAAAGATATCTTTCTAAATTGTAAGCAATGAATTTACTTTTGTATGTCGCCAGTCTCAGTTTTATTTTGTTTTCCTTAGTGCAACGGAATCAGCATTCGCACGCAATTTTGATGGCCTCTATCAGTATGCAGCACGAGAAATAGCAGATGCATTGAAGTTTGTGACTTTGAAGATGTTGAAATCAGAGAGTTGAACGAGCTTGACTAGCGTTTTCATATTATCGATTGTTGATCGGATATTTACTATAGTGAGTAGTGAATATATACCTACATGTTGCCGTCAATATGCACGTTTCTCTCTTACCACTAATCACATTACGACCTAAGTTGAGTGAGACAAAGAAGGCCAAAATAAATCTACGAAGCCTCCTGAAGCTCAGCGACTCACAGCAGAAATCATGTTCTACAAAAATAATAACTAAAACACTTGAAGTTGATACTTTACAACCGAAGAAAACAAACATGTTTTTGGTAGTAGTGATACAACGTTAGTTGGCAGCGTTATCATGCGTTGTCGTAAATTGTGAGGATGTCATGCAGAATGCTAGTATGTATGTATATGTATGTTGTATGTATGCAATGCAGAAGAATGGACGAGAACGAATGTGTTGCTATGCGATGAAAAATAAATATGAGAAAGTCTAAGTGAGATCTACTCAGGCTGCTCCTGTAGACGCGAAGAATCTTCCAGGAATAAACCAGTTTCTGGGAGAACGGCGATACACTGCTCGTCGGGTACTGCGACCTTGTGTCGCTGGTTTCGACGATGCCGTCGCCATTTGCGACGAGATACCGCCCCAACAGGCAGTTTCGACAAATGCCTCAGAAGGCGCTTGATCATACGTAAAGGATTGGTCAAGCTCGATGGCACACCTGCCACGTGAAAGTGGCGCTGAAGGAGGAGGTGGTACAGGTGCCGATGGTGGTGAGCGAGGGAAGAATTTGATTGTGAATAGACTGGACGCTTTGGACTTGACATCATGGGATTTTCTGGACGAAAAAAGGGTGGGCCTTGAGGGAGCAACGTTGGTCATTATAGACGATACATGGGGAGAGGGCTGACTTTGTGGAGGTGAACACTGTACCTGTGAGCGACACCCTAACCACGAGGCTGAAGGAGACGGTGATCCAGACCGAGAGAAGAGTATATCAGCGTTGTCGGCTACACTGACCGCAGAAGAAGTTGAATATAGCGAAGCTGTTGACGCTTGCGTCGTCGCGGGTGCTAACCACACACTGGGTGAAGTCATTTCCTTGTCTTCAGTAACAGTGGTTATCGCAGGGTCGGGCACAACCACAACCCCTTTTGTTGACTGAGATTCTTGGCTGGAAAGGTAGTATAACGAAGAATATGGGTCATATTCGATGGCTGTATGCATCACGGAAGTTGTTGAGAATGAAACCACACTAGCTGCGTGCTCCTCGTGAAATCTTGGATGAGAAATATTGGTATTAATAGTGAGGCCTGCAAGAGGGCTTTTAAGTTTCGGCCGAAAGTCCACATCCTGAGGATCGGGGGTGGCTGGAAGAGACGCAGACGGGGACTGGATCGATGAGGGGGTGCTTGTTCTATCATATATATCCATATCTGGATGATGGTCAGATCCGGAGGAGGAAGACTGGTAAGCCCAAGTTGCACCAGCGGAGGAGTAAGTCGTCCACGGCGCGCCATATGAGGATTCCTGACCTAGAGAATGAGTAGCAAAAATGATATCGGAGGTAGTATCTTTGCTCCAGTGTGACTTGAGGCCGGTGTTCTCGACCTCTTGTTGAGGAGAAGGAGACTTGGGAAGGGGCTGCTCATCCTGAGTGTCTTCGGAAGAATCGCTGTCGATCTCCATGCCAGCTTCCCAAGGACAGCGAGCCATACTTCCTTCAAAAATGACACCATCAGAGTAGAACGTATACACTTCCTCAATGGCCCGTCGGACTTCAGGAATGGACATACGTTGTTGCCAGTCGATATCTAGCATGCGGACGAGGATATCGTTGACTTCTGATGAGATGGGAAGAACACTGGGGAGAAATGCAACGGGGTCCCGGAGATATGCTTGGAATGTGGGGTCGTCAAGGGTGGCCGACTTCCAGGGATTGCGACCCGTGGCAAGATTGAGAAGAATAATACCAAGGGACCAAATATCGTTAGCTATAGGAGAATAATAACCGTCTGGAGCGAATTCTCCACCCTGGCACTCTGTAGAGATGTCGTTATACATCAAGGAGGATACAGATAAGAGAGTTACAACGTACCTGGACTCATGTGGTAAACGCTGCCTGTTCGAAACTCGTCGCTGTACTTGTCGGTAGTGGCGAGGCCAAAGTCAGTGATGGCTATCCGCAAACCATCGTCGAAGCAAAGGATATTTTCCGGTTTGAGATCCCGATGATAAATACCCAGAGAATGAATATATTCAACTGCATCAAGCAGCTGGAGGAAGACGTGTTTAATAAGAGCGTCATCCCCTAAATAGCGGCAACTGTGAAGGATTTGTGTAAACAAATCGTGATCTGGCGCATACTCCATAATAATGTAAGTATGGTTATAGCTCTCCACGATCTTGTGAAGAGTGACAACGCCCGGATGGGCGGAAGCTATTCTGTGCAGTGCCACTTCACGAATGTGAATTTGGCGCTGGCGTGCTGATTGATGCCCGTTCGCAACGAGGCACTTGACAGCGTAAGATTTCGGTGCTGAGAGAGAACGAGTTTCCACTGCACGATAAGCAATACCATAACCGCCAACGCCAAGGACCTCTACGAGCTCGAGAGAGTCTCCGTCGATGCGAGTGCCAAGTGGTGGGTGGATGGCAGAGGAGACGGCTGCGGGAGCCTTCGAAGACATGATGACTAACGGAAAAGGAGAGAAGGAAAGAGTATGAGCACCAGTGCTAACAAAGACTTCGAAGTGGAAAACCGACAACTCTGAGCTGAAGGTATATATAAGTGGGGGGCCATACGGCATTGGAATGTGAAAACGTGACTGACAGCACCCCAGCGCGTGTCCGACATGAGGTATCAAAACGCATCACTGACCTGACGAAGACCGCACGATGATCCGTTTATAAGTTGTTAACTGGAGTTTAAGGGTTGGTTTGGTTAGAGGCTCTCTGAAGGACGTTCGCTTGGGATAATATAGTGGATACAGTGTTGCTGGGGCACGTATGATGTGCTGACTTTGAGTCAGACGCAACCCTCCTGTCCTATCGGTATATCAGAAGTATCCTGAGCGAAGTCGGTTACTTAAATAGAATGGATCAGGGTTCTATTCTATAGATTTCCACGTACGAAAGTCAAGAAACGATCGTGGGCGTGAACATGCGATCGCGAGGGCATACGGAGTCATCTGTCACTTTACTGTGTCGAAGACACATTGCATTGCACCGCAGCCATTGTAATACGCCCTCGATATCGTTAAAGGTTGCTGAGACGCATACAAGCCGTGGGTTTGGAGGCGGATCAACGAGAGCGGGTAGCCTCCATCGATGACATCTCGCTGAAACCAGCCAAGATGCCACAGTTCAGTTTGATAGACGTTTAAACGATCTAAGCGTCAGAAAGCCTCAAACGGGTCGATCGATATACCCTGCTCTTAGTGTTATTTACTGCCTATTCAAAAGAGGAAATAGAGGCCAGTTAGAATGGACAGCAGAATGGACTTGTAGACAAGAGCAGTTGGGAGTCTCACAGGGCTTTTCTCGATTGAAAACATACAGGTGATCGAACCTTAAAACGAGTTAAAGATCCCATACTCCGGTTCGATAGTCCCGTAAAAAGAACCGGTTACATATACGCACCTGTGGCGGCTTCAGTTAGAACGCAGTGAGGAAATATCCGTAAGTCATTTGCAGGCGTAGTGCACGAATACGATCGCAAGTACCCATTAGCCCATACCATTTAAGAGGATGTCCTTGCAGCAGCAGAAGAAAGAGTAGAAGTCACTGCGGTTGGAGCGACAGTAGAAAGAACAGTGTTTCGAAAGTTAAACATTGACATATACATCTGGGGACGCGGCATAGTACAGCTGAGGCTATGGCTAGCGACAGCGGAGCAGGACGAGGTGCAAATGGGGGTGCATGCGACAGGCAAAGCAAAGCCCGAGAAGGAAGACAATGACAAGGCAGAGAACTCAGAACTCAGAACACGCGTGATGGGCATTGGGGATGGAATACAGTATGCAGCTACTAAAAATGGAAAGTGCAACTCTGAACAATGCACTGCACATGACCCAGCTAACATAACGGTCAGGTGACCAGTCTGGTTTAAAGTTGGAGATCGTGTTCAACTCTTCTTCACCACCAGACCTCTTAGATTTCAACTTCCTTCACGGCGGTCCCGCGCTCACAGTCCTTCTCGCTATCTCATCCTGTCCAGAGCTTATCATCTCGGCCTCACATCCCCGCGCCTCCTTCATTTAACATCCCAGATAACCCCCTCGTGTCCTCCTCGTCGTTGCCAGCATGTCGCTAAGAACGTTCACCGTTTTCCAAGATGCTCCATCTACCGAACCGCCAAAGCCGAAGCCCCTCAGTTCCTCTAGAATAATACGTCCATCTGCCTCCAATGCCTCCAATGCGGGCAATGCCACTGTTCATCTCATCATCGACAAAGAAAATGTGCACCCTGTCACTGGGGAACGAGCAGGGCCTGGTTCTAATGGCGCCATCAAGAAGCGCAAGACCACCGTCCTTGCCACCAAGGCACACTTACCCCTTGCCACCAAGACCCTGAAGGAGTTCAAGCCAAAGGAGAAACTGGAGAAGGATCCCCAACCTCTGGCGAAGAAGCGGAAGGCATCCTCCGTCACCGCCAAAGACAAGAATATCTTAAAGGACTTGAGAGCCCCTGCCTCGACTAGGAAGCCCATCAAAAGATCCTCTCGCAAAGTTTTGTCACTGCCTAAATTGGACGAAGAGGTTGAGGCCGAAAAGGAGAAGGAGAAGGGGCATGTCGTTCAAGTAAATATCGATTCCAAGTGCTACGAGCTCACTGTCAATCCCCTGGCTGACGTCTCTGGTGCCTACGAGAAAACGTCTCCGATTGAAGCTGCACTTGCTGACTCGAAGGTCAATTTTGGTTTGATTAAGGTGCGCTTAATTTCCAACAACTAATTCATAGCACATTGCAACGTGTTAACCATGACGCATAGGAACGCATTACTGAGCCTCAAATTTGCGATTACTTTTCGCCGCCACTCACTGCCTCAACTACCCGTGCACGATCGACTTCAGTGGAGCCCCCATCTGAGGCGTGCGCGTTCTCAACGCCTGAACGGAAGCAAATCTACGCAGCATTCACGTTTTCCTCGCCCTCACCTATAAGCAAACGCTTCAAGGAAGTTCCCATCCCCCCTCGTAGCGTATCACCCACCGGCAATCATGCATGATCTAGGAGATACCCTCCCGCCAACGTAATGTATTGGCGACGATCCTCATTTCTATGAATAGCCTTTGCAATTAGAACGTACGATGTCAGTGTTTAACAGCCTGCGCCTTCTGCATTTCTTACATATTTAGCGTATTCATCCAACACTGACAACCTAACACTCATTCCACTTCATGTTACACATTATTATCGTTCATGCACATCAGACAATCGCATTTGCACGCTACATATCTATTGACACTGCATCTCTTTGTCTCGTATCACATTACTATACCGCATCATATTACCCACAACCTTTGGATGTTTTGAAGGCTGTGTTATCTTTATACATATATTGATCATACTACCGTGTCGTAGTCACGCCCACACACCCGTCAAGCTGTTGTATGGTATACCCAGTCGTCTATGGTCTATACAAGACTGTCTCCTGAACGCATGATATTGTATCTATTCCCATGAATCTAAACGACTCTTAACAGCACTTATTTCCAACTATCTCTAGCCGACCATGAGGGTTATCTACGTTATGTATTTGAATTGTTAACTTCTTTTAAACTTCGCTTGCTTATCTATCCCCCTATGGCGGCAATTCCAGGCAGAGGGAAGTCACAAATAATTAAATTAGCCCCAGGACAGATGGGAGGCTGTCAATGATAACCGAAATATATCTGCGAATACAAAACGAGCCCCGTGCTCACCGCTCCATCTCCAGCGGCTTTTCATCTCTCACCTCTCTCACCTCTTGGAAGCTTTTGCAACGACGATATTATGGGAGGCAGTGCCTTGCTCAAGAAACTTGAAGTGCCCCAACGTACTGGCCTCACTTATACCCAGCTCTTTCTGACGGTATGCCGATCCAAAAATGTTTTCTTGTCTGATTTTTGGGTGTTGCTGTATAGAATGACGATCTTACACCTGTACCTGCATCCAAGAGAACATGGCGTGCGATCAATTTTGTTTCATTGTAAGTCGCTGCGATGTCAGGTTGCCAGGGCTCGACTTATATTTCAACACTACAACAGCTGGATTGCGGACAGTTTCAATGTCAATACGTGAGTAATTTTCCTATACAAGGGTTGATGTATTTAGTGTCATACGTCCAGATGGATGATCGTATCTTCGATGGTGCAGCTGGGACTATCATGGTGGCAAGCTTGGATATGCGTTTGGCTGGGTTATGGTTTCGTGGCGCCCTTCATCTGCTTGAACGCTCGACCAGGCGCAAACTTCCACATTACATTCCCGGTGGTAGCTCGAACGAGCTTTGGGCTGTACGGAAGCCTGTGGTGTACCTTTAACCGTGGTGCAATGGCTTGGTATGTCTTGATCTTCCGTATTAGCACCTAGGAGTGTTTCTGTGTCGACTCGCCTTTGACCAATTTAGTATCTGGTACGGAGTCCAAGCCAGCATAGGAGGTGACTGTATGAAAGTCATGCTTCGGGCTATATGGCCGAGCGTTAATGACATTCGTGAGTATCACACCTTCGTCGAAGCCGCAACCACTGACACTTACACCACCGCAGCGAACTCGATGCCCGAATCGTCAGGAACCAATACTCGCGACTTTATGTGCTTCTTTCTCTTCTGGTTGATCTCACTACCAGCCATCTGGTTTCCCATACACAAAATGTACGTCTCATTCCGCTACCCGAGGATATAGGCATTGATCAGTCTTCATTCCTTCGCATCGCCATGCTCAGCCGTCACTTGTTTACGCTAAAATCAATCGTGACACCCGTTGCCGGAATTACTTTTTTCATCTGGTGTATAGTTAAAGCAAAGGGAGTCGGTCCGATTATATCTCGTCCTTCAACAGTGCATGGATCTGAGTTAGGCTGGTCAATGGTAACGAGCTTGATGTCTTGTATCAGCAACATGGCTACACTTGTTACGTATGTCTGTCTCCATTTTGTGACTGTGCTCCTGCGAGCCTGATGTTTTTTAATACAGCAATGCCCCAGATTTCGCATCTCGCGCAAAGACAGTGGAAGCTGCAATGCTTCCTCAGCTTATATCTGTCCCTATCGCCTTTTCTTTAGTCAGCTTCATAGGTATAATTGTGAGCTCATCTTCAGAAACCATATATGGTGAGGCCATATGGTCGCCTATCGACCTCCTCAACCGTTTCCTCGATGATAATCCTTCGAATTCAACACGTTTCGGCGTTTGGTTCATCGCATTCGCGTTTATCATTGCACAGCTTGGGTAAGTGGACCTATTGTGTAGCGCGGAGCTATAAGTTAAATATTGTGAGTGCAGCACCAACATATCAGCGAACTCTATCAGCGCTGGATGTGATTTGACAGCATTGATGCCTCGATTTATAGTAAGTCAGTCGCAGCTACTAAAGGTGAACTTAAATTTACCTGAAGTTAGAACATTCGCCGCGGTGGCTACGTCGCTGCCATCGTGGGTCTCTGTATGCTTCCATGGAACCTCCTGAAGGATAGCAACAGCTTCACATCTTATCTTTCTGCGTATTCTGTCTTCTTGAGCTCTATTGCTGGTGTCATGATCACGGAGTACTATGTTATCCGCCGTGGGCATTACCGTGTGGCTGATCTTTACCATGCCGGGCATGAGGGATGGTATTGGTACACTTACGGGATCAACTTCCGGTTAGTCTTTCCTCACCTTCCATATTAAAACAGGATTTTAATTATTTCTGCAGTGCATATGCAGCCTATATTGCAGGAATATTAATCAATGTTGTCGGTTTCGCTGGTGCCAGTACGTACCGCCTCATACGTACCATCAGCTCTATTAACACCGTCTTTAAAGCCGGGCGTGATGTTCCCCTAGCCGCCACACGTATCTACCAGATGTCATTCTTCACTGGCTTCGGAGTTTCGGCGCTCGTTTACTACCTTCTTAACTTTGCCTTCCCCGTACCCGGTACCTCAGGAGATTTCAGGGAAGTCGATGTTTCCCATTTCCCCATTGAAGAAGACGACCGAAGCGACGCTGAGTCGACGACAAGCAGCGACACCAAAGACGTCCATACTGCCACCGTGAATGAACCGACTGCATGAGCTTGATGACACATGAGATAATTCTACTTATTTTTAATTTCGTGAACGAATTGTAAATTAGAGCTTACGCAGTTTCTCTTGTATTTTTAAGATATCAGCACATATTCCATGTGGATATGCGCTACAATATAATTTGCTGTTCGATTGAGTGTAGGAATGTAAGCGACACGCTGGTACTTATATAGGCTTGAAACATATCAGTACGTAGTAGCATCTGAAGTAACAGAGTAAAATCACGCAACGTCTTAAAGGTATGGCAGTTAAGGTGATGGATAATAACATAGTAATAGATGCGATCGATACGAATGAATCGTGAGCTAGGTTTTGGCACAGTGGACTTGATATCAAATTAGAGCTTTTGGAGGCTCTGAAATTAACATTCCTAAATTAAAAACAAAGGTCACCGAATTCCCCTACGCCTATCTCAAAGAACCTCTGCAAAAAAAAAATAAGTGCCAAAAATCATATAGTGGTTAAGTAATAACGAACCTAGTGACCATAGCCGCCTTATGCAAGTCAGCCTTCAACTTCAGCACACCATTGGAATCCTTCGCCGCCCGTATAATATCTATGATCTCCCTTGCCAATCGCTCTGGAAGAGGTCCTTTCCTCTTTGCCGTCTCCTTCAATATCCACTTGAACGCGTACTTGGCTCGCTGGCGATCGTTTAGTGCGAATGGCTTTGGTTCAGGTTTTCCCGCTTTAGATTTATGGTTGAGGATCTTCACAGCTGGTGAAGCCATTAAAATCGCTTCTCGTAAAATAGGAAGAGCATCTGCCCGGGTTAAAGTATGGATATTGAGGAGTGTGCGTGTGACGAGAGTTTGTGCACGAGCGCGACGACCATGTCGGACAAGCGCGGCAGCGAAGAAGTCAAGGAGGGGGTCGCGAGGTAGAGGAATCTGTATGGGCTTTGCAACCTGTTTTATTTCAGTTTTAACTGCTTCATCTTTTATAATTTCAGGCGATTTAGCAGTATTGAGAGGCTCCAAGTTAATGGCAGATATCGCTTCGTCCATGATAGAGTTGTTGGACTCAATTACACCCCTCGCGGAGGCGTCTGAGAGCGATAAATTCGATTGGTTCCTTATGGAGAGAACTGAAGAGTATGTTGCTGGTCTTGTAACATGACGTGGAAGAGCTCTGCTCACTGTAGCCCTCAGTAAGGAGAACATTTGCTCGTTGGACTTTTTTCCGGAAAGAACGTTGTACTTATGTAGTCACGCTCGCCTGAGGAAGCATCAATTATGAACTTCCCACGGCCTCTTGTATATATCACACTTTGAACGAAAAATACAAGTCGAGATAAGGCGAGCAAAAATCCTACAGTACTTATATATAATCAGAATACATCCATCCTCCGTTGTAAGCCAAAAATGAAAATGAAAAATAGCTCTTGGTTTATATGAATTCTCCTTCGCTTATCCTTGCAACGCACTCTCAACTACGGGTAATGCCACTCTTCTCTCTTCATGCCATGTCGCCCCCTCTGCGTCTCCATCCCCGCCGTCAGGTCCTGTGACGACAGTAAGAACCTTCTTTCCTTTAGTGTCTTCGGCATAATTCTCGTAAAAATTATTTTCGTCTCTCCCACTGCCACCGACCTCTCCTTCGCCTTTCCGGCCTGGGCCATCCCAGAAATGGAAGGCCTGGGAGTGAACACCGTAGGATGCAGGAACGACCTCCAAGAGATCTCCCCGTGCAATTTCTATAGCAGGGATTTCAGAGGCAGGGAGACCGATAAGATAGGCCAAAAGACAACGGATGACGGAAGCATGTCCGATGATGAGCAAATCTTCCTGCTCGCGCTCGAGCTCGATAAGCGTAGGCTCCAAGCGGACGCTGAGGTCGTGATAGCTCTCTGCGCGTGGTGCGCGGTAGGCATATGGGTCGTTGACGAAGCGTTCCCAGTCCTCGGGGTAGTACTTCTTGGCCTGGTCGGGAGTGAGACCATCCCAGATGCCGGGATTGATTTCGAGCATCTGTGGCTTTTCAACAACTTTGATGTTCAATGGCTGCAGTGGCTTAGATTTGTGGGGCGCAGGCGACGGTGAAGGAGAGGGAGCGGCTGAGAATGCAGGAGATGCATACGCAGACGAGGTGGATATGGGAGTTCCAGAGTGCGGATGGGCATGGTGTGGAATTGTGGGTGTGTGGGAATGAGGGTGAGGGTGAGGGTGAGGATGGGATAGGATAGAGGGAGTGCCGGCGAGAGCAGTGGGGTGTGGCACGGGGAGATGCTGTGGAATGGGGAGAGGAATTTCTGAGGTGGGAGTAGTGGGGGAAGTTGAGAGCGCGCTTTCGTCGACAGATTCTTTGGAGGACTGGATGAAGGGCCAGGCGGTATGGTGCGCGCGGCGGCGAGTGGAAGTCCAAATCTAAAACATACGATTATGAAATGGTATAAGAACATGTATATTTCAATAATGAACATACGACAAGTCTCCTTTCCTGTGGATTTAGGCCCCTGGCCTCGAGACTCTTGGCTCTGCGCTCGAGGACAAACTCTTTGAGTCGCTCGGCATAGTCCCAGCCGGCGGGGAGAGATCCGAATCGGCCTTGTATGAGTGCTCAATAAGCGACTGGCCGGAGCGGGCAAAATAGATGGTCCGGAATCGGTTGTGGATGTTCATAAGGAAGAATACGATCCGCGACTGAGAGGTGATAAGATAAGTGATAAGATACGATAAGATAAGGGTACCTGGAGATAGCCCTGGATGCTCTGCTCGATCGCTGGGCTCAGCTGGTTATCTGCAAAGGCAAAGACGGACGCACATTGAGCGTGATCTTCTCGCCTACCTAGGTGAGGTCAGTCGCTGCTTGTCACGTCACACAGGTACCTCCGCACATTGAATATCCGAATACACGGCCATGTCGTCTCCTCAATCGCCTCGTAGTACTGCTCGTGGTCCCGGATTCGCAGGTAGTAGTCTTCCATCGCCTTCTCCGGGTTCCATCCTCGGTACTGCAGCGTCACATCAGCAGGAGCGAGATGCGCAGAGACGGGTTACTCACGTCCGGCGAGGAGATTTTCACCGACCGAATGTTTGATTCAATGATCTCTTTCTTGTCACAGAGCGACTCTTCGCGGCGGGATTAACGGCAGCGTGTAACGGGAAAAGTGCAGTACTCACCGAGAAAAACAACGTGAATATCATTCTTATCAAACTTTTCCGCCAGCGCCTGCCGCGCCGCCCGAGTGCCGTTGTTGGCATCGTAGATTACTACCTGTCCTCCGCCCTCAAAGAAGTCCCAGATCAGCTGCTCGCATCCTTCTTGCACCTCCTTGCGTAGTGCTAGCGTTTCTGCGCTCTTTTGTCCTACCGTATCTGCACATTAGCCGACCCAAAACATGAGAGTGTAGGTAGATGATTGGGGATGGGTTAAATTAGACATAGAACACATACCAAGTGTAAAGTAGTCAGGGGAAGTTTCTGCGCACCCCCAACGTCTTTCGTCGATAGTCTCCCAAAGATACGACCCGCGTCTTCACGCCCATCCAACGCAGATAACGCTCCAGTGCTCGCGAAATGTGCGTTTTTCCGCGCGCGGGCAAGCCGACGGTGACAACAAGAATCTTCCCGGCATGGAAGAGGAGCCCTGAGGCAGTGGTGTAGAGGGGAGCAACCATGAGGGATGTTATCAGTCGGTGGTGGTGGATAGAGAACAAGCTACGGTTGCAATGTAATCGATGCTCGACGCAGCCCTCCGGCGTCTCCGCTTTCCCCGTTGAGATCATGTAATCATTTGGTGCTCACACGGCTTCCCACATCTTCCCCTAACCCCCTTTCATTGTCGACCACTGACTTGTTCATGTTAGCCTCTGAGCTCTAAGTACATAATACATACCACACTTGCTGCGATACTCTGGACTCGGCCACACCAGTTCACATGATGAGCCATAATGCCGCCGGAAGCTCACAATATGTACTATTCTCGCTAGTCAATCTTCGAGCTACCTCGAAGATAGCCTATAACGTCATAGGATCCCCAGCGTGCTCAGCAGATTTCGTCCCTTGGAGCTCTCTTCAGCGCTTCAGCATTAATCGCACACTGTTGTATGTATGAATGAACTCCACAATATCTATCATCACAAGTCCTACGTTTCAGGGGATTCAAAATGTCCGTTGGATAACACCATATTTGCTTAGTTGGTCTCCAAAGCACCAAGGGCGAGTCTGCGATGCCTCATGACCTTATTCAAGTCTTCTTCAGTGGATCCTCTCATAGCTTCCGCCTAACTGGAAGGACAGACCTTGTATGTATACCTATTTAATAAACTGTTCAAAGGCCCGTATCTGATACTAGTGATAGCCTATAGGGTGAAAAGCCTGTTACTAATATAGGCATCTAAAGTCTACTTTGGCCCGCTAACCACCATCGGCAGGCTAGGGTAAAATGCCAAAAATGACCGACGAACGTGCACGCGTGGCTGCATGTCTGAAACAATGATGTCAAAGAACAAGAAAGAGTCTTTCATCGAGCACGCCGCCAACACTCCACGTCTTCTCGCGCAATATCAACCTATTGTATACAAACAACCATGAATTCCCTGGCAAGAGAGCAAAGATAGATTGTTCCTTGCTGTTCCCTTACGCTCTTTCGCATAATTTCGCATGCGTATCAGTGGAGCCATGGAAGTGCCATAATATATGTATTATAGTAAGTACAAGTATCAAAGTTCAGTTGTATTTTTGGCAAGAGCACATCTTCTCCTCGGCCCCTTGTTTGAAGTCTGCGTGATATTCACCCAAAGGGACCCAGACAGCATAGTTGGTGAGTACAGATTGATGTAAATCCGGGATATCTTCCAGTATGTAGCCGAGTGAGGAGATCGACTTTACCTGACGCAAGTATGCTGAGTCTAGGCCCACCGACAGTGGAGCCATCAGCTTGACACAAGTGGGCATAAGACATTTGCGTAACGGCATCTTCGTATGTATGCTTTTAGATGGTTTCTTCTTTTCTCTGGAAGCACAGCCTTCAAGAAAGAGGGTACCCCTTCGTAATCAAGCGCTGCCGGTGTCGTCGATAGTTTTGAATCTAGGGGAAGGCAAGCAAGTGCAGCCGGGGATTATAAAAAATCCCATCTGATGTTCCGAGATCAATCGGACTCGTGGGGAGGGTGTACTTACAGTACACTTACTGTAGTTGGTGACATTTGCAGCAGGTGGATTTCGGGGACGGCACGGGACAAGTTGACGGAGAGCGGCGTGGGGATGGAATCATGCAGCGGCGTGTTATGAAGATCGATGAAGTGGGGCGGACGACATGAATATTACCGAAATTGTAGAAAAGATGCGAAATATTTGATGATCTCATTGATTTCAGCAGATCATGTGATCTTCATTTCCATTGCCCATTTTGGTGATCCCCGACGACATCGATTCCGGTGCTACCTTTAGTCTGGAGACGCCTTTTATCTGGTTCTTCACTTCCCTTTCGCTCAGTTTATACCCTTTCATCTACTTCTCCTCTATACGCGGACCCTCTCGTTTGTCCGGTCACACGTATTTCGCTTTCCCAGAACTACTTATACCCCATCTATATCATTCCTACGCCATTCACCACGCTCGCTCAGCATGACCATCCTTCATGTCCAATTCCCAAACTGGCCTGGCTGGAATATGCCCGAGTGTACACTCACCTCTCTCAATGAATTTCACAACAAGCATCTCCTTGCAAAGGAGATTACTGTCAGTGTTGATCCGTCCTCGAACGCTGACTATTTCTGCGACTCTCCTGTCTTCCGAGCCTCCGTGGTGGATCCCGTCAAGTCGAAGAGGTTGTCAGTGGCGCTGAAGTTTGCAATGCGAGATGACTTGATTGCAGACCTTGTTGAGGAAGCCGACGCGTATACTGGTGCCCTCAAACCTGTACAAGGTAGCGCCGTGCCACGGTGCTATGGTTTGTACGTTGGCGAGGGAGATGAAGGCCAAACAATTGCGTGTCTCATGCTCGAATACTGGGGCGAGAGCCTATGCCAGAGGTTTGCTAAACTGAATATGAGCACAAGGTATGCTTGCCTCTTCTTTCTTTGACCGCCGGCCCCAAACTAATGATCCGTCACGACAGGATGCAGATACTTAATAGGGTCGGAGAAATACATAAACAAGGCCTCGTGCTGGGAGACTTTGCTGAGAGGAACATTTTGGAGAAGAACGGCGATATACGTATCATAGACTTCGATATGACCACGCCACACAAATGCAAGTGCAAAATGAACTTTCGTCCAGGGGATAAAGTGCCAGATGAGAAGGAGTTTGGCTGCGAACAGCTCTGGGAGATTTGTCGTTATGACCTGAAAATATGGGGTTAGTATATCGATCTGCACGCGTTTCTTATGAAGCTCGAAGCTGATCTGATCCATCGCGTAATTCAGCAAATTGAAGCAAATCTCCCCAGCTATACTGGATCTGGGGTTCGTAGATTTTTTATGTCCAGGAGACCTATACCCTTTCACAGTCTCTTGGATTCTATTGTGCAATACCACGTTATGTACTTTACATCTTGGAAGATTATGTATTAATAGTCGATATTCGCTGGAGTGTGTCGTCTGTCTGTGAACATACCGATAGTAATCCTTTAGTCACGGTACTCCGTCAAGAACCGAGGAATTAGTATGTTTCACATGTTCTATCTTCATTTTGGATGAGTACAGTAGCAAGACCCCACAGTGTAGCATATCTTCAAACGTGCAGGAGCGAGGAGAGCACATGATAACGCAGGTGATGTTGCGATCAACCCGATACGGGGGACTCGCGGTGGGTGATTTCCGCTGAACGAAGTCAACCAACTGGCGGTGGGACACTGGAATTCGCTGGGAAATACCACTGGGTTCAACAAATGAGTGAGTGAGAGGAGGATGGAAACGATGATCAGGGACTCGGCGTCGTGACCCTATTATCTGGATACCTATGGTCACATGGCCCTCAGGTCCAGAACATGCTGATACAAAAGGGCTTGTCCATCTTGTTTTCAGCAGCCCCTTTCCTCTTGACATACACAGGTAATTATATCAAATAACTCTATGGTGTTACTTATCTTCTTATATCGGTTGGCTGGGTGACTCGGCGCAAAGCTTAAGGTGCGGTCTGTCTGCTGGATGCGCTCTAATAAAGTAAGTAAAGATAAATGTCCTACGTCCAGCTGAGCAAGGTCGGAACGAGGTCAATGTCAAATTTCAATAAACCTGTTGTCCAATAATCTTTCTCTGAATTGCGACGAGCCCGTGCAGCTTTTATACAAACTCCGCGTCAAGCCTCGGAACTTGAAAGTTTCGGAGTCCAGTTCGGGCAGTTCCTAGGCTTGTCCTAAGTATATGTAAGTACCTACTTCAATTACAGTACTTGTGCTTCGCACTTGAGTTTGTAGTCTTCTTACCCAATGCAAGACTAGTTTGGGGTAAGTACAGTTCGTCTGAAGTTTCTCCGATTTTTTTTCTGCAGTACTGCACCCTTTCGACCAACTGTTCAGTAACGCATCACACGGTGCCGTGAACTTGAACAAATGTACGTTTCGTCACGCGTCACAGCTCCCCATGAACAGAGGTACAAGGAGATATTTAAAATCATAAAATAAAATCGTCGTTATTTGTGAAAAATTCAGCTGAAAATCATTTAGTGATGAACAGATCCTCAGTTTGTCACGCATCACACTGACCCTTGAACAGAGGGTCCAACTGTTCATCGTCATCACAGCATAATTCGACGAACAGTTGGTCGAAAGGGTGCAGTACTAGCAAATCTATGTATCGATGCCGACAGGGCCATGAATTGGTCTGTATCATGAGGTTTAGGTGGTACGTCTTCTCACTGCTCATACTTATTAGTCTGAGGCTGAGACAGTTAAAACAAAGATATAGTACAGATGTTTCCCTGCCTCGTATTCATCACCGTTGCGACGTTGTGAAGTAATTTTCATTTAGCAGGCTGGGAATCGGGATGATCACTGTCTTTTAGTATGTAATGTCCATAATCTGAATTACTTCTCGTTGCCGCATAGGAGGATCAGCGGAGAAACCAGGAAACGGGACCATGTTTCTCTCACGGAAAGCTAAGTGCTGACTTCCCATCTGCCCGCCACTCGGCCATTTAATTCTACCGACCTTTCTAAGTTAGGTCAGTTGTTCAATCGTTCATTGTTCATCTTTTAGCAAAACACCAGCTGAAGGAAATAGTCCAGTCTATGTATTCTGCTTTCAGTACTTCTTCAAGGATGGTAGAGCAAGGTAGAGATTGTTGTAGAGGTAATAAATGCTGGTATTATTACTGGAATGTTTACATATGACATCTCTTCTATTAGGTGGTTCATGTTCTGCAAGGTTTGTTCCAAGAGCTAATATAATACAGTGTTCCGGAATCTATTAATCTAAGGCAATCTCACGGTCCATTCGGATGGAGGACGTTCGACGCTCTAATCGCGATGTCTCAAATCAATAACATGGACACTGGTGACTGAGCAACAATATCAATGACTGACAGGTGGAATGCAAGTGTGACACTACCAAATACATCCAGCCGTTGTGAACCCATGAACTAAGATTTCCCGTGCAATAACGAAGATTACTTATCGGTTGCCTTAGAAGTTGGAATATGGGTGAGATTATTGCCTGTATAGAAAATAGTTCGCTTAGGCGTTGGATTTCATGTACTGAAAGGCGGATCCTATGGATTTCCTTGTAAGTCATGTTTCATTTGATGGCGCATGCGTCTCATGTGACCGCTGAGATATTCATAGAATAGCGTTCTCAGCTGGATCCGGTGTTATAATCTATGCGGATGCAAACAAGTACATCCTCGTCGCGTCGCGTTGCTGGTGTTGCCCTTTTCTCGCAGGGGTGATCGCGCACAACAGCTTACAACATACGTGTTGACAGAAGATGCACAATCAGAAATGATTGGCCGCAGTAGTATATCAAATCGAGCCTTTTCTTGTTACGTTCGTTGTTCAACTACATACACCGATTTCCGACTCATATGATTAAAATGCGCCATCATTCGTTTCCAGTACGTGGATCTGGGGCTAGAAGACTATGGAGTATCGTTATTTGTGGCCTATCTAGTATCCTTGGACAGCCTTACAGTGATATCGAGATATTGTCAGGCCAGCGATCCCTGCTCCTGAACGTTGCCTTAACAAGCCGTCAGTTGTATACATCCTCTCTTACCATTAATTGCAGACCTGGTGAGAGTGGTTTATGTTGGTAAAATTATCGAGTTTGCAGTTCTTCCCAATGACAGAAGACCGTGGTACTGGTAGCATCTTCGACGACAAAATCGGAGCCATGTACCTTAGTCTGTGGATGTTTACTTCTTACATGGTTCCCATTCTATTGTCAACTTCTGCCGTGACGTGAGCCAGATTTGTCTCAGGTACTTGCTTTTCTAACTTTACCGCTCGGCGTCCATTAAACTCCTACTTGTGACTCCATCTTTAGATCTTTAAGGAATGATCCTGACGGGCAACTTGCTTCCATGCACGCAGTCAAATGTGAAGAGTCTGTCAGATGTCTGTGCCCCTCGAATTCTTATGGTCCTGATGTGTCTCCGGCAGCTCCAAATGTCTGAATTAACTTACCGTTGGGTTCCCACCACCTGGATTTAGAAATGTGTTAGGAGGCGTCGGGAAATGACCGCGCCGACACCTCTCTTTAAAAGCAGCTTTTTCATTGAACCATAATTTTTAATTCCCTGTTCTCATCCCATTCCACACCCTCTGTATTCAAAATGTGTTTGGGGGAAAATTCTGCACACCACGCCGTACACTATCTCAATGCTCAGTTGGGCTCCCTTTGGGAGAACTCGACAGAGTGTTCAAACAAGGCCGGCAAAGGTTTGAAGCCTTTGGAGCGTGTTCGCTATGACTTTGCTCTTGCTGAGTACCACATCGGGTCGAAGCAGCGATCGAAGTATACCATGAAGGATGATATGATGTTCAGTGCCACCTTCAGCAAGCCTAGGTTGGAATTTGTCTGTAACCACGAAGCTGTCCTCTACCTCAAAATCAAGGAAGGTCACTTCAACCGGGACTTCGCAAAGGTTGACTCGCCTGGCTTTGTTCCGAACCGGTATGTATTTTCTTTCAAGCTTTATCCTTGGCAGAAAGATTCATATAGACTAGTTCTCGCAATGTTCAACTTCACGATATGGAAGTTGCCTTCCGCATGGAATTCGATATTAATGGCTTTCGTGGCAACACGTCCCATATTGGTAATGGCAGTCACATCATCCAACTTTTAGTTCTCGATTTTAACAGTAAGTGATCATTGTACAGTTGATTACAGGATAACGCAGCTAATTTTCATCTCTTAAGCTGCTAAACTCGTATCCAAAGTCAATGTTTCGGGTGGCCGTGAATCTCTTAGCTTCTACCTTAAGAAATATCTCGAGTACCTTCGTCATGCTGGGCATCATGTCTTATTCTCTCTTCCTGACTTCGATGATGATCGCATGGATGTTCTTATTGATTACTCCCTCGAATCCCACACCATACGCAATGTGGAAACCGAAATTGAAGAAGTCTTTGGCGTTTCGGTTGAGGAAATCAACAGATATTTGTCTTCCAAGTGGCTGAAGTCCATTATGGACGCTGCCGAGGGAGGCGACCGCAAGTCTACTTGCCTTGCTGAGTACCGCAGCACCTGGACCAGCGTAGCTGACCACTCAAACCTCCAGTTCCATGTGAAGTTTGGCTCACCTCGCGTGAAGATTCTCTGCAAGCGTGAAGCAATTCTTTACTTTACGGTTGACGAGCTCTTGGTATACGAAGGCCACAACTTCAATGTGTAAGCTTCAAAGACGTGCTACATCACTACCTCACTGATTGCACTGTACAGAGCACCTAAGTATTCATATCACGATTGGGAAATTGCTGTGGTTGTCGACCTAATCAAGGACGTCGAGAATACTATCAACCTTGTAAAGCTTGATATGAGCAGTGCGTTAGCCAACATGCACCAGTTATATTTTTTCTGACGTTACTGCAACAGGCATTCGATTCTGCAACCATCTATCTGTTTTTTCAGGGTTCGACCTCACACTCGATTTCGCTGCCACGCTCAAGACCACCTTTGTGGAGTTTATCGATTATTATGCCACTGCTTTAGAACAATCAGAATTCCACGTTATCCACTCCGTCGACACTGCTCGTCCGGAAACCCCCGTGACAGAGCCATCGGAGTCAGAGAACGAACCTGGAACTGGAGACGGGTTCGAGGTTATTACTGGCGGAGGTACCGTTTCTACTGGACCCAAGATTACCTCTGTCAAAGAAGTTAGCACGAAGTCCAGCACTTTTGGATTCGACTTTGTGCAGGCAGTTTCGCAACAGTCGATCGTTGAACAGTTCAAGTCTCTGTGGCAACTTTCACGCGATGCTACCGCGGAGTATATGAAGATACTAGGCAAATGGTCATTTGGTGATGATTTCAAGGCTTCTTTTGGAGCCTTGAAAATTCGCTATCTCTCTAATGAGAGAGCTATTGTTTGGATCCAGGTTGATGAGGGCGCTCTGAAGACATTGAACACGTATGTTTTGTTTAAGTCATTAAAATGTTTTTGGCTAATAATAATTTCTAGAAAAAAATCAGTAGATTTCACTGATTGGAGCATTGCCTTCGAAATCAAACTCACAATGTCTGACCAGTCAGCGGTTGAAACTACATCTAAGTCGTGGTTCACACGGTTCAAAGAATCTTTCGCCTGGAAGCAGCATGGCACTTCAAATGACAAGACTTTGAAGCATCTGTGCTTGGATTTCAGCAGTATGATTTATTTCTATATGTATAATATACCAACGTCGCTAATTATAACACACCAGCTGCTGAATTTGTATACGAGCTTTCTAAATTCGAAGGCCTTCATCTTGGTACGCGTACCGCTGTGGATAGCATTAAGGGTGCAGTATACTACCTCAAGGAACACTATCTTTCCGTCCTTACTTCACATGGTCACCATATCATGCAGAGCATTCCTGTCTGGAAACAAGGGACTAAACCACCTTCGATGGCTCTTACTGATGTAAACTTCCAAATATATTCCAAACAGGTCATCACACGCGCCAACTGCACCCGTGTTTCTCAGGCTTTGGAAGCCACTCTGGTTGTACTCGGTATGAACAACTTTAAAAAATTCCCTGCCGCTCGCCTCGATTACTCCACTGAGTGGGTAATGAAAGGCAAAAAGACAACTTCACATGGTACCGTCTGTATTTCCCGGAAAGTGTTCCTTGAAGAACGTCTCCTTCCTCTTCTTGCCGGCGTAAACGCTACGACCACCGTTGTCCCTGTGTTCCCTTCTAGCGAAGATGCTAGCCGCTACGTCTCTCTCTTCACTGGACATGTTGGCGCAGAATGGGGCCTTGCTCTTACTACATGGGCTTCTCGCTTCTCCGCTAAGCAGCGCAAGGCCTTTTGGGAGCTAATCTCTGGCGCTAAGAGCACCTACAAATGGGATTACACCGACAAATGGAGTTACGAACACGAAGGCGCTGCAGGCGACAAGAACAATGGTATTTACCTTGTCTCATGTACGTGTTTCCATCCTAGGTACTCTTATACATGCAGGTTACTAACTTATTCATTTTGTAGGCCAAACCAAGAATAAGCTTCACCTCCCCACCACATATGGACATGGCATTATGAATATTGTTCTCAGTGGTGAAATCGATATTGCTCTGGGATTCAAGGGAGAGACAACCCGTTGGAAGTATGTCCCGTCTGTATGATATTCAGCACAAATTACTGACAAAAGACTGTAGTTCCAAAGCAGTCTCTAAGTGGTCCACTACCCTCTCTTTGATTTCTGAAGCTGGCGGTAGTGGGATGACTGTCGAAGTTAAAGGAGACACCAAGCCAAAATTCGAAACTCTCCGTGTTCATGGCGATGAAACTCTCGATAAACTTATTGACTTAAAGACTCTCCACTCAATTGTCAGGATTGACCTTGACCAACTCGTCTCTGAGCTCAAGGGCACTTTCGGTGGTGTCTGGGAGCACTGCTTCCCAGGCATGCAAGCATACTCTCTTTGCAACCCTATTTTCAATGAGAAGGGAGACATTCTGTTCGAGCTCCGCCCATTCGTTCCCCGCAGCCAGATCACTCCTGCAGTTAGCAAACCCCGCGCGCCTGCTAGGAGGGCTGCGCCACCTGTAGTTGTCGAGGCTCCTGCGGAACCCGAGCGTCCCTCCATCAAGAAGTCCAAGTCTCGTACGTGCCTACGATGCGTCTTTTCATTTTGAAGTGATACTCATAATATGTATACAGTGCTTAGGAGAGTGGGTGACGGAATCCAAAGTGCCGGTCTAACCGTTGGGGAGACCGTCAAAGATATATTCGTCAAAGATGAGGAATTAGAGAAGTCGGCCACATCCCAGACGACGGGAAACAAGGTTTCTTTTTCGGAAACAGCTAGCCCTGTAACCCCAGCAACTGACATCTTCGCCGTGAAGACTCCTGCTTCCGAAGTCCCGCCTCCTCATGTTAACATTGCCAGCGGTGGTACCAGTTCGATGTCGAGAAGTTATTCTTCGTCGTCTTCGATTGAAATTACTTCAAGCAAGATTCTTCCTCAGATCAGTAAGCCTATTATTCCGCAAGCCGCCAATGGAAAGGCGAATGGAACCAAGGGAGCTGCTGATAGTGCTACCAATGGCAACGGAACACCAGCAATTACACAGAAATGAGGGATGCTTGCTCTCTTCTGTGTTTCTGTGGTCTTGTTGGTGTGCTTCGACTCTATGTTCGACGCTCGTGAATATTGCAGATGGGCTAGTATGTACTAGGGATCTTGTGTCTTTCGTCTTTGCTTTTAAAATTTATTGTATATCATCGTGTCGTGTCAAAGTAGTTTGTTGTCGAATACGTTCTTAATAGCATGCATCTCTTTCTTTTCACTCTCGAGACTTTAACAATTGTTTGGTACACCTCGGCGCTCGCACATGCCATTGTTAATAATACTGAACAGCCAAACAAAACAAAGCCGGAAGCTTCTGCGAGACTCGAGTCGCGATCGACTCTCCGGAATCCTGATTCTGGAGCCAGCGCTAAGCGAGCGCGACCAATCTCTTCCTCACTCGCGCTTCCGTACAAGCTTATACCCAACTTACTCCTCAGCTATTCCATCGACATGATATGAACAAACTAAAAAAATCCAATCCCAGTTACAACCTTTCGTATCCGTCTTCATCTCTTCCTAATAACGGTTCGCCAAGGACATCTAGGACTCTTGCTTATGCGACCGCCAGCGCTATTGATTTACGACAAGAACACCAGAACACCATTCAAAGAGGTGTAGATACTGTTCAAAATGTTTCCAACCCTCATTCAGGGATTCCTGGAGCTACCAAACCATTCCAAGAATTCTTTTACCAGAATGATACATTTCCCAATACCATGCGCCCGCAGACGTCGGTAGAACAATATTGGGCTGCAAGGGCCCTGAAAGCCGAGGCGTTGCTCTCTGCACAAGATAGGCATCATAACGAACTAAGGAATGTTACTAGCATCCAAGATGACCGAAGACTTGTGAGTTACCAGGGGTTTGAGTCGTAATTGACTTTGGTTTCTGAACGGTTTACAGAAAGAAATTGCCGAGTTGAACCAGCAATATAACGAGAAGCACGCTGTGATGGAAAGACTTGTGGTCTGTATATCTATTATATTTCGCGTGCTAGAACTGATATTCTTTAAACAGATTATCCTTATAGGGTCTATTGTTTCTTTGGTAGCACTTATTATCTACCTTGCTGCACATTACACGCAAGAGACCAATTCTCGAGGGAGCCGCTGGTCGTTGCCTTCGCACTTCACAATCCCAATTTTGTCACCGTTTACATCTGTTGTGAGTGTTTTACGAGATGAAGTTTGGATAGCATACTATAAACTTACGCCCACTACCTAATTTCTCAGGTTGAACATGAGACATCTATGTTTGGAACTAAAATGCTATCAGTTATGGTTATAACATTCGCATGCTTTGCTTATTTCGCATTCAAACACTGGTTATCCCGGACTAGTAGATGAAAATTCATCTTGATTGTTTCTAGCTGTATTTTTGTACCCCGGAAGCTGTCGTTGAGTTGTAGAACCTCATACACTGTACGGCACGATTTATCTATCATTGGACGGTCTATTTGGACCCCTTCGAAAAGCGGCATTTACTGCTGAAATTATCCAATATGATATTCATCTCGTATAGTTAATTACATGTACAGACACATGAGAAGGTGGCATGCTTTATTATGTTCAGCGACCACCCCTGGCCATAGCGGCGAGATGTACGGTTCCTTGCCACCAGACTACCATTCCCAAACCGACGAGACCGTGTAGAGTTCCCCAGACGGCTTCAGGTGTGATTTTGTACCTGTTAACGCAATATAAACTTCAAGGAGAGGGATACAAGAACCAATACTAACGACTCAGCATGCGCGCCTAATGACATAGGGATAAACCTAGGAGCCTGGTAGAGAATAGTGGAGGCAATCGAGTGGTATATGCATAAGCCTATCGCGAGGGCCCGTTTACCGGGAAGAAATTCTGTTCCACGCGTTAGCTCCCAGGTTAGAAGGCGGCATGAATCACGCACCTGGCAAAGGGTAGCACAATAGCGCAATCACGCAAGACGCAGACACGAGTGCGGCATAAAGCTGCAAGATTGATTTAGTAGAAGTATATGATGCCTAGCACGTGGTACACGCGGGGAGGACGATGTGCTGAGTGCTTACTTTGAGAACGACCAAGGTAGTATTATTTAACTGCAAGAAAGGCAAACTTGTAGGGGACCATACGCCTTGAATGGCTATGGGAATCTCCAAGGCAATGTGAAGAAGGAAGATTGCAGAGCTTGACAATGCGATAGTTGTTTCAGCAGGATGGCCAGGTAGAAATAAAGACCGACTTACAGAGGGCTCCTAGCACCTTGAAGAGACATGATGGTTAGAAATAACAAGTAGTGCGACTGACAGCAGAAGGGGGCAGAGAAAAGGTGGCAGTCTGTGGCAGTGAGAATGAGAGTTGGTTATCTGCATGTTCGGGTGGGAGCTAAAAGGCGGCTGATGATGTGCCTGGCGGCAATAGCAAACGCATGGACGTTCGACAGCGTTCATGTGCTCTTAAAGATCTCTCAGTTATGCAAATTGCAAACATAATAAAAATAATGTAACATTTGTGTACACGCCCTAGTAATGGTATAACGATATGAGATAACGCTGCAGAAGTATTTGCTACACAAGCCCATAGTACTAATCTATCGGAGACTACAAAGAATGCACAGAGTTGAATTTGAATTTGCACGACGTGCGAAAACCCTAAACAATGGCAGAAAAAAAAAATGAAGATGGGCGATGAGGGATACATGCCGCTGGAACGAAGAAAGTATACCTGGACATCGCAAACTTTACAATGTTCTCTTGCCATTTTCCAAACGGAGGAGGCTTCATTTCATCTTCACTCGAACCTAGTCATCACCGTCATCATCATCTTGCCCTCCACCTCCACACATCCCTAATCTTCCAAACGAAGGCCTCAGCGCCTCAACGGCGTCCAAATCTTTCTCAAGATCTACTTCTTCCTCTTCTTCTTCATTCCGCTCTTCGCCTTCCTCCCCAATAACCCCCTTCAGCCGTCCTACCTCACCCCTCAGTTTTCCTACCTCTTTGCGTAACTTCTGGATTTCCTCGTCCCGTCGATCCACCCGGCCCTTCAATGTGCGGATGTACTCGTTACCGCAGATCAGGAGCTGGAGCTTGCTTACACCCTTATTTGGGCCTTCAGTACCTGCTTTGGGAGGCCCCCTGGGCGGAAGAGCGCCCGGTAGAATAGGTGCATCAGGTTCGGTGGGGAGAGCGATGGGGGGTAGGAGCTGGCGGAGGTCATCGAAAGTCGATTTAAGGCTGTCTCGCCGTTTTTGTTCGGCATGCTTGTGAGAAGTCTTTTTCACTGCTAACACGGGACCGGGGAGCGGTGAAGGGTCAGTGAGCTGCGAAGGGGCAGTTGGACCAGCTGTACGTAAATAATCAGTATTATACTACATCGTATACCACAGGGAAACCACCAACCAGGCAAGATAGCCTTCAATCCTGGACTGGTTCCAACGCCGGATTTCTTTGCCTTCCCAGTTGCAGTTGCCGATTTAGTCTTTCCCTTTTCTATAGTCGTCCGTCCTTGAGGAGGCGTCAGCCCGCTGCTTGTGCCCAATCTACCAAGGTTCATCATGCTCGCCGGCGTAGCAGGCGCGGGTGTGGCACCGCCTATTGCCTGTGCACTGGGTTGGAAGACGTTCCCGTTGGTAAATGTACCTGGGCTAAAAGTAGGCGATGCAGTGCTGCCAAATGCTGGTAACGAAGTACCAATGAAGGCATTGGATGAACTTGTGCTACCGAACGCCGGTGACGATGCGCCGAAGGTAGGAGAGGATGTATCTGGGAAATTGGCATCCATTTGTGCATCGTACTGCCCAGTATCGCCAGTATTACTGGAATATGATGTCCCAGAAGGACCAAACGCAGGTGACACTGGCGTATTTGGTATTGCACCATCGCTTGCAGACGACGCAGCAGAACTGTTGTTCGTCCCATTCTGTGGTTTACCACTAGAGCTCATGGGCATCGTATATCCCAAGTTACTGGAATTAGTGTTGATAGGGGTCAGCGAAGGTTGTTGTGTAGGGGGGGCAGGCGGAGGCATGGACAAGTCGACAGGTGATGGTGTGTCTCCCACTATTTCGCCGATAGCAGTAAACTCGCGACCCGTGTTGCCTCGTGTCGAACGGAGGAGGGGTGTCGAAGTTGTTGATTTAGAAAGCCGTCGGCCCCGCGCAGAGGAGGAAGAGGATGGGTTAGGGTTCTGAGCGCGAATAGCAGGGCTTTGCGGTTTTTTACGAGAAGGCGCAGAAGACTCATCGTCACTCGACGATGAGGGACGTTTGCTTCCCACTCCTGTCCGCAATGGTTGAAGATGTGTCTGCGCTTGCTGGGGGTGGAATGAAGATGAAGAAGAATGAGCACCCAGCCATGGGCTAGTAAGAGGGCTGATATCAATATCAAGCTCGCGACTAGGTGATGTGCGGAAAGCAATATTCTCTGGTGCAGAGTGGGGCATGTCAAAGGAGTGGGCGTGGTGATGATTCCTGCCATAGCCATTCATGGGATGGTCAACGAGCGGGGATGAAAAGGAGTGCTCTCGGAAAGAGTGAGAGTGAGAATGAGACTGGGATTGAGATTGAGATTGGGGTTGGGATTGGGATTGGGATTGGGAGGATGAAGAATGTGGGTGGGAAGTGGACGAAGAGGGAGCATGGGGGTCGAGGAAGGAGTTGCTTAGGGCCATCGGGGATACAAAGTCCATGGATGTTGGTTGAGATGGCCTGATTTCGGTGGAAGGACCTAGTAGTTATGTCAGTTAGAAACGACAAAAGTGACAAGGACCAAGTACGAACCAGGTGTCGGGAGGCCGGTGAAGGCGGCCTGGTCGCTGCGGTGCAACGGGGATGTAGCATCCATTGGACCAGCAGGCGAGCCAGGAAGCAATGGGGGTGACTGGCCACTTATAAGTGCGATCTACAGCGAATAAACGTAAGGTTAGATGAGGACATGAAGATAAAGAGGTGGAAATAAAGGCGGACCTGCTGTTGAAAAATTTGATTCTGGAGTTGCTGGAGTTGCTGGAGCTGGGTGATCTTGAACTGGTGCTCGAGAAGCATCTGGGGGCTGTAAGGTGGTTGGTGAGACTGGGCAGAGTTGTTTTGTGGGGCACTGGACGAAGAGGAGGACTGGCTGTCGATGCCCTGGATGTTCTGCATGAGATTTGTGAGCATGCTCATGGTGAGAGGGCTTGTAGAGAGAGGATGCGAGGAGGGGGGGGAGGCAGGGGCAAAGGGAAAGAGAGGCATTGGGATTGGCATGGACATGGAGACGGGCGGGGAGTGGTGGTTGGCGGGGGGGTTGGGGGAGGATTGAGAAAAGAAGAAGAGGTCTTTGTGTTGTTGATGTTGTTGCTGCTGCTGATGCTGTTGCTGGTGGTGTTGCTGGTGCTGAGCTGGCTGTCTCTGGTGTTGCTGGTCGTCCATGTTGGCGACAGTGGGCACTGGGCAGCGAGGACGAGCAAAGGCGACGACACACACACTAGTACCCACTATTTTAACCACAAACTATCCATATCTGGTATTCCGCCTATCTTTTATCTCAAAATCACCTGCAAATGGCAGTCACATCGGTCCGTCCTATCCGCTTCTTTTTAGCATTATCATGCGGTGCTCGACACATTCCAGGAACTCATCAACGAACGTGCGCCTTGTCAAGATGCACCTCCTATGTACTGCTCTGCGTCGTATATTAACACCTACCTTCTACGTGTTTTGAGTTGATTAATTTTAGATACTAGATACTAAGAGAAATTTATAAGTCTTATAGCAACTTGAACTAAGTCCTTCTTAGCTCAGTTGGTAGAGCGCGTCACTAGTATCTTGCAGATATGACGAGGTCAGTCGTTCGAGTCGGCTAGAAGGAAACTTATTTTTGCTGTCCTTTTTTATTTTGGGTAAATAGTCGTAAAAGACATTCCTATGGAATGTACTGCGAACATCCTGCACGCCAAATGGCGGAATCTCCTCAGTCATTACATACTGTATTAAGCTTGTTTTGCACAGGAAGCTTTCAGCTGACCCGCTAAAAGACGCTGAGTTACATGATAGAATGGTCATGAGTCTGCTGGGGACGACTGTTGCTTTGGTTCAGACCTACGCAAAAACGCTGATAGTAATTATGCTTTGTTTTGATGTATTGGTTCAGATCACGAGATGAATTGCAACGGCACATAAATATATGACGCGCACAGACCAGTTTGTTATTCTGACTGTTCTCTCTGATCTGTATAGTGTACCGCAAAATTCGACATATAATAAGCACAGACAGACGTTGTTGTCGCGGTGTTGAGGCGTGGTAACAGGTTGGTACAGATACCACTCTCTGTTCATGTACTTATTCGTCTGGCAGGTTGCCAGACTGCCGTAACTCGGTGGCATCAGCCTCTGTGCTGGCAACACGACAAACGCTGGACGATTATTTTTTCTCTGCCCTGTTTTTGGTCACGACTCCCCTGCGAAGGACGTCATTGTCCCCGCACACGCCATAGAATTCTCTTTCAATCTCTCCAATGGAATTAGACATGCCAGAACTCCTTTCTGTCCACCATGTGGAGAATATCGACTCTGATCCCGAGGAACCTCCTACACGCCCATCTACTCCTCTGGGTTTTAGTCGCTCAGATGAGCTCCAGCTGTATGGCGTTTCTCACGACGCTGCATTGCCTGCTGATACCCCAAACTTCCGGAGTCTCAGTGACCAGCTTCCAATTCGGGACGCGTCCAACGCGAGTACCAACGCTGGAGATAACAATCTCATATCGGACACAAGCTCTGCATCTGTGCCTTCGATCTTCACACATAGCCCTGATGATATAGACGCTATTTCTGGACTAACTCACCACAGGCGACTTAATTTGGCTGATTCGCACGAAAACTGTGGCGATACACTTTCCAGTTCTGATAATGATGAAGTTGATTCTGAAATATTTGAATCCGATTGTTCATCCTGCGATTCATCAGATGAAGAAATTGGTGTTTGTAGTATTCCCCTTCTCCCCCAATGACACCTCCCCTTCTCCTCGGTCCGTATCGAGGCTCTCCTTCCCGTTCTGCAAACGAAAGCTGCGTCCTCGTGTGTCAATACCACCGGCTTTGCGCCGTGCTCCTCCTCCCCCCCCTCCCCCACCTGTAAGGAGGTTTTCGTGTCTTCCATCTCCTCTTTCCCCAAACCGTACTTTAACTCAACCTGATTGCCCTCCCACCGCACCCACGCGACATAATTATGAAGAACATGGTTATTCTCGTCATGGTTTCTTATATCTCAAGCAGTTCTGGTTCATCCGCGAGGAAGATTGGGATTTAAAGGCTCCCAGAGCCGAAGATTCCAGGTCAGCCTCAGGGGGAACTCCTGATGTTCTCTGCCTGAGTAAGCTAGGCCCCTCATTTCGGATGAGTAAGAAGGCAAGGTTGCGGGTGGACCCAGATGACGCGTTACCTCTTCCGACTATTCATCCTCGTAGAGGTGATATTTCAGCGTTGAGGAATCCGTGGTGCGCAGACATCGACCTCTGCTTTGCTGCCCTCCCTGTCTGGACGATCTCCAAGACATTGTGGATGTATGACCTCCATGTTGAGGTTAATCGGCGGGCAAAGGCGGAACAAGCAGACGATGATACGGAGAGCGAGGCTGATACATCAATGTCAACCGGTTACAGCGATGACTCTGACGTCACTTTAGTGGAGAGTGAGAGCGAGAGCGACCTCAAGCACCTTTCAAGTCGTATTCAGAGTCGGGAAATTATCGGTGATGATGAAAAGGTGTTCACCTCTTACTCCCCGCCTGGGGAATCGAGCACATGCCCATTTACGCAGTCGCTCGCCGGAAACCACCTTTTGTCAACGACAAACTCTGAATCATCATTATATTGTGGCTTCTCCTGCTCTCCGCCTTCTCCCGTTCCGCGTTGGATTACGGACTGGTACGGCCGCTGGGAACTTATTCGTGAACTCACTTGTCGCGACCAGGAGCACAAGCTTGCAGAGCATACCCAGGTCCAAACTGCTGGTACTAGCGCCGCAAAAGGATCTCGCTTCTTTATTGCAAGTGCATAACGACGACATGGAGACTGGTGTTCTATTACACTAGCTCTAGATATGGAGATACTCTGGCAAGCTGATGCTAACTGGGATGTTTTCTTACCACAAGATCATAGATATTCCAGATCATAGTTCATTCTTGCCTGTGATACCTTTTTCTATCATACACATGGACTTTTGTTCGTTTGCATCATTGCATTGCATATTTGTGTACATATATCTGCCTCCCTCTCCGTCTGACTATTGTCATTCTTCACCGCTTAGAGTTTTTGTGTACTACTGTTCTTGTTGTTGGGCGGACTCTTTCTCTGGGTTTGTGTCGTCCCTTCGTAATATTAAAGTTGCAGTGCTCAGAATGGCGCGCGCCTACTTACATTTGCTTTTATCTTAGGTTGCCCTTTTTAATCGAGGAAGTATATTATACTTTCTTCGTTGTCTCGCCGCATCTAGATTTGAGATGTTGATAAACTTTGCAGTCATGCTGCTTCCAGAAGTATTGCATTAATTGGTATGTTATCTATAGGTATAATGATATGATACATGTGTTCTGTCACTTAACAGGTGTCCGTCAGGCATTGTATAAAAACATTCATGACAATCATGAAAACATAAGGCTCGTCGAATAACGTGAATAACTAGGTTCGTCCCTGTTCTTCTCAGTCGTAATTTGCGTTGTTGCTGTTCATTAAGTCTGGTGCTGATTACTCTTGCATACTACCGACGACTTCATAGTGATAATGCTGTAGAGCTAGTTGCCTCTTAGGTGAGAAGTCTAGGCGCCATTTCTTAAACAAAGGGTGCTGTGTTTTTGTAAGTCAAACTGCCCTTATCTCAATATCGGTGCGCAAACTAGAAGAATCAATAAACTTACAACCCAACGTCCTATGATTTCCGATGTTCTGGGGCGACACATAAAAGTTCTTTTTTCCCGCTATGGTGCCTGCCAATATACAGAATTGAGCCGCTACTCCAGGATAAGTGCGGTTTTAAGCGACCAAGTGTTTGATGTGTTTTGGAAGAAAGGCTTCCAATCTCTATGGTTATAAGAATTCCTAGTTCTAGGGAGATTGCAAGAGCCTGAAGGATTACTCGAGGATCGTCCGTGATCCGAGATCCAAACGGAGTTCTCATTACAGCCTCATCCACTTGGACTTGCGCCACTGCGATCCTGTCTTCAGAGGATATGAATAGTGGGGAGGATATCAAACTGCCAAAGACATACCGCAAGTTCTAGTATACTTGAAGCATTCTGATGTGGGAGGATACACCTTCCAGGTGTGGTAGTTTACGTTGTTCCGGCTCTTGTGGCCTGGACTTGTGTATGAAATAGAAGCAGCTGCACTTGAACGCCGTGAGGTTGATGTCCGGATGTCTTCTTTAAATTCATAGGAGTCGTAAGATATATACGCAGACCCTTGCCCATTAAACACATAGCGGAATGGGAATCCAGCAGGCATATTAGAAAGGACTCCGCTATCTAGGCGGCTCCGTAATCGGACTTTGTCTTCAAGATGATCATCCGCTGAAACACGAGAAGAATCGTAGTAGGAAGAAGCATATGAATATGGAATATAAGAATAAGAATTAGCCGGAGTGTCCCAGACACTCCTTTCGTAGGGAAAATATCGTAGGCAAGGCATGATGAAATCCAGAAGATGTTGGAGAAGTCATGACAGCTGACCATGTCTTTATAACACTTGTATTGGGTGCAGGTACTGAGAGACGTAGAACAAGAGAACAAGAGTTTTTTTGTGCTCATCGTAGAACGAGGCTACAAGTGCATGATACAATAAAAAATGGGTACTACTAACAATTGCTATTTTTAGAACAAAATCAAGACGCCGCGATAGACAAGCGAGAGTCGAATGGTCGCCTAGCAGCAAGTCTATACAATGTTTGAACAATATTTTGTGGATGGCTATACAACATTGAAGAACAGGCCCTTTGATGGAAATAATGGCCCATACTCCTGCTGCTAGGACAACCATCTAACTTGGGGGCTCCCTCTTATTCAAGGCGTTGTTGTAGCTTGGTGGAAGCGAAGAAGTAAAGTGTTGTGTTGTGTCCATTGAAAATAAATATGTACCCACAAATACTTAGCTACAGCCTTGTAGTTGTCTTACGTAAGAAGCTGGAAAAGAACAAAGTCCAGTTATTTATTATCCACCATGCACGCGATACAAGTTACAATTCCAAAGATGAGTGTACATTTCACAATATGATAAAGAATAAATCATCACGACTAAAACTAACAAGTAGTCTCGATCATATGCGTCTCTCTCAAGCTTTAGTTTGCCGCACGCCTGCCCAATATGAGCCATCTGGCCATTCATACTCCGCGATACTTGCCTCCTTCATCTCAATACTGGGTATATGGATCAACCTGGCGTTAAAGGACACTGAAACGAGAACATACCTGTATCCTTCGTTTGGGTTTGTTGGCACGTTGTAACGTCCATGTGAGTTGATAGAGCAGGGTGTGATGAAGTGCTCGTGTAGATGATCCACAAACTCCAGGACGTTGCGTTCCATTGTGCCAGAGATGGCGATGTAATCGATCAAACTATCCAACCCAACTCAGTTGAATTTTCTTTTAGATGAGGAGATGAATTACGCACCTTAGGTGAATCACATATTCACAGAGACCAACGCCTCCTGCGTGCGGGCATACCGGTACGCCAAATCTGGTTGAAAGCATTTAGTAACATATTTATTTCCACGACGAATATGAAAGCTTCTTACTTGGCGGCCATCAAGAGAACGCTGATAACCTCGCTAACACCCGCCAGTCGACAAGAGTCAATTTGTACGACATCGATCGCTTCTGCTTGTAATAGTTGTTTGAAGACCATGCGGTTATGGGCATGCTCCCCTGTCGCCACGCCTATTCCGTGAGGCTTAAGAGCCTTACGAATGGCGGCATGACCCAGAATGTCATCTGGAGCAGTAGGCTCCTCAATAAACCTGTTCGATAGAGATGAGCAGGTGAAGCTTGAATAATCATGGAGAAAGAAAAGGTCACCAGGGTTTAATCTCCTTGAGCCCAGTGACGTAGTCGATGGCCTGAGGGACATCCCAGACCTGATTGGAATCAATCATTAGAACGGCACCTGTAGGACCGGCATTTTTGCCTCGGAGCTCCTCGCTACTCGGATCCCGAGGTTTCGTTCCGGGAGGTAAATACTGAGGATCATCGATAATAGACCTAATGAGCTTTCCACGGCGAAGGTCGTCGGCTTGGTCTGCTCCAACCTTCATCTTGAAATGGTTGAAGCCGGCTGCGACGGCCTCTTTGGTCAACCTGGCTACCTTTTCGTCGCTGTAGCCTAAAGCAGCGTAAGGGGCAGCCAGGAGATATAAGAGAGAAATACGAACCTAGCCAGCCGGCGGATGTAACGTATGCAGGGTACCCAAGGTGAGTAACTTTTGCTTCGCGGTCTTTCTTTCCGGCCTCTTTCTCCTTGAGCATTGCCAGTGCTTCTTCTTTGGTGATGGCGTCCGAGATGTAGCGGAATGCAGCAGATCGAACAAGTTCTTCCTGGGTGGCAGGTGAGAAGGGTGCTAAATTTGGGAATGAAGATGGAGGTTACGGGAGTGAAGTCAACAATGAGTTTCCACAAGGGCTTTTTCCTTGACCTGGCATACATGTCCCAGAGTGCGTTGTTGACTGCGCCTGATGCAATGTGGATGACACCCTTTTCAGGACCAATCCTGGGGGGGGATGAATGAGAAGGTTGGTGACAAAGACGAATGTGGGGAGGCAGTTACCATCGGAGTTGAGGATCTGCCATCATGTAATCCCATGTCTTGCCCATATCTGCAAAGAGGGATTCTGTGTCCTTGCCTATGAGTCGGTTTGCGACCTCCTTGATGGCAGCACAGACCTATTGATGGATGATGTGAGATTGAAATAGACTATAGGGATATGAAGGACTTGCGATGTCATTTCCGCGCCCAATAGTGAAGGTCATTCCGTATCCGACCAAATCTGAATCGGTGTTAAGGGCGACGTATGCCGAGGAGTAATCGCAGTCGGTATTCCTGGAGTGGAGAGTCAGAAACGAAAATAGACGGGTGGTAAGCGGGGTGGTACATTGCGTCGGTTCCGTCTCCGGTGAGGGAAGTAGGGAAGCGGACGTCTGGAAGCAGACGGTCAATGGGCAAGATGGGGACGAGATGGAGTGGAATGCAAACCATGGATGTGGAAAGCGGTGATTTTGGACATTTTTGTGGAGAGAGAGGAGAGAAGGGGATGGCATTGGACAAGTTGGACTGTCGGTCTTTTAAGCGTCGAGGAAGTGATTATCGGCCCCTAGGACATGCGGACCGCTGGTGGCCGGGGGACGGACCGCCAAAGTGTGAGCGGAGCCGGAAGATGAGATATAGGATAATTATTTAAATAAAATGTCAAGATCTCACGTCGTGTCGTGGTTGGGATTTGCCGTGATAGAGGTCCTACATAAGCCGCGGACAGTCAGGTCATGGAGAGGACTTCTATCGCCCCTTGCAACAGATGTGCTCGAGATCAGGAAGATTACAGTGTGCGTGGGTAAATGGGTCACGTGGGAAGAAGGAGGTGTTGGCAAACAGACGCACATTGGAGCAGGGACTTCTGGACGGCGAAGATCAGAAGATGGGTGGGATCGGAGATTGGGTTGGGGAGGGAGGGTCCTGGAGGGTTCCGCTCGTGGACATTTTGTGGTTTTAATACTGATTCGGAAATGGGGATAAACCAGGCCTAGTCCGGATAAAGAAAGAAGGCGTCGACGTGGAGGTGCAATGAAAATAATATGTCGACGGTGGAAATAGCCAAGCTGTGTTGGATCTGACATCTCGTCCACAAACAGTACCGCCGGCAACTCGACGGTGGGAACTGAACCAAGCTTGTCAGCCTTTCTGCGTAGCTTTGTGCGATATAAAAGGACACGGCTCCTCATCAACCAGTCCACTCTTCCCGCCTCCCCCCTTCATCAACGCCCCCAGCGCTCGTCCCTCTCTCCGAACATCCCCTCCCCGCTGCATGGCCTCCAGCACCATCTACAACGTATGTCTCTTCTCCTTCTCCTGTACCCTTAATCCTCTCTTTCGCTCCCGCGGTCTCATTTGTCCTTTTCCGTCCCCCTCACTCCCTGTCATACATAAATACCGCCCTCGCACGTGCTCCCGAGCCCCTCTCCTTCCTCCCTTATCACCTCTTCCTCTTCCTCTTCTCCTTCATGTCTCACCAGCCCCATCAGCATAGGTCCCTTCAGCCCACTGGCCCTCCCGCCTCAGGGCCCAGTCAACAGCACCATGCCAGACTCAACGAGTCCTTCGATGTCATCAGACAGGAGTTTGATGCCTTGGCTTCTGAGCTCAATCATGTCCGCACCCAGCGAGACGAATTCGAGGGCAAATGTCGGTGGCATTTCTCGCCCTTTCTCTCCCTTTGTTCTCATTCATTCATATCCCACTCTTCAGTGACATCCCAAGTGAACGAACTTAACATCATCCGTCAATCTCTCTACGATCTCGAAACACAGCATGGCAAAGTAAGACAGCAATTTGAAGAAGAACTTAACCGCCTGCGTTCAGAGCTTCTTGCCGCTCGTCAAGGCCTTCCCACTGGCCTTCCACACCCCACCGTTGGTCCTGCATCGGTTGGTCCCACTGGCCCCTCTGGCCCTCCCAATCCTCCTCCTGGCATTCCTGGCGGCGCAGGTCCTCCTCCCTACAACAACGATCCCTACTATCCTTCTGAAAGAGGCCGAGAACGAGAACGGGACCGCGACCAGAGAGACAGAGACAGGGAACGAGATCGCCTGCTTGAACGAGAACGCGATCGGGAACCTCGAGATCGCGACAGAGAGCAGAGGGAACGGGAACGAGAGAGAGAGCGTGACAGAGAGAGGGAGAGAGACAGAATCACCGATCAGCGGGATCCAAAGCGTCCCAAGGCTGAGCGCATTAAAACTGACCGTCCAGGTGAGCAACTTTCCAACCATCTTCTCCAGTTTTCCACGTTTAATCAGCGTTTGTTGTCATCAACAGACCATTTTAGCCCTTCCCTCGGCCCGGGCCATACCCCGAAGCTACCGCCACCTCCATCCTCGTCAGCCACCCCCAATGTGGGTCCAGGATTGCCTCCACCCCCACAGCCCTCTGCATCTTCTTCGCATGCCGCATATGGCTCCGGTGCCGGGCCCAGCTCATCTTCTGTTCCACCACCTCCTTTACCTGAACAGGCCGGCGCTCTTGTTCCTAGTTCAACGGGGGGCTTCCCCGATGATCTCGATATTCACACTTACCCTGCCGATCTAAAACGAGAAGGCAGTGATTGGTTTGCTATTTTCAATCCCAAGGTCAAGCGTGTGCTTGACGTTCAGCTCGTCCACACGCTCATGCATGAGAGGTAAATTTATCCATTTTGACTTGTGATATTCCCATGATGTCAACGTAATTTTTTTTAGTGTCGTATGCTGTGTCCGTTTCTCAGCGGATGGAAAATATCTCGCAACGGGATGCAATCGAACTGCGCAAATTTATGATACAAAGACAGGTGCAAAAACATGGTGTGTTGCGCTTTTTTCTCGTTTCCTTTTGGCCATGTGTTCAAGTATGATGTTTTCAACAGCGTGCTTGTCGACGAATCTGCAGGAAAAGCGGGTGATTTGTATATTAGGAGCGTGTGCTTCAGTCCGGACGGGAAATTCTTGGCTACCGGTGCTGAGGACAAGCAAATTAGGGTATGTTGTTGTATATCTTACTTTTCACTATGGATAGCTTATATAGCTATATATATATATATATAGATTTGGGACATTGCAAAGAAACGTATTCGCCATGTCTTTGACGGACACCAGCAAGAGATATATTCGCTCGATTTTTCACTCGATGGCCGACTTATCGTGTCAGGGTCTGGTGACAAGACCGCCCGCATTTGGGACATGATCGATGGTACTGCTTCCAAGGTACTGACAATTAACGATCCTGACTCGCTGAACAATGATGCCGGCGTGACGTCTGTTGCCATTTCACCTAATGGTCAGCTCGTCGCAGCAGGAAGTCTGGATACCGTAGTACGCATCTGGGATGTTTCGACTGGAGCACTTGTTGAACGTTTACGTGGTCATCGGGACAGCGTTTATAGCGTTGCCTTCACCCCAGACGGCAAGGGACTCGTGAGCGGCAGTCTTGATAAGACTCTCAAGTATTGGGATGTGAGCGGCCTCATGAGCGGTGGTATTAAGGGCCGAAAGGAAGGCGCTAATGGTGCCATTACGAATGGACCAGGTGGAGGTGCCGTGGTTAGGAAGGATGGTGAACCCACGAGCAAGTGCACGATGAACTTTACGGGTCACAAGGTTCGTGGCGAGTTCTCTTTGGTATTTGCGAATCGGGTTGGCTGAGCGACTGTTGTATAGGATTATGTGCTATCTGTAGCTGTATCTCACGATGGTCAGTGGGTTGTCTCTGGTTCCAAGGATCGCGGCGTGCAGTTCTGGGACTCAAAAAGTGCAATTGTACAATGCATGCTTCAGGGGCATAAGAATTCTGGTGAGTATCTTTCCTTTGCCTTCTTAGGATTTCTCCGTCGCACGCGGGGTAACACGTTGCTTTGCGTTTTACAGTTATTTCTATCGATCTGAGCCCTGCTGGCAACTATCTTGCCACTGGAAGCGGTGATTGGCAGGCCCGGATATGTAAGTGTTGTTTTCATTGTTCGCACGCCCAATTGACCTTTGATCGTGACCGATTTCAGGGAGCTACAACCAAACTCAATGATCATATACTCTTCTTCCTATTCTTGATTCTATTGCTGTTATTCTTACCGGATGATCGTCTGCTTTCTGCATTTTGTATTCCCCTTTTTGATACGTCGTCGGTTTTATGCGATTACCCCTACCTTGACAATTGTTGTTTTCCTTTCTACTCTTGTTCTTGCTTTTTCATGTCTTGTTACTACCTTCCTTTTAAGCTCTTTACTCGGCTGTTGGATGACTCCGGGGTCTCGAGACTATCTCACTTGAAAACTACTATATATAGAAATATCAATACTGTACGAACTATTGCTGCAGACATCGGATTTGAGGCCATAAAAGATATCTATTATGGATGTGGTCGCTATGACACGTTCAACGGCCTGCATAACAACGTCAATCCTTTTTACTCACCTTTCTCATAATTCTTCACGGGTGAAAACTACAGAACAGGCTGAAGGCAATTGACGTTTTTGTGCCATTCACAGGTTATATACATAACTTCCACTGACTGTCACTACCCCGTTTCCAATTTACGTTGAATCAAACCTTGAACAAGTGTAACTTACATAACATTGGTACACTTAAAAAGCATCGGATCTAAAGTTAGAATTTTCTGTGGAAAGTTTGGCCAATTGCTTTGGCTTTAAAAGAATAGTAGCCTTAAAACAACGTCGAAAGCACAAATACTCCACATAAACTATCTCCAGCGGCTCTTCTCTCGCTCTCTGGTTCCTGCTACCCCGTAAGGGTAATGCCGAGTCTTTTTACCACTTCCGAGCTCCTTCTCCTTTCCCTTAGAGTGAGACGAAGAAATGAAGTCAATTTGACTACGTTTCCCTGATGATTGAACCGCGGCTTGCTGCTCCGACCATACACGTTGCGCTTCCGCTGTGACGATAAATTGAGAGTGGTCCAAAGACACAAAATGATATAAGATTTGGCTTCATTGAAATACCATGACAAGAGGGACGCACATATTCGGTCAACATACCACTCCGGCTGAAGATCATCTGGATCCCATATGTCTTTAGGGAAGTTGGTGGTCTGTTCGTCAACATCAACGAATTCTACCAGTTTGGCATAGAGATGGGGATTGCGGAAGGATCGGTTAGACATCAGTGAATCATTGAAATGTCTTGGGCTCTGTTCATCCTTTTTCAGTGCATGAAACTGCGCCAACTTGGTCTGGATCTGGTATTTAGTATAGAATAGAATAGCAGATGTAAAATACGGAAAGACCTCAAGGCTAGGATCGCACGGATCTTTGGAAGCAGGAGGTATACCCCAATCTTCTACTTCTGGTATCGGTGGTGGGTGCAGTAAAGCGCGTATTCGAGGTAATTCGTTGTGAGGTTCGCTTTGTACTTGGGGAGTTGGCGACTTGGACACATCCATGAGCGAGCTGGGTGGCTCTGAAGCGTGTTCGGTCTTGGATTTGTCTTCGAGTCCAACATGGTCAGACACACGTGCTCGTGTGTGGCTTTTATGCGATGCAGGCCGTCGAATGATGACCTGCGCTTTGGATTGTCGCAGTGCTTGAAGGCTACGTCAATGCGATGATGCAGACGGAGCAATAGATGAGACATACTGTCTGAAGAAATTTTAAAGCCCGCCTTCAATGACTTATCCTGACCGAAGCAGAAAAGATCGGCAGAAAAGAGGGAAACGGCTAGGGCGAGGAAGAGCGATGAAAATCCTCACATGTGTGGTCTGCGTACTCGAACTTCCTGCTACCTGGGAGGGAGAGGCTTTCTGCTCTGTTTCGCTCTCAGAATCATCGTTGTATGCCACAAGTCCTGAGTTTGAACACGTTAAAAGGTCGCATAACCGAAGAAGTGGTGTTGAGTTACCGTTCATGATGGTGGTTGAGGTTGAAGGGTGCTGTGGGAAATTGGATGGTCTCAGTAATGTTCTTGTTTCCTTTCCTCCACATTCTCCAACTTTCTGCCTGGCTGCTCGGGGTATTCGCGACTACTCCTTCGCAAGAGCACATTGTCAGCGACTTCTTTTCGAAAAATGGAACCGCATCGAGTTCGGGTTCGGGTCATACTAATAATTGGGCCGTGCTAGTATGCGCTTCGAGATATTGGTTTAACTACAGGGTGCGCAACATTCGGTTCACCTTGTTCAAGACATGAATATGACCTGGCTCTCATCTAGCATATGGCCAATGCTCTTGGAATGTTGTTGAGGATTGTTATTTTAACTTGAAAATGTCCTAACCTACATGAAATAGGTATCGGACCGTTAAACGGTTGGGCATACCAGACTCCAATATCATCCTCATGCTTGCAGACGATGTTTCATGCAACCTGCGAAATAGATTTCCTGGAAGCGTATATGCCAACCCTGGTCGTCAGTTAGATCTCTATGGTGATAATATTGAAGTCGATTATCGTGGCTACGAGGTCACAGTTGAGAATTTTATACGAGTGCTGACAGGTTAGGTATGGTTTATGGAAGAGTTTACAAGTTATTGAACAGTCAGTGATAGGTCGCATGGATCCCTCTGTTCCTCGCTCCAAGCGCCTTCTGACTGATGAACGTTCTAACATATTCGTTTATATGACTGGACATGGCGGCAACGAGTTCCTGAAGTTCCAAGACAACGAGGAGATCAGTGCATTTGATATTGCAGATGCATTCGAGCAGATGTATCAAAAGAGACGGTGAGCTGATTTCCAGGTTGTTGGTGTACTTACCTTATGCCCACTTACGTTTCCCCAGATACAACGAAATCTTTTTTATGATCGATACATGCCAGGCCAACACAATGTATTCCAAATTCTACTCGCCAAATATTCTTGCTACCGGGTCATCGAAGCTAGGTGAAAACTCTTACTCCGTATGGTTTTTATTGCGAACTCGTGATGAAGTGTTTTCTGATGCAGCAAAATAGCACTCGAATGATAATGATATCGGGGTTGCGGTTATCGACGCTTTCACTCATTATGTATTAGAATTCATGGAAGGAGCAAACAAAACCAGCCATAAAACGATGCAGGACTTGGTATACTGTTTACTGTCACCTTTTCATAATGGACTCCTAACTTTGCACTCCTAGTTTGATTCGTACGATGCACAGAAGATCGGATCACATCCCGGAATTCGCAGTGACCTGTTCAAGCGACCGCTTCGTAATACGCTCATCACAGACTTCTTTGGGGGAGTCGCTCAAGCGGAGGTTGTTCCTGCATTAGATGATCATTTGCTGGCTACAGCAGGGGGAGGAGATATCAATGAGAAAGAGCTGGTTACGCAACTGAGAGCGTCACCTGGCATGCAAGCCGAGCTTGGTGATACTCTTGGTCAGTCGCGAAATGAATGGAAGACACTAAAGGCATGGTCATCTGTTGCAGTCATCGGGGTTCTTGCTGGGTGGGTTGGCTCGCGCCGGTGAGGGCGAGTACAAGTATGAATGTACTTCGTAATGCATTAATTAAAGCTGGATGACAACGGCGTTACACTTATAATATTACAGGTATACGTGAGAGAGATATTGGGACTCGTTCATGGCAGCAGGTATCAGACCCCAGACAATCATGACAACAGTGATGCGACATTGTACATTCGCCGAACATGGTGACAACACAGCATAAGACGATATGTAACCAATGGCATATTCGTTTTCCAGCAAGGCTGGTCAACATTTAGTTCGCAACTGAGTATCCCGAAGTTATCGCAAATAATTGGTATGAGAACTAATTTCGGTCTGTCTTGTATAGAACATACATAGATCCAAGGGATTCTACCGGCGATCTGATTGCAGGATTGTGAAGGAAAAGTTGGAACGATGCATGTTCGTGGGAGAAGGCAAGATATAGGATACCTATCAACAGGCCGATGTCTAAATAGATACTAGTGGCAAGTTTATATGTAGAACTATTTGATAGCAGACGGGATGGGGTTGGGTTGGCGGAGAAGGTTGAGGGTAAGAAAGCGGTTATCTGGGTGTAGCAGAATATATTAAGAGTGAATGAATGAATGTTACGTGAGGGTGGAGGGGAAGGATAACATTTTAATGCCGGTGGAAGTGACGGAGATCGAAACCGGCGACCAAAGGATTACCGCATGAGCAGGAAGGGATGATAGTGGATTGGACTCTGAGACTGTCGCTCGTCTGCGTTGCCCCCGAAAGACATGGCCAGTGTCCCAGAGCGAGTGCGCTCTCGCCGACGGACTGGCTGTCATTCTCTGCACGTCTATTCCATATCCAGTACCGCCGGCAACTCTGCGGAGGAAGGGACAACGCCCCGCTAAGCAACGACCAACACGCAACGCCCCCCCGCCATCTCAATTCTGGATCTTCCGGTATTCACTTTTCTTCCGTATATAAAGAAGGCTGATCCAACCACTTCCCCTCTTCCCCTTACCCGCCTTCCTCCCCACCACCCATTTCCTCTCTTCCTCTCTCCCCATCTACCCTCCCCGCCACACTCCTCTTCCTCCGCCACCTTCCCCCCCCTTCACCTACTCCCTTCACAATGTCATCCAATCCAGTCTACCCCGTCAGTCTCGCTTCCCCATCATTTTTATTTTTTTAATTAACAATCGCCCAAAATATCTTCAGCACAAAGGTCTCCAGTCCGCACCTCGCACCTCATCCAGTCAGAGCACCGGCCAACGTGGCTCCACTAGGCTCGCCGACTCCCTGGAAGTCATCAAGCAGGAATTCGATATTTTGGCGTCCGAGGTAGACAGCTTAAGATCCCAGCGAGACGAGTACGAGGCGAAAGGTATGTTCTCCCGCAGTGTACTTTCTCGCTTGCTGCCTCACGCCCTCTGCTCCCAATCAGTCGTCGCTCAACTCAATGAGCTCAATGTCATTCGCCGCGCCCTCTACGACCTTGAAGCTCAGCATTTCAAGGTCCGCCAGCAGTATGAAGAAGAGGCTACGCGGCTACGATCAGAACTGGCAGCTGTCCATCAGTCCCGCAATCCACCCAGTTCTGGCATTCAGAGCTTACCTAGCAGGCAGCCTGTACAAGATTCCTCTCTTCCGACCTCAACAAATGCTTCCGACTCTCGTGCTCCTCGCGAGCAGAGCACCCAAGACCGTTTCCCCGGAGACAAGAAACGGGACATCCAAGAGCGTGACCGAGAAAAGCCGGGTGTTTACAACGACGGTGGCGGCGAGCTAGATCGCGACCACTCAATAGATGTGCGTGATCCGAAGCGACTAAAGATGAGGAGGGAGCCTTCGAGTATTTTCTGTTTCACCGGTGCCCCTACGTAACGCATTCTTACAATCTTAATGTAGCCCAGAGTACCCCAGCTTTGACCCCCGGACAAGTTGCAGCACCCTCCAAGTCAGGGCATTCTACCCTTCCGTCTGTTTCCATGGGACCTATAGGCCCAAAAGGTGGTTATGTGGAGCTCAGCTTGCAAACGGCTCCTCCTAGCTGCAGAAAGGAAGGCAACGACTGGTTTGCTGTTTTTAACCCTAAGATTCAGAAGCGGCTAGATATAGATCTCGTTCACACGTTCCAACATGAAAGGTACGTTTGATCCATGTTAATTACCCGCCACTCACTTTATTTATTTATTTATTATTAAGCGTTGTTTGTTGTGTACAATTCTCTCCAGATGGTCGCTATCTAGCAACAGGATGTAATAGAACAGCTCAGATATTTGATTCAAAGACAGGTCATAAAGTCTGGTATGTCTTTTTATTTTTTATTTTGATTCTTTCCACACGCAACTGATACCCTTACTACTTATTAGTGTTCTTTTGGATGATTCCGCGGAAAAGTCCGGAGACCTTTACATCCGGAGTGTGCGATTCAGTCCTGACGGAAGGCTTCTTGCTACGGGTGCTGAAGATCGGCTGATTAGGGTTTGTGCTTGCCTTCTTTCGTTTTTGCAAGTTATTCATTATTCTTCTTTCATTTGTACAGGTGTGGGATATACAGAGCAAACGCATCATACATGTATTCGATGGTCATGAGCAAGAGATATACTCTCTCGACTTCTCTCGCGATGGACGCTTAATAATATCTGGTTCCGGCGATAAGACTACACGAATCTGGGATTTGAACGACAAGTCATGCAAGATATTTACTATCAACGATAGCGATTCCCTGGAAAATGACTGTGGAGCAACGTCCGTTGCCATATCTCCTAATGGCGCCGTCGTAGCTGCAGGTAGTCTCGATACCGTTGTTCGCCTTTGGGATGTCGTGACTGGTCGACTACTGGAACGCTTGCGAGGTCACAGAGATAGTGTGTACAGCGTGGCCTTTACCCCCTGTGGCATGGGATTAGTGACAGGGAGTCTCGACAAATCTCTGAAATATTGGGATATCAGTAGCATCATGAACTCAATCAGTAAGGGAAAAGAACCGCATATGAATGGAAACACCACAGCCAGTGCCAGCTCTCCGGTGGCGATGATAAAGCAAGATGGCGACAAATCGGCCCAATCTCCTTGCATTATGAATTTCGTTGGCCATAAGGTTGGCTCTGAGAGACTTCCATATCTCTTCGTTATTAACCACCTCTCACCAACTAGGATTACGTGCTTTCAGTTGCGATATCCGATGATGGGAAATGGGTAATTTCTGGGTCAAAGGACCGCTGCGTTCAATTCTGGGACGCTCAAGATTCTACATTACAGTTAATGTTGCAGGGACACAAGAACTCGGGTAAGCAGCCCAAGCGATTGCAAGTTTCCATTTCTGATTGTAAATACCAGTCATCTCTCTTGATGTTACCTCCTCCGGGAATCTTCTCGCAACTGGCAGCGGTGACTATCTTGCTCGAATATGTAAGTGCATAAGTCTTGGAGTATTTTAAAGAAAGCTGAATCTTTATTAGGGGCATACGCTCGCCTTTAACATTTAAATCTCTGAATTGGCTACCTTGTTGGTACCCCCCCTGCTTTCTACTGCACGCATCTTATCTAAATTTTATCCTCGTCTTATAGCATATTCTAATTGTCATCTGTATAAACGCTATCGACCAGTGATATTCATTGCTTTCCTGATTGTATTCATGAGCTTTTATAAATATATTTATGCATAGTATTTTTCATGGAATCTTATTACAGGCTTTTAACACAGACTATTCAGTTCAAAGATCCAAGGTCTTGAAGAATAAAGTCACAGATTCTGCGTCCCGAGTTTAATGAATAAGATAGATGTATCATTTTTTTCGATTGTATTCTTAAGTTTACTATTTAGTTTAAGGTTTACTGGAGAGTTCATATCGATATAAACCATCCATCTACCACGGATATTTTCCATGCAGCGTCCCGTCTTCGTCTGCGCACCATTCAGGGTTCACACATGGAGGTTGAGTCCCTGCTGGCTCATCGCCAGCATCTTGAAGCAGCAGCGCGACGACACCATGTGGAGGCACGTTGGGAATTGACAAATTGCGTACGGCGGTCCCGTTATCAGTATGCGCCCATAGGTCCTGTAAAACATGAGAGTATTAAGATCGGTGGGGAACAGCAATGGCAAAAAAAGCGCGTACCCGAACAGAATACTGCCTTCCAGCTCGGATCCAGGGACTCTCCGTAAGGTTGAAAAACATAGCTGTGGGCTGATCTAGCGTGTTTATAAGCATGAAGACAGTGCCGTTTTCACTTTCGCCACTCCAATATTGAGCGGGATGTGTGGCATTATACGACCAGTTCGGCTAGTGTTCAAGCGCCTTAGAACATCGAAGAGAAATGGGAAGGAGGACGTACATTGATTCCCCACCGGAATGGTGTTACACTCGTACCAACAATGTTATCTTGGTTGATTGCGATGATTTCTTTATTCATGAGAATATCAAGCGTTTGCGGGGTTACTTTAGTCAGCTGCAAACAGCAAAATCGCTCAATCAGTACCGGTATATTTTTGAAAGTTTTATGCAACCTACATCCGTTCCCTGCATGCAATCTCTAAGCACGTAATATATACAATGGCTAGATAACATGACTCACAATAAGTAGCGGAGACTTCATCAGCGCCCACGCAGTGAAGTGAGTCTTACTTTCTTCGTAATTGAGCTCTCCATTTCCGCTGTACAATGCATAGTCATCAATCAGGACCTTTTTAATCGGCAATGTAGAGCGCCGTACATTTCAAGCTTAATTGACATGAGCTAACATGAGCTAGACAGGGAAGGGGGTATAGGAACTAACGTACAATATCCATATCATTATGCCCATAGAAATCCGATGCCTGTGCATACATCGAGTTCCTGTTAAGCAACTTTTAGGGTAAGGTGCAAAATAAACAATGAGATAATACTCGTTGATAATAGCCGCAATAGAATTCCATTGCGCCCCTATTCAATTTGTTGGGACACAAAGTCGAGGAGGATGATTAAGGACAGATGAATGCACTTACATATATCCATGGTAGTCTACGCGTTGTACATTCCTATCAGAAACTATGCGATCAAGATAAAAAGGTGTAGACGCACACGCCAGCTCTGTCCGAGTCGTCGTGCCCAGATCCACGGTTGATCCTTTGAGCAGTGGGGATAGTTAGGATATGAGCGAAATAATTCAGAGTAAGATAGCACATACCCGGCCCCAGTTGCATAATGAGTAAATTAATGGGGGTTTACCAGATTCCGCACTTAATTTTGCAATGGCATTTGCCATGCGAGTGTACTCTATGCACATCATTTGTTAGAGGCATAGTGTATAAAGAAATTGAATGAAAGATCTCACTCCCGACCATCCCCTCCTTAATTACTTCGTCAAATGGGACAGCACAATTGTCATACTTAAGCAAGTCGAAGCCCCAGTCCAGAAATGTTTTCGCATCTCTAGCCAGTGGAGGAACCACGTCAGTGATACGGTGGAAGGAAAGGAAAAAGTTAGTGAAAGTGAAAGGAGAGTTACGTACCTTTCCTCATTTTGGAAAGAGCCGGGGTACATCTGACATGTGAACCAACCCGAGTCACCGTACTAGAGAGAAATAACATCAATGAAATAGAAGCTTGATATGACCAAAAAGTTCCTACAATACCGGCTTTCCTGCACATCGGAGAGGAAGGCGTGAATGCGAAAATTAAGTAAGAGAAGCAACTTACATTCCCAAGAAGTGAATCTGGTCGGTGAGGAAATTCATTCCGGATGGAAACCGTTCCTTATCTGAGGTGTTGCATTAAGGAAAGAGTGAAGATTGGCGGAAGGGAAGCAAATTCACTAGCAACAATATTGCCTGACCAGTCACGCTTTTTTTCCGCGTAGCAGTCGTCTACATTCATGTGGTCGTAACCGACGTCCTGTGACTATCGTTAGAGCGGAGCAATTGATGAAAAGTAAAACTAACAGTTAGGCCGAGAGATTTCATAAGTTTTGCGGTCTCAATGATGAGAGATTCGTCGATGTTGCACTATTAAGAAGGCAGGCTGAGGGATAAAGATAGGCACGAGAGGAGCATTGCATACCCAATATGCATTCCATGCTTCGAGATCGAATACAAATATCAGTCAATGGGGAGGGAGGAATGGCTTTCAATACGTACTATTGTAACCCATGACTAACAATCATGATTCAGTAGTCACATAAAGGTGTAGTCTAGGAGGCTTACCAGGAAGTCTCCCAACTCTATCATCTAATTGGACACTAGGTGGAAGTTTGACAGGGCTTGGAGAGGGTTTAGAGATGATTATAGCCGAGATGAACATTGCTATGGCTCCAATGCCAAGGATGGAGAGGATGAGTGACAAGGGGGTAAATGTCAGTGTAATCGAGCGTTTGGGCCTTCTTGAAGAGGAGTTGGTCGGGGAAAGGTTGGGAGAGGAGGGAGATGATGGTAGCCGCATATTTAGTCCTACGGTTGAGCTAGGAGGTGCGTTTGTTGACATCGTGACTTGGCGTTGGGTTTATATCTTACCTTTGGGTGATATAAGTATAGACGGTTTCAGAGCCCTTACAGTTATTCCTCAGAAAAGCGAAAGGAGCGAGATCCGCGCGGATACAAATTAGTGGGTTTCTTGACCAGAGGGCACCAGAGATGGAAAGAAATGGAAGAAGGGCTTCGGCCTTTCGCCTCGTTTGTGATGACGTTGAAGGGCAGAACTGAAAAGCTGGGCTGGTGCAGCGAGTACTTAGGTTATGTAAATGTGCTCCGTGACGCAGGCTGGCGTAAGTGCCACGTACGTAGGTACCAGAGAGCACCAAGCAGGTTGTGGACAGAGTACGTAGGAGAACAAGAGATAAGCTGTCGAAAAGAAAGACGACGAAGTGGGACTACGCGAAAAGCGGAGATAGCTGTCACTGGTAACGGTAGGTAGTGAAGGTTGCCGTCAGATCTTAATCAATTGCAGGTAACAGAGCATTTCCGAGATGGTGTCGCATGCATGGCTGTATCTTTCAAATTCTTTACATTGTGAATGTGGGCACATGTACAATGTACACGGTGCAGTACGACTGCAGTGGGATTAAGTACAGAAATTGACAGAAATTCCGCAGCGTATGTTTTGAGTGTTGAAATATATGATTGGTGTGACAATGTTACTGTGACAACAACAGCCATGTGATACGTTCCACGACGCGTTTTGGTTGAATTCATTCGTCCGCTCATTGTTACTTCCGGCACATGTCTTCACCGCACCACCATGGCCTCCCGCTCATCCCTCGAGTCCTTTCTCGACCGCGACAACCACCTTCCAGCTGCTAGAGATTTGCAAGACCAGATTGAGAAGCTCAATTTGCAGCTTGTCAACAACATTTCTGCTTTCAACTCCTCCAAGTTCGATTCCGATAGTGAAGATGGTGACGAGATCGAGAGAAAGGATCCTGCAGTTGTCGCAAATGACGTTGCTGCTCAGATCGTATGTTCCCTCTTATTGCTCATTATAATGCTGTATATACTTTGCAACAGTCATTTCTCAGAAAACTTAAATTCCAATATCTCGAACAAAATGCTAAAGACAGATACGTCAAATCTATTGTCAGCGACATCGACGATGCGCCTATCGTTACTGCAGAAGACAACAAAAATCTTGCTACACTCAACGAGGAGAAGAAATTACGGCTGAAGGTCGCCAAAGGAAAGCTTGCAGAAGCTCAAGGGAAAATTAGAAACTTGGCACCTAACGTGGAGGCCGGTATATCCTTCCTTAAAATAGCTGTCTCACTATTACTCACGGATGGACAGATTTTCTGGAAGTTAAGGCTACCTCCGAAAGAGCTACCGACCTTGCTCAAAAGATTATCGATGCCCGGCTCGCACTTAGTCGCCTGCGAGCTGCACACCCCCATCCTCGGCTGACTATTCCCCTCGCTGACCAGAAGCTTAAAGATCAAGTCGAAGAAATGCACGCCTTGAACGATACACTAGAAGCCATAAAACGGAAAGTGTCGGAAGTAAAGGATCGTGTAAAGAACGGTGCTGGTGAAATGGAGAGTCTAAGGGTAGAGAAAGCAGAAGTGGAGAAAAAGGTTCGTGAACAGAGAGCAGAAGGAGGAGAGGAAGACAGAAGGCTGGGTCCATTGTATGATTGGTGTGTAGTAGTTTCCTTTTCCGAGAGAAGGTTGAGATGCTAATGTCAGGCTCTTTTGGATTTTTTCTTCCAGGTTTACATCGTCTTTAGCTCTCCATCACTCACTCTCTGACCTGCATTCCTCCGAAAGCGTCTCGGAGAACGAGCTCCATCTCGTATATAACCTCTCTCCTTCTCCTCGCCGACACCAAAAGACTTGGTGACCATTACCCTGATCTTTGCTCCTGATACACGCGCTTTAGCTGATGCACGAGTCGAAGGCTTAGGAGAAGATGAAGTAGGAGATATTCTAGGTGCACATGTACAGGTAGGGGATGCGAGAGGACTGATTGCAGCTGTCCTTGCTATTGCGAGGAATAAGAGACGAGACGTATAGAAATGATGACTGTTCTCAATTTTTGGCTTTTTACCATACCTCTATAGTGAATTACCTTGCGGGGCATGTTACTTGGATATGCTGAGCGCTGAGGACGTGCAGTATATGTAAGACGCTGCTTGAATGATCGTGGTTTTGGGTTAATTCTTCTAGAAAGAATGATATTATTTATTTTATTTCTCCAGGTGCTCGTACTAGATACGTCTGCTCTGTTACTCTGAGGAGCTCAGTCAGGTTATGGCCCAACATCAGGCTGGCCAATGCCAAGCTTGGAATACAATGCACCTTTGTGATTGACATTATGTTGGCTTTCTTCACATTGATATCCTTTCAGTCATCCCAAATACCAGGCCTTCTGTTCTTATGGTCCAGTTCATACTAAGTCAACTCGTAACAAGCTATGATATTTCTTTGGTCACCCCAGCCATGCAACTTTCTCTAACAGATACGAGTACTCATTGGCATATAGATTACTGGAGGAAGGTAGCGGAGCAAACGGTCCGTCGTTACACATGATCACAAAAACCTGACCGTGCTTCGAAGTTCGAATGAGCAAGTTACAGAAGTTACTTCCAGGGTGCTGCCACCATGTTATGCAGGCCGAGATATTTTCGGACTGCGAAGGTACTACAGCAAGCTATTGAATTATGCTTTGTATTTCTCCTGGCGGCTGTTACGCTGGCCCTTGCTTATAGCTACGGCTGCCTGGCAGAATAGCATTGCATACGAGCTCACTGGTCTCTATATTTCTTGATTGCCTGTGTAGGGATTTGTACTCTTTGCATCCTGATGTCGATGTGGTACTAGTGCTACTCGCACGGATTTTGCTCGGAAAATCGCATGCTTCTCAGCGGAGCCATGAGGTCATGTTGTGCTTCTTTGGCAGAATTAAGCTGAGCCTTAATTCTGATTGCTCTTTTTTTGGAATAGCCATTGCCCTGAATGGGCTGTGCTCCGGCTATTTAAGCTCAATTGCATTGCTGCTCAGGACTGGCATAATCATAATGATTTCGACTTCTCTAACCGCTGCAGCGGGGCTTTTTATTGCTTTGTACCTTGTTGCTCCAGCACATGGTATTAACAATGGTGTAGCAAGATTGCCTGGTGCGTGCTTTCTGGTTTATTCTCGACTTGTTTAATTCCTAACGGTCCTGAGTCGATAGTTCTTGGATATAACAGTACGCAAAATGGATTATTCCTCCTGGAGTGTGCTGACGAAACCACATTTTGTGACGGTGTTTTATAGCTTGGAATGCCTATCAAGTACGCATTGTTCGTACCATAGTTTTTATCGCTGCTCAGCTGGGATTTAGTGCAATATCGACGAAAACCTTTTGTTAACGACCGCGAAGCTGATGAAATCTCTCGGACTTCAGGTGGGCAGCACTTACTTTCGCGAGCACAGTTAGCGTAGACAATCGAATAGGATGCTGGATACAACTATGTTAACATTGATGATTGTTATGCTGAGAAAAATAGAAGCGCTAGTGGTGACATCATCGAGGGTATGTTTTTTTTCCATCGCACATCTGACAGATGTTCATTGCCCGTTTGTTTTTCTTTTAGATAAAGTTCGATTTAAAAATGGCATGGAAAAACTGAATCAGCAAATCCATGCTCTGGGATTGTGGGTTTCTTTATTATCTTCAGGCTATTTTTCTCATGCAATAGCACTTGTTGTAGTAAAACTGGAATTGTGAGTTGATCCAACATCTACTTCAACAGATAGAAGGTAAAGTCAGATGATTTGAAGTATAGTGATTCGGGATGGTTCACTTGCGCTGGTTATCCTGGTTCCTTTGGAAACGAACTTCGAGATGCACAGACCTTTTCTGACTGGGGCTTTGATTATTTGAAGTAAGATTATAATTATAAGTTACATTCCTTTACGAAACTAACTGTTTTAAGGTATGATAACTGCGCTAGTAAGGACTTAAATTTTTCTTATATCACATATATAGCATGTTAACA